>OX030955.1:3488834-4003834 GCA_943735955.1 Piscicola geometra
TACTACCCCCTCCAACTTCTACTACTACTACCCCCTCCAACTACTACTACTACTACCCCCCCCCCCAACTACTACCACTTCTACCCCCTCTCACACCCCCTCCAACTACTACTACTACTACCCCCTCCAACTACTACTACCACTTCTACCCCCTCTCACACCCCCTCCAACTACTACTACTACTACTACTACCCCCTCGAACAGGTGGAGGAGGCGCTGTGGCAGAGCATGCAGGAGAGGGACAAGGAGAGGCAGGTGCACTTGAGGGGGGAGGCACTCCTCGTCTTCAAGGCACTCCTCGTCGACATGGTGGGTGCATGGGTGGGTGCATGGGTGAGTGGGTGGGTGGGTGCATGGGTGTGTGGGTGCATGGGTAGGCGGGTGCATGGGTGGGTGGGTGCATGGATGGGTGGGTGCATGGGTAGGTGGGTGCTTGAGGGGAGATAGGGTAGGGGCGGGATGAGAAGGGTTTTTTGGTGGTTTGGGGGAGGGGATGGAGAAGTTGAAGTGTGAGAGTCTTTGGTGGTTTGGGGAGGCTAACTGGTAGGAGTCCTTGGTGGCTATTCAGCAGCTTATCCAAGAGGAACTTCCTCTATTAACTTTGTATAGCGCTTTTTCATAAATTCAAAACAAGAACCCACACTTTACCGACCAACTAAGGTCAAGACGTCTGACTCGTCTTGGCGGGAAGTGAGGCAGCGGTTGAAGGGCGACTCCCGCTGGAGTTTGTGTCATGCGCTCGAGAAGGCGGAGAAGCAGAAGTTGCACGAGGAACACCTGGAGTACCTCAAGCAGAAGAACCTCAACGCCTACCATAGGTTGGGGGGGGGGGAGTATAGACTCTATACTATAGAGTGTTTCATTAGTATTGAGTAGTTCATCTGGATGTGTTTGAAATTCGTTCCATGATTTTTAATTCATTTTTAAGTTGATAAAATGGGGATTTTATTCAGCCTTAACAACCATTTCACCACAAACCACTACCCTGCCTTCAACAACCACCACTACCTCACCCTTAACCACCTCACCCCCACAAATCACTCACAATCATGAACCACCGCCCCACCCTTAACCACTGCCAGACTACTGGAGGAGGTGGTGGGCGATGGTCTGGACGTATCGTGGAAGGAGGTGAAAAGGAAGGTGAGGGAGGAGCCAAGAGCTGTCAAGTACTCGTCATCTGAGAAGGTGGTGGTGATAATGATGGTTGTGGTTGTGGTTGATGATGAAGGGGGGGATCTGGTGGTGGGGATGGGGGGGGAATTGGTGATGATGATAATGGTTGTGTTGGTTGTGATGGTGGTTTTTGTGGGGGTGGTGGTAGTGAGAGTGTTGGTGGTGGTGGTGTGGTTGTGGTGGTAGTGGTGATGATTTTTGTAATAGTCGACTGCAGTACGTTTGGAGAGGAAAAGAGTGCGATTTCATCTAGTTATTTTAAAACAAACAAATTCTTTTTTCAAGAATTTTAAATTTCAACTTTTTCATTATTATAGAAAACTAAAAAAAAATAATATTATTAAAATTATTTTTTGTTCTCATCATCACTACTACCATCATCACGCCCATCTCCTGTCCTTCTCACAATACAGAACCCTAACACTAACTCTAAGCTCCTCATCTCTTCTTCCACGCAACCTCTTCAGAAGCGCGCGAAGGCCTTCGAGGAGTGGTTGGTCGAGAGGCGCTTGAGGGCGAGGCAGGAGTTCAGGGAGTTGCTGAAGGAGACCAAGATCATCAACCATAGGTGTGTGTGTAAGTGTGTGTGTGTGTGTGCGTGTGTGTGTGTGTGTGTGTGTGTGTGTGTGTGTGTGTGTGTGTGTGTGTGTGTGTGTGTGTGTGTGTGTGTGTGTGTGTGTGTGTGTGTGTGTGTGTGTGTGTGTATGTGTGTGTGTGTCAGTTGTGTGTCTGTTGACAGTGTCAATTGTGTGGCAATTGTTCTTTTTTTTTCTAAAAACATCATCATAATGGTGGTTGTTTTGCGGGTTGCTTCATGTGTATTGAAGATTAGTTTGATGAAGATTTGAATTAAATATTAACATTAGTAATTATTAGTTAATCGGAGAATATTTTCTTTTTATTTTGTTTTTACCAAGATTGTCTTTATCGATTGCTTTTCAATTTTCTTTTAAATGCACCTCCTCAGATCTGGTGAGATGGCTAGCGATCCAGAACAACATCTGAAAGACATCGTTTCCATACTGGAGGTTTGTGTCTGCATCATCATCATCATCATCATCATCATCATCATTATTATCTTTGAATAAAATAACTTCTCTGTAGTATCTCTAGCTAGTTTGCATTGATTTTATTCACTCTTCTATCCAACCACTTGACCATCTCTCCACCCATCAATCCATTCATCCATCCAACCATCCACCCATCTACCCATTTTACCCGATTATCCATCTACCCATCCACTCCATCTACCCATCCATTCCATCTACCAACCCATCCACTCCATCAACCCATCCACTCCATCTACCCATCCACTCCATCTACCCATCCACTCCATCTACCCATCCACTCCATCTACCCATCCATTCCATCTACCCATCCACTCCATCTACCCATCCACTCCATCTACCCATCCACTCCATCTACCCATCCACTCCATCTACCCATCCACTCCATCTACCCATCCACTCCATCTACCCATCCACTCCATCTACCAACGCATCCATCCGTTCTTCCATCCATTCAGAACGACAAACGCTACTTGGTGCTCTCGTGGATGGGCAAGGAGAGGCTGCAGCTGCTGACGTCATATCTGCAGGAGGTCGCCTCCAAGACTCCACCACCCCCTCCCACCGCCTCCGAACCCCGAATCAGAAATCCTCGCTGATGATGATGGGAGGGGATTATGGTGATGAAGATGGGGGTAGTGATCATGATGGTGGTGGTGGTGGTGTTGGTGGTGATGTTGATGGTGATGATGGTGGTGGTGGTGGTGATGATGATGATGGTGGTGGTGGTGGTGATGATGATGATGGGGGGTAATGGTAGTGGCGATGATGAAGATGATGAGGTTGGCGAAGAATGGGGATATTTATCTCTGTAGCGGAAAACTGGCTTTTTGGAGGAAGTGTGGGTAGGCTCAGTGCTAACAATTATCATCAGGAGTTTTTCTTGCTTATTTACGTGGTAAAAAGTGACTAATTTAAGATTATATTTGATGTTTATATAAAAAATGGATACTAATAAATTATTATATTCTTAATAAATTTAAAGTTCGAACTGTTTTTAATTTTATTTTTCATATTGAAGTATTTTAATAATTGGCGCCTAAATATCTTTGTTATTGCGAAGTATTTAAAGAGTGTAACTGCGTTTCATCTCGTAAACTTTTTAAAGCCGCGACATTTGAACTTGCTCTAAAATGTCTTTCGCGAAGTCTAAACTCAAGAGATTTAACGAAATAGAATGTAAGTTTTCACATTAAATAATTATTATATTGCAATAAGGAATAGAATTATTAAAACTTTGTTCAGTTACAACTTCAAAGCCTTGATAACCAAGCTTAGATAAGAAATAAAGTTTATTGAATTATAATTAATTCTTCAATTTCATAAATATTTTTTCAAGCAACGGCTCCTCCAGTAGGCTCTTATGATCCCAAGTTGGTTAACAAGGCAGTGGTGCCAGTTATTTTGTCAAAGGAAGAGCGTTTTAAAGAGCTAAAAGGTAAACCAAATTGGAAGTCGAAAGTAGTATGGGAATTCAAAATTCATATTTTTTAATGTTACCATTTAAAATCCGCTGAATAAAGTTGAATTAATTTTTTTAAAACCTTCCTGATTAACCAGCTTCAGCACCTCCAGTGGGTTCTTATGATCCCCAACAGCAGGACAAGATACTAGCTCCAGGAGTTGCATGGAAGGAGGAGCGACCCAGAGAGTCTTTAAGTAAGCACAGTCTTTTGAAACTTTGAAATTTCAGAACTATAACTTTACTCCTTAATTCTTCACTCTCAATAGATGGCCCTAAATTATAGCTTAAGTGAGTATTTCACTGAAGTTATCATCTACAATAGTTGACTGAATCTAGTGATCACCATCTGCTCCATCCAGGCCTCACTCCATCCAAGTCACTCTGCCACCTCCTGTTCGACAAGTCGAGGCCGTCGAGTGCAAGGATGAGCATTTGTCTCTCGCCAGCCAATTCAGTCACATCCTTGAAGGTTTCCAGATGCAATTCAATTTCAATGAACCGTTTGCTAATAGTTTAAAATAAGGTGAATAATACAATATTTTTAGTTTACAGAAAGTTTTAGAGAGTACTATTTTACAGAGTGAAGTAGCGAAAACCACAAAAATACCGTGCATTATGCCTCCGAAAGAATTCGCCAAGAACAGGGAACTCACCAAACAAGTGAGATTAACGATAGCAGAATACTTTTAGCTCAACTCTTGGGAAGTGTGCATAATTAAAGTGAATCAAACGAAGCCACATCATTTAATTACTTCAAAATGAAATTTGTTTTAATTCCTTCTCACATGCACAGAATGCCAGATTGATGCAAGAAAACAAAAGTTTGAAAGACGAATTGCATCAGCAGACCGAAAAGTATAAGCTGTTGATGGAATCGATGGAGGTTGAGGTGGGTGTGAAAGACAAGCTGGAAAAGGAGATAAGTGAACTAAAGAGAAGAGAGGAGGAGACGGTGAAGAATGGAGAGAAGCAAGAAGATTTAAAAAAAGAGATGGTAAGTTTGGAGGAGAAGATAAGGATGGATGAGAGAGAGATGGATGCAAGAGTGACGGAGTTGAAGGGGGTGATTGCGGGGCTGGAAGAAAGCCTTGAAGCTGAGAAGGCGAGGTTTGGTAGAGAAGAGGAGGTGTTTTCGAGGGAGAAGGAGGAGTTGAGGAGGGAGTTGGAGGAGGTTAGGAGGGAGAAGGAGGAGTGGCAGGAGAGGGTCGCTTTGATGGAGGAGGAGAAGGTGAGGGAGTTAAGTGCTCTGGAGGGGGTGGTGGAGGAACAGAAGAAGGTAATGGAAGCAAGAGTTTCTGAGATGATGTGGCAGATGTCTACATTGCAAGATGTTTTGGAAACAGAAAAAGCGAGGTTTTGTAGAGAAGAGGAAGAGTTGTTGAGGAGTAGAGAGCGAGAAGAAGGATTGAAGAAAGAGATTGCAACTCTGGAGGAGGGGATGAGGAGGTTGGAAGAGGATAAGGAAGAGATCGATTCAAGAGTTAGTGAGTTGAAGGAGGAGATTTTGAGATTGGAAGGAAGTCTGGAAGCGGAAAGGCTGAGGTTTGGTAGAGAAGAGGAGGAGTTTTTGAGGGAGAAGGAGGAGTTGAGGAGGGAGTTGGAGGAGGGGGAGGGCAACAGGAAGGAGTGTCTGAGGTTGCTGGAGGAGAAGCTGCAGCAGCAGGGGGCAGTCTTCGAGGTGGAAAAGGAGGAGTTGCAGAAAGAGATGTCTGCAGTGGAGATAAAGAGAGGCGAGGAGATGTTGAGGAATAAGGAGAGAGAAGAAGGATTGAAAAAAGAGATTGCAACTCTTGAGGAGGAGATGAGGAGGTTGGAGGAAGAATTGTGTGCAAGAGTTAGTGAGTTGAAGAAGGAGGTGGCAAGGCTTGAAGATGCCTTGGCAGCGGAAAAGGTGAGGTTTGGAAGAGAAAGGGAGGAGTTTGGAAGGGAGAGAGCGGAGATGGAGGAGGGGATGAGGAGGTTGGAGGCAGAATTGAGTGCAAGAGTTAGTGAGTTGAAGGAGGAGATTGTGAGATTGGAAGGAAGTCTGGAGGCTGAGAAGGCGAGGTTTGGTAGAGAAAGGGAGGAGTTTGGGAGGGAGAGGGCGGAGATGGAGGTGGAATGTCGTTCCTTGAAGGAGAGACAAGCCACTCTCTCAGAGGAACACGCTGTAAAGATTGATGAGATGGAGGCAGAAAAAGAGGAGTTGAAGAGATTGTGTGAGAGTCGAGTGGGAGAGATGAGGAGGGAGAAGGAGGAGTGGCAGGAGAGGGTCGCTTTGATGGAGGAGGAGAAGGTGAAGGAGGTAAGCGCTCTGGAGGGGGTGGTGGAGGAACAGAAGAAGGTAATGGAAGCAAGAGTTGCTGAGATGATGTGGCAGATGTCTACATTGCAAGATGTTTTGGCAACAGAAAAAGAGAGGTTTTTTAGAGAAGAGGAAGAGTTGTTGAGGAGTAGAGAGAGAGAAGAAGGATTGAAGAAAGAGATTGCAACTCTGGAGGAGGGGATGAGGAGGTTGGAAGAGGATAAGGAAGAGATCGATTCAAGAGTTAGTGAGTTGAAGGAGGAGATTTTGAGGCTGCAAGGAAGTCTGGAAGCGGAAAGGCTGAGGTTTGGTAGAGAAGAGAAGGAGTTTTTGAGGGAGAAAGATGAGTTGAGGAGGGAGTTGGAGGAGGGGGAGGGCAACAGGAAGGAGTGTCTGAGGTTGCTGGAGGAGAAGCTGCAGCAGCAGGGGGCAGTCTTCGAGGTGGAAAAGGAGGAGTTGCAGAAAGAGATGTCTGCAGTGGAGATAAAGAGAGGCGAGGAGATGTTGAGGAATAAGGAGAGAGAAGAAGGATTGAAAAAAGAGATTGCAACTCTTGAGGAGGAGATGAGGAGGTTGGAGGAAGAGTTGAGTGCAAGAGTTAGTGAGTTGAATGAGGAGATTGTGAGATTGGAAGGAAGTCTGGAGGCTGAGAAGGCGAGGTTTGGTAGAGAAAGGGAGGAGTTTGGGAGGGAGAGGGCGGAGATGGAGGTGGAATGTCGTTCCTTGAAGGAGAGACAAGCCACTCTCTCAGAGGAACACGCTGTAAAGATTGATGAGATGGAGGCAGAAAAAGAGGAGTTGAAGAGATTGTGTGAGAGTCGAGTGGGAGAGATGAGGAGGGAAAAGGAGGAGTGGCAGGAGAGGGTCGCTTTGATGGAGGAGGAGAAGGTGAAGGAGGTAAGCGCTCTGGAGGGGGTGGTGGAGGAACAGAAGAAGGTAATGGAAGCAAGAGTTGCTGAGATGATGTGGCAGATGTCTACATTGCAAGATGTTTTGGCAACAGAAAAAGAGAGGTTTTTTAGAGAAGAGGAAGAGTTGTTGAGGAGTAGAGAGAGAGAAGAAGGATTGAAGAAAGAGATTGCAACTCTGGAGGAGGGGATGAGGAGGTTGGAAGAGGATAAGGAAGAGATCGATTCAAGAGTTAGTGAGTTGAAGGAGGAGATTTTGAGATTGGAAGGAAGTCTGGAAGCGGAAAGGCTGAGGTTTGGTAGAGAAGAGAAGGAGTTTTTGAGGGAGAAGGAGGAGTTGAGGAGGGAGTTGGAGGAGGTGAGAAGGGAGAAGGAGGAGTGGCAGGAGAGGGTCGCTTTGATGGAGGAGAAAAAGGCGGAGTTGGAAAGGCGTCAGTCTGGTCTGATTGAGGAGCAAGGAATTCTCGAGATGGAATGTCGTTCCTTGAAGGAGAGACAAGTCGTTCTGTCGGAGGAAATGGATGAGATGCAAATAGAGAAGGAGGAGATGAAGGGCTTGTGGGACAGACGAATGGAAGAGTTGAGTGGGGAGGTGGCAAGGCTTGAAGATGCCTTGGCAGGAGAAAAGGCGAGGTCTGCTAGAGCGGAGATGGAGTCGAAGATGGCGGAGCAGTTGCGAGAGCAAGTGGCGAGGATGCAAGAAGGCACCGAGGAGAGTCTCAAGGCAATCCAGATGGAGTATCGGTCCTTGGAGGAAAGACATGCACTCCTCTCTGAGGAACACGCGCTGAATGTTGATGAAATGCGACTGGAAAAAGAAGAAATGAAACGATTGTTCGAAAAAAAGCAAAGAGATGTCGAGTCTAAAATGCATGTGGCCAGACAAGACGCTTCAAAGTAAGCCGACTAAACATCTCATTTGCTGCAATAATTTATTGAAAGTGCATTAATAGATTCGATATCTATACGGTATATCTTTTAAATCATTCTATTTTCATTAACTTAAAGTGTAGAAAATACTTTTAATTCGCCAGATGGAAGGCTCTGTTCGAGGACTTGAGCCGCCAGATCGAGCCCTTCAAGGAGCAGCTGGAGGAGTTCGAGATGGAGAGACAAGCACTCCTCAGCGAGAACAAGAACGCCCACAAGGAGGTGCAGAAGCTCACCACGGAGTTCGGAAAGGTTCTCTTGTTACTTCTTTCGATTGACCATTTAGATTAATTGTAACCAATTAATAATTATTGATCGGGTTAAAAGAGATTTACCGATTTTATGGCAGTTTTATTATTTTTACATTGATAGTTTGTTTTTTTCTATATTGTTCTTATTCTTTTTTCAATTTTGCAGGTTTTAGGCCACCAGAACCACAAGCAAAAGATAAAATACTTGGTTAAGTTGAAGGAAGAAAACCTCATCTTTAAACAGGTAACATCACTATCCTCATGCACGTCTTCATTATCTAACTATGTATAAAGACTTCAGTAATGCCTATTCAACACACATTTTGTTCCGGAACATTTGCATCTTGCAACACCACCACCACGACCACTTCTCACAGGAAATTGAACGCTTGCGTATGAAGGCCTCCATCGACAAGAAACGTCTCGAGAAGGTGGCTGACACCAGACGCCAATCCAGGTTCGACCCTCGATACGCCTTCAAACACGGCCAGCTGGAGGAGGAGGAGGAGGATGAGCCACTTCCCAACGACTTCAGCGTCACATTTTATGGAGATTTCGACGAAAATTCAACTCCTCGACAGGTGCTCAGGGAGAGGAACTACAGCGAACGCTCTGAGAGCAACTCTTCGGTCCTCCACCCCTCCGATGCTGTCTCCAAAAGAACCTCCATCCTTCCCTCCTCATCTTCCAACGCAAGCAGTCCACCTTCCCATGTACGCTCCAAGCTGCCTCCTGATGTCAAATGTAGGAAGGCCAAGTGAACTGGAGAGTTTTGTGACATTTGCTTTTAAATCAAGTTTGTACATCGTTTATTCTCCAAATCTGTTCTTCCATCTTAATGCAGCACTGTTTGATCTCTTATAAATGCTGATCAAGCGAACCTAAGAGTGAAAGTTAACTTCAATTACTAACTATAGCTACTAATTATATTATTCTTTCACACTTGCTTTTCCTTAAAATATATTTAAAAGTTTTGTTTTTAAGCACCATTTTCATCCTGTGGAAGCATTTGTAATAGCATATATGGGGGAGCGGGGATGGCTTAGTTGGTAGACGTCGGACTTGCAACTTAAAGGTTGCCAGTTCGAATCCTTGGAAGCAACCGTGAACTATCATATACCTAGTGTATATGATGCGGTGTTTGCGACGTATGCATTGAAAGATGTGTACGTCGTGTGGAGTGGCGCCTTGGCGCATAAGAACCATGGTTCTCAGAACCATTGTAACATGGCATGCGTCTGTCAGGCTGTGAATAGTATAGACCAAAAAAAAAAAAATATATATGCTACTGGCAATTTGAGGCAGGATGAGGCAATTCCTAGGCTTTTCTGAAAATATAAATTGCTTGCGATTTTGTTTAAATAGTATTTTAACAGTTCTATTTTATATTCAATAAATCCACACAAAAATTGTAATTTTTTTATCTTTTATTCCGTTTCATAGTTTATTGCAGAAATTTAATTTTATTTGATAAATAAAAAAATTTAAAAGTACAATGTTTTAGTATTTTTTAAGTATTATATTTCATTGCATCAAGTTGTAGATTGCAATTTATATGCTAAATCTAAAGTTTCTAAAATTGTCATTTTTTAATATTTCAGGCAATCTGTTGAAAAAACGAGTAATTTTTAGGCACTCTATGGATTATCTATTTCTACACATTGCGTTTAACAAATCTATTAATTTTATTTACATTGAATTTTTAACGTGAATATTTTGTAAATTTGAATAAATCCTTTAAATGAATGCTATCAATTGCCCCGCGAAGAAAACGATTCATAAAAATTTTATTAAAATCATAATTTTCGACACATTTTGAACAAGGTTTATAAATTTATATATTTTTTCTTTTCAAAATCTTTGAAATCCTGCGTGAATGCTGTAATTTAGATAAGTGACTCAAGATTTAATGTTTGAACAAACATATTTATTTCAACATGCCATGAACTTATTTATATAATAGAGGCAGAACTGTTTGAGAAAGATTTTTAGATTCGAAAGGAAGTTTAAAAATATAAAAAGCAATATTTTATTAATTTTTTTCTTTCAAATTAAATATCATTGGTATGAAGAACCTAGTTAAGTCATTGTTGGCAGCATTGATGCTTTCTGCGGTTTTAGGAATTTCCGAGGACCTGATAGATCTGACTGAAGAAATATACAATCAGGTGAGAAATACTTCATTTCCCTGTCGAAAAGTTCCAAACATTTAGGATAATTCAAGAATAGACACAATTGTTCATTAAATTAAATATGAAACAAAATTGAGGTTTCAATGAACCTTCATAAATTCCTTTAAAGATAATTTAATCATTATATTTTCTAATCCAGACATACTGGCAAAAGCGTATCTTCTTTCATGCGCCCTTCTTCAAGATGAAGAAGCGTCACGTTACCTACTTTCCATCCGGTTTAAATAACTATAAAATAAAACTATTTAGTAAATTTTGAAAAAATTAATTATTAAAACCCAAATATTAATTTTACCTTCGCGCATCAATTACTTATAAATCTCTCTTTAAATCCGCACAGGACATTTAGACACAATCACTCTTATATTTCAATCAAACAAACCTTTCCATGTCAGGTGGTTTGATGGGATTATTAAATAATTGATTTAATTATAAATAATCTTAAGTCTCAAAAGATTAAAAAATTTAATGAATCAAAAATAGAGAAGATCTGAAGACTCTTGTCGTCTCTCAGATGGTTCAGGAAAATGGAAAACGACAAGTTGGCAAACTCAGAAGTGGCTTACAAGCTGCCTGTGGAAGGTCATTAATTCAAATTTAACCAAAAATAACTGTAAATGAGGGAATTTGAAGAAAGTAAATATTTTGACAAATAAAAGTCACATTCAACCAACAATTATTTCAATTGTCGGTTAGTTTACCGACTGAAAGGGCTTTACAAACCTTTAAACTAGAAACATAAATAATATAATTGAATAATATTTATACAACTATGTCAAAAAAAAGCGCAACAAAAGTTTTTGTGAATTTGAAAAAATGAGAAATTAAAACTCTACTAAGGTGATCCAAACTTCTCAAAGAGTGTGATGCGTTCAAGGAATTTATGGGCATCGAAACTGAAGGTTGTTGGTTTGACGAAGAGCAGAGACTTCGAAACTGTGATTTCATCGGCCGATGGAACCTTCCAGTACAGGATTGGAACAAAGGTTTGTATGCTTTTATACTTTCAAATTTATAGGTTTTTGAAAAATGTCGCAAAACCCTTTTTTCGAAACTAAAAATACCATTTTAGCAAATGAAAACTAACAAGTTATATTGGAAATTCATAGTTTTACTATTGAAAGCTTTTGAAAGTTTACTTTAAAATAATGTAGTGCGCCTAATACATGGTGTTTTACGGTATATCTTCTTGGAAAATCAATTAATCAAAGAAATTTCTATAACGCTTTTTCAAACAAGAATTAGTGCTCAAACGTTTAAACGTTCTCAAAAATCAATTTTTACAAATATCTATAGATTAAATGTAACTTTTATTATTGCATTTAAAATATTTTCGTAAAAAGTTTATCTGTCTTGTGAGCAGGTAGAGTCTTGGTCTAGCGAGAGGTCGCACGAGCAGGAAATCGAAGCACCTAATTGGCTGGTGAATCCTCCGAAGCACGTGGTCGTGAAGGAAGGACGCAAACTGGCATTGTCGTGTGCAGCACTGGTTTCCGAAGGTGTTTTTATTTTGGTTTAAAAATTTCAATAATATAGTTGCAAACCAGGCATTTGTATATTTTTATTGCAAAAAATTAGACGTTAGATCTAATTATTTCCTAAAAATTTTCACAAAATAATGCTTTTTTAATGTATTTGATATATTTTTCATTAACAAATAATTTCTTCTTTCCCCTCTTCCATCTTGCTTCTTCCCACCAGAGCGAAGCGGCTTCACGGATGAGTTGATTTTGTATCAAGAGTCTACGAGACAAGCCTACAACCACTTGAACGCCACTGATGCTGCCAACTCTTATATGCACCCTCCAGACCAAAACTACCTTCTCAAGGTATACAAATTATTAGTGATTGATATGTATGTCTTGTTTTCGTGTTCTAATGCTAACGAATATGTGGAGAATTCAGGTTTATGAAATCAATTTGAAATAAGTTTAAAAAATAGTTTTGACTTGATAAAAGGCATATTTTAACACTAGTATAACTAATTTCAACATTCTGTCTACTTTACGCCAGGTTCAAAAGCTAGAAATCTTCAGCACGCACAAAGACGCCAAAGGAAGGGTTGAAAACCATAGAAGCAATCTCTTATCGGCCAAGACTCTAGAACCGTACAGCAACTCCAAGGACATTGTCTACCAAGTAGGTTTGACTGCCTATAATGTGAGTGCACGCCACTCTGGCAAGTACTACTGCTCTTTCGACCGGAGGGATGACCGTCTGTTGGTGCTGACGAGTGTGAGGGTGGTCGATGGGGCTGGTGAAGATGGTGTGGAAGGAAGCCATCGAAAAATTGAAGGCTTTGGACGGGGTGATGGGGGAATGAATGAAGTTTATGGGAGGAACGCTGGTGAACTGGAGGAGGAAGGGTCTACCTTGAGATATGCATCAAGAAGAAAAAAGTTTAATAAGAGAAAGCATTTACATAAAAAGTTTCAAAACTCAAAAAGAAAAAACAGACTTGAAAATTCCTTTGAGTTTAACTCGCTTCGCAAAAAGGAAGAAATCCAAGTTGAAGTGATGAGTTGTGAGAAGGGGAGGATTTTGAATGGTGTGTGGATGGTGAAAAAAGGCGAATCGAGTTGTCTGCGGTGTCGAGGAAAAGGGGGTGGAAACAGGCTGAAGGTGAAGATTTTGAGAGATGGAACAAACTTGAAGAATTTGGCTGAAAAGGGTCTACACAAAACTCTCTCAAAAAACCGTCGTAATAGAAAAGTTTCGGTTGGAAAAACTTTCGATGGAAAGAGAATTTTTTTTACAAAAAGGCAAGTAGAAAAAAGAGATTTCACTTCCGCGTACAACATCAAGAAACGAATTGTGAGAAAAGTCAATGGCAACAATGGTGCTGGTAGTAAAAAAATTGATTTGTCTGAAGACTGTTCCAACAACCACCACCAAGACAGCCATCCTTCGCTCAAATGCCTGGGTTTGGAATCATTCGTTAACGTGGCTGATGGTGGAGTTCACGAGAGCACACTCACCCTCCACAACCCACACCCTTCCTCTTTCCCTCAGCGCGGTCACGTTTTCACGTGTGAAGCCAGAGACGGCGAAGAACACAAGGCCGTGCAGTTCAGTGTGCGATACTACGACGGTGAGGCTCTGGCAAACAACTGATTTTTTGAAGTCTTTGCATGAAATGAGTTTTTTCATTTAAGACGTAAATGAATTCACAGTTCATTACGAATTATTTGCTATTTTCTGTGTTAGCATAGACTTTTAGTTAAAATGGTTTGTGAACATACTTGGTAACTATGAATATTTTGATTTTGGTTACTTTGCGCTGTTAAGTTATTAGATTCATCAGCGAGGATTACTGAGCAGTGCAGCAATGAACGCGATGTTGGATCGATGATAACAGCTTGTGAGAACAAGAAGTTTATAAGAGAAGATGTGCTAACGATAACAAGCAACATATGAAAGGAAATAACAACGCCTGGTAGAAGCATAGTATGCAGAAAATCTAATCAAATATAAATCGAAGCATCTCAAGAAGAATAAGGTATTAATTATTCGTTATCTTTAAATATCAAGTTCGCTTGCGTGATAGGTATTGACTGGTGATTCAGACGTGTTAAAACATAAGCGGTGTTGCTGTCAGAAGGGGTTTCGACATTTGAGCAAGAATTTGTCTTTCTACAGTTTCTGTGAAATAACTTTTTCTCGAAAAAGTGTTCATGAGCTTTTATGGCTTTAATTGTTGTATTAGTTTAGTAAAGTTAATAAGTTTATTTGGAGAGATTTATCTATTGTATTTTGTGAATACGTAAAGTAAGTTCTAAATTTCTGAATTGTTTTGAATTTCTTTAAATATTTTTCTGGAATTGAGATGTTTTACTGAAAGTTTACATCATGCGCTCAAAATAATGTTGCTTCAAGAATAAAACTAATGATTCAATCTTCATGATAACAGAACGAAATTAACCTAAAAATAAAAACTCTGATGACCTTCTCCAAAAAGAGTCCAGCATGCATGAAAAGTATCTTTTAAGCGTCAGCATCTCACTGATTCAGAGAGCTTCCCTCACCCTCATCAACCCTTTCATCATCGTCTTCATCATCCTCGCATCCCAGCCATCATCATCATTCTTCTTCGATTACAATAACCCACCACCATTACAGTCATCATCATCACCTAGCTCATCATCACCTAGCTCATCATCACCTAGCTCATCATCACCTAGCTCATCATCACCTAGCTCATCATCACCACCTCCAACCAAATCATCCTCATTTTTCTTATCATCGTTGCTACCCTTACAAACAACTGTAAATTACATTTACGACAACTTACCCAATAATAAAACAAATGGCATCTTGAGTGATAATAGTGAGGAGACTTATAATGGCTATGACTTTAGTAATGTAGACGATCTCAACGATGCACTCAACAACAACAACAACAGCAACAACAACAGCAACAGCAATACGTTAAGTCCATTCTACGACCGTGAAGAAGTTCTGGATTTTCTCAACAAAACACAGGACTACGCTAAGTTCGACCAGAATGATACCCGTTTCGAGGATTACTATTCCAGTTACGAAGATTTGTTCAACCGAAATAACACCACGGACGATGCCGAAATTCTAAGTAGTGGTGGTGACATACCGGTGTATACTAACCAATCGACGACCCCTGCAGGGATTGTTGAAGCTTTGAACGAAACTTTTAAATTTGATGACGCTGGCACCGACGATTTTAGCTACAAAAACGATGATATTAGCAATAGTGAAAGTATTAACGTGCAGAACAATACGGACAGTTTGGCAATCCCTGATGAAACATACAACAACATCAACAACAGCACAGACAACTACATTGGCATAGATGACAATAAAGATGCGATCTACAAGAACAACAGCGACAACAACAATATCACGGTTTTAGATACCAACTACAACAATCCACCAGTGGATTTTAAAATCCCTGACGACAACAACTACATAAAGCCTGAAGAAGTTCCAGAAGAAAACATCAAGCCTTCCACTTTTGCAAATGATATGAGCTTTAATGTGGTAACAACTGAATTTATAAGCAACAATCAAGATGGGTTTGCACAACCAAGCACACAACAACTACCACAAACAACATACTCAATACTGCAACAACTACCACAAACAACATACTCAACACTGCAACAATTAAACGCCGAAGCAATAACCTTGCCTGAACAACTTGAACAACCACAAACACAATACCCCGACACAAGCACCAAGCCTCAATCAACATCGTCAAAGCCTTCAACATCAACTCTCGCACCACCACCACCACCACCACCACAACTACAACAAAACTCTACTTCAACCACCACCTGCGTCTCCTTCTTCTCTTGCTACCACACCGACAACATCACCATCTTCTTCGTCTGCGTCGGCTTCATTGTGGTGGCGTCCTTTGCGATCTTCTTCTTCCTCTTCATCGTCAGACTCTTGTGTAGGTTTGACTTGAGAAACTTCCTGAGGCGCAAATATCGCTATAGTCGTCTTGAAGACGATGAAAGTGGACTGTGATGCTGGTGTTGGTGTGGATGGAAGTGGACTGTGATGCTGGTGTTGGTGTGGATGGAGGTGGTGAAGATGGAGGTGGTGAAGATAGAGGTGGTGAAGATGGAGGTGGGGAAGATGGAGGTGGTGAAGATAGAGGTGGTGAAGATGGAGGTGGTGAAGATGGAGGTGGTGAAGAGGGATGTGGTGAAGATGGAGGTGGGGAAGATGGAGGTGGGGAAGATAGAGGTGATGAAGATGGAGGTGGGGAAGATGGTGGTGGTGAAGATGGAGGTGGGGAAGATGGAGGTGGTGAAGATGGAGGTGGAGAAGATGGAAGTGGGGAAGAGGAAAAGTAGTGGAATACAAAAAAAAGTGAGATGATGAAGATGATAATGATGAAATCATGATCAGTGATGCTTTTCAAATATTTTACCAGGGGGTTAAAATTCGCAGCTAATAATTTCCAAGACTTCTCAAAATATTAGTATTTTTTTGAAAAACTTTCTGGCTAGCGAATTTGAAAATATAATAAAAATACTGATACAAAGAATTGAATATTCTCCATAAGATTAATTCAATGAAGTATTTGTCGGATCAACAGGAGGTTCGCACGAAGCATAACATTAACATCAGGCGGTCGCGCCAATTACTCTGAAACCCAAGAAAAGCATCACTGAACATGATGATGGTAATGATGATGATGGTAATGATAAGGTAATGATGATGGTAATGATGAGATGATGATGATGGTAATGATGAGGTGATGATGATGGCAATGATGAGATGATGATAATGGTAATGATGAGATGATGAAAATGTTTAAACGTGCACCTAGGATTAAATAAAAACTGAAGCATCTAAAATTATTTTTGATAGTTTGTGTTGTTTATTTTCGTTTCTAGAGTTTAAATTTCCAAGTTTGAAAATATTTAATTCCAAGAACGTTAGATCGAATCATTAATGTTATTAATCTAATCATTTTTATAGCTTCCCTGTGATCTTCTGCATCCTTTAGAAGCATATAAGTTGCGGTAAATTAGTCATTTTTTGTCATTTTAGGTATATTTTATTTTTTGTTCGCTTTTTGAGAAATGCCTCCAGATCTTTTTTTTGAATAAATGGGAAAATGTTTAAAATGATTTATTTGTTTTGCATGGAAAATTGAATGTGTCATTGCTCTAGTTATACCTTCAAAAAGATGTAGTTTATTTAAATGGAAAGATTTATTAGTATTTATAATTCTAAGAGAATAAAGTCAGCATGTTAATATCAACGAATTTGTGGCATCTCTTTAACAAAAATATTGTATCGCAATGAAACGCTTGTATTGAAATCGTCTTTAACGTCTGCCTTGAAAATAAAAGACCATATTTCTAAAGAATAATTTTATTGGTTAGGATAAAAATAAATGGTTTTAATCAACAGAAATGTCAAAATACGTTGTACGACACGACATAGAATATTTAATACTTTAAGATTCATCATTAAATACTAACAAAAACAATCAATCCTCAAACAATTTTACACAAACAACCTGAATAACACACACATACATAAACCTTTGTACAAATATGAGACACACTCCTTTACATCTCTCCAATTACATCTGGGGTAATGGAATCTATGGTATTTTGGTAGGATCCTTGCTCACAAGCAGTGTGCCTCGTCAGGTAAGGTCTGAGTTCTTTCCTGATGAGTTTGAGACACAAGAGAGATGGCCACGTAAACTGCAAGAAAGTTTTAGTGGTTGATATTAAATTGGTATTTTTGGAAATAATTTATTTGATCGGTAAATCTAAAGTATAAATAAATAAAATCGATCTTGATTATTTCTCGATTATTTAAATTATAAACAGTAATATAACAAAATAAAATGAATTATTAATGCTTTCAAATTTCAAAACACTACACCTACAGCCCCAATATTAACACCCATTACTATCATCATTCCAATCCCAGTATGTCTACTATACATACTGTGAATAGTGGAATGATGCTGGAGATTTGCATGGAAGGGCAATTGTGCATCAGCAAACACAAGTAACATACAACTCTGTGCTGTAAGGTTTATTGTATAAGTAGTTTGGGTAGACTATCATGGAATTAGTTCTTGAAATTTGAAATTAATCTGAAAGGTTAAGCAGCTTTTAAAAAAAACTATGATACAAAGTGGAGTTTTTTTGTGTAATTTTACATCCCCTATAATACAACAGAAGAAAAAGAATAATTAAATGATAATAATACAAAGAATAAACAGCAAGTATTTAAATGATAGGAATACAAAGAATAAACAGGCATTCTCATCACCATGGTGATGGCTTCATTGATGACAATGTCTTTGACGTCACTCAAGTTATAGAACATGGAAAGGGTGCGTCCTGACATGAAAGTCGTGGTTAGTTGAACCCCCACGGATGCCACTACTAGTAATGATTCTGTAGCACATAATAGTTAATTGAATAAATTTGGTAATGAAAAAGGTATTATTTTAAAATTAAAATGATAATTTTTGCATTTAATTAAAATTTTATGAATAAAGTAGTAGAAACCTTGTTTAATTTTAGAGTTGATTTTAATCAGCAGGATGAATAAAAGAATGGATATTATTAGTACCATTAATCTTGTTTCCTGCATAAATAGTTCAAATGAATAGGCATTAAAAACATTAATATATTTCCAAAAAAAGCAACCGATATTTATAAATATTACAATTTAATAATGTAACAATTAAATAAAAATATACTTCAAAATACTTGATAATGGAGCTGGAAATAGGAACCGATTAAATAAATAAATAAACTCCATAGAAACCATCTTTTTATGTTCAACTTTGGAGAATATATCGTAATTTGTTTGTAAAAATGATCTTTTTCACTTATTCTCATTTTGATTAGTTCGCCGTTAATGGTTTTAAAATCTTGTTGCAACATTTTGATGAAAAAATATTAATTTATTCAATAATTCAAAAATATCTATTTGAAGAAGACTGATTTTCCAGTTTTTTGAAAAGCGAATTAGTTCAAATAAAATAAAATTTACTTCCTGAAAAAATTTCAACATAAAAATAAATTTAAGTCAAGAATGTAAATTTTTGAAACTTTATAATTAATAATTTTATAAGATAACTATTAAAATTTTCATAATTAAAGAAAATGACAATATTTTATTAAAAATTTATAATTCACTTCAATATGTAATTTTATTAATTAATAAAAAATATAGCATTATTTTTATATTTACAATATCTAATAAGTAAAAAACTTTACACTTAAATTAGGAGTTTTTTTAGAATTCTAGTTGTTTTTTAAAATTTAAATGTGAACTGCGATAAAGTATGGAAACTTAATTCTAGACTTTAAAAACTCTAGAATCTAGAGCAGACTTCTTATAGAATCTAATAAAGATAGATCTAAAATACAATTAACCTCAAATTTTTATAAAAATCAATCAAATGAAGGCATCAGCTGTTGTATGCATAAAAAGATGTTTTTCAAAACCTGAAAGTTTTTCATGGACAAAGAAAATTCATGAAACCATAGTTGAAAATAGTGAAATTATCCCAAAAGACATTTTTTGTCTGTGGAATCCAGGTTTCTATTTATTAACTATCTACTATAGAATCACAGTTATAATAACTGAGTTATAATAACTGAGTTATTCATCAATAAATAGAAAGTTAATATATTCATTAATTTAAAGTTTAAAATCCACAATTCTATCTCTATGTTGATCACTACCATTTACAGGTAACATGAAGATGATAAGTCAGATCATGAACAATTCAAAATCTTCTCTTTGTGTAATACAGTGTCCTTCGAGTGCTGTTAAGAAAAACATTCTGGTGCTACTACACTGTTTTAATCTTAATCGGTTTAAATTCATTCGTAATTCCCATTGAACTGAGTATTATCATCTATTTATCCTAATTACATTTTTAATCCATAATATTTTCAAAATCAAACAGAAAAACAAAAAGTTATTGTCATCAGCTCGCTTCAAGTTTGTGCAAAATGAGTTAAGCAAGCAGGCACTGTCAGACCTTAAAGCATTCATGCCATCCTCTGTTGGTGTGTGTTTTATAGAAATTAATTTAATTTAACTTAATTAAAACTGTTTTAATTGTATGACTTGAAAGTTTTTGAAAATAAATTGATAAATAATTATTTGTATTGCCTTCAATGATGTAATTCGTTAGTGAATAAATGCTCAACCACCTTACCAAGTTTGCAGTACAGGTCCAAATAAAGTGATAATGCTATCGTTGCGAATGGAGGTGGGTGCTTTCTGGCACGTCTGTCTCAGGGCTTTCCTGCACAACCACAAAGCTTTCCACCATCCTTGCCATCGCCATCATCAACCCTCGCATCTCCAACAACTATCTCTTGACCATCACCAAACATCTCTTGAACATCACCACCCATCCACTGAGGAGAAGACTGCTTCAGAAGGCGAACAAGAACCTCTGGATTGGTTGCATATGTACCTTCTGCTCAACCAAACTGATTATAAGGCACGTTGGTGGTGTCTGTTGTTGTCTTAAATTTTAATTATTACGATAAATGTATCAGTTAATTTTTTATTACAAATTGATTTATTTGTTAAATATTTTTATATTCTCAGACTTCCAATCATCCATACGTCCATTCATCCATCTATCCATCCACCCACCCATTCATCCATCCACCCACCCATTCATCCATCCATCCATCCATCTATCCATGCAGACACCCATTAATCCATCCATCCATTCATCCATCAATCTATCCATGCAGGCACCCATCCATCCATCCATCCATTTTTCTATCTATCCATCCACCCACCCATTAATCCATCCATCCATTTTTCCATCTATCCATGCAGGCACTCCAAGCGCCATCTCCACCCCATCTAGCACCTGACTCCCTCACTAAACACGTGCTACACTCACTCTTCACCCACCAAACCCTACTGCAGGTAGCTCACTGCATCACTGGATTTTTATCTTCAATTTATGATTTTGTATTTAAACTAAGGAAATTCAACTTAATCTTTTTATTGCTCTATTAGTTCATTTTGTGAGTAAATCTTTCTTAGTTACAAAAAAAAGAAAATTTGATGCTGATGATGATGATTTCAGGATAGTGATTCGATGGGCAATGAGTTGCGTCTGGTGAGGTTCAAGCTGGACAGGAAGAGGTTGGGAGTGGGTTTGGAAAATCCAAAGATTAAAAATAATGCTTTCATTCCGGAAAAGGAAAAAGAAGAAGAAGAAGGGGAAGATGAGGAAAAGATAGAAAGAGTGGTGCAAGGGTGGGGTGAGAGGGTTGATAAAAGAAGGAGAAAAGTGATTAAATTCGATTACGGAGAAGTAGTTAATGGGGGAGAGGAGGAGGATGGTGAGATGGAATTGATGGATGATGAGGCAATGTTGGATGAAGATTCAGCAGCTGATGATGTTACATCAATGGATGAAGTGGATGGGTTGTTGGAGGAGGATGATGATGAAAATGATGATTATGATAGCTTAGGAGTGGTTGATGAGGTGAGAGGGATGAGGGAGGGGTTAGAGAGGGTAGTGAAGGTGAATGATCCTGTGACGATGGATCGTATGCGCGTGCTGATGCTCTTGAAGCACCTGGAGAAGAAAGGAAGGTCACGGGTCGTGCCTGCTCTCGAGTTCGTGCCATTTCATTAATCTAAGTTATTTTTAAAAGTAGTTGAATATTAATTATTATTATCTTTAATAATTATTTGGTATTAATTCGATAGATTTTGTTCCTATATAAATATAATTTATAATTTATACCGTCAAGTACTAGAATCTTCATATATCCATAATTTTAGAATAATCACATTTCGAAAAAAATATTCTTTTACTAAAATTTCTATCGCGACCAATGAGAATTTGTGAAATAATACCTCTATTTTCAGATATTTGAAAAACAATTATTTCAAATTATTCCAAGATTTTTGTATTTTACAATACATCTTTTTCACGCCAATTGTTAACATTACAACTGTACTTTCCTCCGATCAACTTGCTACCAGTTCAGAGTGCAAGGACCTGGGCTTTGAGCTGATCCAGAAGGGTGCCTTCCGAATGACCGATCGATTGGCCGACCTGACGTGGGAGGGCTGGTTGAGGGTCGTGCAGGTTTGCTATTTGTTTGATTTGCTAGTCGGGAATGGCTTAGATGGTAGAGGTAGGACTTGCAACTCAAAGGTTGCCTGTTCGAATCCTTGACAAGCAACCGTGAACTATCATATACCTAGTGTTATGATGCGGTGTTTGCGACGTATGCATTGAGAGATGTGTGCGTCGTTTGGAGTGGCGCCTCTGGCGCATAAGAACCATGGTTCTCAGAATCATTGTAACATGGTCTGCGTCTGTCAGGCTGCGAATGATGTAGACCCAAAAAAAGAACTATATTATATAATTGGATAGTTTAATATTACTAGCTAGTTAAAATATATTGTTGTTTTGTCTATAAAATTAATAACAGAATTAAGTTTTTATTATTATTCGATACATAAATTAATGTTTTATTTGTAATTAATAATTATAATTAAAATAAAAATTATTCTCAATAATTATAATTATCAGTCAATTACGCTTGCGCAGATCGCAGTATCGCATAAGAACTTCGGGAACTCGAAGCTAAACATGGTGATGGAGGATTCGTTGGATGGACTGAACCACATACCAGACTACTACTCCAGGAGGGTCTATTCCAGAAGGTTCCATTCCAACTGACGATGCTGATTGCACTTTAAGAAATTGATTTTAATAAAGTTGTTTCAATCGTGTTTGTGGGGTGTTATCTGATTTTTTATGACTGTTAATTTATAACGGTATCTTGGACAAATTATGGTGAAAGTAGTGATGTTGGAAAAACTGGAGATCTACATTTGAACGAAAGGTTAGAAGTTATTGCAGTTTTGTTCGATACTTTGCAACGAATAAACTTGACGCCTTCACACTGGAATGTTCTTTTGAGTGATGATTCATGCTTGTAATGCAATCATAATGCAATAAACCTTTAGTATTTATATGTGTGGTTTTTATCAAATTATAAAAAGTATTATTTTTTCTTTTAACTGTTATACACTAGGTGCTAATAATTATCATAAGTTATCGGTACACTACGTGCCAATTATAATTATACAAACTTTTTACATAAATAAATAAACAAAAGGATCTATCTTTTGTAAACTTTTTTTTCTCCCAAAGTTTATGAACTTGCTTCGGTGTGTGAAGTGATGCAAACAAAAACAATATCCAATTCATGGCTTGATCCAAATACTTTATTATGAAATGCGATCTAGACTGCTTTATCTTTAGTTCTTTCTACTTAGAACTTTTTTCTCTTCTAAGAATGGATTTTTTATTATTTTCATCCTCTGAGTCTTTTTTAATGTTAAAAAATATATGTATAACTCGAATATTTTGTATATATAAAATAAATAAATAAATTGTTTGTAAACACGAATACTGATATAATAATCGAGTTTCCAAAACATGTGCTTCGATCAAAAAACAGTTAAATGTTGTACTTATTATTTCACAAATTCAGAAAGTACTTTTGATTGCAGATTAGAAGCCATTCTTTTAAAGCACCTAACTTTGCTAACAAGCCTAGTTAACCTAAAATGATATCGAACCTAAATTTAAAGTTCATCTCACTTCCATTTCATATTTACACACACTTCCAAATATTTCCCCGTCTAAAAAGTCAAACGACTTGTAAAAAAACATGCAACAGAAAGCAAACCATCATTCACCCATCGTTTCTGTACGGCTCTAGATGGCCTATGCCGTGTTGCGTGTTGAGGATGCTCTTGATGATGGCGTCTTGGTCGACGTGTTCGAAGATGTAGGGAGCGTTGATGAGGATGGAGATCGCTCCGAAGACGATGACCGCGAAGAAGATGTACAAGAGAAGACGATCAATCACCAGCGCCATGTACCGCCAGTCACTCATCATCTATTCGTGGTGGCATGTGCATGTTTTGAACGTTGTAAGTTTAAATATTTAATTTTTTTGATAGTTCTGGAATGTTGATTCTTATAAATGCGGGAATTTAGTTGCACTATAAAACAAAAATATGAGGTTTTCTAATTTATTGTTACAGGCAAACCGAGCAATTCTTAAGAATCAGACCACTATCATAAATGACAACAAAAAAAGATTCACCTCGGACACTTCTTGTTCTTTCTTCAAGTGATCAGCCACGAACTTGATCGCCTTCACGGCCCGCATCGTGTTTCCACAAATCGGAATGTTGAAAGGGGTCATGGAGATTTTAGCAGTGGTGGAAGATCGTCTAAGACTTGGAGGGTTTTTAAGAGCAGATAGGTTTTTGCCCGTGACAGTGAAAGATCTTTTTAAACCTTTATCCGTTTCGATTAAATACTGCCTTGTATCTGAAAGATCCGAAATATTCTTCGTTTTTGTTGGGAAGCTGTAATTTGCTGAATCTTTTTTATAAGTTTTTACTTTTGAACAACTTTCATTTTCATGAGGGTTTTGCTTTTTTTTATCATTTAGAACTGTCTTCGTCCCATAGTTTTTTGTGTTTTCTTTTTTTGAGCTCTTACAACGGTTTTGTATATCAAATTTCACCGCAGTCTTCATATTAGTAGCCATTTCGTCGTTATTAAAAAGCTTGTATCTCATTTTTCCTCTATCTAGTCTATTTATGACATTTTTATCATTAGAAGTTTCATTATTTATAGTATCGCTACCATTGTATAATCCTTCGCTTTTAACACCGTCCCGAGCTCCGAATCTTTTTTCGTGGTTAGGTCTTTTCATGAAGATGATGCGAGGAAGGAAGTTAAGCATAAGAGATCTCACCATCGGAGACATCGGGTGCGTTCTGGACATCCTGAAGTTCCAGTTGATGATGGTGACGGTGCAGAAGATGGCTATCAGGTTCATCATGAAAGTGAACAGGAGGTACTTGGCAATGAGGGAAACGGTGAGAGAGGTGGGAGGAAGGATCTTCGAAATCAGAAGAAGGAAAAATGTCATGGCGAGAAGGATTGAGACGCATAAAGTCATTTTTTCGAGTGCGTCAGGCGGAAGAAAGAAGACACAAACGCTCAAGAGGGAGATGAGAATGCACGGAATGATGAGGTTGGTGGTGTAGTAGAGTGGCTTGCGTCGGATTCTTAAGGTGTATTGCACATACGACTTGTTTTGCATATCGGCGCGGTCAAACTCCATGTGCAGACTGCCTGGACACGCCATGATGTCCCATGTGGCACTCTGAACGTAGTCCGTCAGGTCGATCAACTTCTTCTTGTCGTACCAATCCAGACGTACCTTTTAGTTGGTTCAAGAATTTTCAAAGACGTCATATAAAAGAATAAAATAAAATAATTATATAAAAAATTTAATCATCTATTTAAATTATTAAAACCATTTCATGCTTCCCTCACTTGGTCTCCGTTAAAAGTCCAAGAGCCAAACTTCAACTTGCACTCTTGCTCATCGAAGGGGAAGTATTCGACGTTGATGATGCAGGAGCTCTTGTAGATGGCTGGACACACCCAGAGAACTTCTCCAGTGTGGGAAAGTACCACGTTGGACTTGTAGGATACTTCATAGCGTCCATCTGCACTGTAAGTCAATCTAGTGTTTGACGTGCTGTTAAGCGTAGTTCAATGGGTAGTTTTTCTACGTTTCTTTTTTTCTATATTTTTTTGTTTTTGTTTTTTCACATGAAAAAACTTTTTTTAAGTAACTTCATATCATACTTATAATACCTAATTATTTGTTAATTTAATTTTTCAACTTTTTAATGAAATAATCTAAAGCGGTCTCTCGACTAACTTGTTGAAGAGCACAATGTCAGGCTTCCAGACTTGACTGGATGCGATCCTGAAGACGCTGATGCCTCCGTACTCGTAAGGGTCCCAGCGTAACTGGTAGTCTGTCCACGACTGCCATTTAAAGTTTGGTTAAAGTTTTGATTATATTATTATAATGATATTAAATAAATGAATGATTTATTATTAAAAATAAGTTTTATGAAGCTCCGAACTGTGTGTTTTATAGGATTAAGTTTTGAATTTAATAATTTTTTGTTAGTCTGCTTCACTCACCATTCTCAACCAAACATTGCTCAAGAGAACTTGATTTTTCTCATCCTTTTGTTAAAATAAGTAAGTTTAAATGATTGAATTTAGTCAACAGTATTTTTTTTATTAATGTATTTTTATCACTGAAAAACCTCAACGACTAAAAATCCCGTCTTACAATAAAAACTCTCCGCATAGGAATAGAAAAACCTCAACCTGAACCTAACCAAAACCTAATCCTAGTCCTAACCCGAAGCGAAGGAAAGCACTAACGATGTTGATTATCTGGATGAGGGCAACGTTGAATGCGACGATGAGGCTCTCGTTCAGGTTGTGCACGGGCCTGATGAGCGGGTTGTAGCCCTGCTTCAGGAAGAGACTGTCGATCAACTTCGACTCGTCTTCACTGCCCAAGCCTTGCAAAGATGGCGCGTTTGAAAGGCGTTTGTGGAATGTATTTACTCTTGGATATGTAAATCAAATTGATCGATTGTTGCTTTCATGAATGATTGAATGATTGATCGCAGAGTAAAATAAGTTTCATTATTTTGGGAGTCATTTATAGAGAAAGTAAAGCTATTTTTTTAAATATTATTTATTTTTCTTATTTTTATATTCAAGAATAGTAAACAATAATTCACCAGAATCTTTTATATAGTTTGCTTCCCCTACGACCACAATTAAAAAAAGAAACAACAACATAATCCTGAAGTATTATTAAATTTGACGGATATATTTTATGAGATCTAACTTATATTTAATATCGATTTTTAAACTGAATATTTTTTTCACAAATTGTTAATTCCTTCTTTAAAGTAGTTGAGTCCTCATTTATATATGTTCCGACCGGTTGGGGAAAGCGCGTGCTAAATATTGTTATTTTTTAGTATTATACTACACATTAAATGTACTTGTACTTAATTCACGTTCAGGTGTAGAAATACTAGATGTTCTTAAGTATGCTGAAATTCACTGGTCGTAATGTAACTAGCACAGTTGAAACGAGGTTAGAGAATGTCTTCTACGAACTACCAGCAAATGAAAATAAGCTTCTAATTTATTTGAAATAACTATTTTTCTTTTTGAATCCTTTCATCATGCACATTTATGCATAAAGGTTTCCATTTTATAAAAAAATATTGTTTTAATTAAAAAAAATACGGCGTGCGCTTTATTCATGGTGTTTTGCTCTATAGGTTTTAAAAATATGGGAAAAAATATTGTATATATATTTATGTAAGCAGCTTTTTTTATTCTTTTACAAATAGTTACATGCAAGTGCCAACGTATATTCTCATCATTCAGTTATCAACTATGCAAAGAGTGAATGCTTTTTCTGTGGAATTTCTTATTTAATTTTTGTATAATTAATTGTGTTCTGAGCAATTCGACTTATTCACCGACAAGAAATAAAGATCTTCATCATTGAAAACATTTCATTTCACACAATTCGGAAACCGATACAAACGCAAAAGCAACAACAAAAATATTAAATTAATGTTAAAAAACCATCATAAAATGAACTGGTATAAAAAATCTGTATTATAACACACACACACACACACATACACGTACACACATACACACACATACACATACACACACACACACACACACACGCACGCACACACACACACACACACACACGCACGCACACACACACACACAAGAAAACACACACAAACACACAAAGAGATATATACACACACACACACACAGATACACACAAACAAACACACACACACACAATACCTTCTTTGATAGATCGAAATCCAAATTTGCATTCAATAAATCACAGGAACGCATCCTCAAAGAACTGATTTATGATGTTGTGACGGTCTTACGATCACAAAAACCCACAAATCCATTGCATGGGCACATTCTTGAATAATGGATGTAACCATTCTACAATTATCAAAAACGAAAAAACATTTACAGTCTCTAAATCTCCATTACAGCCACCTCTAATCTAATCGAAACCCTTGCTAATTTCTCTCTTTTGATATTTTTCAGGAGTATCATTGTTATGGGTTTTACTATAAATTCAACAATAAGATTTAAAAACATTTAAAGACATATTTTTTTCTAAAAAATTATTGAATTATAAAGAATAAATAACTCCCATCCTCATAGCCTACTTATGGGTGTTTTACTTTCCATCGATTTCGTGACCTCGTTATCTTTTTTATTGCGTGTAGCCTGGAAGCAAGACTGCGATACTTTTGAAGAGATTGACCTCCTGATCTCGTGCTCGTAATTTTGAGATTATGTACATTAGCATGATAGAGAAAAACAAATATAATTTAAGGAAATAAGATGTTTTGCCGTAATTCGCTGAATTATTCGGATCTATTATCTCCATTCATAGTAAAGTGAGAGAATTATACACATCTATGAAGCTCATTCTGCGTATTTTGATGGAAAAAGGATATATTTTAGGTTTGTGCATTGCGCTTCCTTAAGGAAGCATCAACAGTTCATACATCAAGTCATTTGCGCTCTCTACAACTAACTACTTCCTTTTGAACATCTTTATATCTTTGCACTCTTTAATGATGAGTACATTTATTGTGAGATTCCTAACCTTTATAATTTTAAAAGCCTTCTTATTCATGAAACGTTTAGTTTTATCAAACAAGTTTGGAAAATAAGCACTTAACCCCACCGTCTCTGACTTATCCAAATAATAATCGCATCATTAAATAAAGATACAGAGCACAATGTTACCAAAGCTATTTTTATTGGATAGAATTTCTTATAGATTTTCTTCGAATCTCAAAAACTAAAAATTTTTGACGAATGTTTTTTAATCAAAAGCACTAGTTGGTGATTGCTTGATCGGTGCGATTACCTCCCGTTTTCATAATGTTTAACAACTATTTTTATCCCATTTTTTATAGACATTTATTGTTGAAAACTCTCTTATCTTTTCACTACTTATTCTGACATTTCCAACAATATTTATCGCTATTAATGTCAGCTGTTCTGCACTGTTATTAAATCTTGAAATAGGAACTCATAAGAAAGTTTTCTTTCATAATAATATTAAGTTTGTCGTCTTCATAAAGCCCCAATGGTTAAAGAATTAAGATAATAGAAGATCATCTCAAAAGAAGCATTTACAATGTAAGTTACATGTTGAGATAAGAGCTGTCCAAATATCTCATTTCATAATTCAACCAAATATGTAAACAAAAAACTTCAAATACATCTCATATTTACACTTAACTTGCAACTTTATATTCCATTATTTGTTAAAGATTTTATTTCTGAATAAAAGTTTTTTAAACGAAAATTATTGAAAATAATGTTTTTTTAATAATATATTCATGATTTTTTTTATTTGTATTAGAAATAACTGGTTTTATAATTAAATTATTGAACTTTTAGAATAAGATTTCTATGGTATTATAATTTTATCATCGCCTGTTACCTTCAAAGTTGCGTTATAATATAATATAAAAAATATATTTGTGTTTTTGTTATTTAAATATTTTACATATATAAAATGTCATCTAAAGCAAGTATTGATCCTGAAACAGAAACATTGTTGAAACAGGTGTTGTTTAAAAAGCATTTATATTACAATTTAACTTAAATTATTTAAGGAATAAATAAGGCATTTATATTACAATTTAAGGAATAAATAAGGCATTTATATTACAATTTAAGGAATAAATAAAGCATTTTTATTCCAACTTCTACATAACATATTTGAGTTATAAACTAATACAACTTTTATTATTTATTTTATCTTTTCATGATTCACTAATGATTTCCCTTTCTTTTACAGCTCAAAGCCTACTTGACCAACTACAACAAACTCTCTGAGTCCTGTTTCATTGACTGCGCTCATGACCTGACCACTAGAAAACTCACAGACGCTGAGGTGTCGAATGTCTGAGAGTATCACACATCTTTGAAATTTATGTTTTTTATATAAATAAAGTGAATCTAATAATTATTTCACCCTATCATTTAATCAATGTAGTTGTTAATTTTCACTTTCAGTGAAAGCCAATTTGTGTCACCAATTAATTTATTAGTCTTTTCACAGACAACTTGCACTTTGAACTGTGCCAGCAAGATGCTCAAGATGTCTCAGCGCCTCTCTCAGAGATACCAGGAATTCCAAATGCTCAACTCTCCTGAGATGGAGGCTCTAACCAAAAAACTATAACCAATACTTTAAACGTTTTATCACATGTAAATACTATACCATTCAGTCACTTATTATTAATAATCCCTTGTCTATTATTAGCAATCACTATCCACTCCACTGCATCTCTTGTAGGAATTGTCAATAGACTTTTATATCAGAATAAACTGAATATGTCTTAATAGTTTCATATTAATATATTCTAAATTATAGTATGTTTTTGCTTTGCATTAAGGATTAAAATTATTGAAATGAACCTAGGTTTAAAGTTTAAACAAAAAACAAGGGTGTCTGAACATTATGGATGTCCGAAAAATCAGGTTTTTACTGTAACCTAGGTTCATTTCAATACTTTTAAACTTTGAAGATACATTTCAAAAACTAGAATGTCTATGGTGGTAATTAGGATAAACAATAATAATATTCGCAACTGAATTTCTAAAATATTATAATTTTATTTTACTAAGAATTGGGATACTTTGGAAATCGTACTCGGAAGCATAGACAGAGCAATATAAAAACAGCTGATGGCAATGTTTATTTATTTTTTGAATCAGCTGATTGTTGGTTTCTAACAATAACAAAAAGCGGCCATATTATTTTAGATTTCGGCAAACTATCCGAGACGAGATATATCGTGAAATGAACAATAACTGAGGCTTCTTTTACTTCTTTTTTTAAATATTTTTTTAAAAGTTATATGATAGTTCACGATATATATTTCGGCAAACTATCTGAGGCGAGATATATCGTAAAATGAACAATAAATTAGGCTTCTTTACTTCTTTTACGAATAATTTTTTGAGTAATTAATAATAATTTTACTCAGTAATGTCAAATCTGGTATATATTTCGGCAAACTATCTGAGGCGAGATATATCGTAAAATGAACAATAACTAAGGCTTCTTCACTTCTTTTATGAATAATTTTTTGAGTAATTAATAATAATTTTACTCCGTAATGTCAAATCTGTTTACATTAAAATTATTTGAATTGTTATTCCTATTTATATACATAAACAATTACCGAGTCCATCATAATCCCAAAAAATAGGTGAAACCACTTTATTTAACTAAAAAATATTATAAAAATTTAGAAATATTATGCTAAATTGTTTATTAAAAAGTTTTAGCTTTATATTTTTGGTCAGAGCAATAAAAGTCATCAGCAAAATGTTTTACTAGTAATATTATAGAAGTCAAAAGATCTGCGTGGTTTTCAACTCTCTAAACTAAACTAATATGAAAAAAAATCTTATTAATTTAAAGTATTTTATTTTGCCTGTTAGCAATACCGTTTTATTACCATACAGCGATTTAAACATTGGAAATTTGTCTATGTCAATCGTTAATCTCATTTGTATAAATTATGAGTACGATTTCCAAAGTAAACCCTAAGAATTCATAAAAAAAGGAAAATCTTGAATATTTTTCTATTCAGAATATTGTAGATTTAGTTATCAAAATATCTCTATTTTAAAAAGTGTAAAAAATAAATTATTTTTTAATGTACGAAAATGTTGGTATTTTGCAGTATTTTTTATTTAATAATATTTTTGTTGTGTCTTGATTTTGCAGAAGAGACCTGCACAAAATGGATTAAATTTTTTTTTATTTTCTAAAGAAAAACCAACATTCTATTATTTGATTGAAAATTTAGAGCATCATAAAATAAAGAATGTCCGAACACATGGGTATTTTAAACTACTTGTTGCATCGAATCCATAGTGATCCATCTTGAAATCGAAAATTCAGTTTAAAGCGCCCTCCATCATCATGCAACCTTCAACATCTGCCTATGAGCTTGTTAGTAAAAAGTGTCGATAATGCAGTTTCCCTTGGGATGTTTCTTGAATCAATTCTTCACGATGAATAATTATAAAATTTATCAAATTTCAATGAATTAGACGTGTTCATTCTGCAAATCTGAAAGTATATAATTCTGAAACTAAAAAATTTTTTATTTAAAATATATAGAAATTCAATCAAAAAGGTCAGATTTTAATGAGAATAAATATTTTTCAAAACCTCATTTTATCGTCTCAACTTCAACCTTCGTCTGAAACTTCCAGCCTTCGTAGATTCAAATCAATTGTCAGCAATCATTATAGAAAGTATCTCAACGCCGGCAATGAAAATGAGCAGCGCCATCTTTGGGCATGCGACCTTCAATCAATCAATCAAATAAAATTCTATAGCGCTCTTCATCAAATTCAAAACCTGTTAATGAGTTCCTAGTAAGTTTCATTGATGTAAAGTGGAATTTTATCTAGAAAGTGATTCGAATCAATTATTCAAGATTAGTAATGTAAATCCAGTTCCATTCAGGCAATATCATTTGGACTTTATAGAACCATACCTGTCCAACAGAAAAATGAGTCTATATATAGGGCTATTGTTGCTTGTCTTAAAAATATTCCAATTATCAATTAATAGTATTTTGAAAAAATATTTAAAAAATAGATTCACTTAATTAGTTTAAATTTCAAAAATCATGAGTTTTTCTAGAGTCGTAATGCTGGCTTGTGGGCTTGCTGTGATGGTGACTTTGTTTACAGAAGAGTGTGAGGCATGGAACGCGAGAGACAAAAGGTTTAAAAAAAACTTTCTTATGGTTTCTAATCTACAATTTTTTAACTATATAAAAAAATACATAATAATTTTTTCTATAATGAAATATTCTGTTTTATGACATCATCTCTATAAACTGTCAAGAGCTGAGAAGCGAAGTGTGCAACTTGGAAAAAGAGGAGGTTCAAAACTGTAAGATATTTGATTTATTTTTAAACGCCATTGTCTGTCATTTTCTTTTTTAATTGTATAAAAAAGTTTTTCTATGATGAACAAAAACTTAATAAAACTTCTTATACAATAAATTATCGGTTTAAATGGATCGGTCTAGCAACATTTTAGACGACTTTGATTTATCATATTTTGTTTACTTTTACAAATATTTTTTTAATTATTCTAATATCTAACACCTATATGCAGTGAACATGATATTAAATCTTGTCATTTAATTACACAGTACAAGTGAAACTGAAAAAGACGGTGCAATTGTGAAACTGGGACCTGCCAAAAGGTAAGAATTTATGCTACTGTAGAAACTTATTGTATTATTTCCATTCTAATAGAGTCTTATCTTTTAGATTGTTTAGGCAAGTCTGAATAAACGTATAAATTTATAACGATAATTAATATTTTTAATGATCTTTCAGATAGGCCCTACGTGGCCTGGTTACTTTTTTAGTGTTGGTGACCATTCATCTACTTTTGAACGCCATTTTCTGTCATTTTCTTTTTTTATTAATAAAAAAAGTTTTTATATAATAAACAAAACTTAATAAAACCTTTTATACAATTAATGATCGATTTAAATATATCGGTTTACCAACATTTCAGACGACTTTGATTTCTCATATTATTTTTATTTTAATAAAACAAAAATTTGAAAAAGTTTTTTTAATGGCTTACACCACATATGCATTGAAAATGATTTTCAATCTTGTCATTTAATATACTGGTATTATTACACAGTATAAGTGAAACTGAAAAAGACGGTGCAATTGTGAAACGGGGACATGCCAAAAGGTAAAATTTTATGATACTGTAGAAACTCATTGTATTATTTCCATTCTAATAGAGTTTTATCTTATAGATTGTTTAGGCAAGTCTGAATAAACGTATAAATGTATAACGATAATTAATATTTTAAATGATCTTTCGATGGCCCTCCGTGGACTGGTTACTTTTTTGGTGTTGTAATTTGTTTGAGGAATTAATTTTTTTTTTAATTTTTCAAAACTATTTTATTCAATAAATTATATGCATGCAATAACACAAAAATTCACAAATACAAAACAAATAACATCTTTTCCAGATCACATAGTGTTTTTCTTTTCATTTTTCCCAGTTTGTGCCCATTCATAGGAATTAGTCATTTAATTAAAATCTTAAACTTATATTTTATAACCTCCAACGATAGCTTTTTGATCTAACAACGATATTACGTTTAACCATTTATTTAATTATGTGTGTGCGTTTAATTGAAAATTGTTTACTGAGAATTTAACTTTTTCAGGAGTTTGAAGAAAGCAAAGACTTCCGCGTAGAGTCCAGAAAGAAACTAAGAGATTAAAGGAAAACCATTTATGATAAATCTCAAATATATATTTATAAGTCTCGACTAGTTGACATTTTTGTTTTTTTCTGGAAAATGTATAATTGAAATTTTATTACAAATTAAGTCTTATCTAAAAATAAAGTTTGCAAATATATTTTCATCATTTTTGAAAAATTAAAAAAAAGATGATTAAAAAAATTAAAATCTATAATACATTTTTTTGCTGAATCGTCATCACAACAAAAAACGCTTAAAAACCTGTAAACTTAAACACGAATATCGCCGTCCTAAATCATCCTTTAATTTAACTCATCCTTTAAGCTTTAAAACAAGCCAAAATGCCTAAAAGAAATAAAAGCAAAAAGCAACCCTCTGAAGAGAAAGTAAAGAACGGATTTTCAAGTGGTGAACTGGAAAATATGCGATTAAAAGTGGAGCGAGATAATTATGCTCTTAAGCTTAGAAACTTAGGTACTATACTTGTGAGTGAAATGCCAAAAAGATGGAGGCTTGAGAAGGGCATCGGAGACTGTTTTGACGCGGCTGAACTCAAGAATGAAGTGCTGATGGAAGCAGCTAAAAGGTTTATCGAATAAGTTGTTCTATATCTGCTTAGTGGAATTCAATAATATTCTATCGGTTTCAAACATATATATTAATTAAAATAACTAACTAACATAAAAGCATATAAGTTTTTACTTTTTTGACATTTTTTAATAAAAAGATCTAAAACTATAAACCATGAAATACGATTAAATGGCAACCATCGAAGGGTAGTGTCACATAAGAGAGAAGACGTGGATCCACTGGAGGAGAGTCTGTCGAGGGCTCAAGAGGCTGTCAGCACCCTGACGTGCGCGCTGCAGATGTGTCGACTCAAGTGCTCTGCCTACGAAAGAGGCTTGAAGGACATCGTACAGAGCGAGGATTTGCTTTATATCAAGGATAAGGTGGCCACTCTGAGAGTGATCGCTGGTGGGTTTATGGTGCGCTGCTGGTGGCTTGTTCTAGATAAATGTCTCAGCTGCTTGCCTTGGAGCTGTATTGAATAAAGGAATAAAAATCATCAGTGAAAGTTTACTGTTGTTTATGTTTGTTGCGTCTATGACCTTGTTGCGTTTTGCGTGTTTTGACCCATTATAAATAGGCATATTTAACTTTTAAATTAGATTATTGCAAACTTCACCAGGGGAACGTTGTCACTGTATCGACTTCCACGACGATCTATGCAGTCGCAAGAACGACTTCCGAGTGGAAGGTGTCACTAATCGGCAAGATGACCATGCGGAGCGCATTTTTGAAAACCTGAGAAAGCTCCAAATCATACCGGTAGTTTGGTTTCTTTGCGTCAACTGCTTGATGGATCAAAATTATTGAAAAATCAAGCTACTTGTGTAATGCCTGATTCCCACGTATTGGCTTAAAATATGGTTGAAGATTATATATTTTTGTTTCAGTTAATCTGTAAAATTACTCGAAGCATTTCTCAATCGCAGCCCATTTTTTTCAAGTTATGTTGTCAATACGCGGATGGCTAAGCGAATCAGCCATAACGCGAATAGCTTAGTTATTCAGGCCTTACGCGGAAGACTGATTACGCGTTTTCATTGAATCATGTATGCTCTTTTTTATTCATCTGTCTGTGAAACCAACGATTCATTTGATCGCCAAAACTTCAGCCCTCCACGAGAATGCCTGCAGACACCAAACTGGAAGATGTAGACAACGATCTGATGCTGCTGGTTGCCAAAGAACTAAACCAAGAAAAAGTTTCATGTAGAATTCGATTTACTTTTTAGAGCTTTTTTAGAAACTTATTATTTTAATATTCATTGATTATTATATGAAAATATTTCAAGTCAAATTTTTGAAATTATTAATTTTTATTCGATTTCAAATGGAATTCTTCAGGCGCTGATTGGCGAATGCTGGCTAAGTTAGTGGGTGTGGATTGCGACAAAGTCCTTCTTTGGGTCGATATGCAGGTTGTAAATATTAATTTATATATCTTTTCCAAACTATTATAGTATTCAAAATTGTTCCGTTATTCAGTTATGATTTTTAAGTTATTAACTTAGGTTTTTAATAATGTTTCAAATGTATCTTTTAGATAAGGAATCCAGCTCAGATGGTGTTGGATGAATGGATGAAGATGGACAACAAAGCTACAGTAATGGAACTTTATAAGTGAGTTTTAGTAAATTAAGAGTTCATTTATTAAAATAGGAAGGAAATGAAAGTATATTGAAATATCATACAGCCACTTGGTTTCCCCGGCGATCAGAAACACTCTGCTATGTAAAACAATAAGGAGCTTCTACGATATTCTATGAATTTGAAAAATGATAAAAATAAAAATGAAATATATATATTTTTTTTTATTTCCCATATAAATTATTTATTAAATATCAACTCTCTAAATGATAAATTTTTTTATAACTCGACGCTATGTCATTTTAAAAGTACAGACGAAATCCAGTTTTTGGTGTTTGCAAAATTTGAAAGAGTTTAAAAAATGATAGATAATAAGTCTTTAAAGAATATAATTTCTATTTCTAATGTGGATTTAGAACAGATTCTATCACTTTTCGTCGAACTTCCTCAAGATGAAATAAGACCTCAGTTCCAGGTTGTTCTCTGCAAGCACTTGCTTTTTTCCGAGCCAGATTTATTAGGGTTTCCTTCGAAGGGTCAATGCAAAAGCTTTATTATTTGTTTATCAAATAAATTATATAAAACAAAAAGAATACAAAACAGGTTAGCGAAAAATAGTTTGAAAATCGTAAAAGTCCAACAAGCTTCTCCAGAAAGCTTTTTAAATTGTTTGCATTTTACAATATTCACACGATTGTCACCATACTTCAATTCTGTTGCGGACTTCTATGTGGAAGGCGAAAACTTTCTCTGGTCTGAATCAAGATTGTCCGCCTTAAAAGCGGATATTTCAATTGTTCCTAACAAAGTGGACATACATCTCAAAACGTATAGTATTTCTCTTCCAGTTCTCAGAATGGACCAATTAAACATTAATAAAAACACACTTATAGCATACCAAAGCAATCAGGTTGTGGACTCTATCCCTCAAGAATCCATTGGCAATAAGTGGTGTCATGTGATGCCTAGTTTGAAAAAAGGATGCATAGTTTCTATTCACAAAAGATTTCCACAAAACGATTGTTTTCTGAACTACCAGAGTTTGAAAATGTTTTGGAAAAATGTTCATAGCTACAAGTTGCCTGAAAACGAAAAAGACATTTTCTTCCTCAACGTTTCTTTCGGCTTCAGTAATAGTTTTTTTCTTTATCCCAGTTGCTGCATCAGATGTTGCGAACCGATTATACTGAAGAGACATAACATTCAAATAGTGGAAAATCTATCAAACCTTTTGCGTGAAAGTTTCTCAACCATCTGTGGCTTAGGCGTGTCTCACAAGTTATCTCAAAGTATGTTGAACACCAACTTATCTGTAAGTTCAGACCATCAACAAGGCATTGAAGTTAACAAGAAAAACATAGATTCTGAGGCCAAAAAGATAACATTCAATGCCGGAGTTCATTCTGCCAACACCAAAGAAAGTTCTCTGGTCAAAAGCAATCCCTCTCAAATTAATTTTGAACAAAAGATAATTCAATCTCAACTCAACTTTGAGACTATCAGAGCCTCTGAGTTACCAATTAAAGCTGATCCTTCACACATGGGTAGCATTTACTTGCCCAGTGGAAATGGTAAAAACGTTGTTGATAGTTATAGTAATGGTGTCAATATAAAGAATATTGAAAAAAATTGTGCGGGAATTAAAGAGCTTGTAATTCCAACAGCAAAAATTGTTCCAAAGTTTAATAAAATGATACCCAAAGTGACCAACAACCTCAAAAGTAACGAAATTAAAGAGACTAACAAAATTTTGAATATCGCAATCGAATCTTCGCATAAAGCTCTGGATGATTCAGTCACACAAAAAGTCAAACCAAGCTTTTGTAGTAACACTGTCAAAAAACTACCTGAACCAAAGTTGAAAAATGGTGAGCAAAAAACCACACTAAAGACTCTTTTCAAAGTTGACTTGCCAGAAAATATAGTTAGATTTGAAACGATGGAAAAACAAACTAATATAACTATGCCAGTTGTCTGCAAAAAACCCAAGCATGTAAAAGTTAAAAGAGACGGTGACGCAGTAGATAAAAGCGAGCCAAGGGAGAAAAAGAAAAAGGAAGTGTCAGTGCCAGAAAATATTGAGGCGATAATCAATGAAGGGGGGTCTTTGAGTAAAGATGTCTTGTTGGTGTGGTTGAGAGAGAAAGGTGTCAAGTGTAAGGTGAAGGACAAAAAAGAAGAACTGTTGATGAAAGCAAAAGATTTTCTTAAAGGATCATAATTTTGGCTTCATCAATTTATATATATTCGAGTTTTGTTTTTTTAATTTATTAAAAGTTATTTTAATTTCAATGTTAAATTTAAATATTACAGTTTTGTTTCAATAAAACTTTACTAAGTGTTTATCTTTCATTTCTCTTAAACTAAATGATCTGCTGATATAGGAAAAGATCAAATAAAAATAATTTTCTTTTTACCATTTTGCCGATTTGGATGATACAAAACCAAGTTTTATTTCAAATGTAAATAAATCAAACTAATATTTAGTTATCAGTTATCCTATATTTTTAGGTTAGTTCAAAACTTACTGTTTTTTAAATGAAAAAGAAGTCAACAGGTACATCGAGAAAGTGTTATTGAAGATTGAAAAACCCATTGAATAACATTTTTTCTTGACAATAACAATCCACAGTGTAGCCTTTGTATATTTAATATTGTATATTTAAGTAAACAATCATTTTTATGTTAAAGTAAACCAGCAATTCACTCATCGATTGTGTAGCCTTTACAACTACCATTTCTAAATAATAAATATAAATATAAATAAATAAAAAAAAAATATAAATAATAATCAATAATAAATATAAATAATAATAAATAATATTAATGCGAAATCATTTTTTATTCGAGAAGTATAAAAGAACTTCAAGCATGCGTAATCATTCATCATTCGGCAGGGTAGGCTTTCAGAACGCCACACAGATGCTTTTGAATATTCAAAGTATATAACGTGAAATATTTCATTTTATAGATCTGTAATTGAACTGGATACCTATTACGGCCTATTTCACTAAACGAGGCCCTACTATAGAAGTGAAACATCTACAATGTAGATTCTGCATAGAGGATATTACATTAAGAAAACTTTAAACCCCTCTTTATGAAATTGGTTGAACACAAAGATGGTGCCAGGTAACTTGAAGCCTTTCACGAGCATTAATAAAGTTACTTTTCACAAAGTTTGTGGCAGCATTATCATCGTGCTCATCATCTCACTCGCTGTCTTCAAGTAACTTTTCAAGTTAACAATTGACAAATGGATTAATTCAGCAAAAACAGCGCCATAAACTATTCCATTATTTTAAAATTTAGCAACGACTTTCGCAAACAATTATTGTCGCTCAATCGATACAGGTATTTGTTGAGTGGTTGGGATGAGTCAGAAAAGATAAATGCTTACTCTCGGAACTCTACTCACCATGACCATCACTGCTTCAATAGGTTTAACTATGAATGATAACTACTCTAATTTATTTTCAAACTTTAAAAAGTTTAAGTTAATTTAATTTACTTCATTTATATATATATATTCTATATAATTAAGACAATTGTGTCAAACATGTTTATTGACCTGCAAATGTATTCCCCAATGTCGTCTCCTTAGGTTTATTGATAAAGACAAAAGACACATGCGAATAGATAAGAAGTGCCAGAAAGAAAGACTAATAGTAGTGGGAGATGTTCACGGATGTTTGAGCGCCTTCAGGAGTTTTTTGAAGAAAGCGAACTTTTCATGCAGCACTGATTTAGTCGTTCTGACCGGAGACTTTTCAAACAAGGGACCCAGGTTTGCCTATCAACTATTAATCTTGTGTCTAATAGAATTGAGAAAATTTTTGTTTAAAAGTAAATTAATTAGATTTTATACTAATTTAAATTTGATTAATTTCATTTTATCATGCAGTAGTAAAGATATGATCCAATATTTAAGATCACATCATACATGTGTGCTGACTGTTATGGGAAACCATGAGCACAAGGTGAATGAATATTATTTTAGATTTTAGAATTTCGTTTATTCTCTTCAATTAAGTTTAATTATTTATTTAAAACAATTTAAGTATATTGTTGCGATCGATCTATTAAAGCTTGATTTAAGGTTGAGTGTGAAAATCGACCGTTTAGTATAAAGACGTATTCTTCTTTAAACAGTTGCAGATGTTATTCTTAAATTATTTTTTCGAATTGAGAATGAATATAAAAACCAGAGCTGTTTAATTAAAAACCTAATTCTTTAAAGAAGCTCTCTTATTTTCAGATCTACCGTAAAAAAATTACATATTTCGTACATTTATAATTTTCAGACACTATTATTTTATTTTTAAATAATTGATTTTTTGGGCTTTTTTTTACATACATTATAAAAACTAAAAATTGGTGATAAAATACTTTTATTTTTGGACATTTGAAAAAACAATCACTTAAAACTGTGCGAATATATTGGTATTGTACTGTACATTTAATTGATTGCCAATTGTATCCGACATTTAATCTGCAAGTTGTCAAAGTTTATTTCATTTTAACTTTTTTCAATTATCGATTATAAAGTCTAAACCTCTGAACCAAATTTTCTTCATAAAACTAAAAAAATGTAACATTACAAAAACTGTTTCATAAACCCTTATAATAGACTTACTCATTTTCTATATCAGGTCCTGGAATTCAAAAGTAAGAAGAACGCCAGCTCAGAAAACTTTTCCAATTCTACCGAACAGAAAGAGCTGGCTTGGACGAATAATCTTGAAGCGTTTCAATTACAATTCATCGCAAGCCTTCCATACTCAATCAGTTTCCCCAACCTCAACCTCATAGTGGTGCATGCTTCACTGGATCCTTCGCTGAGCCTGCTCGATCAGAAAAAGGAAGTTTTGATGAGCATCAAGCGAAGAAACCACAGTGAAACTTTCAAGGCAAGACACGAAGAAACAAATTCCACGCTTCACTCAAATGCCACAACAGCAAAACTAAACTTGACTGAAGGGTGGGCAGCAAAGTGGAACCAATCACAGCTTGTGATTTTCGGCCACGACTCGGCCAGGGGTTTGCAGCTATACGACAATGCTATTGGAATCGACACTGGCTGCGTATACGGAAAAAATTTGACCGGGGTTTTGATCACCGCGAAGCACAAAGCCAGGGCAGCAAGCGAGAACAAGATCATCAGTGTTAAATGTCTACCAGAGTGCATTTCTTGAAGTGAATTCGCGCGTAAAATCGAGATAAGCACACAATAAATAGTCGAAAGGTCTTTATTGTATGCTCGGTAGGGTGTATCGATTAGCGATTACTCATGGAATCTTGAAAACGTGTGCCTAGCACCTATTCATACTCAAATAGTTCATCTTTTCATTTTTTTACTCTTCACATAATTATAAATATAGGGCAACTATGCATTTATTTAGAATAACACTTTTTTTGAACGAAATTTTATTAGGGTAAAATCTTTAAAATCGGAGAAAAAATTCGGATATTCAATTTCTAAAAACTCACACAAAACGGCACAAAAGGAACATAATAACTAATTTTCTGGCTTTAAAAATTAGAAGAAATTTAATTCATGCACTTGAGCATGTCTTCTTCACTCCCTCTCTCTACTCGTTGAAGTAGACATGATATAAAACTCCAAAAGCATTGGTGGCAAACCATGCAGTGACAGTCCACCACGTGAAGAACGAGGCAAGATGGAAGAAGCTTGCAGGACTGATGAGGCATTTCAGCCCAAGCATCACTTCCGAAAAACGTTGTGCAGTGGTTGCTATGAGAAGCGGCATGGAGTCGACAGTGTTGACGTTGGTGGAAGGGTTGATGTTGTTGCTGATGAAGGTGGAGTAGTTGGATTGCGGAGGTAGGTCGTAGTGGAAGAGGAGGTGGGGGATGGAGATGTTGCCAAGCGTTTTGAGAAGCAGTGTGGAGAAGAGAATTAAGATGAGTGGGGTGATGTATTGCAGGGCTACAATGCACAGATAGTAGTACACCCTGATGACCATCTTCTTCAGCTCCAGAGAACTTATCCTGCCGGCTTCCTTCTTCAACTCGGCCACCTTGTCACAGGCGAGGTTCAAGTGAGCCTGCAAGTGCGTCCAAATCATGAAGAATCTGAAGACGACGAACAGAAGCAGCACAAGCAACCTTAACGCCTCAAACTGATAATCTGTCATCAAAGGCTCATTGTTTCTGAGTCGTTTGTGCACGAGGTAGTCTCTGAACAAGGGTTTTACCCAAAGCAAGGATAAGAAAAGAGTAGAAATGAAGTTTGCATACAAAAAGAATTGTACCGAAACATTATCTTTTCCATATCTCAAAGCATCCACATGCATTCTAGCCAGTCGAAGACCTGGAAAAGTGAGAAATGCACCAATGATAGCACAAAAGACCGCCAAGATGATCTTAATGGTGGTCAGGCTTACTGGACAGATAGGTTCTAGGCCCTGAGATTCGAGGAACATTCTGGTAGCTAAAGAGAAATTATCATATGAAGCATTCAACCCAAACTCCAGTGTGTTCTCATCTACAATCAGCACACCCATGGCAAATACAAGGAAGAAAAAACCAAACAGAATACACAAAATCATTTCTCCTCCTGTTTCACTTTTGAAGTAGATTCCTGTTAGAGAAAGAAGGTTCTTGAGGCTGAATGCAATGATGACCAAACACCACAGAATGCTCAAATTCATCTCTTTAGTGGGCGCCATGAAGAAGTAGTAGGTGTCTGTCATTATATAAACTACCACTCCGCAAACTGCAACATCAACCAGCCATAAGTACTCGGTGTAGAACTGCAGAGGAATTAGATCTATTGACTTTATTTGAGCAGCTTCCAGTTGAATGTCAATGGAGCGTGGAACTGTGAAAGGTTCATCTTTATTCTTTTTATGTGATTCAAACTTCTTGTTTTTGTGTGATGGTTGGTTGAAAGATTGGCCTGATAACTTTTTGAGCTCTTCGTCAGTTGGGTGCAGGAACCTTGCTAATTTCCTGCATAGAATCCATCTCCCAAATGACAATGTGCCACTGAAGCGTGAAATGAGAAAAGCAACGATCACGCTGAAAACCAACTGCATACCAAATACGGCCATTTCTGAAATAATTAGAAATACATGTTAAAAATTTATTCTTGATCATTGCATTCATATTAGTAATATTATTACAAACCTGCTTTGAAACTTCTCAAACAAACTAAGCAATTTAAAAAAACAATCTTTGATTATTGCATTTCAGTTTTTAAATATTATTAAGTAAAAATATTAATTTCCTAATATTGGATATGTATTAAAGCCCTTATTTAGAAAAAACAAAGCCCGAAATTTAGAAACCTTGACATTGAAATTAACGTTAGGAAAGCCGTACCCGAAAGCAGAAACTTGCTCGATTTACAACCTTTTACAGCAGTAAGAAACCATGGCTGGAAACGAGCAAGAAAGCAGATCTCAGAAATAAATTTATTAAGTTTCCTTTTAATGAAAAATATATTTTAAAATGTTATATTTGTAAAAAAAAATTCAATAAAGGTACAGAAAGTATGAAACATGTAAATGTATTTAAAATTAAATAATATATTCAGTCTTTATTCGTAATATTCCGTGGCAAGCCGATTGAATGCTTACTCCTCATGTGGTGTCCATGCACTCTCCAATCATAAACTCTGCCTTCATATGCCTGGAGTCTCCTTCCATCAGCTGAGGATGCAACAACGATCAAAATTCCATATTTTGTACAAAAATAATATAAATTCAAAAATTTAGAAAAGATGTCAAAGTTATAATCTTGAAATTATATACTCAAAATGAACACCTTTCCAGGAGCGATGGTTTCGAAGCGGTGTCGTAGCGTTTGCAGTTCGTATTCCGAGTTTGCGAGCGCAATCTTCAGCTCGTACAACAGCACGATGTCCTGTCGCAGCTCGTTGAACTTCGAGACGTTCTCCAGCGTTGGCAGTGGGTTCGGGTCTGTGAGTGAAATGGTGAGTTGGTGTTGGTGAGTTGGTGTTGGTGAGTTGGTGAGTTGGTGTTGGTGAGTTGGTGAGTTGGTGTTGGTGAGTTGGTGTTGGTGAGTTGGTGTTGGTGAGTCGGTGTTGGTGAGTTGGTGTTGGTGAGTTGGTGTTGGTGAGTTGGTGTTGGTGAGTTGGTGTTGGTGAGTTGGTGTTGGTGAGTTGGTGTTGGTGAGTTGGTGTTGGTGAGTTGGTGTTGGTGAGTCGGTGTTGGTGAGTTGGTGTTGGTGAGACACAAATAAATATGAATGATTAAACTTGAAGAGATAGATTCTGTGAAACTATAGAAAAACATATGATTTGTATTACACTTTTAATAACTTTAATTTACACACAAACAAACGAACCAAGATTGAACTCTTCAAGCATCTGCTCAATGGCCTTGGTCTTTTTCTGTCCCAGTGAGATCGGAAGCTTCATCTGAGATAGTAAGTTTTTCACTTTTCAAATATATTATTTATTAAAAGATTATATATAACAGAGTGATAAATTAAATTAATTAATTAAGGATTATAATTAAAATGAAGCGCTAAATCACCTTTTGACTTCTGAGATAGACACCCGATTGTTTGAAGTCAGGAAACTTTATGCTTGTGTTCTCTGGCATTACCTGCGTGAATTGTTGCATGAACGAAGTAGATAAATGGTTTAACGAATGATATAATCATTTTATTGACCGATGAATAGATATATTAATCCATAGATGGGTGGATAAATAACTAATAAATAAAAACAAAATATCAAAAACTCTACTAATGAATATTCAGACGCAACAACACTCCACCCCCTCCCAACCACTCACACCAACACTGGTCGCCTCTCTGGCCTTGTAGGCGGGGTTCTTCTTGGAGACCTTCCGCTCAGACTTGCGACTCTCGCTGTTGTTGTCAGCGGCGATGATGAGTTTCTGCAGGTCCAGCGCCTTCTTCTCCCTCTCGCGTTTGCGCTGGTCTATCTTCTTCAGCTCTTGCACCAGTCGTTCTTCTTCTTCGATCTGCGTTGGAAGGGGTGTGGCTTTGTTGGCGGGATGAGGGGTTTGTTTGGTGTTTTTTGTTTTTGGTTTGTTGAGTGTTGTTGTTGGTGTTGTAACAGGGGTTGGTAGTGTTGTTGTTGGTGTTGTAGCAGTTAGTTTGTTAGTGGTTTGTTTGTAATGTGTAGTAATGCTAACCATTGGAATTAAGCAGTAGATCAGCCTAAACTAAACTACATCAACACCATAAAAAATAAACACAACATCAACCACATCAAACAACCCAACAACACCAACAACACCAGCACCACCAACAACCCAACAACACCAGTACCACCAACAACCCAACAACACCAGCACCACCAACAACACAACAACACCAGCACCACCAACAACCCAACAACCCAAACACCACCAATAACACAACACCAGCACCACCAACAACCCAACAACAACCCAACACCAACAACAACCCAAACACCACCAACAACCCAACAACACCAACAACAACCCAAACACCACCAACAACCCAACAACACCAACAACAATCCAAACACCACCAACAACCCATCAACCCAACAACAACCCAACAACACCAACAACAATCCAATCACCACATCACCTGTTCCTCGGTCCGGTTGATGAGTTTCTCTAGTTGTTCCTTGCGTCTCCTCTCGTGGTTGGCGTCGTAAGAACGCGTCTTCTGCTCCGACGGGCCGTTGCGCAACTGTTCGTGTGTGTGTGTGTGTGTGTGTGTGTGTGTGTGTGTGTGTGTGTATGTGTGTGTGTGTGTGGGTGGGTGGGTGTGTGGGTGTGTGTGTGTGTGGGTGTGTGTGTGTTGTGTTATTTAATTTAATTAATAATAAAGGAAAATCTAATTTAATGGAGTACTTTTAAATATTAAAACCTAGTTATAATTTAAATGAGCAGAAATTAACCTATACCAAAACTACCCCCCACCCACCGACCACCACATTTTCCCATTATTGAGCAAACCTTTTGGAGGACGTTGCAGATGCCATAGTACCGTTCCTTCAAGTCCTCGATCGATCTCTTACTTGGGTGCTTGTCGAGCTCCCAACGATCACACATGATTACGAATCTGTCAAAAGGGAGGGTTTGGAGGGGATTGGCTGGTATGGGTAGGATGGAGGAGATTGGCTGGTATGGGTAGGATGGAGGAGATTGGCTGGTAGGGGTAGGTTGGAGTGGGTTGGTTGGTATGGAGATTGGTTGGTTTGAGAGGGTAGTTGGTTTGAGAGGGTGGTTGGTTTGAGAAGGTGGTTGGTAGGTTTGGTTAGAAGGGTTAGCTTGGAGGGGGTTGGTTGGAGAGGGGTTGGTTGGAGGAGGTTGGTCGAAAAGAAGTTAGTTAGGATGGTTGAAAAAATATAATTGGTATTAAAAGGGTTTGTTAGAACAATTTTAAAAACGATTTTGAAGTAAAACAAGCTAGTAAGAAAAAAAAACAATGATGAAACTGCTGAGAAAAAGCAATAGAACTTCTATTATAAAAAGATAAATACCTCAGATCGAACTTCTTGGCAAGGGAGAAGAGGTAATCGGTGTCAGCACGGGTCCAGAGATCAGAGTGCAAGTGTTGGCTGTACTCCAGGTCGGAGAAGGTTGGAACGTCAACAACCTTGGGATTGATGGCAGTGGGAGGTATTATAGGTGAATTCCATCTTTTTGGATATAGAAGAATTATCTTATGAGTTTTAAACATTTATAAATATATGTGATTTTATTAAATGATTTTTTTCGCAATTTCATAACCATTAACACAACCATAATCATGATCAACATGACCACCTTGTTGAAGCGCACGAATGGATACTCAACCCCTTCATCTGCTACTCTCCTCCAATGGTAGAAGACCGCTCCATCCTTTTGAAGCAAGCAGAGTTACTTTTGGTGCATATATATTTGACTTTTTTTATTTCGATGTCAAATATATTTCGCTGTTAGTGTTGATCAAGTCCCAAGTGGACACAATTAAATTTTGTATTTATAATTATCTCTACTAAATTTATATTTTGGTAGCTTGAGACTTTGCTACCTTTTAAATAATAAATTTATGGCATGAAAACTATCTAGACTTGAACAACATAACATGTTTTCATACAAATTTTTAACGGTATGAGTTAAATATGATAAAAGCCTCAAAGGGGTCTCACATTGCGAGCAGGATTCGTGAACGGAGTCCACCTCCACGGGCGCACCTTGCTCTGGCCGATCCGAGCCTTCATTTGTTTGTAACCGAGACTGTTGTCCGTGGGAAAGATCGGAGGAGCATCCCTTTTGGAGAAGTGGAGCTTCGAGATAATTATGAAATGATTATTTTTAATTAAATATTTCAAAAAATTTGATTATGTTTTTTCCCAAAATGGTTTGAAATTTCGACTATAAATTAAATTGCAACCTGTTGTCAGTCCAAAGAAGTCCCCAGACCTCCCTGTGCATGCCTTCGGGTCGCTTGACGTTGGTCTCATTTTTCTTGACCTTTTTCTTTACCAATTAAATAGATCATTGAAGTTATGGGCTGATTCAAATAAAAATAATTTGAGTTATTCAAACCTTTTTTTCGCCAAACAAGCTTTCTCTGGTTACAGGATCATTTTCTTCTGAGATATTTAAATCGAGAATATCTCGAATATCCGAAGTCATTTTATAACTTTTTGGCTTAAAATTTAAGCCTTAAATTAAATATTTTCTATTTAATATCGCTTTGTTAAACATAGAACTTAAATACAATCTAATTAAACAATAAATAAAATATATTAAATCATTTAATTACTGGCATTTTGCTTTTTACACAATTTACTCAATAGACTCATATTCTTATAAGACTATTAATTCTTATAATTTATTAACAAATCTGAATTTGTGAAAGTTTCATAAACTACAAATGGGGAATTAATATTATAAAATGATGACAATAAATACCTCAAACGATGGAGTACCCATTAAAAATCTTAAAATCAAGATTCAAAAACAGCCGCCATGACGCTTTCGACGTCGATTTGGAAGGTGTTCCAAGCAGGAGCCTCAAACGAGAAGACAGACATGATCTCCTTTTCAAAAGATTCATCGTCTGCCGATGTTTAATGTTGCTAATGAGTCAAAAATGATTTAGAAATCAATTATATTATTTTAATGATTTATTATAAAAATGAAAAATTTATTTAGAATTAATAGCAATTCAATCTATTTTATTATGGCGTTATTACCTTGATTTTCATAACTTTTTTCTTGCTGAAAATATATTCATATTTTAATGTCAAAATTATGATATAAATAATTTAAAACACAAAATAAAACGAAATTTAAATCATGAAAACATTGGCTCACAAATGATTTTATTTGATGGGACGCTAGTTTAGGATTATCAGGGAAGTTGCTTGATGCTTTGAGTGAAGAAAACAACGTCGATACAATGCCATTGGTGGCTTGTTGTTGTACTTGTTGTTGTACTTGTTGCTGTTGTTGTTGTTGATGTTGCTGAGTAGTGTTGGTGGTGGTGCAAAGGGGTGTTGAGTAGGAAGCGAATGGCATGAAGGTGGGTGGAGGAGGCTGGGGAGTGAGGAAGGATGGAGGAGTGGGTGGAGGGTAGGGACTGGATTGCTGCAGCTTGGAGGGTGTTGTTGTTGCAGATTTTCGGTTGGTGTCTGTTTTTTCTTATGGAACAAAAAAACACAATAATTACAAATCCATTAATAGATAAAATATAAAAATGCTTCAAAAATATTAACACCAATAATTTAATGAATAACATATAATAATAATAAAATTCATGCAAAATGACGATAGAGGTGATATAACAAAGACTAACTAGCAGAGTTTTTGAGAAGACTTTCAAAGAATTCCGCTTGGGTTTTAGATTTAGAAATCGGCTTTTGACTGAGGTTACTGACATTAACATAAGAGTGGGTGGTGGGGAAGGGTGGAGAGATAGAGAAGGGTGGAAGGTGTGGTGGAGAAGAGAGGTAGTGATGCTGCTGGGAGTGGATGTGTAGTTGGGACTTCATTTTCTGAATTCTGATCTTCAAATCCCTTTAGTTTTTCAAATTAAAACACAGTAAAAGCCTTTACTTTTTTTCGTTTTTTGAGTTTTCGTTTTATCATCATCATCATCAAGACCATCATCATAATCGTCACCATCATCATCACCCCCATTACCATCATCATCATCATCATCATCATCATCACCAACTTGACGAAAGGGATAGCAGTGAAGAACTGGTTAGGGTTGAGTTGGTAGGCACCCTTGCAGACGACATCTTTCTTGTGGACGGGCAGCAGATCCACGTCGAACCAGGAAATCGTCTGTTCAGGAAAAATAGTGATGTGCGTGTTAAAATAATTTTTAATTCATAAAAATGTGAATAGTTTATTTTATTCCAGATAGAAAAAAACGTTTAATGAATAAAAACACAATAATTAATTCATTCCCATAGATGGAAGACGTAAAAATAATAAACCGACTTTGATTTCCGATCTGGTTTGAGCCTTAAAGGTGGTGCTCAGTGGGATTCCATGAACTATATACAGACGGCATATCTGCATGTGATGATGATGATAGTGACAATAATAATAGTTGTGATGAAGATAATAATGATGATGATGATGATGATGATGATGATGATGATGATGATGATGATGATGAGATGATGATGATAATAATGATGATGATGAGATGATGATGATGATGAGATGATGATGATGATGATGATGATGATGATGATGATGAGATGATGATGATGATCATGAGATGATGATGATGATGAGATGATGATGATGATGATGATGATGATGATGATGATGATGATGATGATGATGATGATGATGATGATGATGATGATGATGATGATGAGATGATGATGATACCTGCTCATTGAGTCTTTTTTCAATAAAATTCTCAGGATCGATCTTATCTTCAATGTTGTAACTAGTCTCCTCAAGCACCTAAATCATCATTATAATCATCACCATCTTCATCATCCTCATCATCATCATCATCATCATCTTCTTCTTCATCATCACCATGATCATCTTCATTCAATTAATTTTTAAAAAATGAAAAGAAAAATTATTTAGTGCATGGAAAAAATTATTAAACCCTTATACATTTTTTATTATTATGATTCCAAGACATGAACAATCAATTATTATAAACCAGGTCAAAAACTGACCTCTCTAATGGCGCAAGAGATTGGTGACTCATCTTGGTTGACCTTGCCCTTGGCAAAACTCCAACTCGACTTCATCCAATAGCCTTGCACGAGCAGGCACTGTATAGTTTATATGGGTTACATTTGCAAGTCTTATTTTGCTAAATAATAATATATTTAGTTAATATGTATTAAATGAGCTTCATTAATGAAGTATAATTAAAAGTTTAATATTCGAATAGATTATTTTCATATTTTGCACAACTCAAAATCTCCACTGAATCAGACATATTGCAAAGAGGGGTCGAGGAGAATGGCTCCGTAGGTGGGCACTGCCTGCTTGTAATTCTTCCAGTTCTCGTAAAATTCATCGAACTTCTCTCGAAACTTTGACAAGGTCGGGCAGTAGTTCACTAGTGAATGGGCCATTAAGGAAAGGATTCTAAAAAGAATTGCTATTTTTTCTCGATTTATAATCAATAAATATTTTATCTATTTAATTATTTTATAATATGATTTATTAAATAAATCTGGAAGGTATGTGCAGAAAAGGATATTGATGTAGCAGAATTCTCTGAGAGTGCACTGTTTAGCCTGAGAGTCCTCTTGGCAATAGAAATCAAGATAGAACCAATGAGCCAGCTCAACTTGGAAGAATATTCTGATTACATCCTGGCTTTCAACGTCTGGGACATTCATTACAAAGCGACTGTGGAGGAAAGTTTGTAATGGTCGGACAAAATACTTATTTGAAGAATTATTTTAAAATAAATGCATATCTTACGTGCACAAATCACTCAAAACATGAGTTGGAATTGTCGGATATTTATTGTTCATCATGATAATCAAAACTTTATATTCAAAAGCGAGTGTTATTTACAAATTCATTTAAAACTAAGCGACTGCAAAACCACTCTTAGAAAATAAAAATTATTTGATTTTTTTATTTTTACTTTTTTTAAACAAAATATAATAATTTACATAAGTTTTAAAATTTTAATTTTAAAAAATATAAACTGTTTGTTATCATAATAACTTTTGATTTCGATCCTTTAAAACCTGATCAGTTTAGCAATGTCGTTGTTTCTTGCTGTAGCTTTGTCGATACTCATTGTACTCTTACTTTGTGCATGTTCTCCATATATTATAAAAACCGTTAGTTTATTTTTAACGAGTGTTAAAGCTTAATTTAAATATAATATACATACATTTATTGTAAGATAATAATGTTTATAATGCCGTCTAAATTTTTACTTTTTAATTTAAATCTATAAACTATAAACTAAAATTTAATTAATTTAAGTTTCTGATTAGTTTTGTCAGTGTTTAAATATGTAAAACTTTATCTTGTTTTCAGGTTTTACAGTTAGTATTCAGAAAGAGCTCAGAGGAAATCTCACAAAAAAATGAATTAATGCGCTTAAATGAAGAAATCAAAGAAGTACCGATGATAGACGAGTTTCCTAAATACGCACGACTCGAGAGGAAAGTACAAAAACTCACTGCATCCATCAGCAAAATATGTTTGTGTATAACTATTCGTTTCCTTTTTTTTAATTATTCCAGTTTGTATATCAATTTGCAAATTTTAGATATATCTATACATTTCATTTCATGTTTTATATTGAGGCTAAACTTCACTCATTACAGCTAAGGATAGAACTCAGAAAATCTTTTATGGAAATATTGTTCTCAGACTATTTTTTCACTTGCTCCAGGTATTGTATAGATTTAGCTACCTATTTTCAAAACTAATAAAAATACATGACTTTTTTATAATAAAAAATTATATTATATAAGAAAATCTTTTTCACAGATCCTTTTAAATTTAAATTGAAGTTATCATTAATATTTCCACTACAAACTAACTAATAAAACTTCTACTCCAGGTGGCATTTTTCATGTGGATTTTGTATTTCTACAGATATGAGAAAGTACTGAACATCAACCCCCGGTGGACTTCTCCCTTCCACCACTTCCTCTCCTTCAACACCGCTACTTCAGGTAGTCTGGCTGTATAGCAATTATTTTTCTTACATCTCGTTTTCATCATACTAATTTTCAGGAAAATTCTTCTTGCTTCATAAACCTGGGAGAAAAGATATAATAGTAAAATAATATAATAAGATATAATAATGCAATAATGATGTATATAATAATAATAACTGTTATTATATCATATAAATTTATCATTATTTAGCCATATTTAAACCCAACAGGATTCGTGTGTGCTGGAGTGTGGACGCTAATATGCCGATCTTCTCTCTCTAGACTCATTCCGTGCATCACTGAATTGTTGTAAAGTGCCTTAATGTACTTATTCATATTTAGTTCCAAAAAAAGATCTTTATGTCCATTCAGCCATACTTTTTTAAAGCCTTTCTTTAAAATAAGAACTTTACCTGTCGCACTGTTGACTCTAATTCATCATTAGTGAACCACTCAATCATTTTCAAATACTTTTCGTGGTTATTTTAATTTCTATGCATGACGTTTTTGTTTTATTTAACTTATTTATTTGCCCTAATTTCTCATTGAAATGTCCATTAACGAGTTTTCTATGCAAAATGAAAACTTAAATTCATGTCAAATCGAAAAAAATAATGTCGAAAAGATTTTCGAAAAAAAATGTAAAGAACCGAATATTTTTCAACTTTTCGAAATAAAAAATGTAAAAAATGGTCTTTCAATCGATCAAATCGAAGCTATAGGAAAGTGGGGCAAAGATATTTCACCCAAGAAAGACGGTGGGCTAGTGAAGGTGGTGGTGGAGAAGGGCATTGGGGAAAGCAGACCCCTGTTCGGAGACACAGCTTACGTAGAGTACCAGGCGTGGAAAGGAGATGGAGGAAGTTTGACAGAGGGGCGGAAAGATTGCTCGTTCGTCGTTGGAAGAGGTGAGGTCATGACATAAGTTAAGTGTCACATAACATAAAAGGCGTTAAAAACCTCAATCGTTTAGATCGCCATTAAGGCATCGAAAAACCTAAAAGCAAATGCACCATGGACTCACCAATACAACCACCTTCTCTCACGCATTCAGCCGAGGTGATACTAGCATGGGAGTTCGGCATAGGCAGCATGACGGAAGGTGAAGTGGCGATGCTTTCGTGTTCGGACTACTTTGCACACGGCTCTGAAGGCCTGCCTCCCTCCATACCACAGCATTCCTCGCTCATCTTCCGTCTCAGACTTGTTCGTTGGCACGGTTCGTTGATACGTGATTAAGTGTAGGAGCTTCAGTCATTATTATTAACTTTATATCTTTATCTCGAAATTTAAGTTTAACTAACTCTAGCTTATATAAACAATAAAATAACCGAGGTTAAGAACATTTTCAACGTAAAAATTTTATATCTATAAATGGGAATTCATAGCGTAAAAAAAGAAATGCATGACTTAGGTGAAGACATATCCGATTTGGGTGATGGGTCATTGTATAAGAGCCTCCTGAAGAATGGAGAATCGTACGGCATGCCCAACGAGGGAGCCCTATGCACGGGTATGTGTGCTTGTATGTGTGTCTGTATGTGTGGCTGTATGTGTGGCTGTATGTGTGTCTGTATGTGTGGCTGTATGTGTGGCTGTATGTGGGGCTGTATGTGTGGTGTGTATGTGTGGCTGTTTGTGTGGCTGTATGTGTGGCTGTATGTGTGGTCCACATTATGTGATTGTATGTGTGACTTTATTTTTGGTAGTATGTAGGATTGTATAATGTATTGTTTGAGTGGCTTGATTTTTGGTGGGTTAATGAATATTGGTTTGGCTGTATTTTTTTTAGTTCAGGTGAAAAGTTTTTGTGGTTATTATAAATTGATGCAAGTTATTATGGATGGTAATATGCGTAGGTATGTAAATTTATGAGTATTTTTCTACTTGTATATGTATGTATGTAACAATGTAACATTGTGAAATACATAGAAATAATCTTTATATACATTCTCCTATACTTGTGAAACTTCGGTAAATATAAAATTAAAGAATTAATAAGGTCTAACATATAGTCTTTTACCCCCTACTCATTCAATCGGAATTGTCACCCAAAGTGGAGATGGTGGGGAGGTGTCGAGGCAGGCAGTTTGAAGGCAGAACTGTCACTTTCGAATACGGAGAAGGGGAAAATGAAGGAATCTTGAAGGGCGTGGAGACTGCCTTGAGCAAGTTTTCGAGGGGAGAAGAAGCAAGACTGAAGATTAGAAGTGACTTGTGTTATGGAAAGATGGGCTCTTCGTTGCACCAAATTCCTCCGGACTGCGATCTGGAATACGATGTTCACTTGAAAGAGTGCCAAAGGGTGGTGGTTTGGTTGTTTGGAGGTATGAAAGGGTAATGAACTGCTTTCAGTTTTGTAGCACTATGACTGTTTCACCTTTTTTATATAAACGGTTTAAAGAACATTTGGTAACTCATAAACGCATGAATTCATTCCCTTAAAACAACTCACAAAAGTAAAATGTACATGTTGCACGCTGTACAGATGAAGGACTTTTGGGACATGAGCGATGAAGAGAAAGTGCAAGAGTCAGTGAAAGACAAGGCTAAAGGTGTCAAGTACTTTAAGGTTGCTGTTTGCAAAAGAGGTGATCAACTAATGAGGGGGATGAAGGGGATGATGGTGATTTTGATCTGCTTATGATAATGATCAAGATGATAATAATGATGATTACGGTAAGCTGTTAAGAAATGTCGTCATATCTCAACAGCAGAATCTAACTAGCCAAAATGTATTTTTGTAGTGTATTGTATTACAGTGAAATATTGAAGTTTTTGGAATTATCAATAATTTCTTTTTCAAACGAGCGGAAATTTCGGTACTATAGAGTAATATTTGAAAACTTCATACTATTTCTCAATTGACAAATATTGAAGACATTGGTTATTTTTTTTATTAGATTTCTATCACAATTCTATTATAACAAACTTTTTCATGATTTAATATAAATATTTTTTTCCACAAAATTCTTCAAGTATAGATAAATTATATGTGAAATAAGGCCCTAAAAACAATTAGTTTTTCAAAAAACCAAGGTTTCTTAAAATTAAGGGTATCCGAACAAATTTTTTACATAATTTACTTACGAACACAATTTTTTTTCACTAGTAATTTTTTTACTGCACCACTATCTTCACAGTAATCTTTACGCCGCAATCAACACACCTTACAAACCACTTAAAACCACACTGAACACACCACACTGAACATACCACACTGAGCACACCACACTGAACACACCACACTGAACACACCACACCGAACACACCACACTGAATACACCACACTGAACACACCACACTGAACACACCACACTGAACACACCAACCACCTCAAACCACACTGAACACACCAACCACCTCAAACCACACTGAACACACCAATCACCTCAAACCACAGGAAGGCAAAGTCGACAAAGCTTCAAAGTTCTTCACCAAGGTGGTGGAGTACCTTCAGTTCATCATCGATAAAGAAGAAGGAGATGAAAGAATGAAAAAGCACTTGCTGACGTCATCGTTGGTGAACTTGGCAATCTGCCAACTCAAGATGGATGAACCTTTTGAGGCAGAGAAGTCCTGCTCGAAGGCGCTGGAGATTGAGCCCTGTCTCTTGAAGGCTGTCTACAACCGAGCCCAGGTGATGATGATGATGGTGATGGTGATGGTGGGATAAAAGATGATGATGATGATGATGGTGATGGTGGGGTAAAAGTTGATAATGATAATGAGGAAGATGATGTAGATAGGTTGATGGTGATGATGATTTGGTTAGGTTCGATGGCATGGATAAAGAGGAGAAGCAATAGTTTAGTTGTATTTGAGGGTGTTTGAAGAGAATTTTAAATTTTTACTAATAATGAAGACGATTAATTATAAAATAAGAAAAATCATTAAACAAAAAGAATGTTTAAAAAATATATATAAAAATAGAAATAATAAGAGGAACAACAATAAGAATAAGAAGTGAATAATTTCTTCGAAACGACGTCGTTTTGTAAGCTTTAGAGCGCTGGCATGTTGATGCTTGGAGGTGGTTTGGGACGTGTGTAATGCAGGAGGGTAGCTTGAATGGATGGAATGATTAATGGATAGATGAACGAACAGATAGGTGGATGAAAAAGTTTATGAATGAAGAGATGGATGGATGGATGGATGGATGGATGGATGGATGGATGGATGGATGGATGGATGGATGGATGGATGGATGGATGGATGGATGGATGGATGGATGGATGGATGGATGGATGGATGGATGGATGGATGGATGGATGGATGGATGGATGGATGTAGGATGGGTAATAATAAGATTGATAACTGGCCTTTTAAAACACACTTTTATTAAAACAATCTAAAGAGAATGTTAAGCAGTTATCATGGGCTAATTGGATTTTTTAAATACTTATCTAGAAAAAAACAAAAATTATATTTATCGAGTTAGTGAAAGTAAATTTCCATTAAAGTAGTAATTATTTCAATTTCGCAAAATTGTCACTCGATATTGAAGGCAAACATCAAGATGAAAAACTTCTCTTCTGCGGCTGGAGACCTGAAGAGGCTTACAGAGACGAATGCTGGTAGCAGTGCAGTCCGTGGTCAGCTTGAGGTGGTGTTAGAAAAAGAGAAAAAGATGAAGGACTCGGAAAAGAATAGATACTTTGGGATGTTTGATAAATAAAATTGCGTAAAGGATCTTTTTCTAGTTTTTAAAGTGTGGTTTATGATACTTTTATTGAAGATTATTTATTCATTTTTTTTTTTACTCGCATTTGCGTGTAGTGCTGCTTGGATGTTCGTGTGTCTGAGACGGCTCTTATTGATCGATTCAAATGAAAGCTCGCAAACAATCCACTCTTGCCGAGTCGTTTTGCAAAAGCGCACGATTCAAAGTGTCTCGTCTATAAATTGAATTTCTAAAATAAGATGACTAGATTAAATCCAAGAAAGTTTCTTTTGAAGTCTGAAAAAATATTAATACTAATAAAACTCTTTACACTTCTTAAACCCGTATGAAAAGCGCCATAAAATTGATTTAGAATGGGTACAGAATTTTCTAAAGAAAAGTTATTGTATATCAATGAGTTGCCTCTAATAACCTCAGGATCATGGTGACTTAGAAAAGACTCCCGCAACTCTTTTTTATATATTAAATATGGTTTAAACGATAGAAAAGAAAAGTAATTTTGGGAAAGTTAGTGACAAAATGTGTTTTCAAAAATTATTATATATAAAAATTTTAAAAATCCTTTTAATGACCACTTTTTAATCTTACTTTCTACTAGCTTAATAAATTCTGGCTCTTTTAACGGGTTTCCAGCACCACACTCGCATGCTCAAAGCTTTTATACACTCCGGCCATCCATAATACCCTGTCTTAATGTTCTTGAGAGCGCATTTGCTGGAAACGCTCAAACGCTCGAGATTCAAATTTGATTCTGAAATACCGCTTGACTGTGCAGCAAGCGGTCGAAAGGGAATGCGAATAGTGCGGTCTGCTGATAATTAAAACCTTTTTCAGAAAATAGTTATGCATAGTTTTATGTTACGTACAAATCAAGTAATGGCAGACGAAAAAAACATGAGAATCCACTATAACATACTGGCGTTGTTGAAAAAGACAATTTCGATTGGTATAGGAAGAATATATTAAAGCTGCTTAATCACGCTGATATTGCACGCAGCATTATGGCCTGGACATCTGCATGATAAAGAAGCAGCCCGTCACTGCATGAGTCATCGCATTCGTCGTCCCGCGAGACGCACTCCTCAAATGGCCTTTTTATGCCCCTCAGATACACTCGCAGTTGTTACTTGCATGCTCGCTCTTTCCTACAAGGCTGGTTTGCTACAACGCTACATCGCCAGGTTCATCGTCGTACTTTGCTTGAATGCTTCGTCATCTTTGACGGATTATCTTTTGAACACTGCATTTTTTCAAGCTGTTTAAAAATATATATAAGTTTCTGTTTTTGAATACTTTGAATTTATCTCCATAAACTTTTTTATTACACACCTTTGAAATGACTAGGGATAAGATAGTTCCTTTAGTGCTTTAAAAAATCAAATCTTCAAGCCTTTGTTCTGTGGAAACGAGACTAACTGTCAATTAAAAAATCGATAAAAACAAAAAAATATGCAATATATTTGATTCTGCATCAAATGAGATAACTAGTTGCTTTTATGACATGTGAATGACCTTCGTCAGAGTGAATTGTTTTTCAAAATTCTTCAATTTTAAATGGCGAAACGTCTACAAAAAAAATAATGTTTAAATTTTTCGTTTGTCGTCAATCGCAAGATTTTTGAACTATGAAAAGATTAGTTTATAAATAAATTATTCTTAAATTAATGAACTTTTAAAATGTTAACAATTATTTCAATATAAATATTTAAAATAGTTATTTGGTAGTAAATTTTGCATTTAACTTTACCTTTAAAAAGGCAAACTAAAAAGATTTGTGCCGAAAAAATGTTGATGGAAAAGCTTTATGTGGTTCTTTGAGTAAATGAAAACATTAGATGAGTTATCATTTTGGCAAAGTACCATTAAAAAAGCTTTGACTCGCAAATACTAAATGCAGTAATTAGATTGCATTCTAAACAAAAAATATTTTAAAAAATTTGTAAAGCCTTCAGAATAAAAAATCTACGCGGTCCGAAAATAATAAAAAAAGGCTCGTGCAAAATTTATAAAAAATGAGCGTTTCATTAGAGTATTGAAGAAGTTTTAACAAATATGAATTTTCTTTCTAAAAGTGGAAAAATTTTATCTTTGAAGTAAGATAACCTCGATTGTTAATTATATTTATTGGTTTATTATTAACACACTCTTTGCAAGTACCATGTGCATGGAAATATACATGCAATTACCTTATTATAAGAAATGCTTGAACTGGCAACAAAAATATAATATAAATAAATTACTGATGCATTCGTATAGCGTGTAGTGATTAGGTTGAGAGTGTTTATGTAGCGAACATCTATGCACACGTTGGTCGCCATTGATCCAGGAGACGAGCGTGTTCATGCACCCGTGTGGTCGCATTCCTGATTCCCTCACTCTAACTGCTTCTCACTTACACGACAACAGGTTTTGGAACAAGCCAACTGTTTGACGGTCTCGTTTCGACACTAGCAAGTCACTTGCACACTTAAATGCACGATCTTAGGCGTAGAGTCGCCTTCACACGCGTCTCACCGTGTAGCATTGGCTATGCCATCTCAGATAAGGATTATCTGCTTGAATTTCATTACGCTTTCGCCTCGATTTTGAAATAGATCATTGAGTTACTTTTCAAAATGTGATTAATAAAACTTTCAATTTTTGCTATTATTAGCTTTTAATAAAAGGTATATGTAAGAAATATAAACATTTGATTATAAACGAATCTTATTTTATTTCAAAAGCTTTATTAGCTAAAAAAAGCGTTCAAATGAAATTTAATAAAAATGTATGTTATCTAGAACAAAAACATTTCCAAACTTGCTTCCTCTCTACACATTTTGATAATAATTTTGAAGTTTTTAATGAAAGGTGTCTTCAATAATAATAACCGGAAAATGTGAGACGAATAAAAATTCGAAAGAAAAAGAGAGAAAAAAATGGTATAATATTAATTTTGCGTAAATAATATAGAAACCAAGTTATCGTAAATTTTAAGAAACGAGATTTGAAGCTCAAAATTATTCACCTAATTTAATATTTTAAAATATTCTTTTAAAATTCTAGATGTTTTTCAATTGAAATCTTCACAGCAAAAGTCTTATCTCTTGAGGCTATTAACATTACGCATCCGTTATAACCATTTTTGAGAGGAGTTGTATTTTCCATAATTGAAATTTACAAAGGATTTTTCACTTTTTTTTAGGTGGTTTCTTTAATTTAATGTGGTCTTTTAGTTTTTTCTTTCAATATTCGTCTTTTGATTATCTAATAATCATTTAAATTTTACTTTCTTATTTCAAAAACCTTTTTCCTATTATTTATTCAACACTCATTCATATTTGTTAAACATTAAAAAAAATTCTATCCGCTTTAGAAAACATTGAAATAAAAGGTTAGTAAAATCCACTTCAATAAGAAGCCTCTTACGGAATTTTTTAAAATGTGATCTGTGATGTACTTTCTTTTTTTATCATTGTCCAGGCCTGTGTGATTGCATTGTGTGCTCCATAAAGACCCGGCAGTTGCTGAAAGAGAAAGACAAGGTGAATAACAGAGTGCGGTGTTAAAGAAGCCTCAAGTCAAGCTTATAAGTCATGGACAATATCTGAGATATAGCTTTGTTTATTTATTTCAAAAGTGGACGAAATATAAGTTTGAATTCTACGTATGTTTTCACTATTTTTAAGATAAAGTTTACACGAGCTCTAGAATAGACACTTAATTTTTAAGATTTCTTTATTCACTATATGTATGAAATATATTGTTTTTTCTCTCTGAAAAGGTTTATACTCATAACAATTTCAGTGCAAAGAGATCTAGGGAGTTTTCTAGTTTCTAGAGTTTTTTTTAATTCCGGCGTCTTGACATTTCCTAAGTAATGCTCTTCAACTTTAGCGTGTCAGAATGTGTTTATTTATCTGGCGACTACTGCAATATGGGTTATTTAATGTTTTAAAGGGTTAATTTTAATATTTTTTCATGCTATTTCAATCTTCTTTTTTTCTTTTTGTGAATATATCTCAAGTCCATTACTGAAAACAAATTCATTTGAACTCAATTCTTTCGCATAATTAAAACTGCAGTTACATAAAATGTAAAATTGATTTGGCGGATGAATGAATGAACGACTGATAGAACTGAAGTACTTGCGTAAAGAAGCGCAGACAGCAGAAATCGAGAAGCGACTGCATGTAAGCATCGTAGCTTGCTGCTATGAGGCAATTCCATAAATCAGCAGGCTCTCCAATGAAGCCATTTAGCTTTTACCATTCCACGAAAAAGTTTCAAAGACTTCTAATGCTAATTCAATTTTATTTAGGCATAAATCCCCTCATTATTTGTAATCTCTACCTACGCTAGCGAGCACGATCGGCATTTTGTTTGCACTTTTATTCGTTTGTGTCAATTTGTATCGCTCAAACATCATCTCCAATCATCTCGCCTTCAGGTTCACAGATTTAGAACATATTTCTTCAATAAGCTATTATCCCAGCAGCCCATCCATCACCTACTCGCATCCCCATTCATCAAGCTATCTAGCCATCACGCTTCCCATGCTTTCTTTTATGTTTCCTTATGAATCTTTCTATAATTTGTCTCTTTGGATATTTTCCCAATAATTGCCTTTTCATTCAAAATTTTACTTTTTTAATAATTTTTTTGCTTAGCATTTTATGTAATTTTTATGCACATTTCACAACAAGCCTTTTGAATCCGTCGTCAGGGATTTTTTCTATATTATTATTTTCCCAGCTTCCGTTTTAGAAATCCACCATCGGTCATGTCTATTGATTTTTTGTTATATTTTAGAATCATTATTCCCCATCACATTTAGTACAGAAATATAAAATTAAATATAAAACCATCCCAATTTCTTCAAATTTTCGTCACATAATATTTCTACTTTTCAACTGAACAACTTTGTTTTTTTCATGCATAGAATTTGAATCATTTTCATGTTTCTTGCGTCCTTTTTGTCATATGGATAAAGATTCGTAGAAATGATACATTTATTTAAAGCTACTTTGGAAATTGGACTACGAAGTATATTCCAAAATCAATATTTCCATTTAGTTGAATTTCAAAAACGTAAAACATAATTACATTTTTAAAAATAATTGATACTACTGCTTTTTATGTATGAATAAAACGACTTGGTCAAACTTCAACAAACTAAGCCATCTAAATCTTGAATGTTCTCTTATCAAATCTCGCCATCACAGCGTGTTGATTAGGTATATAACATGAGAAAAAAAATCTAAAAAATTAAAATTTGCACGCCTAATTTTGATTAACTTTTATATAAAAACAATAAATACAACAAAGATTCATTAGTATTGTTGAAAAATTTGATTTATAAACACATTTTAGTTTTCCTTCATGCATTACATCTTCATTTTATTCCAATTAAAATTGTGTTTGTGGGTGAACTTCTTATCATTTAAATAAATTCGATATGATAGTGTGTTTTCGCAATAAAACTCATTTAGTTATAATATGCTTTTTAAATGTTATTTTGAAGTTATATACTTGGTTCTGATTGCAACTCTGGGGTAGGCCCTACCAGACTTAGACGATCGTAGATCAGAGTTGAACCAGTGCTATTTTCTTCAGTTGTTAACAAAAGTCTTAATATTTTTATGTTCTTAAAAAAACGTTAACAGTTGTGTTGGAATGTAAGAAGTTAGTCATAAATTATGACTCATAAGGGTTTGGAGATGTTTGGGGTAAACAAGAAATAATGTTTATTTATTTATTTTATTTATATAAATTTTATTTATTTAAACATAACTTTAAAAACACTTGTGTGTGGTGAGAGGACTGAATCTTGATACTGGCTGAGTGGAGAGGTTGATTTTTAGACTAATAAGGGAGAAAAAAAGAGTCAATAACATATTCATAAACAAGCAGATAAAACAGTGGAATAAAAGATACAAAATAATGTAATAAAGATTTATTGCTAAAAGGATATATAGAAAAAAAAATTCAAAAAGATGTCAGGGAAAGAAAGGATAATGTTTATAACAAAAAGAAGTCTAAAGAATCTAAATACTCAAAGATGTTATGTCATTTCTTAGAAAACAACAAATTGCTAAAAATTATACTTAGAAAAAAATGGCCAAAAACATTTTGAGTATAAAAATGCAAGAGTCAAGCGCATCTCGACGCACGCTATGGAGTTAGGCATCGACCTTACGAAATGTCGCTGCCTGGTTTTGAGTAGAAAGGATGGTTGATAGTGTTTTTCGAAAAATACCTTTTAGAAAAGTATTTACAATTTTAAAAATTCATGCTTTTCAGGAAAATATTATTTTGAGCATTCAATATAATACATTATTTTCGTTGTTACCCTTTTCCTGAATTTTCTTGCGCTCTAAATCCTTAGGGCAATCATTCATAAACACACTCTATTTTAACAAGCTTTTGAATATTCAATTGAGAAGCTTTAATGACTAATGACCGGAAGTTAAGGTTAAGTTTTCAATGCTAATTATAAAATTTTACTATTTTTGTTTAACTAGGGAAAGCCTGAAATAAAATAATTAAATTATCTAATAATTCTATTTCTTTAACTAATATAGTTTAAGATCCTTCAGTTTCTAAAACATTTCATTAAATGTGGACAACGCAGTTGAGGATGGCCTCTTGCAGCGTTATGCAATCCTGAAGCGTCCTCTGAGACTTTTCAACCTACTGATATATTTTTGTTATTTCTAAAACGGAATAAAACCTATTAATTTAGGATTAAAATTATTTTAAACTTTTTAGTCTTATTAAATTATTTTAAAAAAATCTTATTCAATACAGTAATGATTTGAAGGAAGTCGATTAATTGATGTCTCTTTTTTAATTATGAATGTTACTAATTCAACAAAAATATCAAAGCTTTTAATCAAATTCAAATAATTATAAAATATATCTTTCAGATTTAACTTTTAAAATTGTATTAATGAAACAAATATTTTAAAAAAATATTTTTTCCCATTTGAACTTTTATGCATCCGCTAATAATTATTACTTTAATCGTAAATTTGTTAATACTTTCTTACATCTTACAATCTAATTTAGTTTTAGACTTTTCAAATTTAACTGTGGAGTTATAACACGGTTTTTCGTATTTAGTTTTCTTCTTTTTCTAACAATGCCTCAGCTTCTACAGAATTTTTTTCAAGTAATCTCTTCATTATTAAATCCATTCAAAATTGAATAAGTTTCTTGTCACATTTGAGCACTTCAGTGTTTTCCGGTATTCCTATTGTGTCTGAAACGACACCGTAAAACCTCGTTACTTCTTATAAATTGATTTTTAATACCGACACATTCTATGCAAATGGTTAAATACCGAACCTTCTCTTTTCATCAGCATGCTAGACTTCCCTAACCTTTCGTTCCTTCATATGTTTAGTTTTGATCTACTTTACTTTTGATATTTTAGTTATTTTTTCTGAGCCTTTAGAAAGTCGTTTTTGATTACTATAAAATAGCTATGACTCTCCAATTAATATTTATGACGAATTTGCCTTGTCTGCTTTTAGATAAGAATTCTTTTTTAACAAAAAAATTCTTTAAATAATATACTTTCAAACTAGTCAAGGTTTTTTCACAGAAAAACAAGTCTTTCATGTTTGAACTATTTCACTGCAATTTGTTTCAATTGATTTATTAAAACTAATTTGAAAATTCAAAAAACACCCAAAGAATTTCAATAGTAGAAGTTAATCACATTTTTACTTTTCGGACGATTTATGAAGAGTGAGAATCATAATTCAAGCGTTGAATTTACGCTGAAAAGAAGCGGTCTTTGAAAGCATCAAAAAGATCTAAGAGAAGCATTACAACTTCACGGAAAAGAGATGTAAACGAAGTTTTTAATTGGACAACCGCAATACACGCCTGAGATAAATAAATCTTTAAAGATTTTAAAACTAAAAGATTTCCTTGTTTTTACAAAGCTTATTCTCTCATGGTTATTTTCTTCATACTTTTTAATTCCTTGTAATATGTCGTTTTATTAATATCGCCTCCTAGAAATTGCATCTGCGCTTAAGACACTACCAAATCATTATTTATGCTATCCAACTTTAAAAGCGTCCACACATTTCTACTTCATATATTTTTTTGTTTTCATTTAGATTTTGCTCTATTGTCCAGATGAAACTCTCAAGAAAGTATTTTTCAAAATACTCGATGAAAAAATTAAACAAATCTGAGAAAAAAAACATAAATCTCAATAACAAGAACAAGTGTCACAAGTTTATAATAATGAAAATAAGTACGGATATTGGAATAAAAGATTAGCAGCAAGAAACTTGGCCATAATGTATAGATTTGAAAACTCGAGTTTAGTAATTTGGAGTGTTGGGCATTGAATGCTGGGCAAGAATATTTGGAAGACATGAGAGTGAGATGGCGGATGAAGGGTCTGCAAATTTAATAAGCACTCTAAACTCCATCATTCTGCCCGTCTGCCTCGGTGTACGTCTATGTTTGTGTGCGTCTATGTTTGTGTGCGTCTATGTTTGTGTGCGTCCATGTTTGTCTGCGTCCATGTTTGTCTGCGTCTATGTTTGTCTGCGTCCGTGTTTGTGTGCGTCTATGTTTGTGTGCGTCTATGTTTGTGTGCGTCTATGTTTGTGTGCGTCTACAGTTGTGTTTGTATGCGATAATGTGTGTAACCTTGTGTATATATTTGCATTGTCGGTACCATGCTTTGTGTGATCGTTTCTGAATGTGAGGATATCTTGAGTGTTTATGTGTACCCTTTTGTACATGGTGTGTTCTCCGGTTTCTTTCCTCGTTCAATTTTTAGTATTAGTGTCATTATGTAAGCAGACGAACGGTTTGGCGTTTGTGTGATTGTATGTGACAACGTTTTCAGTTTCACTGTCTGCTAGTCTGTGTGAGTCTACTTGACTGTGTCTTGCTTGTCTTCCGGTCTTTCTTATTTTCAATTTTCTTTCAAATTTTCTTCTTAAATTTTTTCTTGAATATGAAAATTATTAATATGTTGGACTTTCAACTTTGGACATCTTAAAACTCAATAAAATACTTGCTTATAGAATTGAATAGTGTATTTCTACAAAAGTAGAATTTTTCCAATTCTATAAAGTAAATTTGAAAATTTTTAAAGTTTGTTGCGGCCAGAAGACAAATAGAGTGGCAGAAATTGTTTGAATCCCCTTGCAATTCTGTACACATTCGATGGATGGATAAGCAGATAGATTGATCAGTGAATGAATAATTTTTTTATTCTTTCTCATTCGGAATATATTGAATAAAGAATTTTTTGCATTTATACAAATTAAACTCATAAATGGCGATTTTCGTAATTTATAAAAGGCCAAAATGCTTTTAACAATTCATATTTTATACATTCATAAAAGCATCATTATATGGTTAAAAGTCGAAAGTGATCTCAACAAAGATGTATTATCTTGACCTCTTCAAGCCTCTATTCAAATGCAGTAGGCATGTATTTTCAAGCGATCTGCATTGGCATAACATGCATTTTCAATTACTCTGCCAAATCACGACAACGTCCCAGCGATCAAACGCTTGTTTAACCCGAAAAGCATTTGATGAAAAAACAAACATTTATTTATGGAAACGAATTTAATAGAATACAACTTTAATAGAACAAAACTTTAATAGAACAAAACTTTAATAGAACAAAACTTTAATTTAAATTAACTTTAATTTGATGTCTGAAGCCTAATGTTAAAGGATCCTAATTCAGTAAGCCAGAGCGTTATGTTTGTTTGAGGCCTTAGAAAACTCCTAGATAAAGGCATTAGTGTTGTAATTCTGTTTATTAGAATGAATATTGTGGCATATTATGTTAGATCTTTAACAAATAATGAAAAATCTAATGTTTCAATCTTGCCAAATGCACATAATTAAACTTCTGTATTTTTAGAAACTTGAAATATAAATTTTCTTAATTTAACAATTGTATTTAAACCTATTTTTAGTTTAATGTATTAGGTTTAATTGTTCTATTCAAAGAAAGTATATTTATATTTTGTATATATATTTTTAATAGTTTAAAATTCTCATGGAGCAATTTAAAACAAAATGGCTATTAACTTTAATCAATTAAGCCAATTAAAACCTCGTAGTCTCAGTGATTTTAATTGTAAATATAATTTATCTAATTTTGTATTTTAGTTTAACAGCTTATTTATTTTATCTTTAATCTTATTCAATGATTTCAAGACAACGTTCTAAATTTTTCCGTTTATTTTCAAAGTGTTCTTAAATATTCAAGTTTAAAATCGTAAATTATTTACAAACAACTGCAAAACAAAATTCTAAAAAAAATAACTATAAAAACACTATTTAATGAAAGAAATAAAAATGGATAAATATATATATAATATTGAATAATGTACGTGCTATGACAGAGTTATAAAAATTTGCTTTTTTAAGCTGGCTTGGTCATTTATTATTCTGACTAGTGTGAAGCTGATAGTCTGCTTAGATGCTGAGTGGTGCAGCTGAAGTGGGGTTAGCAGGGTGGTAGTGGAAGGGAGATGAGTGATGATTGAGCTATGATAAAGGCTAGAAACGCAGGTGTTGGAGTGATGTGTAACGTTTTAATTAAAATTTTCATAAAATTTGTTAATGATAACTTTCTTTCTCTAGATTATTTAGGAATACAAGTCAAAAGCAAGTTTCCCAGTCACACCCTTTTCACAACGGAACGTCAAACTCATGCCTCTAGGCTAAGAGAAGCTATAATGAATTTTAATTATTTTATCCGATCTGATTTCATTTTTGTTTTTGCTCTTTTTCACGATTTGCAATGAAAGGAAGCATACAGCCATCTCTATACACATTAGGAATACAACTTTTTATAATGTAATATAGTGTAAGTATTTTTCTGATGCTACATTTTAGGAATTCGATGAACATTCAGCTCCACTAAACTATCAAAAAAATCTTTTTGATCAGGGGCGGTGATCTGCTGCAAATCTTGGGAGGGTCTTACCCAGACTACGCGGCGATCCTGGGGGGGGTCCTAGGGTCACTGACATTGGGGTAGACTCCTCACTACCAAAAAAACCCAGAACCCATGCTCTTGATACAACAACTAAGCCTCGTCACTGGATATAATTCCTACCTCTTAACAGTACTTTTACCAATAACTAATATTAATCCTTCTGCGTTTCAGAAATCGTAGGCTTGTTAACGTAACTTTTTTAATTTTAACTTTTATCTTTAGAACTAATATAACTTTATAAACAATGCGAGACAAAAAAAAATTCCAGCACTGTAGAACATGTTGCCTCTCGTATTCGTTGCAGATACTGAAATTGGGTTGCAAATCTTCAGCTCGAAATACATTTTTTGTGGCGCTATAATTAGCTTTTAATTACCCAAAACCTAACCTGCTGTATTATCTTGACCTCCTCAAGCCTTTATTCATATGCAGTGGGAATGAAACCCTGAAGGAAAGTCTGAAGGTGTAATAGCACTTGTCTGAGGTGCTTCCCTAGACTATGGTAGAGTGTTGATGTCTTATTTATCCGTGAAACTGCTCACTGCTTCTGGGTTGGCCGATAACACTAAAAGATGTTCATCTGTCCTTTGTTAAATCTTATTTTTCGTGCTGCTGGTAACCCAGATACCCTTTCACGAGCTCGTCATGCCGCGAAAAAAAGCCTTCCAAACTCTTATCTGCGTCCGCTCAATGGTGATGATAAAAGAAAAAACGAACATTTTATCCAATAATCTGGTTACATTTCAGCAGTCACTTGAAAAAGGGGCGGCATGCCTTCACAAGGCTAAGATTACAGAAAATCTGCAGATTTATTTCGTTTAACCGGCTAAAATATTGGTTTGCAAAAAAATTACAGTAACTTGTCACAGATGTTGAAAGCTTACAGATATTGGAAAAATACTAGAAAGAGAAACCTCAGCACTGAAGATACAAAGAAGCAAGCAGTGCACGAAACATGTATTAAAAGATATTCAGAAACTGTATTCAGTCTTCAGAAAAAAAACAAATAGCAATTTAAATTTATTTCAAGTAATAGAAACTGATGTACATATGTATATTAATCATAAATATATTGTAATAGTTAGAGACTAGACATTTCGTAATTTTAAAAAAATGTTAAGTTATAACACGCAATTCGATTTCGGGGTATACTTTTTTCAAAAGATATTGAATTAAAAGTTTGTTTTCTTGGCTTTGAGTAATTATTCATCAAACTGACATACAGGAGCATGAGGTTGTAAAAATTTTATATCCCTAATGCACATATTCTCTGGAACGCTCTCTCGCTATGATTCTAGGTGCGTTAGGCCTTGTCTGATGATTATATTTTTTTATACATTGGTTTAAGAATCCATAATATAATTTTTTTTCTAAGTTGTTTTGGATCCGATGAAAAATGAATTTAAAAAATAAGTAATATCTTCATTACTCAACTAAAAGAAATTTAAGCATTTACAAAGATACCCTTTTAAAACTACGAGATGCATCTCATTTCGTATACCGACAAAACATCACTTGTAACCGAGTCATATAAGCAGCAAGTCAGCTTTAGTCTGCTTTATAGTCCATCCCGGTAGAATCGTAAATCTCCGGGTAGCCATCATGTTGGTCGGATAGCCTCTCCACCTAATAGTTGTTAATTCACGATTTCTCTCGCATTGGATTGAATAACGTGTCAGTGTGCGTGCTTTTTTGTGCTTTACGTGCGAGAAACGTTAATATATTTAAATTATATTTATTTTAAAAAAAAGTCATTTAGTAATATGCGATTTTCTCCCAATAAAATCTCATTGGATTAACACAAACTCTTTTTGATTGCCAGTTCGAGATAAAAAAAAGTATTCCTAAAATCCTTTTTCTAGTTTTCAGTTTGATAGGAAAGCTGCTTGCAAAGCACTCCAAATGTTCAAGTTTATTCATGCGGCTAAAACAATCTCGAAAAGACAAATAAAAAAGGATTGAGAAGAAGCTTGATCAGTTGAGATGTGTGTTTCAGAAAAGAAACAAGATTAATTAAAAGGTGGACTTCGGATTGATAGAAAAGATCAAAAAAGCCTATTAATAATACTTAAAATGATTTATTCTTGCGGAATAAGACTGATGTCACTAGAAAGCACAACAGTCTATCACGCTTTTGAGAGACAAATCGTCGGAAAGCGTTAATTCGACGAGTTCCTGCTAGAACAAGCCATTGAGCTGAGGTCTTAACCAAATCCCTTTGTGAAAACGTTAAAATGTAAACTTAAATCTCCGCGAAGGTTTGATTGCTTAAATGCTGGGTGGAGACCATAATTTTGAGCGGCTAACAATTAAGCAGGGAGAGCTATGTTAGGCGAAAGTAATTCCTCTAATATGATATATTAATTATCTCTCGCAAATGGATTTTGCTAGTTTTTATATGAATAAAGTTATTTATAGTTTTAATTGAAAGCTTTTTAATGAACCATGTATTTCCATTTTGATCTTTTTAATATATCTAAAAATAAATTTTATAGCTTTTTTTAATTTTGTACTTTAATTTGGTGTGATTTGATACTCGAATGAACACCCAGTTTAATAAGGTTGAATAACGCCTTGATGTATAAAAACTTGTCAGCTTTTATAGGCAAAGAATGTCGCAATGCTTGTGATCACACTGCAGGCATACAGCAGGGCACACGGCGTAGAACAAGTGTACATATGAAAAACGCACGATGAGGAAGTTGGAGAGATTATTTAATAGTACTGACCTGTGACCTATGCGGAACTGCGCGTGTGAATTCGCCGACTGGCGGAAAGTCAGCGCTAATTAATAGTCCTTCCGTAGACTCTGATTGTTCTCTTTGTAGGATGCTTTTTAATTTAAAAAAACAAATGAAACGGCCGGTGGTAATTTAGATGCCGATAAGTGGTCACTAGAGCAGCCATAAAAAATGGCAAGTGGGACGTTTGTGGGGTTTTTATTATGAATCAAAATTAAAAGCTTCGACCTCAAGCATTCCTTTGATCTGATTCAAACGCAGTTTTTTGTCTCTTCTGAAACACATTCAAGACGTGCATATACTTAAGCCGTGCATGTATTATGTCGTTTGCTGTACACTCGGTAATAAATGTTACATATATATGTACACTTTAAAAAAAAGACTGAACGGATGAAATGCTTTATTTCGATCGACTGATGGCAAAAGTTGCAATAATTGACACCACTGAAGCGATAGTGGAAAGTTGCAAAAAAGAAATATAAAACCGCAGTGCCTAGATATTAAAACACGCAAAATGCTTCAAAGCGTCAAAGGCGCTGCTTCTCCAGACTCGTCGTCACCTCAATCATGGTTGTCTCTAGATGAAGTAATTAACTAAGCCGGCACACTTGCATACATGAAAAGAAGTACATAAATAAATAACTTACAAATTTAAGATGCACAGACATACAAGTCGAATTCACACTTTTTTAGTTCCAATGCACATGCCCAAAAGACACATAACATTGATCGCTCATGCTATATTATACACTAAAAAAACTGAAAAATATGCGAAATAGAAAAAATATGATAAAACTAAAAATATTTATATAAAAAAACTTTCATAAAAACAAAACAACTAATTTTAAAATATGCATACAAAGTAACATATGAAATGGTCGATTTACCAAGCAAAACTGCACAAAAGACAAATCAATGTAAAATTTTGTCCATCGCATCTTAAATTATTCAAAGACAAATTAAAAAACAAATCAATTGAATTGTTTGAGTCAGAAACAGTTTCTAAGGTGCAATCTAGGGCGAAAGTGAGTGATATAAAACATGTACAAAGTCTATATACAATTGTCAAATATCCACATTCAAAACGATTTCGCGAATTTCAATATGCTCAGAATAGAAGTCTTAGCAATCACACTTCACGTTTATTGTTCGTTTTGTAAAAATTTCTTTCTATACCAAGCACATTTCCTCTGCAGAGCCAGAGGCTGAGGTAGTAGTGGTTATGGAGGGAGAATTTGTGACCAGAGACTTTTTGTTAAACGACAGAAGAAAAGAATTGTTCTCTTTAAGGTTGGAAGGAGCTAGAACCTGCTTGAAGAGTCTGATGGGAGACTGCTTGAAAAGGTCTGCCACTGTGCATGCTTCCAGAGGGTTCTCAGAGAAGAGATGAGGTTTGGAGCTTAAAACCGTGGTAGGGAGTTTGGGTGGTTTTATAGGCAGAGATGTGGTTGGTCTGAAGGTTGTGTTGAATGGTTGGAAAAGGGTAGTGGGTGTAGGAAGGTCCAATTTCGGGTATCTTATACAACCAGGATTTTCTTTCATACTATTTGAATCTGCGTTGATACTGTTATTTTTGTTGGTAATGTTACTGTTGAAAACACTGTTCATTAATATTTTACTTTCAGCCATTTCAGTGAAAGTAGAATCATGAGAATTTTTGACAGTGGTGTTTTTTTCGTTAATGGCAGCTTTATCGTCCTTTTTAAAAAGATTATTGTTGTTTTTGTCTCTTGCGTTGATTCCGTTCAAATTGACGTTCAATCTATCACTCGAATTATTTGCGACGGACATCTGGGCCGGAGTCTTATTGTTGACGAGACTTTTATTGGCTACTGACTTGGCAGTTTTGTTTGCTTTTTTAAGCAAAACTTTAGCTTTACTTTTGAAAACATCGTTTACTTCATTTTGGTTGTCTTTCTTGCAGGCTATTTTGTCAATTTCACTCGTTTTTGAAACTTCTGTCGCTGTTTTATTTTGCTCCATATTTTTCGGATCGGTTAAAAAAGTGAATCTAAAATCGGCGCTTAATGGTGGTGTTGAAGATGAAGTTGACGTCGACGATGGCGATGAAGATGGAGGGACGATAGCGCTGATCGAGGGGACGCTTGTTGTTTCGGACTTTGGTGAATTAGTACGTGCTTCTAGAGACGCACGAGGCTTACTCTTTTTTCTGTTGGCAGGTGTTTGAGCTCGTTCTGACAACACTCCGTTTGAACACTTACCCTTCTTCACCTTACAGCCTGTGCCTTTGTTGGAGTTAGAAGAAGCGGTTGATCGAGGATTAAATTGAAACGCTTCGTTGGACTTTTGTGTGAGTTCGTCCTGTAACTTGTTTTTGTTCTTGGATGGCTCGTCCATGTCACTTTCTGCCTTGGTGTCTGTGTTCGCTTGTGCCTTCCTCTTCATTGCTGGTTTATTGGCTCTAGACGAGTTCATGCTTTTTACTTTCGCCGCTTTTTCTGTATTTTTTGAAAGGTCTTTGGTTGGAGTCGTCTTGGCTTGGTCATCTGGCTTAGATGCGATAAAATTGTTATTGATATTGTTCGTCATGAGATTTGAGTTGTTTTTGTTGTCGTTGTTAAATACGTTGTTGTTGTTGTTGTTGTTGTTGTTGTTGGAGCATTTGTGTGACTTGAGGCCTGAGAGGGACTTGAACTTTTTGGTGCAACAAGGATTCGAACACTCGTACTCCTTGCTGAACGACGATCCAGAAGAAGTGGAGGAGGAGGAAGAAGTGGAAGAGGACGAAGAAAATGGCTTTTGGAAATCCTCCTGAGGAAGGGCTGTTTCAGCCGGCAGTGAGTTGATTGGATGGTTGATGGGTGTAGCATTAGCTGACCGGGTTATTTTGTTGCTGTTGTTGCTACTGCGACCGTTGCTGTTACCGTTGTTGTTGTTGTTACTATTGTTACCATTATTGCCATTGTTGTTATTGTTGGTGCTGTTGTTGTTGTAGGACCTCAAAGTGGCACCTCTGCTTCTCCTCAGCCTTCTGCCTTCCACCACATTCAATTGCTCGTCTCCGTCTTCTTTTGCCTCGCTCCCCCAAGAGTCTATTTTGAAGCTGAATGGTGGTTTTCGATGAACGAGTCAAATAATTTGAAATAAGTTTGTTGAAAAAATATTTGAAATAGTTATTCTAGTTTGAAGTGATTTTTCTATTAATCAAGAAAGTTAAGATTCTCTCTATAAATTATTTACAATTTATTATTGCTCTCTTCCAAAATCTCGTTATGAATAAAATGTGAATAAGAGTTGAACAATCACATAAGAATATTGCAGCATCAAGGAGTGGTGGGTTGGGTGGCTTGGAGGAAAAGAGAAACGATCGAGTGTTGAGAGCGCTAGATAAGGGTTGATACGTTTGAAGAAAGCGAATACAAATATAAGCACAGTACAAAGGTAAATATAAAAACTTTGAGTTACTTTGAAGCGCACAAAAACAATTTCATTAGACACATTAATAAACAGTATTACACACATATAGCCATAACCATAGAACACACACTAAAAACTATTAGCACATACACACAAGAAAACAACCACCTAGGAAGATTTTAATTGCTACGTGAGCTTATTTGCGAAATTTGAAGTTCTTAGGCGCAAGGCTTGATGCCTTTTAGTGCCTCTTGCAACGAATACAAATGCATCATAGACCGCATGCCGTGTTGATCTAGGAGGTATTCATGCTAATCTCAAGCTTGCTTAACCCTCGTGAGTTAGATGTAGGTGGTTGCAAATATGTAGAAACTTCGCTTTTGTAGGCAAGTTCAATGCTAAGTTTTCACATTTATTTATTAGTGTATTTTTAGAACGTAGTGTAATTTGAAAAAGAAAATGAAAAAGTTTCTGTTTACTTTTGCGACGAATAAAGTTTCAATGATTTTTTCAACGCAGTTGTACGGATATAATAGTTAAACACTGAGAAAATATTATTTTGAAAGCTAATAATTTTTCTGATTCCAAAAATAATTTAAAATCTATAATTAAAATGTGTAACACGAAGTGAAGTAGTAAAACTGCCATAAAGAAGGCTGTGAGGATATAAATGGACATTAAGAGTACGCTAGCAATTAAATTGGGATAATGCGAATAAATCTTCAAGTATAAATTTCTCAGAAATTAAAAGTTTTTATATAAAAAGACACAATTATACGGATAAACATAAAAGATAAGCCGATGTGAGAGTAGGCAGACGATGATGATGAGCGGTTTAAACGGGAAATAAATCAAGTGGAGATTGATAATAAGAAATAAAGTGAAGCACCCATCAAACATTTTACATCCACACGGGCATAAAGGCCTTTCTAAATTGTCCTGAACGCAATGCAAAGTATTTGTTGTTTTGTGCTCGCGAACAGCTCACATGTCATGAAATAGCTTCTTTAGTCTTTTTAAAATCCATAGATCGGGTAGATTTTCTTTTTTTTATATAGAATTGTAATTTTTTTTTTAAATATCCGCTTATAAAGATTTATATTTCTGAATATTCACAAAAAAATAATGATGCTTGATGGATGAACTGATGAAGAAAAAAATATTTTTTTAAAAAAAGGTGGATAAATAGATGAAAGAGTAAAAAAAAGAATGAAAAATAAGAGAGGAAAAAATGAGAAGATGAGTAGGAGAACGGATGATGAATGAATGGCAGAGTGTAGTGCTTATAAATGATCATCTGGCTCGATTGATGACATGCAATCAATACAGCCTGTGTTGTGTTCACTTGTAATCAGCTTCTGGGGCATTAATTCTGACTTTCTCCATTCTACGATTTTAGCGATCTCATCTGCAATTCGGTGGACAGAATGCAGCGAGTATTTTATAGCTTAAAGCTAATAATGACTATCGAATCTTTAAAATGCGATATATCTTACATCTGTGTCAAATGTCTTTTATGTGTTTGTTGATGTTTAAAACATCCGTCTGAAACGTTTACATTTTTATTATATTCTTTATTATTCACAGCCTGGCAGACGCATACATCTGTCCTTTTTGAAAATGTCTTCTCCTAACCTAATCAGTTTAAAATACTTGAAATAGTATATAGTAATCTTTTGATGCGTTGATTAGTATTTCTAATCCAGTCTCACATCATGTCATTCCATTAAAAATTCACACTGCAAAACACTGAAGCACCAACAGACGTTTGAATTATTTTAAATTTCTATTCCGCAACATTCTCCATTTTCACTTCTTCGAGACTAAGTTCTTTTAATTATTTCTTTATTAACAATCCATTCATGCTAGTGCGAGAAATATAACCCACCATGGAGATCCCCAGTTGTGATTGGAAGAGTCCATCAGGGTGCCTACGTAAGTCTTTCCCCTCCACGTCACATTCACCACTAGGAGGCCTGTAGGAAAAGGAAAAGATGCATAGATGGATCAATGAATGCATGAAAGCATGTACAATATAGGCGGATGGAAGCATAGGTGAACAGATTGTTGTTAAATCGACAAAATAATGGAATTGTTTGATGCACAAAAATGATTTGAATATTTTGAAGTGATCACATAATAAAATGTAAAAATATAAAAACTTTACTTCTACTTTTACAATGAGGCATAATAACAAGAGTGGCTTTGGTAATTATGAGAGACATTTAAAGAGAAATTATGATCGTGATAAACAACCTTAGCACATTACGTCTGCAGCTTAAATCGAATGTAAGAGATTTAATTAAAATCTTTACTTGCTTTTATTTAGAATGTTTAGGATAAGTTTTGAATGTACAACAAATTCTTCTCTATCGGCTCATTTAATTTAAAAAAAATATTTTATTTGGAAGAAAATTGTTTTACAAAATTAGAATCTTAAACATCAATATTTTCAGATTAACATGTTCGAAAATGTGTGGTGTGAAGATAAGATAATTGGAGCTTTGAGTGAGTGAGAGGCAATTTTGAAGGACAAACGGAGTGGCTGAAATTTCCGTAAGAGAGTGTTTAAATGGTTAAGGGATTGATATGAGAGACAACAAAGATTCAATAAAACAACACACAGCGTGTTTATGAAGGCATTCTTATGAATAATTCATTACGCGAGCCGAAAGGCGAATTTATGCTGAGTGCTTCAAAACGGAACTCAATGTAAAGGAGATCAAAAAATTCTGCATAAGAGAATTTTTTTGAAGATACATTGTGTGAGAAAGCAGCAGTGAAAATGCTTGAGGATCTCACGCAAGCTCAGCGCTGCCTCGTCGTTCGGATAGAGGAAGGTGATTAATCATGCAGAGTCGCTCTGTGCCTCTCAAAAATATTCCATGAATTATATTGTAGCGAATACATTGTATGGATTATTTCGAAACGAAGACACTTGATGAAACAAATTTTTATGTAGACTGGAAAGATGTTCTGTTAAATCAGTGTACTGAAGGGGAGAGAATTAAATAGAAAGCCGGAGGAAACATGCGAACTTGAAAACAATCCTAGAAAACAAGGCTTTGAAGCTCAAGAAACAGAGTGGAATAAGCTGATAATAACACTATTTCCAAAATACCTTGAGCGCATTTTTTACTTACTGCAACTACAAAAATCCTCCCAGTTTTCGTCCTGATCCTCGAACCACTTACTCACACATCGCCCCTATCACCGTCCCAATCCAATCATCAAGTATCTTCCTACAGAAAATCTTCTCAAATCCGTGAAAATTTGTACTCGTGTCTGCGTGTGTGCTCTTACAAATGTGCATGTGTGTATGTGTTCTAAACAAGGGTCTTGAAGCTCACTTGGGCTTAAGCTCTTTGAAAAGCTTACGAAATTTTAAATATTTATACTTATTAAATACACTTTAAAATTTCTATTTGTTTCTCTGATACTGATTTTTGTATTTTCAGTTAGAGTATATTAGCTTTGTTTATCATTCTTGTTCTTGTGATTTTAAAACAAAGCACATACATATCCACTAGAACCATCTATTTCATTACTGCGGCTAAAACTGTTGTTTGTGCGTATGTGTGTCGTATTAGTAACTTTGCGTGGATTTTTTGTTCGTTTTTATGCTATTTTTTTCCATGATTTACCACATGTTTCCGATTTCTTTCATGAAATTTTGAAAGAATGTGAATAAAAATAATAATTGTAATCCTGTTGAACACATTTTGGTAAATAAAAAAAATGGCAAAAACAACCAATTAACAGAATTGGAACGAAAGATAGCTTGAAAAGATAAGTAGTACTACAAAGAAAACACAATGGCTGTAAAATCCGGTTCATAGTGGGTTCATCTAATTTGCTCCACCGTGAAAGAGCTTTCATGATGCATTGTTGAAACTGCATGTAAAAAATACAAAAATTATGTTTTCTGCTAAGTAAATCGAAAAAATATTTCCACTAGTTTTGAATTGTTTTTAAATAGAAGAATTTATAAATGACATGAGTTTGGATTGTTAAGGAAGCTTGAAATTGTGAGAAATTGACCAAATGTCATTTTCTGCTCCAACAAGAATGACTACAGGGTGTGACTTGAAAGAAGCTGCTAGAAGTTCATTCAAAAAAACTTGTAACGAAAACGGTATATTTTGAGTAGGATTTTCTTATGAATTTGTTTACTACAAGTAAAAACACAAAATATACACAATTAAATCATTATTTTCTTTTTCTTTCTTTTTTGTATTCTATCCATGAAATGCATGTTCCCTTTCATGAGAAGTAGCATCTATAAGTTTTCATCTGACAGAGATGATCTCTTGGCATGTAAGATGTCTTTGACTATTGAAAATAAGTGTCTGACTGCAGTAATTGGGGAATTAGTTAACTCAAAGAGCCAACATCTGTCAAAGAGTCATTGGATTCAGTCTCCAACCAGATCTTGACCAAGTTTCGGGTTTTGATTTTGTTTGACCTGGGACTTCCGCTGTTTTTTTCTGTGTTACATCACTTAAAAAGTTGAGTAATTCTCAACCATTTCTTTCTCGATTTGCTACATCCACTTTTGCTGATAGTTTTTACCAACTGTTTTCTCACGAACTTTTAGTTGAAATTCCACATCCTCTGACACGGTCAAGCACTTTTTTTAATTCTTGCCAAACTTGTGTCGAGAAAGTGTCTGGAGTAGCCGAGACCATTACACAAACATTTGCAGTCTGGCCGCGCCATTAAATAATTCAAGTTCTTGAAATGGCATTATGTATCACGGACTCACCAAACTCAAGAGACTCGATTAGACTCAAACAAGTTTTAAAATACACACTAAACAGTGGTTTTTATTATTTAATTAGAGACTGCTTTAGGCCCAATATCTTTTAATTCAAGATAAAATACAGTATTTGATTTTAAATGAATAAACATAAAATTAGAGTGGATCAACATGTTTATAACAACATCACGTATACAGTGAACTAAATTAACTAACAAAGAAAAAAGAAACCCGAAATTTATGGAGGTTTTATTAAATTAAAAATATTAAAATGACAGAAATTTGTTTTTGTCAAATGGATCGACGGAAAATGTTTAAAAATGTTTTTTTAGGATAACATTTACCCCACAGATTAACAGATTAAGATACAAAGCTAAATTAGAGATAACATTCACTTCATTCATAACGTTATAACATATTAATGTTTGGTGCCCAGCAGAGTAGTTACAGATTTTGAATCTTACGAAAAGCATAAATGGTTTCTACAAACATAAATGAAATTTATGTTTTCAAAAATCTTAAGCTTATGAAATTCCTTCACAAATATCGTTTTGAAGAATACTCAAGACTTTTCTACATTTTTTCAAAACAAAAAGTGCAATTTGTTAATTTGAACTCTATACCAGTTTTTTGAAGGTTATCTTTTATTAAAATAATAAACTAATAATATTTGTCACAAATTTAGGTCGCGAAATACATAAGAAAAGGGGTAAACGGATAAAAGGTCCTCCGGATAAAAAGTCCTCGGATAAAAAGTCCTCGGATAAAAAGTCCTCCGGATAAAAAGTCCTCCGGATAAAAAGTCCTCCGGATAAAAAGTCCTCCGGATAAAAAGTCCTCCGGATAAAAAGCCCTCCGGATAAAAAGTCCTCCGGATAAAAAGTCCTCCGGATAAAAATCTTCAAAAAATTACTTTTCAAGAAAAAATACGTGATTAATACGTGATCCTTGAAACTTTAAGAATAAAATTTAATACTTTTATCTAATGTTTGCTATATTTTTTTCGTTCAATCTCGAAATAGCATTTGAATAAATTTGAATTGGTTGTGTTTGTTTCTTATTTTTAGCTTATGTTAGAAATATCAAATAGAAGACATGAAACTTTCAGAGTTTTATGAGAAATGTGGTTAGAGCTCCCAGGAGGAAAAGAATAATCGGGATTAAGAAGTGCTTTTTATATAATTTTATTAATTTTAATGAATGTAAATAATTGTTAGAAATATTTTTAATTAACAAATACTGAGGAGAGACTAATTAATTAATAAATATCAAATAGAAGACATGAAACTTTCGGAGTTGTATGTGAAATGTGTTTAGAGCTCCAAGGAAGAAAAGAATAATTGGAAAGTAGAAGTGCTTTTATATAATTTTATTAATTTTAATGAATGTAAAAATTTTTTTTAGAAAATTGTTTAATTAACATATACAATTAAGAGACTAATTAATTAAGAAATATCAAATAGAAGACATGAATAATCTGGAGGAAAAAGTGCTAGGGCTTCAGATTGAGCACTAGTGCAAAGCTTGCAAGCTCCCACTGGAGGAAGAATTGCTTTTTATATATGACTAATTAATTATTTTAAATATTTTGTAGCAAGTGTAGGAAATATCACATAGAAAAGATAAATAATCTGGAGGAAGAAGTGCTAGGGTGTTAGATTGAGCTCCAGTGCAAAGCTTGCAAGCACCCACTGGAGGAATAAGTGCATTTTACATAATTTTATTAACTTGTTATATTATTTTATTAACTTGTTATATTATTTTATTATTTTTTACATTGTTTTATTAAGTTTTTATATAATTTAATTAACTTTTTATATAATTTAATTAACTTTTTATATAATTTAATTAACTTTTATGTCATTTTATTAATTTCAATGAATGTAAAATAATGTTTATAAAAAATTATAATTATCAAATACTAAGAAAAGACTAATTAATTATTTTAAATATTTTGTAGCCAACTTAGGAAATATAAAATAGAAGACATAATAATCTAGAAGAAGAAGTGCTAGGACCTCAGATTGAGCACCAGTGCAAATCTTGCAAGCACCCACTGGCTACCTAATTCACCAGGCAGATGAGCTCTGCAGTTGAGGGACATAACGACTCTTCTTAATATGAAATTAATTGAAATAGTTATTTAATTAATTTATTAAAATAGTGAATTTTTATTATTATTTTGGTTAAATCAGTCATTCAGTCAGTCAGTCAGTCTATAGGACTATAAGCTGGAGTCTTGAACATCATTGGGTGCTTCAGTTTCTGTTTTTGCTACATCTAGAATAGACTATTTTAACTCATTTTATTATGGTTAATAATAATTTGAAGCTTTTAGTTTTTATTATATTAATTGATAAAACTATAAAAATAATATTTTTAGTTGAATAATATATAGTATTTATTTTATTAATTTATAAAAATAATATATTACATTTATAAAATTTTGAATAAATCAGTCAGTCAGACTATAGGCTATGTTCTTAAACACTATTGGGGCACCACAGTAAGACCTCCAACCAGTTTCTTCCAATCCTTTTGATTTTCTGATAGTCTCAAAAAGTCCTTGAGCTCAAACCTTATCCACTCCACTATATTGTTCTACTATCTTTCCTTTGTCTGCTTTTTTTTGTCCTCCCTGGTCAGTGCCGTGAAGATAATGACAACACCATCATATATAATGTTGTGATGCTGAAGATGCTGTATTGGTAAAGACAATGATTCTGTGGCAATGATTATCATGGTGATGTGGGTGAGGTGAAGGGTGATTAAATTATTTTTTAAAGTCGGTTGTTTTTTTAAATATTTTCTAAATAAAATTATAACCATGTGTTTTATTTTATTTAATATTCAATACTCATCAAGAACCAGCAGAAAACTTAATGATTAAAGTGAGGAATCAACAACAACCAAGTCTAATTTATTCAAATCCTATTTCCAGATTAAAAGAAAAAAATAGAGCAAACATTAGATTAAAGTTTTAAATTTTAATCTTTTAGTTTTAAGGATCACGTATTCTTTTTTAAAGATTATTTCATTGAAGACTTTTTATAATCACGATCAAGAACCAGCAAACAATTTTATAGTTAAAGTGACAAAACAACAACAGCCAAGTCAAATTTATTCAAATGCTATTTCGAGATTGAACGAAAAAAATATAGCAAACATTAGATAAAAGTATTAAATTTTATTCTTAAAGTTTCAAAGATCACGTATTAATCACGTATTTTTCCTTGAAAAGAAATTTTTTGAAGATTTTAATCCTGAAGACTTTTAATCCGGAAATTTTAATCCGGAGGACTTTTTATCCGGAGGACTTTTTATCCGGAGGGCTTTTTATCCGGAGGACTTTTTATCCGGAGGACTTTTTATCCGGAGGACTTTTTATCCGGAGGACTTTTTATCCGGAGGACTTTTTATCCGAGGACTTTTTATCCGAGGACTTTTTATCCGGAGGACTTTTTATCCTAGAACCAAGAAAAGGTATGATGAATGGGCCTTGTACGCAGCAGGATAAGTAATGATTTAGTATCGTGCACTGACAAAATCAGTCTTTGAATTTATTGCATTTTTTTAACGCTTAACTTGCTTCAACCAATCATTCAATTACATGAAGTACGTTTAACCAAACGTTTTGAATCAACATCTGAAACTAAGAGTGCAAATAAAAAAAGGTAAAGCTTTTATTTAACTCGTTAAAGTTATTTTATATTTTTCATTTTTTTAGGAAAGTTCAATAAGATTTTTTCTTCACAAACTATTTGATTTAAATTCAATCTCTAAATCAAACTAATTTGAAATTTGATAAGAAAGCTAGATAATTTAAATAACGTAATAAAACTTTATGTTTCAAACCCAATAAAGAAGTTTTTATTACATTTTAAAACATCATAACAAATACTGCGCAGAGCACTTGAGTCTAAGATTCTTTGAGAGCATGCATCGCCTTCAATGTCTTCAACCACAGGTTTCATCTTTTACTAATTTTGCATACCCATAAAATGTCAATATATATTCAAAAATATATATTCAAACAAGAGTGTACGTTCCTTTCTCTGAGGAAGGCACTGAAACGACTTTGATTTAAAGTCTTAAAATGTCATTTATACCACTTCACACACGCGGCTTCTTCTTAGTGAATGCCAAGAAAACTGTCACTCTTAAATTCACTAGATTTAAGCAAGAAACCTAAGCAAACATGCTTTAATAACAAAGTCTTAAACTAGCATCGCGCTGTGGCCTTAAATCACTCCACTGCTTTACAATACAAATGATTTATTCAACTACTTTCTTAGGCAGTAAAGAAAGCATTTCTTAACACTGTGTTTTTAATTCCAAACGCATTTGTAAGAATCAAGGCTACAGTAATCACTGTGCCACCATACAGATGTTTCTTTCATATAAACTTTATTGAAGTATGCTTATAATACATGTGTGAAACAAAATTGATAAACAACATAAAAACAGCTCTATAAAACACCCAACTACAAATAGCTTTTATCTCCGTTTACAAGCCTTGTCAAAAAGGTTTTTCATGCAGTCTCGAATAACAGAAAGAAGCTTTGAAATAGCAATCAAACGCGCAAAACTCTCATGAATGGAGTGTTGAATCGATGCACTGAATGCAATTGAATCCATACAAAAACCAACGCTTGGCTACACATCTCACAAAAAATGTCAGCATGAAAGTGCCAGAATTTAGAATTAAATAAAAAAAACATTCTGAAACCGTTTTTTAAAGTGACTCATAAATTATGAAATATTATTCATTGAAGGAGTGAAAAGAGCGAAGGTTCAAAAAAGTATAAATAAAAAATAATTGTAAATATATGCAAAAAATAACTTAAGAAACGAAAATACAACTAAAAATTATATTCAGAGAAACAAAAAGCAAACAAGAAGATAAACAGACAGAGGGTCAAATAGACAAACCGATAAATAGACATACAACAACAGACGAAATACAGTGTTTGCACGCACTTCTCATAATTGATTTGTTAAGAAATCACACATCCACAAGATAGGATTGTGTGTGGTGCTGAGAGCTGTGGAATTAGTGGTAGTTAATGTTATATTATGCATCATAGTACTGCCATGCTTTTGTGACAGTAGGAATAGTAGAGTTAGTGTTAGAAACAGTACATGGTGGCACAGAGGCAGTAGAGTACTCAGCACGAGCAGAAGCAGAGCATGTAGTATTATGAATGATGCTAAAAGACATTTGCACTAACGCACTCTTCCTACGCTTTGATTTTCATATGAACCCGGGGCGCTTTGAGTTGAATGATTATAGAAGTATGACTAAGTTTTATCAGATTTGAGAAAGGTTCGGTGCGCTTTAGACTAAATAAAGACGGGCCATAACTCTAAATACAAAGCAGATGTTGACTGGCAAGCAGGGAGCGAGCAACGAGAGAATCAATATTGAGAAAAAAAATAAAAGTAGGAAATTAAATTACCAAGAAGACTCTAATTCATTCATTGGCGCATTATGCAAGCGAATAGGAAAGAAAAGTGTTGAAGTGGTGCCGAGAGATGTGTTGAGACCGTGTGATGGTGTGACCACGGCATTTATGCTTAACGAACAGTTAAACCTCAATATTAAATGAATCAGGAATAATTATTTAAAACAAATTATTGAAAAAAATAAAGCAATAAAGAAAAATATGATGAAGTTGTGTCGAAGAAGAAAAACTCGAGAATGGTGATGCTAAATATAATTGCCCATTAAAGGAGCCTTCCATGCGGGATTGGACATGAAGAGTTAATGTGAGAAGGCATTTGAAGGCGAATAAATCGATCGAGGCCAGCAAACACTCATGTGGCATATAGGGTTAGCAAAACCCGTGATATCTTATTTTTCGCAAGACTTTCTAATTATATAGTTATATAGTGTTAGATTTCTGAACATTTTGTCAATTTAGTAATATAGAAAATATTTTTTCCATTCTAAAAAGAATTTATTCAAGGACAAATAGGAGAAAACATCAATTGTTTTCAAAAGAAAACACCATATGCATACTATAAAAAGCGGCTGGAAAACTTTCACTTTAAAAAAATCTTTTAAACGTGAGCATCGACGCAAGGAGAGTTGAAATTCTTGTTCAAGTAATTCAAATATCTACTACTGCTAGAAAAGCAATTTGAAATTTTAAAATACAATTTTTCTTTCTGTCATATCTTTTACGAAGACTATCTTCCTCGGGGATACAATTTAGAACATTTGATTTAAGAAAAGAGTTTCAATAAATAGTTTATTCGTTTAAAAAGAAAATTCTTAGAAAGAGTTTGTCAGCGTATAAGTTTCATAAAAAACCTTTTCTCGTGAAATATTTTTTCCAAAGATCGACAATATATCGCAAAGAATCTCATATGATTTACCAAGGTGGATGGAGGACAGAGTGAATGCAAAGAATATTTAGAGTCTCGAATTTCTTCTCATCTGCTTGTTAAGTGTCCGTCTGAAAGTGCTGGTGATTTTGAGTGCTTTTGTGTGTGTGTTTATGTGTTTGATGTGCCTTTACTGATGGTTCATGTGCCTGTCTGAGCTCATATTAGCGTTTCCTTAGTGTGTTTCCAAGCTTCACTTTTTATTGTAAAAATTTGCAAAAAAATTTATTATTTTTTTGTGTGCATCAGTTCAAACAGTTTATCAGCGAGTGATTTTGTGTGAGTTTTTAAGCCTACTGTCTAAGTATCTGAATAGGCTCGAGCTTCCATGCCGGGTTCGTACCAGCGCATTCATTCATTATGCACCAGTGTGGCTGTTTGTACATGCTTGTAGACCTTTTGTTCTTGAGAAAAATTTGTGGATTTCATTTGTGCATGCAGTATACGTTTGAAAATGCTCCGTAGGTGTTCACGGGTTTCAAGTATTTAGTCGTTTTGTCTAAAGGCCATTTAACATGAAAATTTATCTTTTAAAAAATTCAAGTGAAAAACAATATGTTTAATTACTTAACCTAAAATGTATATTTGGAAAGTTAACTATGAGGTTTTTCCAATAATCTTCGAGCTTGGGAACACATCTGAAAGAACAACCTTTACAGCATGTTGGAGTGTTGCTTTGTTAAATAGATTGATTAAAAACGTGTGAAGGAGCTGGAATGGTGGTAATGAAGACGAGTAGAGTCACCCGGGTGAATGTATATGGTGCGTTGAAGAGTTTTTGAGAATGGGTTAAGGTGTTTAGGGTAGTAGAGAAAGTGGGTCTGATGACGAAGATGATTATGCGAATGGCCTGTCACCGAGATGTATGAGTTTAGAACCGGACATTCACAAAAAATATTTTCGAGAAAAGTAAACCGAAATTTGTGCAAGGAAGTACGAAATCAGGCATTTAAACTTGAAACAATTTTTTTATAGTCGTATGCTGAAGAGGATTAGAAAGAGGCATGTGAGAAAGTATCTGATCAACATAAGACAAATCGAAGAGCTCTAAGTGCAAAGATCATTTATACAGCACACACTAAATTGATGCTTGTACAATCATGCCATTTCACAACGCAAGCGTAGATAACACATACAAATGTCATCCGCCTCACTTCTTTGTGTTTGTGTTTAGGTGTGTGGTTATGTGTGTGTGTGTGTGTGTGTGTGTGTGTGTGTGTGTGTTTGTGTGTGTGTGTGTGTTCATGTACCAGTGGTGTGTTTTATTGGAATGTTTTAGAAACATTACTAAAAAAACTTTTTTTGTCTCATTAAAGCCATCGATACTTGAATATTCTCAACACTTTAACTTAAAGATAAGCTAAATAATCCATAAAAAACCGATTCAAAACTATTTGCAAATACTATTAAAGTTCCAAGAAAAGCTTAGAATGTTTTGAGATTAAAATAAAGTGCAGAGAAATAATTGATTCAGTTTGTTTCAAAGCAACTCGTATAGAAGTTTTTTCAGCAGAATAAATGAAAAAGGCTGAAAAGATATATCTTCATGAAGATTCATTTTAAAGAATTTAAAAATATAATTCTTTCGAGACGTTTTTATTATAGGGAAGTCTATTTGATGAATATTGTTAAAAGTGTAAAAGCTCATTCCTAGAAAATAGTTATTTACTCTTAAGTATGGGAATTCTTAATCTTTTGGTATTTTCACATTTGAATACTTGGACAAAATGAATATCCACTAAGAACAATAAATCTAGTCTTTCCGTGTGTTAAAAAAACAAGTTTTAAACTTTTTAAAATAGAAAAATAATTAATGAAATAAAACTAAATTTAATTTTTTGAAAGTTGTTGAGAAGAAGTCTAAAAGAGAAGCAGTCATATTATTAAAAAAATTGTGATGTTAAAGTGCCACAATTATAAAACGATTAGCTACATAAAGAAAGTATTTTATTACCCTGATTTTTCGCAGCGTTTCATTTCTTTTCAAACCATTCACTCAAAAAAACCTGTCTAGATTAACTGGTTGCATTTTTGAAATACTTTTTTCAAGTTGCTTTGAAGGTGGGAAAAAGAAAATGTCGGATGGTGGTGAAGGTTGAGTATGACTTCCAAAACGAGACTAGTTTAGAAAAAAATAAATAAGTATAAAAAAAGTTTCCAAGTTTTTATAAGTATAAAACACGGAAAAAATTGATGCGCACGGAGGGAATATTTAGCGTTCAATCATAGAAAGCTAGAACACTAATACCAAAATGTAAAACAGCCGCAGAAGTAATAATGGTTGAAAGCGCAATGATAAATCTTTGAATTTGCGTAAATGTTAAATTATTTCATAAATCTTTTCAAAAAAAGTCTTTGCTTAAATTTTTTGATGTTGTAATCGACGCTCGAGTGAAGGAAGGGCAAATAAGCAACTGAATTTAATGAATCTGAAGGTTGAAAAGGCTATTTAAGAGAGATAGATAAGGAAATAAAAAACGTTAATTTTTTTCCTATGGTGAAGGAGTAAAAAATAATTAGATGGATGATAAAATGATAAGTATTAGAAAGGTTACTGAGGGCTGAAAATATGTTTTGGTCGATTTAATTATAAATATAATCATTGAAAAAACATTTCATATGCAACCAAGCAAAAGGTTAATGAGCTTGTGTGTGCAACAAAGTCTGAAAACAAAATTCCTTGCAATTACCTGCTCTCAAAAGTTTCATGAATTGAAACGAAAAACATGTTTTTTAAATTTTTATCTATCATTTCATTGATATAGTACTGATGTTGAATTGCTTATGAATATAAAGAATTCGTGTGTCTGAGAATTTACCATTTCAATCTGCACCTGTAAAGTTTCAATTGAAAAAGCAGAATTGAAAACTCAAACAAACCACTGTCTTTTCAAGAAATCTAAAGAGTATAATGATAATGAGTAAATAAAGGAAAAAAGTGTTTTTCAGATAATTGTATAATATAATCGTTAAAAAAACAAATTATAAAACTATATAACATATATAAAGGTATAATTCATATAAATTTATTTTCGACTGAACAAACTAAAATCCGCGAAGGAAAAACAAAAAATGCAAAAATATTTTAATAGAAGAGAGTATTGGTGAAAGAGGTGTGGCTTATTTGGATGGAGGCCAACAGATCCAAGGCTCCCGCAATCTTAGCTGCCGACTGAAAATCTGGAATCTTGCATGAAAAGTAGCCTTCAAGCGAGATTCTGCTCACAATGCAAACACTTTTACCATCACGACTACTCATGAACGATTCAAGCATACACTTAAAGTGCAATTCGTATTATAAAGTGTGCTGGTAGAATGGAGAAGCTAATTGTAAACGAATGATAGTATGAAAAGGAATATCGTGATAAAGCTGAAAAGTGCTGTGGTAGTAAGTTGAGATTATAAATACTTTTAGAAGCAGAAAGCACCTGTGGTTTTGTCTTAATTACGTAAACAATCTTGATTATAAAAATTTAAGTAAATTTTCCAACTGTTTTGAGATTCAAAATCATTTCAATTTAGATGCGATTTTCATTAAATTTGATCGATACTATAAAACTTGATAAATAAACTTAAGAAACGAAAATCAAATTTACTTTCTACAATAAGAATTATTTAAACTTTTCAACGTCAAAATCTAAGCATACATTTTTGAGCAGGTGAAGTTTTAAAAATTGACAAATTTATAGAGCTTTTTTGCGTGCTGGTGAGATGCCTCTCAGATGTTTAAAATATATTAAAATTTTATAGAACTAAAATCTTTAATGTAAATACCCAGGCTTTCAACACGTTATTCCAGTAGAACTAACCTACTCGCATTACAAGTTGTAGATAACAACTAAAATATCTCTAAATAAATCAATGCTATAAATAAATTCCACAAGCTAAACCACCGCAAGAATGACAGAAGACAGAGATGCGCTTGCCAATTAAGATAACATACTTGGCAGGATAATCAGTAAGTAAATGGTGTGCTTATAATTAAGGGCTCAGAACACAAGCATTAAACTTTATTCGAGAACATTTGACAATACTGGCAATAATAACGACGTATGAATGACCTTGATTCAATTCCTTCTTTTATGTCACGTCGGTGCAGCGATAAAATTATTTGATATGGAGAAGGGTAATGAGATGCACAATGAAATGGAGTTCTAGGTGCTAAGTTTTTGAAAAACAAAAACTTTTAAAAAGAAAAGAACAATCATTTAGTTTCGTGAAAATTAGTTATAAGTATGAATCATTAACTTATTTCAAACTCAGCTTCAAAAACCTATAAAGCATTGTCTTCATTTATTTTTAATATTTTTTCTATGAAATATGCAGTCTTATTCACGTTTTTGAGCAGCTAATCTTGAAGCTTTTTGATTGATCATGCTGGCCTGCAGTTTAAAGTCGCAACGTAATCATATTTTTATTAGAAATTCATAAATCCGTCTCAGGCAATAATCTCCAATTAAACTCCAATACCTGAACCGGGCTTATGTGAGTGTGTTTCATGAAAAAAGAAATTTCTAGCTTATTGATTTGCTTCCATAAGTTTATGTAAAAGCAATGACCTGGCAATGGTCGATGACTGGGCGAGGCGCAGACATCAAATTAATATTAGCATACAGTGCCTAATACATTTAAATCATAGAAAAGTATCTTTTAAAATTGATAATTCTTGAAAAACTTCTCATCAAAAGTAAGACACCAACTTTTAAGAACATTTATTCAGGTGCTTTTAATGCATTCCAAGCAATGGAACTTTATACACATGTATTACTTTCTCAAATGACGTTTTAATTTTTTTAATCTGTGACTTCAAATCAGCAATTTCATCCCATTGAGATTAGTCATGGAAGTAACTACCAGGCATAAAACGGCATGAATTTATTCAGACCAGCGATAAACTATTTTTTAGCGGAAAGTAACAGAAGTTCGTAATTTTTCTCTTCTCAAGGAAAACCAGGCATAACATGAAGGTTATTAAAGAAACAAAAAAGCACTAGAAATTACAAAATGTAATGTCTGGTAATAATAAAATAAACGCAAAAAAAACGTTAAAAAACAAGAAACACATAAAAAAATATTTAAGGTCATAAATAAAGAGACAATGCAAACACATATAAACTTGTTTAAAACCATAGAAACAACCGAACTAAAAATACCGCCAGTAGCCTAATGCAAATATACACACTCCTAGAATGGAATAATACAAACCACCAGGCTCACTGTTGATGAGCAATAGAAAACACACAAACACACAGCTTGATACGGAGACAAAAGCAAGCGGAAAATACATTCACGTTGATATAAAGACAGACATTAGTACATAAGAGACAAAGCAAATGGATTATTTCACCTGAATGGCTTAATTAGGCCGCGAAAAGACGATCAATTAAAAGTTATTTGTTAGGAGTAGAAAGTCTTGTTCTAGAAAGAGGAAATGATTTTAGGCATGCGTCCCAGGGCTTAGCGAGTCTCCAGTGATTAGAGCCGGCATAACTAAGTGAGAGTGTTTTATCGCATGCCTTAATGTGAGTTATAAGAAAGTCGTGAGGAGAAGTGCTCAACACACGCGTGAACATCTGGCGCTCAAGTGACGTAGGAGTGAAGTCCTAATGTCTTAGAGACGCCATTGACAGTACAATGGGGCATGCTGTTTGCCTACATCACGAAAATGAACACCAAACCGGCGCTTTTCAAGCGTCTCCTTAGATTGTGGAGGTGCTTTATTGGCTTAAATATAAAGTTGACTTTGTAAGAAGAAGTGCTTTTAACTGGTAAATATAAAAGCTTTCTGATGTACTTAAAGATCTGTGTGTAACATAAAATACATTTTTTTGATCTGCAATTAATTTATCATAAAAGCATATTTAATTCTCTTCAAAACGATTGACTACTAAGAGAATGAAGATGTTTATGAAAGCGAATGTGATAGAAACGCAGGAAGGGCAGTGGTTTTCTAAGAAAACTAGCCTTGTAAGCAATCTAATCAGATTAGAAGTTTCGAGCATAAAGATTTATTCGGAAACAAGCAACGAATGATTATTTTCAGAAAGAAACTTTACCTAATAAAGAAATTCTAGCTTAGGAATATGTCTTTGATCATACACAAGATTTTGAACAACCCTCTGTGCATGCATTCATGAAGACACCAAACTCATTAACGCCAACTAAAAAACGTTAATAAGAGAAATTAGAAATCGCCAGGAATATAACAACAGTTTTATGTTATTAACGAATCTGAAATGCTCCATAGAATTAAGACTATTTGAAAGGATGCTATAAGTTGTGTTGTTTGAAAGAGTATTCGAAAACTTGGGATGAAACTTGTTAAGATATTTTTTAAGTACTCAATTTAAACTTAACGAAAAAAGAATCTGAAAAATATCTCACGTCAAGTGCTGAAGTAAAGTTAAAGAAAAATGAGTTCTTAAGACAATTATAAAAAATAAATGTTTACCTTTTTAAAAATACATTTTTAAAAATGTGAAGTTAAAATATTAAATATAGTAATCAACAAAATAAATGACTGAAAATATCATACTTCGAAGCTGTGCAAAACGCACATACGGATTCACTTTGTAGGAAGCTCTTACATTGACTAATGATAATTAATAAAAAAAAAGATTAACGCAAACCAGTGTGAACTGCAAACAATGGAAATATTGATTGAGATTTCTACCGATGAGCATACATTATAGGCAAGTTTTCCAAGGCTGTTAGTCTCGACGTCTCGAAGCCACAAACCTTTCCAAAATCCAAAAATGGATTCCTATTAAAACTTTGCCAATGAATCATGTTGAGCCGTGAAAGAATGATCACCCGAGAGATACAGAGTAAGAGATTGTCATACGAAGTTGTGCACAAAGGTTTTGAGGAAAGCTGCAGTTTAATAAATTATTAATACATCATAAAAGCAATTAATGTAAGAGTTGAAATAACATGTGCAAGTCTTGAAATGTCTCAAAGAAACATCATAGTCTTAATGTCGGTAATTTCCATTCTACTTTATAAAACATGCCTAGAAATTAAAGTTGCTTTACATTCGCTCAAATGTTAAAGTGCACATAGATTGCAGTAATTAAATGAATACGCAACAATAATTGATAATTTGTGGCGGACCAGTGACATCATGCCGCATTAATGGTTTTTTAGTGTCTTTGGCAGATCGCATGAAATGGATGACGAAGGAAAGTTGAAGGTTTTTGGAGTTAGTGTTCATGTTCTGATGAGAAAAACCAATGTATTTTTTCTTAAATATGTATGAATTTTACGATATGTACATGCAAGAATATAAGTCGTAATTTAAAAGTTGAACTTTTTTCGTACATATATTTTTTGTAAATCTAGATACAACCTACAACGACTAAGGGTTTTTTAGAGGGTGGCATAGTGAAGAGAGGCTGTTTGATGGTGTAGCTTTAGGAAGTGGAGAATCAATCAGAGGCGGGGAAGGAAATAACTGCAGTTTATCGAGCAAGCGTAGTTGCTCGTTCTCAGAGCCGCCTTGCAAACTGCCCGTTTTAATTACCTACTTCTTGCTACACACTCTCATATCATTCAGCTTCAAGAAGCCTTTTGCTAACGTTGAAGACCTTTGTTGGTTTATACGTTCTCTAAGCAGACAATGACGAACATAATTCATTCATATCGTGTCGAACTCGATTACCAACAAGCATTTCATTGCTAAAATCTTTTCTCCTAACAATTTCGTTTCAAAAAGATTTTATCGATAAAATTCTTTTCCGAAAAAACTAAATCAAACTTTTTCAGCGTTTGGTTCGAAGTTTTCAGAAAAGCTTAGTCATACAATTTTCGGCCCCTTCAATTCGCCTTAAAGTCAGGGCGGGCAAGAATCGCATCTCAGCATGGAAAGGTGTCAGCTCGATGATTGATGTCTTTGCGATGGTGATAAGAGACGCAGATTATTGTCTTGCATAAGAGAGCAATGCTATCAGTATCAATAAACCACTTTATAAAATTAAACATTTTCATGAATTATCATTAGAAAACAAAAAACCATTTTTACGAAAGTTGTAGATTTTAAAATAATTGTAACACAAATAAATACATTTTAAAAACACGACTTTAAAAGATTTTCAAACGCCAGTTTTAAAAATGTCAGACTATTTATAAAAAAACCATTGGTGTAATCTATTCGCCTGCCCATCAGACGCTGCACGTTAAACTATAGCACTACTCAGTGATTACTGCTGGAGACGAATAGTTTCCAGGCATGAATACTACATGAGCAGTTTTTCTTAGAAGCAAGCGATTCTCGTCAAGCAATCAGACAAAGCACTAGGAAAAAAGTGAATTAAAATATTAGGAATTTTTATTGATTTTTCTGAAATATCTTTCAAGATAGAATGCACACGGAGGCATTGAATGCATTTGCATCAGACGTAGAGTGGCCTCGAAAGCCGTTCGAACGGAAAGAAAAATAATTCGAAAGGTAATTTATTTAAATTAAATTGTATCCTTCTTTTTTGCTCTTCAGAGCTTTGCTTCAGTAATCAAAATCTCCCAAGACACAATTTTAATTTTACACTTTTTTCAACTTTACTTGTTTCCTTTAACACGTCTATTGCTAAATTTTGCAAATTAAACACATTAAAGAATCAACATTCTGTTTTTACGTATAAAAGTGCAGAATTAATTTACAGAAAATAAGAGTTGTGGTAAACTTCTATGCAAAAATTTGTTATCAAACTCGATATTTCAATCATGTTTTCTACCTTGGTTTTAAAATGCATAAATAACTACTAACTTATGTGGTTAGGAGGTATTTATAAGTGTAACATTCATGTTTTAGTGGATTTTTTTTAAATATAAAAAAATGAATTTAGTGATCCTATTTGAAACCCTAACGGCATTTGAAAAGAAATCAGATGATTTTGTTTTTTTCTAATATATTTTTCGGAAAATAACTTTATTTAGATTTACAGAAAACACTCATCTCACATTTCACAGCCTTAGTATCAGTTGTGTGTTTAGAAGCGGGCATAGAGAAACAAAAAAATGTTTTTGTAAAGATGGCAACAAGTACCCGGGTCTTTAAATATTGTCGGTTAGCCGAATCTTTGTGGGGATAAATTAAAATCATTGAAAATATAAGGTTTCAACAGAAATGTTTTATGACAAATTCTTTTTACAAACTCAATTCAACAATAATAACGATTTATTAATACTATAAGTGAATTATAAGAGTAATAATTTCCAATATATCTTATTCAAATGAGTATATTTTAAAATAAAATCTAACGCTTAAAGATGACAACTCAACCTAAAATCAGCATTTGATTTTTTGCGGATATTCGGTAACACCCGGGTCATGCAGCCGGGTAACCAAGTCATGAATTTGTGTTTAAAAGGAAAGAAACGAAGGAAGTGACTTAATTCAAACTTCAACACGCCCACCAAATGCCTACTTTCAACACGCTCTAAGGCTGTCAGAAAAAAACGACAGGGTGTCATGATTGATGCAATCACTGGTTAAAGTTTTCAGTAAACAGACACTGATACAATTAATATATAAGTGATAATAATATGAATGATGGTGGTGGCTTCAACTAGCGAAGGCGCTTTGTGGAGGTTCAAAAGCAAGGTCGAAAGAAATAAAAAGTAGTTTAGCTTGCTGAAAGGTAATACTTTTCTGCAAACACTTCGTCTTCCTGGTGATTAATTATGCATCAGACGAAAGGAGTATGTTTCAAAGTCGAAAGTCAATAAGAATGCAGTTTTCGTTTTGCTTTGATTAACTATCGATCGCTTATTAAATTAATCAGCACACATGTGCAGGTAGAGTCTTATTATAGTCTGAAATAATGGCAATCTTATCAAGAATATTCTGTCAAAATTAATGCTTGCCAAAAGTACTTTGTTGCGGCAGATTGCACGGATTCTTTAAAGAGAAAACTTAAGTTTCCCTAACTATAAACACATTTTTTAGAATGAAGTAATTGAGTCGCTACAGTAGCTCTGAAATGTATAACAGTAATGTTTAAAAACCCGATAGTTTTTCTCGAAATATTAATGCTTAGACAATTTTTTTAGAATCGTTAAAATTAAAAAAAAAACTGCAAAGACAATAATTCTGAGACCAAAAATTTTATTTTCTAGTCTTTCCTTTTGCACTAAATTGTTGGTTGTAATCAAGCCTAAGGAAACTGTGATAAGCGTTAAAATGGAAAGCAAGAATGCGCTTGAAAACTACTCTTTGTTAAATTTATGAAAAATAGGTGTCGAGTTTACGCCACTCACCGTTGTATTTTATTAAGAAGGTAATTCTGGTGCTGAATAAAACGAATGAAAAAAAGCATTGCTGAGTGAATGAAAGTTTATTGAAAAAGGAGTGAAGAACGAACAAAATAACAAGCAAAAACAGGAGAAACGGTTCGACGATGAACATTCATCACGTGACCTGGATGATTTTAATTGGCTGACACCATCATCATCATTGCGTCAGCAGTACCACACCTTGGTCGTTTGCATAACAATCGATCGCAAGCTCAGGCGAGTTATTGCATGGCGAACATTTTCAAGATGTCAGTTTCTTGTTTGGAGGTCGTCTTAGCCTTTGTTCGAAGAACGCTAAATAAAGAAAGAATCGATATGGAAAGATTATTTCGGAAAGTGTTATGGACGATGGAAGTTATGATGAGTGTGTTGGGAATAGGGCAATGAGTAATAAAAGTAATGAACTAAAATGAAAATATAAATGTGAGGTGATGTTTCTTAATTAACTAACATCCATAAGTAATTCGGCACGTCACTCTTGAAATGCCATAATTGTTCAATTACAAAAAACGTAAAAAAATAATCCGAGCGGGGATGAGAAAGAAGGAAGTGTTTAGAGAATATGCACATAATAACAAGCTGGCGGTATTTGAGTGTGGTTGCATACGAAGATTAACGAAGCCCTTAAATCATTCTTATGTTGCAGGCTGTTAGCACGTAGAATCTTGAATATAATGAATTCGATACTTAAATAATTGTCTGCAAGTTAAAAAAAATTCATTAAAGACATGCTTCTTGGATGAATTGTGATTAAACACTTTTAGGTTAAGAGGGACTTGAGGTTAAAATCAATTCAAGTTTTAAAAAACTTTAAACGTATTTAGAAATGTATTCGAGAAAAGTTTGAATGCACTAAATTAGCTTATGATGATAACCAAAATGAAACGAAATGGTCTATTTAAAAGCGCCTAAGTCAAAAGTGTTGAGGGCTTATTCCAATGTTTGTTGTGCAAGTAAATATTCATGAACCTGTGAGGGATTTATCGGCTCAAAAGATCGAAAGACGGCTGAAATCTAGTGCACTTTTAGTCAGTTTTAAATATTGATTTTTGAAGTATTCACAAGCTAGAATCAAATAGACAGATGGAAGGTGCATCATGTTTACACATATCTCTCTTACTGGATTACGTTGGATTAATTGCTAGAAGGTGGAAATTAAATTAAAGGCTTACGAGAAAGACGAGCTCATGATGAATACAGAATGAAACACAAATAAAGAGTAGTCGAAGGAATGCGATGTCCAATCAAATCAAGATAGATAGATTATAAACACAATGCACAAATACCTTTCATGCCTCTTAAATACGTCATCGTTTACTGTCGATACCCTTCAGTATACAATCTAAAGATACTTTGTTCTGAAAATACTTTCTCTCCTTCTCAAAGGCTGAAGTTAAAATGTAGCTCGTATGCTCAAAGTAAAAAAATTCGATTGAAGGCTAGGTTTTGTTGATGTAAGTAGGCCTTGAAAAAGAGTAAATGCATAAAAAGTCTACAAACAAAATCGGAAAGCATTTTTAAAACTAAAAAAAACATAAGAAATATAAATTCATAGAAAAAAAAACACGAAGTAAAAAGCTTATGAAAGGTATCTGAATGCGAAGAAAATAATCAATATGTAGAGTGTAATAGCAAACACACTCACCATTTCTTGACTCATTCCAGACAATGCCTTCTAGAACGACCGACGAGCCTGGATCACATGGTCCCAGACACTCAGGATCTGTCAGTACAGCTGCATTCCTGCTGTTGCTGTAGTTGCTGTTGGCGTTGTTGCTTTGATTACTGACGTTTTGATTTTTGTTTGTTTCATTGCTGGTTTTAGGAGTGTTGTTATTGTCGTCTTTGTCATTGTGGTCACTGTTGTGGTTGTTGCTTGTTGACATGTTGATGCTAGAAATAATGAACAAGAGATGATAGCTTGATGGCTTCAATTAGGTCTGATCAGACACCTGTGAATTTTTTATAAAACAATTAATAAAAAAGTGTTTTCCAGTTATTTAAAAGTCAAGGCTTTTCAGAGTTAATGAGTAAATTAAAAAAAGCTTCAACAAAGTCAAAAAAATAAATTATTACTGAAAGAATTATTCCGTGTTTAAGTAATCCTCTTGGCGAATCACGAGATGTGTAGCCCGTTAGAGCAATAAAGATTCTTGCTGCACTGTGAGGTTTTCAAGAAATTTTAAATTCTGATGTAGAAGCGTCATACATTCTATCTTAAAAAATCTAGATTGATTTCCGTCTTTTATGAAAGAATACTTATTAAAAGTGTTTATATAATCTACGTTCTATTTCAAAGTAGATATTTATATTCCGGTCTATAATCCATGTATTCTTAGTTTTTTGTTTCTTATTTTTAATTTTTTTTAAAGGCTTTGAACATTGAAGAAAGATTTATGAATGATGTACGTCGGTGGCTTAAACTCTGGGCAAACTCATCAAGTTTTTTCTTAATAACTAATTTTTTTATTTTAAAAAATACTTTTTCTAAATGTGTGTGCGTTTGCTTTTCAACAATTACAATCTTCTTTAGCATCTGAAACAATATACATCGAGGCAAGAACTTACTTCAAATATGTATACAAAAATTGCTTGCCTCAAAGTTAATTATGAAGGTCAAGCCAAAATCATTTGCTTCGCTTGATAGAAAACTCTAAAAAAAATTCTATTTAGTAGTATTTTTAATTCCATATTTGTAAAAAGAATTTCTCAAATTATCTTTTTGACTGCAGCAGAGGACGGAGACTGCTTCGAGGCATGGTCGATAAGTTTATATTAATCATGGCCTCCTAAGGGCCATCAAACAGACACGATGCAAACTTTAAATGACCCTTCTATGCGATCTAGTGCTCATTTAAGGTCTTACTACTTTGTAAACTAAGACTATGAATTTTTATAGAATTTCAATCTTTACGAGATTTAATTCAAACATCGTACGGGAGATTAAGATCGTTTTAAAGTTGCATGTAATTAAAAATGCCAGTTTTAAAATGCCGGTTTTAAAATACTTGATAGAGCCCCTATATAGAAGACGAAAAATTTGAAATTCTATGAATAAAGATAGGTCATAAAAATTCACTATAAATTTTTTTTTACAAAGTTACAAAAACTAAAAACTATAAAATAATATAAATGCAGTGGCAGTGACAATTCAGACGAGTCAAGTGCAGCTGCTTGAAAAACGGTCTGTAGCATCCCATGAAGCTTATGTGCTTTCCAATTGAAATACATTTATTTTGACTGCAAAAAGTCAATGGCCTTGGAAATTTGTGAAACTTTAAGTGTAACTAAAACTTAACTTTAACTTTAACCTTATGATGAAATTCAATAGTTAAATAAAAGAATAAAATGTTTCGAGTTTTTAGGATTATTTAAAAAGTTTTTTTAGACCATGAAATAACAAAATCTTGTAACGTTTAAATATAATGATAGAGAAATACTATTTCAAAGAATTTTTATTGGCCACCATAGAAATTCGAGCTTTTAAATAAATAGTTTAAAATTGTCTGAAATCAAAGCCTAAAAATCTTTTATTTTGAAAAATGATGGTGTCTGAAGATTCTCGTATTTTACGGCATTTAAAGTTTTTTTATTAGTTTCAACCAAAAATTATTTTTCAGAATAGGATGAGTAACAATTAGAGAAAAAAACTATTGATCAGTATTCCTGCTGTGCATTGGAGTGCTGCTTAAATAGAGGTTATAATTGTAGATGACGTGATGATTTATAAGGTCAGTGGTGAATGTGATTGAAACTCTGCTAGTATTTTGGAGTGCTATAATGCAATATGTAGATTGCACATTTCAATATGTGCTTTTTATTTGTTTCATGGGCAAGGAGATGATCAAAAGAAAGAGGATATTAGATTAGAACAATAAATATCATTGCCTAAAAATGAAAATTGTATTCATGAAAATGTAATCAAATAACTCTATAGGACATTAACCAAATGAATCAAAGGTATCCTAGTGGTAATAATGAGAAAAGTGAAGTGTTTTGTGGATGATAGTTACGCTGCTCAAATAAATGAAGGACTATATGGTTGGTAGAGATGATAGTGATGATGAAGAGATTAAAGCATAGAGTAGACGTGATTATAAAAGAATACACATAAATACAAACAGATGCATCTTTACAAACACAAGTACGCGTGATAAAGTCAGAAGACAAAGACATAAGTTACAATCTATTGCAAGTACATTCCCTTTGACATAATAATACATTAGCATGCACGCATGATAAAAGTATTAGGACATAAAAATAGGAAAATCAATGAAATATTTAAATTACGCTAATCCTTTTGAAACTTGTTTATATGGCATAAAAATTTAATAAATAAACGAAATAGCAAGCACATATACACACAATAAAAACATTTCAAGATAAATAGTACTTTATGAACAGTCTAGAGTATTCAACAAGATCAACTAGTCTCCAAAACGCACTAAAACATAACACAAATCTAAAGTAAAATACAATAATTATATAACATATATAAAACATTCTATACTAATTCGAAGGCACGTTTAATGGCTAAAAAGTCATAAAAGCCAGGCGTTCTTGAATACAAAAATAAAAAGATCAAAAATGATACTGGTGAGTTACAGGCGATACGTAAGAGCACAAAGCGTCCATTCGCTCACAAAACAAGCCTAACTAACAAATTACAGAGACGCTCAGCATGTATCTTAAAAAATGGGCCTTGCACTTTGAAGAGCTGACGTTTGATTAAATACTGTCTTGTCAATTAGATTCGAGTAGTTTTTCGAAGTGATTTTTGAAGTAAACCTCCATCACGTAGAGCAATTAAAATATGTATACATTTTCAATATAGATTTATACAGTATTCTTTGTTCCGAAAATAAGTCGTTTAGTGAAAAACTATTTTATTGCCGTTCCTTCAATATAACAGACAACACAATCAGTTTCATTGCAAGCTTTCAAATTATTCATTACATTACCAAGCAGCTCTCTCATCCTTCTTAACACCAACATTCTCATCATCACTATCTCTTTAAACGACAATAAAACGATTAACACAATCATAACAACCACTTCTAGTATAGGCGTATGAATTATTTTTTATTCATTTAATTTTTGTAAATACAAAAAAAATAGCAACATTAAAAACAGCATAAGTTACCTCTCTGATTCGCAAGTAAAAATCATTTTAAGTCAAGTAATTTATCTCGGCACAGAGAAAGTATGAAAAATGAAAGCTATTAATAACGGATGAAATAATTCGATTGCTACCACAGAGAAATACAGGCCTGTTTCAAAGCATTCAACTCAAATTTTTAGAGCAATATTCTGTTAAACTAATACTTTGGGAACAACGTATCGATTTAAGACTATAATACAAATTTTAGGTAAGATAATTTATAAAATAAAATTAGAAGAACCTTTTTAGTAAGTAAACACTTCAAAGATACTTAGTGATTTTTGAATTTCATGAAAGGTTGATTGGAATTACTCAGTGAGAGCAAACACTTGCATGAACAGACACATATCAAAACAAAAAAATACGACACCTAAGAAAACGAAAAACTAATAGATTGTAACTAATAGATTGATATAACTATCACTTTTAGGAAATTCACATTAAAAATATGTGTGTTTACTTGGCAACCATAAAATGATGGAGAGAAAGCTTTAAAGCTGCATTTAATAGTTTCTGTTAACGCATTTGATTAGAAATTTGCACAACTAGTTTGAAGAAATTAAATTCAGAAAAGTTTAAAAAAAACTAGACTACAAAAGCCGAGAATCAAAAATATAATCACAGAAGGCCAAGTTTAACAAAAATTTAATTTATAATAAAGAATCAAATGAAAAATATACAGAATGGAAAAAATAGTGCCAATTTCGTACGTATAAAATCCCATTTGAAGTCAATACTATGCTTCAGAATTAATAATTAAAATGCAATGTTTTATATTTTGATTTGGCCTTATGAAGTCTAAAACTATTGAATTAAGGGGTATTAGACATCAAACCATTTTGATCTTATGATACAAATACGACCCATACCAAGAGATATAACTAAAAATTAAAAGACAAATTATTGCTCTTGAAACTTTCCAAAAGTTCAGACTCTTAACTAGGTTTGAAACTTTGTAACAATTTAGTTCTCTTCCATTCCAAAAAGCTAAGAAGCGTTGTATCGATAAGGCTTCAAAAGCTCTTCGAGAGCATATTAAATCTACGACAGCTTGTTCAAAACCAGCGTTTTGTCGTCAAGAGCTACTAATTTAAAAAAATAATTTATTTTACTTTTTTTCCAAAATACTTTTAAATAAAGTTAATAGCAAAAATAGTTTTCATGATACATTTAATCTCGTTAATAATTAAACTCAGCAAATGGAGTGCAGTGATAAGAATGGAGAAAAACCGAAACTAAAGTTCATTGCTTCTATTCATCCATTATGACTAACTGTCATCTGCCCTCCATTTGCATCTCTTTCGTACTTCAATGCAAACAAAAATAATAGTTTCATAGGTTTTTGCTGTAAAATTGACTACCCATATTCTTCCTAATACATTTATAATCTAAACTCATCAATTAAATTGACAATCGTAATACTCTTGAAATGCGGTCAAGAATAACTATACATTTCGCTCTGAAATCAAATTTTGTGTTGAGTTAAAATATATATGGTGGCTATAATACGGAAGCTCTAGGACCGAGTTTAATCCAGCGAGGAAACACCCACCACGGAGTCATTTTAATGCGCAGGCAAGCAAGCGATGTTGCATTGATGCGCTCTGTAATGCAGGCACCTTTGTGAAGAGGCAATGAAAGAAGCATGCAGTGTACATTAGAAGCACGACCCGGTGTTGATCTCTGATTGAGTATGTATGCGTTCTACACGTCTATTTATGCAATCCACGACGATCCTATAACCAAACAATTATTAAACAATTACTAGTCTTTTACTACTGTGGCCATTAAAACTCATACAAGAAGAAATCAAAGCAATTTGACTTTAAAAACTACTACTGCTACTACTTCTACTACTACTACTACTACTACTACTACTACTACTACTACTACTACTACTACTACTACTACTACTACTACTACTACTACTACTACTACTACTACTACTACTGCTATTACTGCTATTTCTACTACTACTACTACTACTACTACTACTACTACCACTACTACTACTACTACTTCTCCTTTATTTCCAACCACTAAAACCACCACACCACTACTACTGCCACCAAGAGAGTGCTTACGCCAACATTACAGAAACTAATAAGCTGCCTTATGTTATTATTGATACCTGATTCCCATAATGGTCAGGCTTATCATAATGATTTGAAATCTTTCAAATATCTATTTTAATTTTCCTGTTACTAAATTCAGATGCATGTCAAGTATTTTTAAAATCAAGCATATCGTAAAAATTCACATATTTTCTTCGCATTATTATAGGAAAAGTAATACAACATTAAATTCTTGAAAAAAAAATTTCAAACAATGAGTGCTTATTAATTTGAAATTTCTGTTTTTTTACTTGCATGAAGAATAGAGACTGAGACTCAAAGCCTTATTCACCACAATCATCGCCTTTTGACTTTTATAAACATGAGCAAGAAGAGCATTTTTGTCTTTTAAAAATACTTAGTTTTTCAAATTAAAAGACTGCTTTTATGAACCTAAATAGAGAGACAATATGTCTATTCGGAAAAAGTAATTAAGTGAAAGATAGTGGGATTTTAAGGGCACTGGGAAAAAAATAATTGTCAGTATGAAATAAAGATCCTGCTTCCCCAAGAGTATTACTATAAAATTATTAAAGGCACGAAGTGGGTACAAAAAACTTGATGAAAACATGTGGGGAAAAAATAGTTTACAAAATGGTTGTTGCTTCAGTGTTTTTAAAAATTAGAAAATTTTTTAATAAGGTTTTATTCCTGATAAAAGGGTGATGAGGGTGATAATGACAGTGTCGATGACAAAGATAAACACACAAGAGAAAGTTCCATTACGTGTGAATTATTTTATATCAGGTTAGCAAAGAGGTGCATTTTTAGATTTATTATGAATTGTTTTACTTTTCAAGGCATAAAAATTAAAGTGGTAAGAAAACTTGCACTTAAAATGTGTATTGTCACTATGTATTGTGAATTAGGAAAAATGCGGTGTAAAACATTAATCCATTTGCAAGGGATTATTAACCTGAAGAAGGTAGCCTTGTGCCAGATTTTACTCTGCATACTTATTGCATTTTTTAAAAGTAAAAAATATTTTTTTCTAAGTATTAAAAAATATTTTTTTCTTAGTATTAAAAGATATTTTTTTCTTAGTATTAAAAAATATGTTTTTCTTAGTATTAAAAAATATTTTTTTCTTAGTATTAAAAAATATTTTTTACAATTTAACGCAAAAAATAGACAAAATATGAAACAGGTTTTTAATTTTCATAGACTTTTATTTGAGGGCTTGAACAAATAAATTTTCTAGCAGAACTTTGTATTTGTCATACATTTGAATAAAATAAAATAAATCGAGTTTTAGCATGCATAAAAATGCAAGTAGAAATTAATAGCACTTATTGGAGAAAATGAAACAAATAAGTCATTTACCAAAGATTCCAGCCAATAGGGCAATTCAGAAGTTTGAAAACCAATTTTATTTAAGAATTTTTTTAAATACACCTGTATTTTTTAGATCAAATGAAGTGATGAAAAGAAAGATCGAAAACAATGCAAAGAGGTGGAGACATGCTTGTGCGGACATACATGATCAAGCCCATTTAGATGTGATATTATCGTTGTAACTCATACTATTCTCTAATCACACTCATGACCTCAAAGTCTTTTCTTTGTCATTTTATTATCCTTTCAATGCAATATCTTCTTCTTTAGAAGTTCTTGAATGATTGACTCAATCACTTCTTAGAAAGAAGCTGATTAGAGAAGTTTTAACAACAGGTCCTGAAACAAATGATGAATTCCCTTGCACCCATAACTAAACTCACTCGAATATAATTTTCAAGTAGTTAAGCTTTCAAACCTTCTTTCAGACTTAAATTCCGTACATAATACATAATTTAAAGTTTCCTTTTTGAGTTTATTTATGACGAAAGCGGTAGCTCAAAAACATAAGTGACTTTTTAATTATTTAATTGTGAGGACGACTATAACAAAGAGCCTTTCATTATCTTAAACTTATTAACAGCTATCTTCTAATGATTTAATGTTTTGAATAAAATAATAAATATCACAATAAAGGTTGTTTGAACAATAAATTGATTCTAATTTCTCAAACATTAACTCAAAAAATGAAGAGAATTATACGCGCATACTCAGGGCTTAAACAATAGCATGATGAATTTTTAATGGTGCTGTGGTTTGAAGAAGCTATGCTTGTTCAACTAAGTCCAAACACGTCTGTAATTTGAAATGGTTACATAAACAAACTCTTTATTTTCGCACTTAGCCTATTTATTCGTCTTCAAAGTTTTTATCGTGAAAAAAATAGGTATTGAGCTCATATCCCTTTTAAATTATTAAAATATTCTCATTATTAATACTTTGAGCATATCAAACGATATCTCTATAATTAGTTACTGACGGATAAGCTAGGAAGGCGGTATCATTCTGTGTGCATCCCGCATGCCTGGATCAATTCATCGTTGCGTCAAAAGCACTATGACAATTCATCACGTAGATGCTTGTATATTCTGATGAATTCGACTTTTATCCTGACACTAACACTTACTCAGAGCTTGCATATTTGTGTGTGTGTGTGTTTGTAAAATTGCACAAAGATGGTATTTATGAAATCTCTTCATAGACATATTTGATAGAGAATAACATTGTAATAAATTATCTTTGTGAATTCCTAAGTAATATCAGCATTCTATTAATATGTAGATGAGCATGAAGGCCACTTTAGAATTCACGGTCTATTTGAAAACTATAATTAAATAAGAAAATTTGGATAATTTTTCGAGTAATCATAGAATAAGTAAATAAAATAATATCTATATATTGTTTGAACCATTTTTTAAACAACATCGTGGTAATAATACAGAAAGACGGATCAAATATAAATATTAAGAGAATACCAAATCATGCGGAGTCATACTAATTGGCTGAGATTATCCTTCAAAAGCTTTAGATTTTGAAAACGGTAGGGAATGAGGAACAAATTGGTTGAGTAAGTGATAAGCTGAAAATTAATGCCAGTGTTGGATCAAAGAGTAATGAAGAATTCTTGTGCTGTTATTATTTTAGAATAGATTGTAAGCGAATGGAATGTGAAAAGAAAGTGGATAAAAACTTTGGAAAGAAAAATAAAATTAAAATAGTTTTTAAAATTTGTCATAGTTGTAGTCTCGGAAGGGCTTTGGAAATATAGTAATTCTCTCAAAGAGAAATTGTCAATGGGATAGCAAGCTGTAAGGGAGTTATGAATGATTTATTAGCAATTGTATCTTGCGTGGATGCCATAAATGACCCACTAGTTCTTAGGACTGAGTTGCAAATTACTAAATACTTTTGGTCAGCTACTGAGTATACTTATAAAAGGATGTACCGGTAACAAGCCAAAATGAGTTTTCCATATAAATATCATAATTTAATTAAATTTTAACGTAATTTTTATGTTTTTGAAAGTCTACCCAACAAAACACATTGTTTTTGCTTGACGGTTAAATGTCAAAAAATTCAATAAATTTCACGCCTTTGAATGTTAATGGCCAAGACACATAAACGACTGGTGTATTATGCAAGCCATTGAAAGTTTGTATCGACTTGTGGACATCACAATGAAATGCTCGTCTCGACAATACAAGTAATGAGTCATTCAGAGTAGCTACTCAGACGAAGTTCTATGTCTGGTTGGCGACAAAAGGATCAGAAATACCCTCATGTGACATGCACTCAGCAGACCACAAGTAGCCTTCAAGCACTTTCACACACAACAAGCATGCCAGCACAAAGCAACACCACTAGCTCGCCAAAACATAGCACACAATGACGAACAGGATAATTATGAAGCTTCTATCGATCGAAGCTCTAGTCTTTATAATTACAACGCTGACGGTTGCTCTTCTGTCTCATTCAATAAACATTTCACAAGCGGTTAACGACATTCATTCATTGCGTATGTCTTACTAATCTTTGCTTTGAGTTACTTCACAATTATTTTGTAATTACGCATATGCATATAGGCTTTCCTCTCTTTTTACGCAGGTCATTCATTCGTTTGACCCATAAAAACAGTTTAGTTCTGCAGTGACAAGGAAACGATGCATATGTTCAGAGAGTAGAGGAATAAATGGCAGGGATTGGGATAATTGATTGTGTTATGCCTGAGTGTGATTGGTAGAGGATATGTGCATTAGTGAGGTAGAGAGAATAAATATTTTATAACACGATCGATATTTTAGATTTGGATTAAGGATATGCAAAAATATAATTACTCAGAAAGTCTAACTAAATAAATAGGATAACTTAAGCTCAACAAGTCAACTAAATAATAAAACTTTAACTCATTTTGAAAAATGACAAGTCGAAATTAGATAAAATAGTATTTGAGATTGAAGAGATGTGAAACTAGAGTGCCGAGAGAAAGCTCTAAAAAAGAATAAAAAGCCGTAAAAACAACAATGCATGGTGTTGTGCGGTTATTGGAAGATCTAGTTGCAAGTCACAAGCTGTTGCTTAAGGGCCTTTAGAAGATGGGTTTGCATAAAAATTAAATAAAACAAAACGTGTGGAGGTTAGAACTCACTTGGGGCTGTTACATGAGGCGATGCTTTTTGTCGATGATTAAGAATCGATAGAAAGTAATGTGTGAAATTTAACATTCAGATATGAGTTCAGGCACCAGAACTCAAGTTAAAGCGTTCCAACCTTTAGGCTTAATCTATTATGCAATAGTAATTTCAAAGCTCAAAACATCTCTTCACTAGCATAAAATACAACATGAACAATATATTTTTAATGCTAAATGAGATGCTAGATAAAAAATGTTGTATGATTTGACTAATCACCGTTTATATCTAATCAATAATGATGGTCGCAATTTATTCCGTAAATGCATCAAATTAATGAAATAGCGAAAGACTAACCGGGAAGATCGAAGGTTCAGTCTCTCAAGCAGCGATGTGGAGAGTGACGATCGATTCGAAAACGTTTCAGTGTTGAGAAGTATAATTAATTCTTGCAAGTCTTGCTTCTGACTTATTTTCATCGATTTTTTTATTTTAAAATTAATATATACAATTTATCGATAAGATACTTTCAGGCTGTGGGTAGATTCTTGCTCAAAATGTGTAACAAAAGATTAGTGTTGAATTAGAGAGTGATTCGACAAATGAGGCTTTATATCGAAGGCTTCTTTCGGTAGAGTATACTATTCCTGAAGAGTGATTGAAGACAATTAACGACACACACTAGATCAGTGAGTGAGATCTGATCATTTGTGTGTTCCTGCTTGGTTGGTGCTACACATGTATGCTTATGTGTGTATATGTGTTTGTCTTCAAGTATGTATATATATATACTCAGTCTGGGAATCTATGTGTTGCTTTAAGTCTAGATATTTTTGATTGCAGTTTGTATGTATAGATACATGTATATTTTTATTGGATTGTATGTATAACCATATTTTTTTATATTTGATTTTTCAGATATTCCGATGAAACTTGTTAGCAGGGTGTTATCACTGGCTTCCAAATATGGCTTTGAGCAGGAGTTGCTGTTAGATACTACTTGACTGTGCGATGAGTAGCTCGCAAGTATCTTGCGTATTCATGCAAAAGATAAACCTTGTTATGGATGCCCGCATACTACCAGCGTCCCCATAAACAAGAGTTAAAGGTAGTTCTTATGCGGCAAGGCCAGGCAGACTGTTGGAATTCCAACCATTACACATAAGCCAGAGATTAGCGACTGCTTCAAAAACTGCTTGAGTAAAACACATAGGAAGGATACATCCCAAACAATATGTTCGTGTAACTATGTCGAGTTATCAATAATCAGTACGTATATATATATCTTCACATACATATATTCGTGCACGTGTTTGCATACACGTAAATTCGGATCGTGAAAAGCATTGTGAGAATGGATGTGGAGAGTGGAAACGTCACTTGAGAAGAAAAACAATGGAGATGTCTTTGGGGATTGATTTTGTGTGGTGTTTCTTGGTTATGAGTTTTTTGAATTTTTCTTTTTTTTTTGGACTTTTCTTGTCATGGACACCCCAATGTACATCTTTCGTCGGGCGACAGCAAATGGATTTTCGCGTTTGTAACTTAGTGCTTTGGCATTATGTCTGAGCATTGTGGATGAAAAAATCGATTCGAGCATACCGTTTCTATTCTGTTCAAATAAGTCGAACAAAATCGCTATTGAGTGATTTGAATTATGATATTTGCATAAAATAGTTTAGCTGGTGTTCATCTTGGAATCTTTTAAGCCTTCATGCCAGCTAATCGTGGAAGTTACTTTAGATTGCACTAATTTCAAAAGCTCCTATTTAAGCAAATAAATCACATTTTGAATTATAGACAATAATTAATTGATGCATAGGCACATACACACACTGAAGAAGGAGCACGCACATTGAGGCTATTATACAAAATAGGATTTAATCATTATAGGACTTACATATAATTAGCGAATCTCTTACAGTCTCAGTGTGTGTGAACTTTATATTGAGTTATTTTAACGCGTGTCATTTTATCAATTTTTCATTCAGATTTTAAATTTTCGTTAAGTTTTTTCATAAAAATGATTATGCACATATGGAACACAACATGATGGCGTTCAATTTATGCCATGTAGTTGCATTCACTCAATGCTTATTCGCATAATTACTTACATTTATGTATTCAGTAGTCACTTCATTCAGAATAAAACATTCGAATTAAAACAGAAATGATTATCAAATTTATTTTTATCAACTTATATTTTTTTTGTAATTTTATTAGTATAAAATGGCAGACGCAAACTCAATTGCGTTTGAGGATCTGTGCTGGGATTGTTAAACAAACAAACAAATATATCACGTTTAGATTTAAAACTCTTTTAATGCAATATATTAAAAAAGATTCTCTACACATATTTTTAACAATTTATTATTTAAATTTTAGTTAATTAAAAGAATAATCTCTTAACCACACGCATAACGATTAATTGAGGTTTCATGAAAAATATAAAGATGCATGAAAGCTCGTTGCAGACTGCATGACTCAAACGCCAGAACATCCACTTACAGTGAGCGTTGCGATAATTTCTTAATTAAAAAACACTGTTAATATGCATAATCGAGGAGACATTAGACAAGCATCCATCCTCGGCCTTTTTCACAAGACATTCTTGCTGTAAGGATTACTGTATGCTGACTCGATGAAGGTCGTGTGGCGCCGTTTTCGAAAGGCTTTGAGGGTGAGTAAGTCGAGCTGGTGGTAGTAAGTTTGTATTTGTGTGTGTGTTCGTGTATATGTGTGTGTGTATGTGTGTGTGTGTGTGTGTGTGTGTGTGTGTATGCATATGTGTATGTGATAATGGTAAGTGCTGTTAAACATCGAAAATCTTCGCTCATTCTTATAAAAGTATTTTTCCCAATGTCCGAAGATATAGGACCTAAAAACTTCTTATTATTATTTATAAATATGATGTCTTGAAACTATAGATTTTCGAAAATCCTGTTATTTTACGGTGTTGGTCATTGAAAACAGCACAAAACATTCAGTATCAATTTTATAACGCCGTAAAGTCAAGTGGCATCCAAATCAATTTAGTGATCCTGAGTAATTTCAATTTTTCTGCCATTTATTTATTATAATTACCTTCCAAGCATTTTTTAGTAGTAGTAGTAGTCTTTATAGTGCCTTTGTCTCGACACTATATATTTTTCTTCATCTCCCCCTTTCTCTCCTTTCCTTCTGTCTCCAGATCGCACCCAAATTTTTCAGCACCACTTCTTCCACCCTCCGATCCTCCTCCTGGTATCCGAGGACCCCTTCCATCGGGTCCTGTTCTCCACGCTCCCTTCTCCAAACCGTCAGCCATTCTTCTCTCCACTCTTCATACAACCCACACTCTAGCAAAACGTGCCTCTCATTCTCTTCCTCCCCACAAACACACTTCCTATCCTCCTTCTCATACTTCTCATACTTGTAGAACTTCACATTTTTCTGACTATTTCTTCCCTAGCGATAATGCATGCGTTCAAAAGGCACCTTTGAAACTAATTACTTGCTCGAAGATACCTCATGGGATTTATTTGCAAGTGGGAAAATAAAAAATAGGTGGACAATGATGAGGATGGGAAAAAATTGGTGTTTGGATATGATAGGGTGGTTGCATGGAGATTAAAGACGATCAGAGACTGAATGTTGCATGAGTTGTTTGCCCAGTGAAACAATCTACTTTGCAGAAAACTCACTTGATTTCTTCAGACAGACGTTTTTGCTTTTCAACTGATATCTCTGAAGTCTTCGAAACTGTTAAATCTTTTATAAAATTAAAATAATTGTTTAAAGGTATTACCGAGGTAGAAACTGAGATGCTTGTGCAGAAGTTGGAAGGATGAATGAATGGGCAGCTTGGTAATTGTCTCGAAGGCATAAACAATAAATGATTAAAACAGGATGTTAGAACTGTGATGTTATCTGCGATAGGGGTGTGCGTGTTCGCTAGTGCGTTTGTGTGTCTGCATGTTTTTGTTCTTGTGGCGCTGTTTTTGTTAGCCTATATGTATTCATGACTGCAGGTTTATTTTGTGATAGTTAGTTTATTTTTTTACTAGACTTGGATCATCAAAGAGAATTAACGTAGCCTGGTTAATTGTACAGCTTCTAAGTATCAACATGACGGCCACAGATGTTAAAGGCTCAAAGCACTGCAGGCACAAAAGAGACAACAATGAAATATCTGGAAACTAGCTGTTTCCCTGCCGCTAAAGCAGTCACTTTCCAATAAAGCTGTCTAAAGATCAAGGTTGCCATTCATATTAATGAATCATTAAATTTTCGAAATTCATTTGTTTCGATATGAAAGTTCAACCAGACGTTTCAACGTTAGATAGCGATTAAGTAGCTCATTCAATTTTTAGAAGAGAATTTTTTATCTCTCTGGCTGTTTCAAAATAAACTTTTTTATATAAATTTAATTATATTTTTTCTTTAGTAAAAAATATTTAAACTCTTTTTTTCTTACTTTTCTGGTTGCTAATTGTATAATACACGCTACATTGTTTTTCGCGTGTTTTTATTAACAAAATACAGCATTTACTTTTCTAATTTAAGTACACCATTTTTGACCTATTATTCTAGATTAGTGTTCGTAGAAAAATTTTAATGTCAATAACTTTTCTGTAAGTTCTCACTATTTAATCACGCTTTTTACTCGCTCCTTTATTAGCAGTTTCAAATATTTAATTATGCCAATAACGCAAGTATAAAGGCTGCCACTGAATGAGTTGCCACCTCCTGGACTTATCTGCAAGTTCGATTTTAAGTGTCTGATGATTGATTTATCCGTAGTGAGATTGGGGGCTTTTGAAAGAAAATGCTCCAGACTCCACCTCGAATTCATTAAAGTTAAATTAAGTGAGCTTTATGTTTTTAACCCTTCTATAAAGATGTAGGAGATCGTTCGAACAAGAATTCTCCCTTTTAAGCTGAAAATCACAGTTTAAGGAATTTACTATTATTTAAAAACTTGAAACTTTTTATTTTATAATTCATGCACTATAAAGTCAACACATGAGAGCAAGCACGCACAAATACTCCACACTCACAAACGAACACACTAACTAACATAGCCAAAAGCACGGCCAAACCACACCCACTGTTGTTTCAATGCAAACACGAAACCTCCCATTTTCCGAGCGGACCTGTTGGCAGCTTTTGAAGTTATTCAAAGCACAACAGCATAATACACTTTAATAAAAAAATAAACCAGTTATATAGAATTTCTTGGAACCTTATAAAACATTTTCAAATCTATTTTCTTAAAACCAGGCTGTATATACATATTGGGCTAGATAAAATACGCCAGCCTAGCATTTTTGATAATATACTGCAATGAAAACACTAGGAAAGGTAGCTGAAGTGTAGTGAAAAATGCAATAGTGAAGAGTTGATATCAAACTGCACTGAAGACTGCCAATTCGACAAGCGTTGTTGCTTCGCATGGAGGTTGATGCAATCTCACAGCACTCTCATCCCACTATATTGCGCATTCAATTAACGCGCCGAAGCTGAGACATGAAGAATTACCGAGCACCCTTACTTTTCTAGCTTCTTGTAGTGGTCTCTAACTGTGAATGTATCATGATTTAACAAATTATCAATAATATGTTATCATTATGATGGTGGGAAACTGGATATGCGGAACTGCAATATATTACTTCTTATATTACTTTTCTTTTGAATGTCGTCTAAATTAATCGTTCGTAAGTTATTCTGAAAATGATTTCTCGTAAAATTAGAAAAATCATATATTTTGAAAATGCTCGCAATAAATTGATGAGTGAGAGATAAGATGAGCAAGAATTCTATGCATAGATCATCGAGAAAATGAAAAGATGCAGGAATGACATGGGAGGGCGCGTATAAAAGGGCATGAATGGAACATCGCTGTAGGAGTGGATATAGAAAAGTAAATATGATTAATTGAGAAAGAAGAAAACTATTTTAACGGAAGAATTGTGAAATAGAAATTGCTCGAGCGAACGTAGTGACGGAATGAAGAATTTTCAAATAAATAAAATGAAGGCGGTTTATGGTAGACATAGTTTGGAGGCACGGTAGAAAGGATTTAGCATGTATAAGAGGCACAACAAACAAACATTTAGGTATCGATAAGAATACATTTCAACGGGTTTAAAAAATTTTCACTTCAAGAATCTTTTTTCGATTTAGTTGATTTAGCTTCCATACCTATATTTGCACAATAATTATTATTTTCCTCAAAGCATTCTCTGCCTCGATGCAAACATCTTCAAAGTCCTTCATTTAATTTCTTCTCACTAATGCTACTGAGTCATAACCGCCCATTGCACTCCGCTCTCTTTATGTTCATTAACAAGGTTTCTTTGAAATTGATCAATTTTAAGTATCATTCTAAATGTTTTTTAAAATTCTTATTTTTCTTGTCTTTTGCGCTCATTCAGCAGTTTCATCATCAACCCATACTACTATTCTTATCTTCAATCATCATCCATAAAGTTGCCATCTGAATCAATTTCTAATCCATCCATCAATCTGTTTGAAAACTTGTTTTCCTTTCATGCATTTAATAAATTGTCTTTTCAGTGGCTAATCCGTGCAATAAACAGCCAAATAGTCCAGACTTGTTAAATGGTATATTAATTTTTATTTCAAATTTAGGTTTATATTATACCAAAAAATGTTTGGTTCTATTTTTACAATCGCTATTTTTTTAGAATGTATAATCTAACTTTGCGGCTGTTATTTGAAAAGTGACAGAGCATTTGTATGGCGTAGTAATGATGTAAGGCAAGAGGTGGCTGCATCGTGTTATCGACTTGTCTAATAGAAAAATGTAGCTGTGGCGATAAAGGTGGAGCGGGAATGAATCATAACACTCTTCATCCAGCCATTAGCCATCACGCAAACCCTGATTGATTTAAGGCTTACGAATGAAAGTTTGCAAAATTCATGCTCAAATTCTCAAAAACTAGGTTTTTTTAGTTGTATAGTCCTATTTTAAATTCTTGTTGAAGTGGTTATGTTCGTGAAAGTTTGAAAAGACAATGAACTCAATTCTTTTATCTAGAAAGGGCTGTCTAAATGTTTAAATATGGTAGTTGATAATAAAATTTTAGTTTTCGAGAACGCTATCCAACTCTTATCTGAAATTAATTATTTTTTGCAACGCCAAAGTGAAAAATTAATCTGTATTTTATCAGACATTTTTCGAGTTTAGAATCTTATCAATTAACTTAACGAATCGAACACATTCGGATTATTCTATTTTTCTATAAATTGAAAACTCTATTACAGGAACTAAATCGTAATCTTGAAAACTTATCCCTGTTCACAATTCAAAGGTACTTCCCATCAATTTAGTTAATTCCCTGAAACGAATTTGGAAAAACTACTTTCCTTTACATCGCTGGCGGCCTTTTGAAGCTTTCTTATCATTATCATTTATTACACTTCCTTCGAACTTTTGAGATTTAGACGCATTCAACATAAGCCTTGGTATGCAATTTTACATTTGAAAATACTACTATTTTATAGAAAAAAACACTAGTAAAACTAATGGAGTTTCCTATAAGAAAATATTTTATCAAAATAAAAATTAATCACAGTAGTACTATAAGTGGTAACCATAAAAGTTGTTGGTGTTAGTAATTGTAGAAGCTGCAGAACGGGAGTTTTAAGACTCGTGATAAATCGATACATATAAATAATATTATGCGATAGTGATTTCGCAGCATTTCAGGCATTCTTAGCCTTTCTATCCAAAAAAAAACGTTTGGAATAATATTATTCAACTAATTAACTTAATCGTGGTGAGTCTTAAGCAATCTCAATTAAGCTTTCTCTATAAACAATCTATAAATGCCTTGTAAAATGAGCTGTGATCTCACTTGAATGTTGACATTGGAACCAAAAGAGAAGGAAGAGCAAGCGATTAAAAAGACAAGTGCATGCAATAATTTTTGAATAGATAAAAAGGTGGACTGTGAGGGTGAAATAGTTAAGGCACTGGGTCGTTTTTTCCAATTTATGCCATCGCCTAGTAGCAAGCGATGAAGGACTAAAAGCAAAAACCTCAAGAAGCTCATGTAAGAGCCTGTCTTCCTGCTAATAGTGCAGAGATTTAGCAAAGAACAATAAATCGTTGGTTTTTACGTTTATGGATTAACAAATGGATGGATAAATAAAAACATGGATAAATGTGTTGTTTCTTAAATTTTCTATTATAAGGATGGATGAATGGATGGGTGAGTAGATGGACGAAAAATTGATGGGCTAACAAATGAGCACGGGCTGATAAATAGACGGTTTGTTAGACTGATAGAAAAGGAAATGTACGTTGAAGTGCGCATAATAAATGTCCTTGATGTATTAATCATCTGCGAATCTTTTGTGAATTCTTGGAGAAGCATCAATTAAAACTTTGTAATAAAGTTTAAACACACGCGAAAGACCCGTTAAAAAATGCACGGTTATTAAACAAGAATGACTGCCTTCATTTAATATCGCATTAAAGTTTAGATCACATCTCGATAAACACAAGAAGCCAACAAATGAGCCATAAAATGTTCTAACAAACACGCAAGCAGGTAAAATTAGACGTTTACAAAACATCTGCAAGCAAAAATCACTAACAATGTTCACAGGCTCATCCCAAACGACTTTTTCACACTCATCTTCACTATGAAAAATTTAGACGATGTCACGTATTGTCTTTGACACATGCGATAAAACGGCGATTTCATTTATACTAAAAGTAACAACACATAGAGCTTTTTTAAAACACAGAAAAAAACATTTGTATTTGTTACGAATTAAATATTAGTAGAACAAATAACATTGCAGTGATTTAAAAAAAACCTCTTGTCTGTCACTTTTTGAATACACTGTCATCAAGAAAAATATGCCTACTTGTATTCTATTCATAATTTCAACTCTTAACATGTTTAATAATCTAGAATTTTTATTTTCAGAGATCATAAAAGAAAGAGAATATGTTTTGCGCATTCAGAGTATTCAGCAAATAGCTAGCTTATAGAATTGCGAAATGATTGAAGACCAAGACGAAATCGCACAGAAAGACATATGATGCCGCATTTATTAATTGTCAATAATTGTCTGGTGCATAGTACATCCTCAACATATGTGTTTCGTGCCTTTGAAATGAGAAGCATAGCGTTCAGGGGTGAATTGTGAGTTTTTTTACTGGTTTTTTTATTATTTTCAAAGTTAATTTTTTTGTTTTTTAAATTTTATTTTTTGAATAACTATGCTGATTTTAATTTTCTATGTTTAAGGCTTGAATAATAAAACTGGCGGGAGAGACAGTATTCATGGATAACAATCAAGAAGAGTTGATCAAGATGGTTCCTTATGGAAATTAATTAAACACAAGAAAAGGGATTTAGATCTTTACGTATATCTTTTTATTAACATTAGAGCGAGCTCACCATAGCAGGGTCTCTTGTGCTTTGAAAATGTCAATAAAAGTCACGCCCCTTTACTTACAAAGAGAGTGTTTGAACTTTTGTTTCTTAGAGCCCAATACTAAAATGCTTTAAAGATGAAATAAAACTGCTTCATAAGTCATGATTACCAGCAAGAGTGGAAGAAATCATTAAAGTGAAAATATGAAAAAAGATTTTAAAAAAGATAAGACAGAAGCTTTTGACAAAAGTCTAATAATTGAGTATAAATGTAAAAAAAATAGTTGTGTTACTTGAGCGACTAACAATGGAGTAAGTCAACAAGTTTCTTTTACTCTGCTTGAGCTTCTAAGAAAAGAAGAAATAAACATTTTGGAAATACTGTAAAATCAAAAGAGCACGTAGGAACTTATCAGCTTTGGCACTAGTTTCTGGAACCACTTAACATTAGAAATACGCTAAAAATTTATCGATTTTTTTAAAGTTTTTTCTTAAAAAGATGAATAAATTAAAATGGATAAAAATTATATGATACTTGCCGAGTGCGTGCTATGACATTGAGGGGAATTCGCATAAGAAAAAACCTTCTTTCCAGCAGAGGAGTCAAGTGCATTAAATACTCTAGGCAATGTAAAAGTCAATAGATCACCAAAAACAAAGAGATTGGGGAAACAATTTATGTATGCACCGATAAACCGCATTTCAACAGCACATGTCAACCTATCGAATAAAAAAATATTAAGAGTAATGAAAGAAAAAAAAAGTTGCATGCTTCATTTAGTCTTTTCAACGAAAGTCGGTGATTGCTTGCGGCAAATTTCATTTAAGAAGTCTTCGAGAAGTTTTCTTCAATTCTAGAGCAAAAAGTATGATTTTTTGAAAGTTTTAAAATAAGGAAAAAATTTATTGCAATTTCTAGATTTGTTAAATGGTTTGACGTTTGGGTTTTTTCAGTATCAATAAGAAATTCAATTTACAAAGTTTTGAGTGTAAAAACAATAACTTAATTCCATAATAATAAGAATAATAAACAATGATTTTTTAAAGAAATATTTTTGTCTTAATTGCTTTCTCTAACATGACGATAAATAAACTAGAAAATATTTGACTTTTTAGAAATTACTTTGGAAAATTCTAAAAATTTTCCGAATGCGTTGATTAATTCTTAAAACCTCGCAGGAATGAGCTTTGAACGTCTTAAAAATCAATAGCTCGCGCACTGCCTTCGTTCAAGATGCCATCTCATAAAGCCATGAACTAGCTCCATTCAGTAAAATGAATTGAATTCAGTTTAAAAAAAGATAATATTTAATTAATTTAGTATTCTTTATTTTTTTATTAATAGTATTATTATTATTATTAGAAAATTAAATTACTCTGAACGTCAGAAGTTCTCACTTCCTGCCATCGCCTAGTAGCCAGAGAGAATATGACTATTGGAACCGTCTTGTTAAAAACCATAATATTAAATACATGAAAAGATGAATGTTAACTCATGTGAGATCCTAGGTCGACGTGCTAATAGCAGAGAAGGAGGATGAATAAAAAAAATATATGTAAAAAAACTTGTTTAAGAAATGTTTTTCCACATATCTTATAAAAAGAAAAAAAGTTATATTATGATTCAAATACTTTTTCGAAGTTTATAAATAAAATTAAATGGAAATTAAAAGAATAATTACAAAAGGTATACGTTAAATTTTTGTTCATAAAAAGCTTTAATGTTATGTAGAATCAACATTGTAGATGCTTTGAGCTTGAATCCTGACAAAAGCAACGCCAAGAAAAAGAAAGGATTGATTTCTGAAAAACGATACTGTGCTTATGAGCAATAGAAGCCAAATCAATCTAATGCACAGATGCAATGACCATTATAATTTGTATAAATATTTAAAATATAAAAAGATATTAACTGATATAAAATAATTTATTGTTATTTTTATTAAACTTAAATTTTTTTAAAGTAGTTTATATTTAAAGATATAAACTGAATCTATTTAACTAAATAACAATATAATGAGAGTTGACGTATTCATTTAGACATGAGAATTAGATTTATTTTATTCATATAAAAATGAAAAAAGTAAAATAAACTTTTTTTAAAATGTAGTAATTAAAATATTCATAACTTTGGTACTCTCCAATGGAGTCTCCTCGTGTCCATACATAAGAATTACATACGAGCCACATTGAATATTCGAGATATATATATCTATTGAAGGCAGTTGGAAACATAATGGTATATAAAAATTCTGTAACAGCAGATGAAAGTTGACAAAAAATAGTATCATGGAAGTAAATAGTTTCTTTGTAAATAGGCTCTTTGGATACCAAAGTGCACTTTTTTAGTGTATTACAAATTCCGGTTTACGGTTTCGGTTAGTGGTGTTTTATTTTTTCATGATTTCTTTTGACTTATAAAATATTTTGTTTTTCAAATAGGTTGGTAAGTTTTATTTTTCTAATTTTTTAACTTATTGAAATATTTAACATATCATATTTGTCTACTTCTAACCTGGCTAAAAAGCGAAAATGTAACGCGAAATTTGAGAAAATTCTCTAATTCTAGCACTAACCCTAACACTAAACCTATCCCTAACCCTAACTTTAAAATTTGTAATGGAATTTAAAATAGATATAATTTGCTTTTTAACCAGATTAATTTTCACCGTTTTGTATTTCGCTTTTCGCATTTTATCTACACCCCTTGACAAAAGGATTTTAAGACTTAAAACTAATTCGTTATTATTTTAATTTAATTTATTGAAATGAGTTTGATCCTATAAATTAAAATAAGTATTATAGTCTTTTGAATCAATATATGGAGAACAATTAATTGAAAACATTTTTGAATTACTGGATTAAAAAAATATTTTTTTTAACATAAGTTTTTTGTTTTTATGCTTGTCTCATTATAAGTAGAATTCTATTACAATTTCTTTATTGGAAACTTTTTAAACTATCATTAATATGCAATTAGGAATGTGATTGACTGGCATAGCTATAAAAAAAGATAATCTACACTATAGATTCTATAAGCTTATAAATAGATTGCAATGAGAAGAAAAATATATTTAAAATAGTTTTATAATAAAATTTTTCAAGTTGTTACATATTGAAAATATAATGAACATATCAATTAAAGATACCATCTAGCTCTTTCTCATCAATACCTCATTAGAGGGTGTTCATTTTCTTGTTGACTGTTTTCCTTTTAACTCCTGCCTCTCACTTGAGCTGGCATGTCATTAATCATTAATCTCCTAATGCACATCACACTCATGAAGAGCAGCACACAAACACACATGAGGATGTTATGAAGGGTGTAAGATATAGCTCTTTTATGCTAAAGACTCACTGGAATATTTATAATTTGGACGGAGTAGGCTGGTTTCATGCCTCAGGGTAGTGCATAAGTTTTTATTAAGAAGGCATAAAAGGTGAAAGTTCACAGATTGTTAATATTCTGTACGATTCATAGTTATTTTTTGTTTATGCAAAATGATGGAAACCTATAATTAACCCTTTCTTAATTATTATTCTTTTTACTATTTCAAATATATGGAAAAATATATATGAGTAACCCATACCATATCTATTTCATTCTTTACAGGTTTTTAGCACCAATTTAGTGCATTATAAAGTTAACCAATAGTACTTTCAAGCTCATCAAATTTAGCATTTTACGACTAGTTAGCACTCATAATTACCACCAGCACCTTCTCAACACATTTTATTGTCTTACATAAAATAAAATGTCAAATTAGTGATTGACAGAAAATCTTGAAAACTAAACAAAACGGCGAAAAATAGATTTGTAACACCTTAAGCGATTCCACTTAGGTTATTTGAACTTTGTACATCGATTAAACATAGGAAAGGTCAAATTACATCCTCGTAAAGGATGAATTCATAGAGGAAGTGAGGCTTTTCCAGGCCTGTAATGCTATTATAAAGGATAATGGTCTTATCTCGTGGCCATGATGACGTGCCATCATATGCATGCTAAAATTCCATGACCTGGGTTCAACAACTTTATCGGACTTAGTTCCTAAACAGTTTTATGATATAATTTAGGTGCTTGATGAAAATACGGGGTTTTCTGCTAGCTAAATTTTGAAGGATAAATTTATCATTTTATCATACGGTTTGAGACAGAATTTGCCTGAATATTGAATTAATCACCTATATTTTCTTCAATAATACAGTATTTACTTTTATCTACAGTTATAAAATAATAAAGATATTCTATAAACTTTTCTTTGAACAATTATGTCAACGTAGTAACAAGAAGGGAAAATGAATAGAACTTCATACTTGAAATTGATAACATAATACAGCTCTCATAGTAAGAACTTTTATTAGTATTTTAAATTTTAATTTTTAAAACTACTTTTTTATATAAATAAAAGTAAAAAATAAAATAAAATAAAAATATGTATTATCATAAAAAATAAATAAAATACTAAATATTATTAATGTGAAAGCACCATTACTTAGGAGCTGATGCTTCTTGCCAGCCAGTCGGTGCATCAGTGCATTCACTTGTTCCTAATTAGCACATCTCTCATTCATTGGTACAACAGTCTGTTGCCCTGGTAACTAGGCAATGAGCATGATGCTGATGGGAATGGGGCTGGTGATGGTGAGTGTTGAAAGACAAGTTTAGTGAATAGTCGATGATTATTGTAAATGGGATTTTTAAACATACCTTTAATTAGTCAATGTTAGAAGTCTTTAAGGCAAAATCCAATAAAAATCACACTCTAAAAATCGAGGTAATTAATATAGATGGAGAACTGCTTAAAATGGCTATTATTGCCAATAAAAGTCAGTAAAATGTCTGCGTAAATAAGTAGCCTTACAACTCAACTAGCTCAAATTTCAATACTATGTGTTTCATTTCGCACACATTGGATTTCCAGAAATATTATAGGTATTGAGTTGCAAACAAGCTATTGTGTGAAATTCCTGTGGAGTCTCTAACACCGTGATGACGAATAGGAAGATTATGAAAGCCCTTTTGTTTACGATCAGGCGAGCACCATGAGATGGTACACATTAGATTTGAAAACACATTGCGAAGATGATGGTGGCGAGGATGATAATGGTAGCGTTTAGGATTTATAGTCGCCAGTATAACATCAAATGGCCGCATAATCAGCAAATGTGGGGGCGTGTTGTCTGCTTTGTGATCAGGGGAGATGTGTTGGAAGTGTTTAATAGTGGCAATTATAATTACTCGATGGCTTTGTAATCACTTTATAGTCGCGTAACAATGGGAGGGTGTGTTCATGACCGTTCAAGCGTTATACCGTGTCGAGGACTTTCATTAAAGACTTATGCTTTTGAGGAATAAAAGTATTAAATATATTTAAATAAATAGTAAAGAGAAATTATTAAGCTTTGAAAATACATCAGGTGTTAAAGAAGGTTTTTCAAAACATATTTACTATTCATTTAAAGGTTTGAGGCAAAAGATTGTATGTCACAGTTCAAAAGGCTTTCTTTGAAGCCGAGTGATTAATGCTTTCTCAGGCCTTGCAGCTTGCATGTGATTGCATTTAATTTATCTATCATCAATCTAAAACAATTGAAACATCATCGAAACTTTCGTCTGTTTTTTTACTTTTTTTTTCTAAATAAATCAAATTTAAGTCTTCGAACAAGCTTTTTTAAGGCATCTTTAGAATTTTTTGTGTTGATTTTTAGTGTGGTTAACAAGGTAGGAATAGTTTTTACTTTCGGTCTAACCCAAGGAAATGAATGCTCTTATCTGCAAGGTGCTAACCAAGGCGTCAGTTATCTTGCATCACCTCCTTAAAAGACATTATTCATTCTTCAGTTTAATTTTATTCGCATTAATCTATTCCCCTTTGATCCAATTGACGATGGTTTTAACTAATTAAGATTTCGAAAAGTTTAAATTGCGTAAAATAGCTCAATTTAGTTTCAAAAAGCATTTCCATTTACGCCTTTATTTCTATTAAAAACTTATAATTTATAAGTAATGTAGATTGAAATATAATTGTTACTTGAAATAGATGGATATTAATGGATGAATGATTTGATGCATTGATAGTTTTTTTCAGATAAATGAATGGATGAATATTGAAACTGAAAAATATGATGGTATGTTACAAAAAGCTTAAAAGCAAAAGAATTATTTCACATAGTTTGATCAAACATATAAACTTAACACTAAGTTGTTTAATTTTAGAAAACATAATTTTAATAAGGTTTTAAACTATCATTCAGACATCCACAAGAATGTTGATCTTTCATGGAGTCCTGCTCACCCTCTCCATCTACACATTCATCTTTCCTTCTAAGGGTGATTGATGACGTTGATGATTATAAAATTAATGATTATACTAATCATATGATTATGATAGTGCTAATGTATTGAGTGATAATTATCTTTTTATTTTATTTATAGTAAATGATGAAGATGATGCGCATGTGAAAAGTATGATAATGAGGAAAAAACTTGATTTATGCCTTAGAAGAATTTTAACGAGTTCTCTTAATTTAATTCTGTGTGTCATTTTAATTCGAGACATATATTTTTGTATCGAATTTTTATGTCGTACTTTTAGAGATTACAAATTAAATTTAAATAAAAATATTTTAATTAAATATTAGGACTTTAAAACAAGAATTTACGCTTTTAATCATAAAAATGCAAAAATTGTTGAAACTGTGGCAGCATTAATTGAATAAGTTAGTGGTTCTTTGAAGGCAGACCTATAATCATACAAGTGCTGAGTTTTCTGGGGTGGGTGCCATGATGGATCCTTAATTAATCACCATCTTTCAATTAATTTTTAAAAATATATTTTTATTTCTCCAAACATCTAGAACATTTATTTTAAAAATATATTATTTCATCGCTTATCCATGCTAGCAGCCACCATTATTACTCATCTGCGTTTAAATATGTTTCTAGCCATCTTCAAAGTTGTAGAAAAGTTAATTGATTTATCGGTCTAACTTATTCACGGAGATTTTGATGTACTAATAAATTAAAACATTAAGATTTATTAAATATATTTTAATTTAATATTTTTTACCGTACATATGTTTCTTTTTCATTCCAACTTTTCTCATTCTTCACGTCTGTTGTTTGTTTTGTCATCAGATGATCTTTGGTCCAAATTATTTTTTTGTCTCATTGTCGTCACCATCATTACATTATCATCATCACGATCAACTTCAACATCATCATAATTATTATTATCATCATTTTCATCACCATCATAATCATCATCATCATTATCATCATCATAATCATCATCATCATTTTTTTTATGACAACTCAGTAAATGTAACTTGATATTCATTGGTTTTTTCTCAAAGTTTTCTTCAAAATTGTCAAAAGTGTCAATATTCAAACATCTTATTTTACATATATATAAAATTCTTTAAAATATATTAACTTTTTTTTCATAATTTAAAAAAATACAATTAAAAGAATGAGTTATTAGAATTAAAATTAAATAAGAAATCATAAGGAGAATGACATGATTAATGGTAAGGCGCTTTAACAGGTTGATATCATTATTTTCTCCTAGCTATCAATCCTATTCTATTACTCGCTTATGTTACAATACAACGACGAATATTATTAACGTGGCGTAAACCCGGACGGGCTTCAAGACCATATGTTATTACCTTTTTCATCACTTTTTTCTTACTATTTTATCCATTCATCTTTTCTCTAAATGATTTTCATAGTTTAATTCTTTCAAACTACATTTAATGCAAATTATTTATTTTTCAATTGTTCTTTTTTTCCCTAACCTTGCATAGTGCTATCAATAGCTAAATCACGTTCTGTATAATTTAAGGACGATCTCTGCCTCTCCTATACAATAAAGCGCTGGTAATCATAAATCATACCTACTGCTGGCATTTGATAACGATGATGTATTTGATAAAGTCTCTAGGTCTAAAAATCGCGAATAAATTCATTTCAAAAAGTTAACTTTATGACTTTTTTAGAATGTATGAAGCTTATAGTTGTTTGAGGTGTTAAGAACTATTCAGCTTTTAATTTGGCTAACTATTCGGCTAGCAGGTGAGGTATGGCGGTTTTATTTTCAAATTCAGTCTTTCACATACACTTACTGGCACTGCCATTTCCATGTCGTCATTCACACTTAAAGGCACACATTCACAAGCTAACACACACACTAACGAACACATTCGTAAAAACTAAGACATATAAACCAAATTTTTATATAAATAAGAGGTTATTCATTTAATTAAAACAAGGATGAAGAAGGGAAAGAGGAGGGTAATGATGATGTTGATAGTTCAATTGAGGCATTAAGTTTAAATATTAACACATAACGGTGAATATATAACATTAATGGTGTTAATGCGAATTCAATTCACATCAATGTCATATAGCCTCCACCATTCAGTGCACTGCATCTCAAGCGCGCCTTCGTTCACTGCGGAATTCCGAGACACGAACTTCTTCGAAAGGCAACTTCGGCTTGAGTGTCCAGTGCAGGGAGACCCTTTGCCAGAGTGGGTGCTTTCGTCGCTTGTGACTTTCGTAGATTCATCGTGTGAGAATGTTTCTTTCTATTGTAAATGGGGTTGTATTGATAAAGGATGAAAAATGTAACTTCAAGTATCTAAACCACTTTTCTCACAAATCTCTCAAGGATAACTTGGTTCAAAAATGACGAGCCACTCAACTTGACGGACTTTCAAGTAGAATACAACGGCACCAAGTAACTCTTGGCATTTTCTAAAATAATCTACATTCCTTCGGTCTCTACAGAATGTAGGATAAAAGCCTCTCGGAGAAAAAGCCTCTCGGAGAAAATGTCTCTTTGTTAATATTTTAGTATAAATAAAACGGACTTTTTTATAGATTCGTTTAACAATTTTAAATAAATAAAATGGGACTTTTTATATAAAAACGGATTTTTTATAGATTCGTTTAACAATTTTAAATAAATAAAAAGAACTATATTAAAAAAATTACATTATTAAAGCAAACTATAATTATAACTATAACGGACTTTCTTTTTTTTATAGATTTGTTTCACAATTTTAAATAAATAAAACTGAATACATTTTTTAAAATTACATAATTAAAACGAACTTTAAATTGTCAAATTTAATGAATTGTTAAATACAATACGAATTATTTAACACAAGATTAATTGATTGATTGATTGTGATAGTCATCAACTTACATACCTTTTCGTATTCGTTGTTTTGATGAATAAGAATTAGTGTGTAAATTAAACGCTTCATCTCATTTTTTATTTGAATACTTGATTAGAATATATTTTTAATATGATCACTCTGAATTTTCTAAGGTTTTTTAAACAATATAACTATCAAGATACTGATTTCAAATTTTTATTGATTTATAATTTTTTTTCTAAAACAATTTTAGTGATGATGATGCTGATAACCATGGCTGTGGTGGTGATAATAATGATTCTTTCATATCACTTGAATTTGGTAATGTCTTAGGGTGTCCATGCAAATATATACACAAGTACATGAAAGTTATGACGTCATTCGTAAAGATAGTAGTTTAAGTAGTAGTAGTAGTACTACTACTACTTTCTTCTAGTCATATGTCAATGGGAATATCTGTTAATTTTTCTTGGCTGGCATCAGCAGGCATTCCACCAAGATTCGGTCGAACTGATCACTTTATAGTATAAAGTTTATACCAGTATTGGTAGAAATAATGAAGACACCACACACAAGTGCCAATCACATGGCTCTAATCCGCTAATTGACTTTGAATAACTATAAAAGCAAACACACTTTATTGAAAACACTTTTTCAATTTTAATGAACAAACAATACATTTAATATTTGAAACTTGTAATTTGAGTTCTTGATATAAAGTATTTCAACAAAAAAAGTACAATTAAAAATAAAATTTTTATTGTTATTAATAATATGTTTTAATTATTGTAATTAATAATTTATTGAGATTAATATTATTAACAATATATTTCAATCATTGTATTTCATAATTTATATTGTATTTAATAATTTATATTGTATTTCATAATTTATATTGTATTTCATAATTTATATTGTATTTAATAATTTATATTGTATTTAATAATTTATATTGTATTTAATAATTTATATTGTATTTAATAATTTATATTGTTTTTAATAATTTATATTGTATTTAATAATTTATATTGTATTTAATAATTTATATTGTATTTAATAATTTATATTGTATTTAATAATTTATATTGTATTTAATAATTTATATTGTATTTAATAATTTATATTGTATTTAATAATTTATATTGTATTTAATAATTTATATTGTATTTAATAATTTATATTGTATTTAATAATTTATATTGTATTTAATAATTTATATTGTATTTAATAATTTATATTGTATTTAATAATTTATATTATATTTAATAATTTATATTGTATTTAATAATTTACATTGTATTTAATAATTTATATTGTATTTAATAATTTATATTGTATTTAATAATTTATATTGTATTTAATAATTTATATTGTATTTAATAATTTATATTTTATTAAATAATTTATATTGTATTTAATAATTTATATTGTATTTAATAATTTATATTTATTTAATAATTTATTTTGTATTTAATAATTTATTTTGTATTTAATAATTTATTTTGTATTTAATAATTTATTTTGTATTTAATAATTTATTTTGTATTTAATAATTTATTTTGTATTTAATAATTTATTTTGTATTTAATAATTTATTTTGTATTTAATAATTTATTTTGTATTTAATAATTTATTTTGTATTTAATAATTTATTTTGTATTTAATAATTTATTTTGTATTTAATAATTTATTTTGTATTTAATAATTTATTTTGTATTTAATAATTTATTTTGTATTTAATAATTTATTTTGTTTTTAATAATTTATACTGTATATTATAATTTGTATTGTATTTAATAATTTATACTGTATATTATAATTTGTATTGTATTTGATAAATTAAAGTTCGTTTTAATTATGTAATTTAAATAAATATAGTCCGTTTTGTTTACTTAAAATTGTGAAACGAATCTATAAAAAAATTCCGTTATAGTTATAATTATAGTTCGTTTTAATAATGTTTTTTTTTTAAATATAATCCGTTTTATTTATTTAAAAACTGTGAAACGAATATATAAAAAAATTCAGTTATAGTTATAATTATAGTTCGTTTTAATAATGTATTTTTTTTTAAATATTGTCCGTTTTATTTATTTAAAAATTGTGAAACGAATATATAAAAAAATTCAGTTATAGTTATAATTATAGTTCGTTTTAATAATGTAATTTTTAAATAATATAGTCCGTTTTATTTATTTAAAAATTGTGAAACGAATATATTAAAAAATCGGTTTTTTATATAAAAGTCCGTTTTATTTATACTAAAATATTAACAAGGAGATTTTTTACCCGAGAGTCTTTTTCTCCAGGAGGTTTTTTTCCGGGAGGCTTTTTGTAGAAGGTATTTTATCCGAAGGCTTTTTCTCCGAGAGGCTTTTTGTCCGTTCCCCGGTCTCTACAGCGATTGATGAAAGCCTTTAAAATTAATTCTTTGTATCATAAAGCATCTCCGCCACCCACCATCTCCTTCTAGAATAACTGGCATAATAAGAGAATCAGAAGAAGAATCGGAAAAAGACGAAGGCGTTTACAAGTGTCTGGCAGCCAACAGGTTCGGAAGCGTGAGCAGTCCTAGTTTGAAGTTCATTGCTACCAAGGTGGAAATAAACCATATCGAGCACTATAGATACACTATCGGTGAGTCGAAGTTGTGAAAGAATTTTATTATCGTTAGTATTTAACAGATTTTAAACATATTTTAAGTTTTGTCTTAAAATGATTTTTATTTCAAATTGTTCAACATCTCTCTCACCAGTTCGTGGCACGGCGGTGATGTTCAAGTGTGGTTCAATTTTTTCATTGCCAGCAGGAATACCACGTTGGTGTGTGGACCGCACCGTCGTGCTCCTTGATGACAGAATATTTAAAGACCACCTAGGTTCGTTGAGTGTTTGCATCTAATGAATAGGTGTTGATGTTGCTTTATGTAAAAATATATAACATTTAAATTGTTGAATTATTATAATAAATATAAATGAGCGCTTTTTTTCCTTTCGCAAAGGGCGCTATACAAATAATTAGTGATTGATTGATTTTAACGTTTTTTCCACTATTATCAATAAAAATTTCCATTACAGGAAATTTGCACATTCAGCCTACAACGTTCGCTGACAGAAATGTGTCTTATTATTGTACTTCTTTCAACCCAATTCGCAACCATGAAATTGCTGTTAGCTTCCACCACGTGGAGTATATCGATAGTAGGCGGTCTAACTCGTTTGACTTAATGTTGTAAAATAATTAAAACTATTGGTTTTTTAGTACGATAAATTACAATTTATAATGAATTCCAATGAATTTCTATAATATTTTAATAGTTTAATATATTTATCATTTATAAAATCGTTGAATTTGCACTGAATGGCACCACACCACGCAGAAGATATCAAGCCGTCAGCTCCATTCCTTCTCACATCTGCTAACTACTCCTCCATCACGCAGCCAGAAATAATCTCCGCCCTTCTCAATGATTCCTTGACATTGAGTTGCTCTTTCGATGCATCGTGAGTGCATTGAATAATTGCATGAATGGATGGATGGATGGATGGATGGATGGATTGAGAGACGGATGGAAAGAAGGATGGATTGATGGATGCATGGATAGATGAATGTATGAATGAATAGATGAAAAAAGTGTGCGAAAAATAAAAGACTGACTGATCGCTAACTCCCTCTCAGTCCACGTCCAACGGTTTATTGGATCAGTGGACGCGTTTCAGACATACAATTCCATGAAGCCTCAATATCGAAAGCAGACCACTACCGCCCTCGTTTCAACCTACAGAGTGGCAGCCACTACCACTTAAGTAACTTGACCTTCAAGCACACAGGCCTGTACGCTTGTGTGGCGAAGAATGAGCACGGTGTCGCTAGTCACTATTACATGCTCCATGTTCATTGTCAGTTCTTTTTTCATTTTCATTTGATCTCAACTTCATTAAAGTCGATATAGTTATTGGGAAAAATCATTTAAATAGGGTTTATCATAATTTTAGCATTTTCTAAGCGCTTTTTTAATTGCTTCTACCAAAATAAATTTTCTCACCCGCACAGCAAAGCCCTTCTTCGCTTCTTCCTCCGACCAACCCAGGGACATCAACGCCAAGCAAGGATCCACTGCCACCCTCACTTGCAAGCCCTCCGGTGTCCCAACCCCTACTGTCACATGGCTAAGCAATAATCAGCCTATAAAAGGTGTTGAAAATAACACTGTTCATGCTATATATATTTTTTCTAATTAAATCTTTTTATAAATATTTTAAAACTATTTAAAATTTTCACAGTCAAAATGGGGAAAAATTCTTTTAATCTTTATATTATTTTATCTTATTATCTAAACATAAAACTCCTTCAAAAACTCTCCACATTCCCAAATCGAAGGCATTTCACGTTACGAACTATCGGACGACAATCGAACGCTGGTCATCAGGCATTTGTGCATCACGTGCGCAGACGTCAAAACAGACGTCGTGGTGCTGCAGTGCATCGTCAGAAATGACTATGCAATCGTCATCAAGAGCGTCTTCATTAACGTTATAGGTGTGTTGTATTTGTGGGTCTTGGTGCCTTTAGGTGGTTGGTAAATTTAAACTTCTAACTGGGGTTTTCCCATTTTTGTTCCCCTATTTGTTTTCACTTACTAATCTTTTGCTTATTGCCAAACCAACAGGAGAACCTGCGATAAAAGCAGCATCATTAGGTTTATGAGAAATCATTTTTTATTATTAAAAGTTGATAAAATACAGCTAAAAAACCAAATTTAGAATAATTTATTTTAATTGATGATATTCATATATCTCATTTTATGTTTCATCGTGTTTTATTAATTAAGTATTTAAAAATCGAAGTAATTAAATGAAATATAGCGACATGTGTCTTTAATTTTTGAGGAAGTGAAAACGGAATTAAGTAGTTTTATAATGGAATAGATATTAATTTTATTAGTTAAAAAATGTAATTTATTAAATCAATTAATCATTCTTAACATTTATGAAATAAATAAATTCCTAATTTATTAATTTTTTCCGTTTCCTCAACTTCCAAGAACCGACTATCTCATCAATTCCATCACAGCATTCATCGCAACACAACCACACAAACAACACATTCAGCCTTTCCTCTCGAAGCTCCCATTCTGATGATAATGATGTTCAGCGTCTTCACCATCCTCCTCCTCATCCTCGTCATCATCATCATCTACGCCAAGTACATCACATGCCGATCAGCCACCTATCTTGGTTAGGCGTCAAATCTGCCGTTTTTAGTGCATATTTTTTTCCAGTTAAAATCCATTATTTTTGGTTTTTATGATTTTTAATTTTGTTTTTTTTATACATTTTTTCTAATTCTCAGTTATTCATTCAAAGATTATTTCTTTTTAATTTTCAATATTATTCATTGATTTTATAACTGCATCTCCCATCCATCCATACTTTGGTGAATTTTAAAAATATCATCATCATCATCCTCTTCATCATCATCATCATCATCATAATCATCATCATAATCATCATCGTCATCGTCATCATCATCATGCACGATAGTGGACGAGAAGGAGAAAGAGAACGGCAACAACCCCCTGGAGGACATTCAACACGAGGCCTTCCGACAGTTCAATCGAGTGTTAGTCCATATCTTTTTTCTCTTTTTGTTATCCTCATCGATTTATTATATTTACTATGTTATATTTTAATATTTATTGATTTGTTATATTATACTGTAATATTTATTGATTTTTTATATTATATTGTAATATTTATTGATGTGTTATATTATTAATTGATTGATCTTGTCATGAAAGATTTATCTTTTGTTAAATTAAAAATACTTTTAAAACACATATTAAATACCTTTTTTTTTCTTTTTAAAAATGTAATAATTTTATTCTAATATTATATTACATGTGTATAAATAATAATCTCGTCACTTTCTTCCACCATTCCACACACACACACCATTCCACACACACACCATTCCACATATACACACCATTCCACACACACACACACCATTCCACACACACACCATTCCACACACACACACCATCCCACACACACACACATCATTCCACACACACACCATTCCACACACACACACACCATTCCACACTATTCCGCACCCACACACCCACCCACCCACACACCCACCAACAGGCCCACGCGCATCAGCAGGCTCTCCCTCATCAGTGCAGGCTTGAGCATCGGCAGTGAGTACAACGAGGATGAATGCAAGAGGTACAACGAAGATGGCTCGTTCATCGGAGACTATGCGCTCGATTGAAGGGCATGGGGTGGTGTGGTTGATGAAGGGGGTTTGGTTCAGTGAAGCGGGGTTGATTTAGGGGGTGGGTGGTGAGGTTTGGGGTGGTTAGGGGTGGGGTTGATTTGGTAGTGGGACAGCGTGAAGTGGGGTAGGATGGGGTGTGGTCGATTGAGGAAGGTGGTGTGGTGTGGTGGAAAAGACTTGGTTGATGGAAGGAGGTCCGAGGTCATGACGTCTTGACATAGATGAGTGGTATTCAAAGCATGAAAGTATAAAAAAACTGGAAGTGACGTAAGACTAAAGCTGACAGTGGCATTAGTTTCCAGGTACATATTTCATTGAAGTGTATGCGCATGTGTATATATTGTATCCGAGTGTGGCTTAACCATCGCGTTAGTTGTGTGTACATTTTTGGACTGGTGTGACATTCAATGTTTCTATCAGGTTTTATGCGTAAGGAAGTCCTTTGTTAGAGTGTCTCTTCTTGTGAGTATGGCTTTTAAAATAAATAAAAAACTTTTTTAAACGTATTTATTGAATCTGTGTGAACGTGCATTGTATTAGCGGTGTTTGCGTATATAACTATCAAGAATCATTACCATTGTTTTCAGAGTCTGTATTGTTTTAATACTTCATTTGTTGCTTAGATATTTCGAGCATTTTAGCATTAAAAGTGTTTTCAAAAGATGTTGCGCTATTTATTCAGTATTGTTTTCTATTCTTTTTTCACTATTTTTGTTGAGACGTTCTCTAGGACATCTCTATAACTGTTATAACTATAACATCACTGTTTGTATCTCTCTAAAACCAATTTCACTATTTCATGCTAAAATATTTAGCCTTTTTCATTTATTTCTTCTATTCTCTATCTTCGTTTTCACTTAAAATGCCAAACATCTAAACTTTATGTTTTTGCAAGTTTGCATTATGTTTGAGTATTTTTCGAGATTACTTTTTTGAGGGTACGTTCGTACAAAGCTATTTTAAACTTTCCTATCAATCGTGGCATCATCAATAGTGCCTGCTTTATGCATATTTTTTTGGGTTATTTAAATTTTTTTTGAACAGTGAAGAGTTAAAATGGGCTCAAACATCCTTCTAAAGAGCGTGAGGCATTTCTTTATGATTAAGTTAACATTAGTTGTGATGAGATTATTTTTTGGAAAATGTTGCAAATTATGTAGTTTAGGTGAAACTCATTGTTTTTTCGTGGTAAGAATATTGAGATGAAAACTTTGAACACTATTTGAACAGTTTCTAACCTTAGAAACTGTGAAAAAAGTATAATAAAGTTATGAAATAAGATCTCATATCGATATTTTCTATGTAGATTTTTTATATCAATCAAATTAACTTATGTAATAAATATCCTTCATGACGTAATGACTATGTAAAGCGCTACGAAATTATTATTTAAATTATGATAGTTATAGGTGCAATTATTTAAGGCACGGAATCTTATTTAGCCTTTCAAAGACTAGAACATGTAATTTGAAAATCATATAATGGCCTGTGTTGGAAATATCAAGGGAGAAAGTTTCAAGATGGAAAAGGACGAACCAACAATGTCGGGAAAGAACGACAAAGCTACCTCGCAGGGTAAGAACCCATCATCTGGAACGTTTAAAAATGATCATTTTAATTTAGATTTATAATTTTTAATTGATATTATTATTTAATGATATTCGTATTTAATTAATATAATTTTAATGAATTTTCTATTTAAAGAGAAATCTCAGAAGAAAGAGGCTAGTAAAGTAGTCAGAAGAGATACATACAAAGCCTTACAGAGACTGTCTGACCTATCGTCTGACAGACCATTTTTGGATCAGTATAAGTATGTTGAGTTCATGGAATATTCCATTAGTTAATTTTTGAAAACTTTATTAATAAATACATAATTAGCTATGGAATGAATTCTTTTTAAGTTTAAATTATAAAATAATTATTTTTCATCAATTTATGATGATACTTCAAAGATCTGATAAAACTGAGCACAGGAGAACTCCTAAAAGCATAGACAATGTAAGCAACTTATCTAAAAAGTAGACTTCACACTGTTTATATGATAATGATAAAAAATATGGGAAAACATATATTTAAACCAACTCAAACCCAAAGAGAGAAAAAAGAAATACAGTTCCATCTATAAGTTTCTTGGATAGTCTCGGAGCAGTGGGGCTTGAAGGTCAACTGAGGTCAAAAAACACCTTCAACAAAAGCAAGGTATGACCTCATTCATCAACTTCAATAAAGAAACTCATGAGTAAATTATTTTTTCTCAATCATAACAGAAATTTAATCAGTCTCTTAAACCATATGCTTGCATCCTAGCCTAATATTATTATTATGCTTATTATTACTATTCTAATCGTGAACGTAATTATTATTTTAATAAGGATTAATAAGATTACTATCATTAATATTCTCATCCTTTCTGACTGAAGTACTCAGTGGACAGGGCGTGGAAGAGTGTGCATGCGGTGCTGCGAGGGCAGTGCTTGTGTCTGCATCCTGACCAGGAGTCCCAAGTGAAGCGCTCATCATCATCATCGCCGTCGTCGTCCTCGTCATCATCATCGTCGTCATCGTCATCATCATCATCATCTTATAGTGCTGTGTACATGAATTTATGTTTTTATATGTGGTCTTGAAACCGGTCCGGGTGTACGCTAAGTTAATAATATTCTTCATTGTATTGTATTATATTGTAAATCCAAGCGGAACTCTTCATGGTTCTTTAAAAAATGATAGATCGCCACAAACACTCCAACAGTCACCACCAATCCACACCCTTCCACCATCCTCCTCCTCTACAGAAGCTGGTCGTGTACAACACACCCATCCTGATGCAGTCCTCGTTCGTTGACATCGCCTACGACTACACCAAACGACCGAACGTCTTCCGCCTAATGACGCTCACCTTTTGCGAATTCCTCTTCGAAGCGAACTCGTCCGAGGAGATGCTGCAGTGGATCAAGGTGCTCCAGAGGGCCGCCATGCCCGTACATAAGGTGGTCGGTGGTTGCTTGGTTTTTGTTTGCTTGGTGGGTTGTTCAGTGGTTGTTCGTTTGGTTGGTTGCTTAGTTGATTGGTGTTTTAGTGTTTGCTCTTTTGCGTTTTTACTGCTGCTTTTTTTCGAGAACTGACACCACATCAACGTCGCATTTCAATCTAAATTCTGGTCTGCGTGAATACAACTTCCTGGTTAGGAAGCATATTCCGGTCATATTAAAAACGTTTTCGATCATTGAAATCTTGGAGTACATCGTGTTCTCACTTCGACTAACATTCCAAATGCAATGAAACGACCGAAACAGAGCAGGAAAAAGGCGCTCAGGTCGAGCTTCAAGCGCAACAAGAACAAGCGATCCAAGTCCTCCAAGGCCTCCTTCAAACACAAGGGCGCCCTCGAACAGGCCTCTTGCAGCCACGACATGCAGCAACCTCCACCGCCCACTACACCACCCACCACACCAGCCACACCACCACCGCTCGATCCGTATTCAACGTCAACAAGTGTTGTCTCAACAACAACTACGATGACAGATGCTCCAACAACCGCTAACACTGCATCTTTCAATCCTTTACATACTTCAACTACAACACTTACCACTCCACACAGCCCCACAACTACCACTTCCACCATCTCACTACATCCCACCATCACCACCTCCGCCACCAAACACCTTCTCACTCCGACCTTCATTGAGAGATTGAGGTCAAGGTCACCTGATGCAAGGTCATCCAATCACTGCAGCACCTTCCAGTTCATATCACGTGAGCAATAATACCATTTCCAATCTTATTGCTTATTTTCACAAATAATAAGAACTGGAATAAATAGTAATGTTACTATTTCAAGATTTTATAAAATTAAAAAAATATACAAGTTTCTAGCTTAATTTGTATAAAATTAGATAAAAAAATATTCAAAAACTTCTTTTCAACGAATACACCTGCTACACCACGACACAGCAAGCGGCAAGGCGGACAGCAAGGGCAAGTCTTGGAGAACAAAAATGCTGGAGAGGTTCAAGAGGGTCCACTCGCACCCCGGCTCGGCCTGGCCCCCGTTCTCCTTCTCTTCCTCCACCGCCCACCTGCCCACCCTACCCGCTAGCCCCCTGTCGCCCAACCATCCTTCCCCCATGGCAGGAGGCGGCGGTGATGGTGGTGCTGGCGCTCAAGCTTCCATCGGCGTTCCCTTGCACTTGTGTGTGTCGTCTGTCTCGAATAAGGTGTTTGGTTGGTCGTGTTTAGGTTGTTTGGTTGGGGTTTTTTTTCTTTTTGTGGTATTTTTTGGTATTTTTATAATTTGTTGATAAGATAATATAATGTAGGGATTTAATTTATTGGAAATATATTTTTTTTATCAATAACATCATCATCATCATCTCCATTATCATCATCGTCATCATCATCAGCATCATCTCCAAGATCATCATCACCACGACAGAACCTCCCCTTATTGGTGGAGACGTGTATAGAGGTGATAGAGAAGGGTGGTTGTGAGGGCAAGGGAATTTACAGAGTACCAGGAAACAATGTATCTATAGCAGCCCTTCACGGCGAGGTTGACAAGGTGCGTGTCCTTGTGTTTGTGTGTGTGTATGCCTGCTTGTGTCCGTGCCTGCTTTCAAAAATTTGCAACCGCAACACCATCACCTTCAAGACATAAACTCCCACCTATCTCGCCTTCTCTTCTTCCCGTCTCGCAGGATCCTCAAGGCTTGAGCAGAGGCCACGACAAATGGAGCGACACGAACGCTGTGGTTGGCCTCTTGAAGCTCTTCTTCAGGAGGCTGCCACAGCCCCTCGCCACCAGAGGTCGCTGTCTATATACATGCATGCCTGTGTGTGTGTGTGGTTTGTAGTGTTTCTGGTGGTGGTGGTGGTGGATTGTCTTTCAACTCGTTTAAATGAATTGTTTAAATGTTTGGTGGCTCTGTAGCTTGCCTTGGCGCATTATAATTAGACATTATTATTTATATTATAATTATTATCATTATTATTATGGTCTTCAAAGGGCTGATTCATGGTTTGCTTGTTACAAATGTTTTTTAAAATAATGCATCACCTTCTATACCAGCCACCTGACTCCTCCAGAACTCTACCAGGAGTTCATCGAAGCGAACAACGTAGCGAACAAGGCAGAGAGGCTGGTGAAGATCAAGGTATGTTCTTTCGGCGGTTCGTCACTTTTCAATCATTGTTCTCGTTCACGACTCGTTCACAAAAAACGCACTTACACACACACATACACACACAATCACACACACACAGACACGCACACACACACACACACACACACACACACACACACACACACACACACACACACACACACACACGCACACACACACAGTCGTTACTGCACCAGCTGCCCAGCCACAACTTTGAAACCTTCAAGGTGTTGTCGGCACACCTGCATAAAGTGTCCACACTCCAGAAAACCAATATGGTATTTTTAACGATTGTATTTTAATAATAATAATAATGGTTGTTATTGTTGTTATGTTGTAATAATGAAAAATAATTAATTAAAAACCAAAGTATTTAAGAGATCAAAATAATTTAAATAAAACAAATGAAAAAAATGTTAAAATATTAATTCCCAGATGGACGCCCGTAACCTTTCGATCGTCTTCGGACCCACTCTCTTGCAGCCCCCCTTGCACCTGGTTAGCTCAAGAGCATCATTATCATCATCATCATCGTCGTCGTCATCATCATCATCGTCGTCGTCGTCATCATCGTCGTCATCATCATCATCGTCGTCATCATCGTCGTCATCATCGTCGTCATCATCATCATCGTCATCATCATCATCGTCGTCGTTTCTAATAAACCGTTAATGGTTGTTTAAGGAGCTCAAATGATAGTTTATTAATAGAATATTTAAATATTGAAAAATAAAATATAATATATAATGAATTAATGGTTTTAATAATAAGATATGCTATTTCAATTATTGATATAAAATCTAATTTAGTGGCCGAGTATTCATCTGCAGGACAGTATGGTCGTCATGGTGAGGGACATGACAGCCCAGTGCCAAGTCATTCAGTCCATCATCACACACGTCTGCTCATTATCATTTTGCATCATTATCATCATCATCATCATTAGTTATTTATAATTAATTAATTTTTTTATTACTACACGTTATTTATAATTAATTAATTTTTTTATTACTACACGATTATGCGCATGATTATTCATAATCATTATCATCATCTTTATCACCATTTTATCATCATCTTTATCAGCATCATCATCACCACCACCACCATCGTCATCATCATCATCATCATCATCAAAACGTAACAGCACTCTTGGATGTTTGGCTGCATAGATGGAGATGATGGCGAGAATGTTCCAGGCGGTGATGATGATGATGCCGCTTTGGGAGACACTCCCATCACTTCGATGCAACAGCAGCTGATCCAAAAGGCGCAGCTACATGGTTTGTTGCTTTGTCATCATTATCATCATCGTCATAATTATCTTAATCATCATCATCATCATTATTTTTATTATCACATCATTATAATTACTACCACTATCGTCATCATCACCCTCATCGTCATTCACTTAACATTCAGGCAGGGATCATAACAACCTACTCATTGATCCATATCAACTAAAACCTCCTTCCAAAATAACTTTCCATCCACAGCATGCGGTGGCAACAACCCGAGGGAGAAACAACAACCTCCAGAATTAGTCACCACCACCCAGCACCAGCACCTCACCGTACCATCCTCGCATGCCGGCTACATCGGCAGAGACTCCAAAAACACCTCCCTGTACAGCCTGCGCTCAGTCTACGCTGGCTCGAATGTACGGGCAATTGACAGCGACGATGGAGTCTGTAACGAAGCCATGCTCCCGCTACTGCGCAAGAGTTTCTCGAAGGAGCGGTCTTCGCATAAGGCAGTCTCTTGCAGACACAAGGAAGCAGCAGCAGCAGCAGCAGTGGCATCGAAGAGGAGTTCATCCAAGGGAGGTTGTTCGAAGGGTTCGCTTAAGCAGCATGAAAATGCCTCTACCAGGTCGTTCAGAGGCCCTGTCAAGTACATCGGAGAGTGCTTCAGAGGCAGGTCGCCAGAGAAGGAGCACGTGCGGGGGGATTCATCCGCCGCCGCTACCGATAACTCACCTTCTGTGGAGATATCGCTCAGCGGTGATGAACCGCCCTCGCTCGTTGGGTCAGCAACGGCAACCTATCCAGGCGTCGAACCGCCTATAATTCTCGTTCAAGCTTCGAGCTTTTCAAATGAAGGAAATAATGTTGAAAGTAATGAAAATGATAATAACAAAAATAAAAAAGATGGTAAAAATAATACAAATAACAACAATAACAACAGCCAATACAGTTCAACAGACAACGTCGACTCTTCGTGCATCACTCTCTCAGACGCTTCGACGCAGCCATCGCCTTGTCGTCCTCTGGGCGACACTTTCATCGGCGCTGTCGCTGAAAAGAAAGGTGCTTCCAACGGAGAAGACGGTGACGATGAGGCGGTCAAGTACGCTATGAAGCACCAACACAAGGCGTCTCCCAGGCCCTCTGACTCTGGCAGGATGTCTGATGAAGATGACTTTTCTGACACTTGCAGTTTGATTCCGCCTGCCAGTGAGAGGCTCACCAAGAAGAAGTGTCGTGGCAAAGGCCACAGAAGTAAGAGACCTGCTTCTGACGCATTCACGCAGTCTTCGAGCCATCAATGCGTCCAGGCTGCTAGCAACAAATCGGGGAATCACTCTTCCATACAAGCATCCAGCCAGCCCGCCAAGCACTCAAGCACCCACACTACCACCTGTTCTTCCGGCTTTCTTCTCCCGCCCAAGATGACCTTCAAGAGTAAGAGGTCAAGGTCATTGACTAGAAAGTCCAAGGTTATTGTTGCATCTGGCGGTGATGATGAGAGTCGCAGGAATAGTGGGAGTAGTAGTAATGATTGTCAGGTGGTTGGTGGGGAGTGTCTAGGATCTGGTACTGAGTGGGTTGAGGGTGTTAATGCTGGCAGACAAGGTGATGGTTTGGCTCTAGAAGAAGGTGAAACTAATGGTGAAAAGGTGTGTGAGGTTGACGGGGTTGATAGACTGAAGGAAGCACCTGCTGTTGAAGATGTCATTTCAAAAACACTACGTGATGTAAAAAGTTCTAAAAAGCACGATCAACTAATAAAAAAGAAAGAAGCATCTTCTAGGTTCTCAAGCAAGCCCAGGTCCTACTCCATCGACTCAGTCTTCCATCCCTCATCGCTCCTCGCCGAAGCGTGCAGCATCAAACTCCGCAAGATGAAGTCATCAGCCTCCTCGCACATCAACTTCACGTACAGCACACAGCCACAGAAACGCTTCAGGATACACAAAGGTTCTTATCCCACTTCCCCCATCCTCAACAAGGCGGTGCATAAACTGTATACACTGCTGGGCAGTTGTGGAAGGTCTGTAGAGACTGGCTTAGATGAGTCAGATGGCAATGACGGTCGAGATGGGGAGAAACTCGATGGCAAGGGAGGGTTGCTTAGTGGCTCAAGTGTGAAAGCTTCAACTGAGGGCAGGAGATGTTTTGAAGGTGGTTTGAGAGCAGGTAAGAGTTTAGTCGAAAGTCAAGCGTTGCTGCTTGCCGAGGAGGAAGGCAAAGAGGGCAAAAGCAAAGCCCTCGCTTACGAGTCTACCGTGTAAGACGGTGTTGTCTTTGTGTTTGTAAAAGTTGAATTGTTTGCTGAAAATAGTTCATTTCTTGTTCATTTTTAGTGATAACTTGTTTGATCGTTTAAAGTTGGTTACTCGAAAATGATTTTGCGCCTTTCCGTCTTGACAGAAGGCCCCGTTTATTGCGGTTTTTCTCCAATGACCCCCTAATTTTTCATTGGTATTTCCGACGCACCCTCAGCATATCTTCTCCAGCCACTTGACATCTCCAGCACCAATCCGACTCTCCAGCATCTGCCACCATCTCCATGCTTTCTTCAATTAAACTTTTTAACATTGTTTTGAGTTGGTATTTTTATATAATCTTTGAGAATATTCATTTTATTATGTATTCATTTATCTATATACAAACCCGAATGTTAATTATCTTTTTATCAATTTATAGTATTATATTTAAATGTTTAGTAATCACCTATTTATTGTAGCTCGAGTCATTAAATTTTTATCTTCATACTTTTTACTTTTATTCCATTCCATATTTCTCTCGCTCCATCATTCCTACATACTCATCGTTTGATCTTGTGGCATTCCTGTCTTACACTGATTTCTCTGACAACTCTTTGATAGATTTTGTTACTTTTTGTAGTGTCGTGCGCAAAGCAACTACTCACTTATGATATTTCAGTTAGTTTTACATGTTTTTATCCTCTACTCTACAGCGAATGGTCTCAATTAGTGAAGAGTTCATCACTTCAGTACTGCTACAGTATTCTCACAATCAATTCACTAAAGCTTGACAAACTCTGACCGAACTGTTTAAGTATTAAACCCCCTTAGCCATACAAATAAAACGTATCTATAAATTTATTCCTAACTATCATTCATTGTTGCTTTCGATAACCTGTATGATGTAGCGCATGCTTTCAATGAAGTTCAAGAAACATTGATCGGTCTTATGTTGTGTTCGCTTTGTCGTGAGACGAACATATACTTATATTGAATATATATAAAAATGACATTTGATATTGTTTGCGAGTTACAACTTGTTGTTTGTTATTTTCTTGCAAATCGTTTTTATTTGAGTTTATTTTAAAATCACGAGTTCCTTGATGTATTTTATGCTGTGAACCTTCAATATGCAGTATGTTTTACCCGCCAGTTCAAATATTCTAGATGGAAATATATTGTTAAAAAATATTACTGAATAAAGAAATCTATTAATAAGCTTAGTTTTATGAATTTATGTTTAAAAAAGCATTAAATTCATGAACGTGGTTAGCTTTTCACACTATATAATCTTGTAAACTTTATTGAAAAAATATCCTATACAAATTCGAATAATAGAACGAAAATCAGCAAAAAAAAGTCTTTTATCGAAAAATATGCCATTCTTCAATTTAATATTCAAAAAGTAGTTTTTTCTATCATCCTTTTAAAGGTTATTTCGATAATTGAAACCATTTGAGCATCTTAAGAAGGGCTAAAAGATAAATAAAGGCTATCAGAGAAGTAAAAAAGGATTCTTACAAAACTTTGGTTTAAAAAAATACTATAACGGTAGAACATGTTGAGCATAGTGCTGGACATTGGTAAAAACAAAACCTCAAAAATAACAAATAGGTAATTAATTCAATTCATTTTTACAAATGTAAAATAAATTATAATGGAATCGTGGGCTTCTGTTTTGATCACCCAAAGGTGACAATGCTTTTTACATGTTCTAATATTTATTTGTCTTCTTTTTCAGATGCAAAAAGATAAAAAAACAGATTTTTCATATTTTATGAAAATAAAAACAATATAACCGGTGGTACTAAGCATAGCATCTTTTCTCGAGTCCATCTTTAGAGGCTTTATATATTTAGAATCATGAGCAAGGAATAGAAAAAATTGTTTGTCATTAATTTGATTGATCTATTCAGATGTGACTTCTGCACGTTAAGAGTCAAGCTATCTCAAAAACAATACAAGTCTTTTTAGTAATTTTATTGAACGAATAGGAAATACATTATTTTATAAAAATTTCATTAAAATATAAAAAATGATTCATTGTCTAAATAAGTATATCTATTAAATAAAAAAATGAATAATAAATTATTCAATAAATTCCACTTTAAAAAGTAAAATAAATGGTGAGATAAATCTTTCATGTATTTTAAGACCATGCATTAAACAAAAGGGTTCAAAAGGATTCCATCTACGCTGATTATTTTCGCTTTTTAAAGGATTACAATTTTTACAAGCAAAAAGTTTTTTCACAATATATTTCAAACAAAATTCCTTGTAGAAAAACAATATTTTGAAGAGAGCCTATATATAAGGTATTTCCTGCGATTCCTTTTCAGGGATGAAGGGAAAAGGCGGAAGAGCAGACGTACAAGATGTAGTTAGATGCGGTGAGAATCGTGGCTTCAAGAAATCTGTGGAAAAAAGTTTAAAAAATAGTTTTTTAAATATTTTATACGCTTTAAATTTTTTTGTGTGCATAAGAATGAGCTCATAAAAGCATGATATGGTCTGATTTAGGAGTTTAGAGAAAATGTTTTGATTTATATTTCTTCATAAAGCTCACGCATTATATTCTGTTTTATGCGAAAATAAGTCAGCGAAACAATAGACCGGAGAAAGAAAAAAATCTGTCGTAAATTCAAAGAATAATTTTCAATTATCTTCCTAGGAATGTATTTAGTATTTTCATTTTTAAATAAAGCTTTGTTGGAGAATAAACCTTGGCTAAGAATAAGTGAAAAGACTCACTTTATGGAGAAGTAGATATAAAACCAGAGCCATGGATTAGCTGTGAGAAGCTTAGAGAATACTCCAAGGTCGCTGAAGGAATGGTAGATGTGAAGGATGGAGGTGAGAAGACAACCGATGGAGACGACGAAATGGCCAGTTGATATGGACCGGTGAAGACGGTGGTAGTATGTATGTTTGAAAGAGGTGGAATGCTTGAATGTGTTGTAGAAGCTTTTGCTATGATAAGAGTTGTTATTGGAGGGACTAATGCGAGGATAATGCTCATCATTATAGTTGTAATGAGGATCGTTTTCAACTTCTGCGTCATTCTTTTGCTTCCGTGCGCCGGTATCAAGGGATTTCCCCGTTGTTTCCGTGACACCATCCGCAACGTCGTTTCCAAACGATTCTTTATCGACGTCCAAAAGTTTATTTTTTTCAGAATTATAAAATATTTTTCTATTTCTGTGAAACTTTTTAGGAAGAAATACAGCTTTAGTTTTAATTTGATGTTTTAAAGAGATTTTATTGGAGGATGAATTGGCTTCGAGACACGTGATAAATTCTTTTTCGACACACCTTTCACACATGGAAAAACTTTCTTTTTCATCGTCTTCTGAATATTCATTGTAATTTATTCTCTTATTTTCCATTCCTTCATTTTCATCACCTGAAACATATTCAGCTTTAAAAATACTTGATTTGTCTGTGAAAAGGGGCAAAGGCTTGATTAACCCTACACGACAATCATCGTCCCTCTCCTGTCTTCTTGGTATCCTTGACATTGTTTCACTTACGATACTTTTAAACGTATTTTTTGGATGGAATTCCACAAACGCGGGTTTGTGTCTTATCGGAGTCTTCGCTGATTGAACCTTTAAAAGATGATTTCCGTTTTTTTCTGATTGATCACTTTTATCGTTTTTTGAATTTTTGAATTTAACGTTAAGATTTTTCATCCTTATCCAAGTTTGCTTCTTTGAAGTTTCATCTGTTTTTGTTGAAGATGAAGAAGAAGAAAAAGATGATGGTTTATGGTAAAAGCTATAAGATTCCTGAGATGACTCTTTTTTAGATGAGATCTTTTCATATTTCTCGTTTTCAAAAAGGCTCTTTTTAAAGCAATTTTTTTTATCAAGCCAATTTTTTTCAAAACTGGTTCTAAAGCAGTTTTTTTCAAGAAACATATTTTTGACTGGGTGGCTCACTTGTAGAATTTTTTCTTTACTTGTTTTATGGTTTTTAAATTCATTTAAATCTTTCTTATTAGTACTGTTTTCAAATATGATTAATTTTATAGGTTTTGGGTTTTTATTTAAATCTCTAATATTTATCTCACTGTTATTTATAAATTTTTTAATCTTTGCCTCATCATCACACTTTTGATGAGCGTACTCATCACACGTTTTTTTAATTGCATTTTTCTTTACCTTTCTTTTTTTCCTTTTTTTCATGCAACGGCTTATCTCAAAATACTTTTCAAGATCAGTATTGTTTGAAGAATCAAACTTTTCATTAGAACAACTTTCTAAAGTTTGTAAGCTAAAGCCGTCTTCATCATTACCGCATTGTTCCACCCCTCCAAAGTAACTTCTCAGCATGATAGCATCCAAAAGAAAAGAGAAAGAAAAAGACACGAACCAAGTGATGAAAACAATTTGCAAGATGAAGTGCCAGTGTCGGTGACTCGGCTTGTGCGCTAAGCCGTCCAAGCAGCCGAGAAGAAGCACAGTTGAGTAATAGAAAAACAATGCAAGAAGCCTTGCTGCAAATATAAGATAGTTTGTCTTCTGGAGAGGGAATGATGTCTTGCTGTTGGCTGTGTTACTATCTGAATTTGTTATCATTTTGTTAATGTTTGAAATTTCTATTGTACTGTTTGCTGAAGGGTTTTGAAAAGTTGTCAGTAATTCAACTGATCCAACATTAACGTCTGAGACATTATCTTTTTCAAATTCATTATGATGTTTTTCAGACTTCTCAGAACAGTGTTCATGATGATGACTAGAATGAAAATCACAACAAGTGCTCCAATCATGCGTCTGCTTTAACTCACTAAATAGCTTCTTTTTCTGGAAGCAATTGCTTTTGACAACGTCTTTTTCTTTTATTTCTTTTATTTCAAAATATTTTCCGGAAAAAGCTTGATTAATGGTGCAATTATCCTGGTCGCCTTTGTGCTCGTTACAAGTACTCTCACAGTTTTCAGCGTCGTAACGATCGAGCCGACTAATGACCGGCTCTGGAAGGTAAGCCAGTGGATAAGATAATTTAGAGGTTTTACGCAAACACAAGAGCAGACTGATAATCAGCGGGGCGCTCATGTTCTTTAGTATTCTAGACAAAGCGTACGGTAGAATGTTGACTGGTTGGTAGAAGACGATTAGAAGGTTCAAGGTTGAGACAGTGTTGAAAGATAGATGGAAGAACAGCGTGAGAAGGCTTGATACCCTTCTCCAATTGCTTAGTATGCTACAATTTTCACTTAAGGTACTTTCCCTTGTGATGCTCCCGAACCGTGAACAATTTATGCATTTTTTCTTGACGGTTCTATAAATGATGAACAAGGCACATAGGCTGTTGAGGATGAAGATAATGGTGAAAGTGAGCAAAAACAATGGCCACCAAACTGACCAGACAACCACTGCTTCGATCCAATCGGGTTGTGGTTCTATTACGTAGTAGTCATTGTTGTTTCGATGGTTGTTGTTGTTGATGTCATTCCAATCGAAGAAAGAGTCATTGGGATGGTTGGCAGTGAAACTAAACTTATTTGTTGGGCTCATGTGATAGTTTTTATTGTTGTTCAAACTCATTTTTATAGAAATTCAAACGCTTAAATGATTGAGTAGTCCCTATTGATGCCTAAATTGCTGATAGTTTAATTTGCTTTTATAATTTTAATGAAGCAGTTTCTTGAGATATCCGTTGCTCATCTATCAATTTATTTAAATAAGTTTTTTTGAAAGTTTCTTCAATAAACGAGTTTTATTTATCCAAAAAGAATGTTCAAAATTAATATATTTTTTAAGTTTAAACAAGGAATGACAATAGGTAAAAAGATTGAAACCAATTAAATAATTAATAACTAGATTTAGGTCAAGCACACAATAAAATAAGTCAATTCAAAAAACGCCGTACTGGGAGTTTTTACTGGTTTAAACCAATTTACAAATTATAGAAAATATAATTTATTTGTAGAAAAATGTTGATCTTGATATTTAAAAAATAAGATTAAAGAACATGAAATATTTTGTTTCCAATTTTCAATATTTTTCTATAATCCTTCAAACATGTTTTGAAAATATCATTTTAAAAACCTTCAATGATATGTAATAGTTTTTCATATTTATTTCACATTGTAAAAAGCTCCAATCTAATTCAATTAGAAAACAATGTTTATTTATTTTTTGAGCCTAGAGTCATGAACTGCTACAAGTAATGGGCTTCAGTGTAAGATTGAATGTTCCCAAAGGTTTTAAACTTTTGAAGCATAAGAGAATGCTATTTTTTTGATAAAGTTGTTTTTTACATTTATTGGAAACTTAAAAAAGAATTAAGCTCTAAATTAGACGCCCTTCACTCATTGAAACCCCACCATTAATCTTTAATCTCAGGGGTCGAAGAATTTCAGGATTTAAATTTGATTTATTACTTTCTAAATGTTAGAATAATTATACCTCATATATAATTTTTTTTAAATAAAAATATTATAACTATTTTTTTCTATTTATGTAATTTTATTTGCGTGTATGTGTATTTGTCTGCGTGGGTGGCGTTTTTATCAGAGGAAGACTCACTAAAGCAATCCAGTTTGGATGCGACGTGGAAGCTTTATGTTTCCAATGCGACCATCTACGTGCTTTTTTGAATGTTTCTATTGGAGATGAAATTAAATCCGAACTTTTCAAACTCGACCTCGAATTACGCAATTCGAACCAAACTTTAAAAAACATATTCGAACCCAAACCGAACTCGAAAATTCTCAACTAAATTTATTAAAAAATTCAGAAATTCATTTTTAAAAATTTTATTATAATATTTTGTTTTTTTTTGCAAAGAATCATTTACGGCATTGGATGGCTTGCGGCGGTTTTTGCATTATAAATACGTTTTGATGTTGTCTAAATTTTCTTTTCTGAACTGTTTTAAATTATTCTCTGTCTTTTACTTGCTAATATAATCATACAAAAACAATGTCTTATAAAATGATAAATTCAAATGTAAAAAAATACATATTTCTAATTCCGATAAATTAATAGGCACAAAAGAACTTCTAATGAACCCTTCGTGGAAACAAGTACATTAAATGTATGGCGTATGAAAAAAAACTACAATACAATCGAAGAAAAAAATGATAAAAAGCTCAAACCGAGCAGGGACTGTAAGGATGTCGAACTCAATCGAACTCGAACTATTACATTTGGTTCGATTCCCATATCTAGTTTCTATGTGGTGATGCTTTTGCGGTTGAATTTTATCGGTTGCATATGTGGTTTTGTTTTATAGCACGTTTTAATTTAATTATTCTGTTTATATGATCAAATAACATGAAGTTATTGCAAATTTGTGAAAACATTTTTAAATTCTTCCAGTGGTGACTTACTTTAATTAGGAATTTGAGCCTTTTAGTCCTCATTCGTATGCACATCATGCATCTCATTGCTTATTTAATTACTCATATAAAATAAATTGGTTTATTCCAATGCATGAAACTGTATCAGAATTTAATATTTTTTTTGAAATTAATTTGTTGAAGAATGCGAAAAAATAAGGCAGGATTGATACACAATTTTCTAGGCGTTCAGTTGTGTTTTTAATATATTTCGCAAAAAAAAATATTTTTATTACATGGAAGTTAGTAATTGAAACCAAATATAGGAAGGAAATTACGTACCTAGAGAAACCCTTTAAGTCCTCCTTGCCACGTAGTAAGTTCGGAGAAAGCAGTGGATTAGACTGTGAATATCTCACAAACTCCTAGCAAAAACCATTTAAAAATCTACAGGCCGATAAATTAAAAATGTATGATTTTTTCGTGAAAATTAAATACAAAGCCTTTGACCAATGGAGCTCCATCTACGTTTATATACCTTGCTTACGTGCTCCAGCGAGTACACAACATGGCTTTTATAACATGTATTTAATTATCTTTATGTGTCTAATAAAACAATGTTGGATTATCATGATGTTATTTTTCAATATAGTGGGCAATTCTGTAAAATATTACTTGATACATCTTTTTTACTCGGCACCCTTGTAACATTTAAACTCAATCAAAATGATATAGAAAAACATTTTTTTTCTTGTTGTCTCTATGTAACCTTGTTCACTAGGTATATGACTGAAGATTTTTTTTCTCGTTAATATTATCACTAGATGACGTTTTATGCAAAAAAAACAAAAGCATACCAAATTTATTTTTTTTTTATTAAAAAATGGTACTTCAAAACAAATTTAATATTCACATTATGCAAATTATAATTGTGTTTGAAGCATGCCATTTTTATTTTCTCCAAATTTATTTCTCAAGTCATATACCTATTGTACACACATTCTTATTCGTTATATTTTGATATTTTTGCCCAATTTTTTTTCCTTATTGAAAATTTCAAGGCTGACATAAACATTGGAATGAAGGTCATTGGTGATACTGCCGATGGACATGATAATAAACGGGTCGACAATGAAAAAGATTCCGAGTCGGTGTTACCGAATGTTTTTCATTTTTGTGTGATGAACATAAAAATATTTTTTTGATATTTTATTGACCTCTTTTTCAAGATATTTTAATTATTAAAGTTCACCCTTTAATTTATACAGTCTTACTTTAAAATTGTGAAAATAATTTTTAGTTTTTATAATTTAATAAATTTATAATGGCTATATTATTCAAAATTCATTCTAAGTCATAGTCAGGCGTCTCTGAAATGAAACCGCCAAAGAAATTGGAATTAGCGTTTCTAGGAAAAAAATTAGAAAATAATTAAAATTTTCAAATTATCAAAAATTATAGAATTTAAAAAATGTGTTTTCCTAGTGAATAAAGGTTTAAAATCTTACTTTTTGTGTGTTTTTTCATTTTCGAGAAGAAGGATTTTTTTTCAAAATAGAGTTTTTTTTTATTTCAAATTTCTTGTTATTTTTACTGTTAAACAAGTCTTAAGTGGACGCATTGAAATGTTTGAATCGATGATTATCCGGGATAATTTATCCTCTTGCCTCTTTTATTGCGTGCAGACATAAAAATATATTCATGAAAAAGAAATATAAATTGTATATGTTAGTAAATGGACATAGATTCCTATATTGAAAAGATTTTTTCTGCTTTCAATTTCATTTTCACAACGAAGCCAGAGAAGCTCCTTGAGAACAGGGCTGATGTGATCATACTTTCTAGCACCTGTTACTAGCCTAGCTGTAGTGTTGATTAGAGAATGACATTGCCATAGTCACATTCGACTGAGAACCAGAGCAGAAGCCAATGTTCTCAGTGAGTCTTTGGTCAATAACAATCTTATGTATCCTATTTGCCTCATAAATGCACAGCAGGTTTGACTCATTGTGTTTTTATCCCATCCAATGAATTTTAAGCTTTTAAATTATTTTATTCTGAATATAAAAAAGACTAAAGTCTTTTAAGAATTTGATATTCATATTTGCATTCTGCACATAACAATTTAGTTTCGACTAATTGCATTTTTTAATCAAATTTTATTTCTTTTTGTTGCTCAGTAAAATCGAAAAACCATAATTACTTTCATGTTAAAATTAAAAAAATATGAGAAGATTAGAAAGACCAAAATATTAAAAAAAAGGAGTATGAAATATGCAAAGATTAGGGATGAGAGAAGACATAAAGAGGAGCTTTGATGGAGTTTTGAGGCTCTTCAAAAAGCCTAATGGTTTTGTGCTATGCTTGAGGCTGCTCTTTCGGGAAGCTTTCATGAGATGAAGAAATGAAGCTTTAAAACACTTTCTATCTAACGTAAAATAACATTTTTGTAAACAGAAATACAAACAAATACATTTATAGATTTATCTACAACTTTCTGCTTATCAGCTAGAATGAGCGTATGATTTTTACTCAGACTTTTCATTTGTACGGAAATTGATTTTGTCGATAAATATGATCCACGCAATGACATTCCAGTTGATAGCGTTTCCTAAAAGACCCTAAAAGCATATTATTGCTTTTAGGGGGACTTAAAATTTGAAAAACTTTACGAAAACTATTTTTTAAATATGAAATTAAGATAGGAAGTTCAAATAATTGGTTTTAGTTGAAAGATTTTTGGACAAAAAGAATTAAGAAGCCAAAAAAATTAGTTTTTAAAAAAGCTTACAAATTCATGACGAATCTGAAAGGAAGTCTCCTTTGATGCTCAAATAGCATGACTGTCTTTTCTGAAAAAGATAAAACTCGTTCTAGGAGTAAATAATATATAAAGTTTCATTCATGCAAATGTACATGTATATCTTATTCTAAAAGATAAAGTACTTAAATTAAAAGGTTTTTATCAAGTTGCTAAAACGCTATAAATAATGGAAATAAAATAGAAAACATGTGTTACATTAATAAAAATCATAAAACAATTATGCAAAAAAGTTCTACAAAAACCATGAAATACACATAAAAATAAATAAAAACAAGCGCACAAACCTAGACATGCAAAGAAGGATGAACAAAGATAGCGACACACATTGTGAGCATCGTGGTAGTTAAGAGCATTATGAGATTCTGATGAGAACATAAAATTGGAGGAGATGCAAAAGAGCTTCTGTGCCACTATAAGAAAAGTGCTCAAGGGAACATCTAACGTGTTTTAGTTTTCAAAAAGATATCCATTATTGAAAAAATAGATTTTTTTTAAACACGAAAAAGATTTTGTTTGAGTAAACAATTTTTCAGAGTCTGATGAATCGTTGCAGACTAAGAAAAGATAAAACTTGACATATAGTTTCATGAAGGAAAAAAAACTAACCAAAATACTTTTAAAAAAATAAAAGAAAGACTGTGTGGTTCAAATTGCATTTCAAGTTAGCAGATTGAATGAAGCTGAAACCCGGAACGAATGAAATAAAGAAATTAGCTTCTAGAAATGTTATTGCTGGACAAGTGGAAACTCCAAAAGTGGTAGGGTAGTCTCATAGCAGTTTGGTAGGTATCGGCTAGAAAAAAGTGACATTGGTAGAAAGAAAGTGAAGCTATAAAAAAGTATTCAAGAGTTTTTGATTGGGCTTTTATTATTACTAATTAAAGCTCTTTAAATCCTGTTTTAAAGTTTGAGAATTCGAAATATTACATGATTATCTGTTTTTATCTTATAATATCTGGATTTTAATATATTTTACACCATATCTCATTTATATTCTATGATAGTGTAATCAAAAGTCATTCATATATTCATGCTTAGAATCATTTTTGATTGAACAATGATTGTATTTCCTTCGCTGTGATATTTCCGACAAATATTCTGTAAGAAGATAAAACTCAATAAATGAAGCAAGCAAGTTATTATATCATACGTAAAAATATCTATTATTGAAGACGTAAAATTGTCTTTTGCTTTTCTAGCATAAAAATGTTTTTTTCAATATGTGATAATAGTAATAATAATTATAACGAGCATTATTATAGTAGGATATGACTCAAACTTCATTTCAAAGTTGCTTTCATGGGTTACTAGTGCATCGGTTGCACTCTAGCCTAGGACCATTAACTGTTAGTCAAGCCAAGAGCCTTTACAAACTCGGCTACCCGTTCACCCAATTGTAAGATTTTAAAAAAAATTTGAAAAAAAGATAGATATACATTCGAAGTGTGCATAAGTTTAGAGAAAAATTATTTTTCGACTTAAAGAATGCGACTTTATATTAAATACAAAAAACTTGAAAATTTTTACAAATTTGGAAAAATTGTTTTTACAAAAGCAGAGTAAAAAGTTAATTAATCATATTATATTTTATGTAAGGATATATTAGCGAAAAGTAGGGAAAAATATTTTTTATGGTTATGTGAGAATATACTGCCATGAGAATGTGAGGGGACTAATGAACATACTCTTAAAAAGTTGATGAATATGCTGTAAAATATATTTTCAATTATTTAAATATATTTTTATTTATATTTTGCTTTAAAGTTTTAAATTATAAAGAATGAATATAAAACCACGCTAAATGTAATATAATTCAGCGCATCAACACGCACCTTACTGCGGTTTATTGTACAGGTAATAAACACTAATTGACAGTTAAATTTTCAAACAAAAACTTATCTAGATAAATGTTAAATCAACTCTTTTAAAGATTTTAACACTTGAAAATGTTTTGTAAAATGAGTTTTTAAAATATAAAAAGATATTTACAAATCAAAACGCCTCATTATCCTTCTTTTGTGAACACTTCTGAAAAGAAGAGACTTATGAAAAACTTTGTTTACAAATATAAAAATGATTTTATAAGAAATATTATATAATTTGAGTTTTTTGAGTTTATATTCTGTTTTCAAAAGCAGAATACAAAGACAATTTCTAAAATACTTGATTCATTTAATATTTATTAAAACTTACCAATTTATATATTAACTGTGGCTTACAAAATTAGCTGAAGTTTTTGAAAAGTTGGTTTTCAGTTGAATAAAATCAATGAAAATTACCGAACTCCAACTTTATACAATAGCAAAATGAATCCAGAGTTACAAAAGAAAAGAAGTTGCGTCGTTTGCGTCAAGAACCTTCTGATCGTCATCAACTGCTTCCTCATGGTGAGTTTAACTAGCGTGCTATGTCCATCACTAATATTTCACGCACAGCTATCATCTCCCTAAACTAAACATTTTTCAATCATTCTTTATCTCAGCTTATAGGCACAGCGATCGCTGGAGTGTTCTTATGGATGGCGATTGACCAAGTGGCTCCGGTGAAGGGTGTGACTGGCAGTGACCTTGCCATGGTTTCCGTCTGCTTACTCGTTTGCGCGGGAATTCTTCTCATATTGGCCACGTGTCTTGGCATTGCCGCTGCCGCCGCTGAAAGCTATGGAGCAACCGTTGTGGTGCGTGTGTTGGAGAATTCCAGTGAAAGAGCACATTTTTTATGGTTGATGAAGGAGAAGAGTTATTAAATGCTTTGATCATTTGAAAAATATATTTTCATTTAGATAGTGTTTCCTCTCATTCTACAAAAATAAAACTAATTTATTTTGCCAGTACACCATTTTAGTGTCGGTGATTCTGCTCGTGTTTGTAGCTGCAGCAGTTTGTGTGTCTGTCTTCAAAACAATGGTGAGTAAGCTCTTTTGCGATAGTTTTTCCTAGTAAATGTAATGATGGCGTTGAATATTTTTATACTATTCAAGCATAAAGGTTACAAGCACATCTTCCAAACTCTTTCCTATTTCTAGTAAACTTTTTCATAAGAACTTTTACTATTGCAACCACCTCAGATGACAGAGCCTGTGCGGATAGAAATGGAAGAACTTCTACGCAAGACCTATGGCTACCACCTCGACAATCCGTGGAATTCTCGTGTCACTAGCGCATGGAACACTGCCCAAGTTAAGGTATCTCAAACGGTTTTGTTTAAAAAAATTAATATGTATTAGATGTTAATAAATAATTTTGATTTTACGGAATTTTGAAAACTTTTTGTTATTTATAATCGTTCGTAATTTATCTTTTCATCATCATATTCATTTGAATCATCAACATCTCAACCACAGAACAACTCCACCAGCACACCTAACGATAACTATCCCACTTCTTACTTCTCAGTGGCAATGCTGTGCAGCGGCAGACAAGAGCTGGGCCATATATCAAGAGAGCATGTGGTACGCATTCACCATTGGAACCGACAGTAAGTGCATCATAAACAACAAATTACAGTACATTTTACTCTTATTAATTTTCGTTTCTGGCTTAAGCCTCTTAAAATGCCAGATTATAATTATTTATGTCATATTTTTAACCATCACCCATTTTAAAATCACAAATATTTTTTTCTATTTCTAGATAAAGGTACCCCCTGGGTTCCTGAATCTTGCTGTGAGAGGCATTCAAATGGAGAAATTAAGGTGTTTTAGTTATTGAATTTATAAATATAAATGAAATCATTATTCAAATTAATATATTATATTGTGCTTTAAAAAAAGTATAAATTTATATGATTTTTTTTCCAACCCCAGAACCGTCTAGCTTGTCTTTACACCAAACCACCAGCCATAGGAGACCAATATGCTGGTATTTCTGCTCCTGTACACCAGAGAGTGAGTAGTTTGAGGATTGAGAATGATTGAATAATATTGATTGAGTTTCATTAAATGGTTTCAAAGAATTTTAAGTATTGTCAAACGTTTTTTACTACTGCAACTATTCATGCAGGGCTGTTACGAAACCCTGAAGGACTTTTTCATTGGTGACCAGCTTTCGTGGTTCACGGGCATCTTCTGGGTTGGAGTCGCAGGAGGCATCTTAATGGTATTATTGATTATAAAAAAAACATCCACTACATTAAAAAAGTAAATGTTTTACTTATAAGAGTGGTCACTAAATTTTCACGTTTTTTAGGTAATCAAACAATAATTTTTCCCTGCATCACCCATATTAAATTGATTTTCCTTTCAACAGCTAGTTCTTCTCATCATCTCCATCTCCTTTTCTTTCCAAGTCAAAAGGGAGTACAAGCTTCAAAGACTCAGATCTTCCGACTTTGAATTCCATTCGAAACCTTCAGTGCACTCCCATCTAGTTCTCAACTCACCCCCGGACCATTCATCCAGACCCGACAATTCTCTTTCCTTCAGACAGACCGCTCCAAACCAGTACATGTATTCTATGGCTTGAGCTATTAAGATATTTATTCTCTCTTTTTTTATACTTTAGTAAGATAATTATTTTTAATAGTTTCTTTTTTATAAACTTTAGTAAGATTAGTTTTATTTTTTGTGTGTGTACAAGATTTAAAAATAAGATATACGTTTATTTAAGATTTTAGTTTCCGTTGCGTTGATCTTGTAGATGTGCTATTCGTTTTTTTCTTTTATTCGCTAGATCGTCTGTCTATTCATTTCCTCACAGCATTTTCATGATATTTCCGACTTTTAGCATTTATAAATGGTATATGTAAAAACTGTTTTTTATTTAAAAGTTAGATAGTTTGTGCAAATTTGTTGGAAAAATGTTTTACTTCGTGTAATCACACTCAAAATATTTGTATCCTTATCATCTAATTGTATTTATATTAGTTAATTATACCATTTTATTCCCTTTTTTATACAAAAAAATGTTGCTTTTGATGTTTTGATTTGAGATAATTGTTATCTTTCGTGCTCATATTTAAATCGATTTAAATCATAATATTTTCCATATAGTTGGTTTAAAATGAGAGATTTTAAGTTAAATGCTAATATATGATTACAAAATTAACCCAATTTCCGTGAAAAAATCATTAAGTATTAAGCCCTTTATTGCCTCCAATAAAACTACTTCCAGCTTAAGTTTTATAAAAATATTATATACACTTTTTACTTTATAAAAAAGGTTATTTATAAATATTAAGCTAATCAATTTTAAATATAATCGAGATAATCCACAATAATAATAATAATAATAATAATAATAATAATAATAATAATAATAATAATAATAATAATAATAAGAATAATAATAATAATAATAATAATAATAATAATAATAATAATAATAATAATAATAATAATAATAATAATAATAATAATAATAATAATAATAATAGCAATCATATTACTTTAGGTGGAGGCATTGAGCGAAATGAGCCGGCAAAGCATGTGTTGAAAAGGACGAGGAATCTAACATTATAATAACTTTAGTTATAGTATTTTTCTTCTACTTTTTTGATTATTTTTATTAGTACTTAGAAAGTGTTAACATCATTTAAAGATTATTATAAGAGGTCTTGAAGCTCTTTCGGGTTTACGCCACGTTAAAAATACTCGTCATTGTATTTTTAGAGTGCTTCTGATGGAAACTGGATAAAACTTTAAGTAGCTTTAAAAGTTTTTTTCCTTCTTTTTTGTGTGAATAATACTTGTAAAATAAAAATATTGCGTCGGTTTTTACAAAAAGTTCATGATTAAAATTTTACTCACTGAACCTAAAACTTGCATCAATGTTAAATAATCTTTAAAATCAGGAATGGCAGAAGAGGCTCTTGTTTAAACTGACATTGTTGTTGCTGTTGTGGTTGCTGCTAAACTGGTTCAATGCAGCTATCCCCTCCAAGAGATTAAAAAAATATATAAAACCTATTTAGTTAGTAATTTTTCTAAATTTAAGGTTTAAAATAATCTACCAAGTCAAATTGACTGCTGAGATGGCAGCTGCAAACCATAGAACCCTATTTAGGAAAACAGTTTTAGTAGTGGTTGACTTTTGTCTCATACCTGAAATTATAAACCGCTCAAAACTCAATGGAACCTTCAATGAGAATCTCAAAATGGTTAACTCTGAAGCAATCTCATGTGTTTGCTCAACGCGAGAAGTTCTTTCTCTCCTGTGATTGGAGCATCTGAGCTGAGAGCAACCAATGGAAAGGGGCAAATACAAAAGAAGGAGGAGTTATGATGAGTAACGATGTGGTGTGAGTTAATGGTGTGCTCTCAGCAATCAAGGTGCTTAAGAAGTATGGCGTGTTGTTTGGTGTGTTGGAAGGGTGGAGTGTTGCTGTGGACGTGTTGTGTATTGTGTGGTATGGTAGATGTGTTGTGTGGGATGGTAGATGTTTCAATTTGTTTGGTAGGGTAGATGTTTCAATTTGTTTGGCAAGGTAAAGGCTTTAATTTGTTTGGTAGGGTAGAGGCTTTTTGTTGTTGTTTGGTAGATTGAATGCTTTGAGTTGTGTAGTAAGGTAAATATTTATATTGTGTGATAGAATTGAAATTTTTAAAATCCTTGAACGCAAAGTTTTCATCGAACATAAAATAAACTATCTAAAAACAAAGTATGAAACGCTAATGAAGAATAGAGGAGACAGAGGTGAAAGGTGAACGGGGAAGGTAGGAGAGTATGCCTCGAAGTCAGTAAGTAATTAAGTGAGGAGGTGGTCCTGATGCTAGTGGTGGAAGTGAAAAGAGTGTTTGTGTTAGTGGTAATTGTGGTAGAAATTATTGTGTTAGTGGTAATTTTGGTAGAATTTATTGTGGTAGTGGTAATAATGATATTTGTGCTTTTTGTGCTGGTCTTTTCACACTCACTGTTGTAGAAACAAGTTTATATTTAAATACTGTATATAATAAAAAAAATATATTGAACACATATTCAATGCAAATTTATTTAGATAACCCCATCTTTCAGGTATTTTTGCGTGAATTGAATTCATTCGTGAATTACCGGTAAATTACATATCGACAGCGTTATAAACAGCGGCACGTTGCATGAGAATGGATAACGAGTGTGGTGGCGGCTCTTGCCAAGTGCTCTGAGCCACCACTGATTTATTCCTCTCTGCCACAACCACCCTTCGCCACGTACCACGTCCATCTTGTAATTACATTTTCGTCTTTTGAACGCGTTTTTAGTGAAAATACCTTATTCAATTACATTTGTTTTATTATGTTATTTGTTTCATACATTTTTACAATTTCAAAATTATATACTACTATTCGATCCTTTATTATACGCTAAACTTTTTTCATGAATATCACAAATACATTCTCAAAACCACAATTCTGCCGATGTTCAAGTTACGAAGGGAGAGAGTGGAAGAGTGTGCATATTGCATATCGTCTCGAGGCGCTGTTGTCTTTATTGACGTCACTCCGTGTCACGCTCCATCCTTATCGAGTGCCTTCCTCCACTCGGCCTGCCTGCCTGCTACTTCAGCTTTCCAGTCTATCGGCTTTATTTTTTTCATTCAGTTCATTCTTTTCTTTTCGGTAATTTTATTTGATTGTTATCGTTTTGAAATAGTTAACAAGTGTATGTGAACATTTTACTCCCACTCGCTGAATTATCCAATATATTCAATTACTATTCATAATTTAAAATAAAGGAGTGTAACTTGAAAGTCGAAATACTAAAAAATAAAAGCAAAATAGTTGAGAAAAGATTTACAGGAAAGAATAAACAGCAGCACGATGCCTCTTAATTAGCAAGATAGTGCGCAAAACAAAAGCTGTTGCCTGCGGTGGGCCTTTCATCACGAACGAGTGTTTCTCGTGCCGACCATCAATTAAGGCCAAATCGACCACCTCACTTCCTGCTTTGAGGCCAAACTCTCGGGACTGCTCTAGCTTTCCAGTGATTAAAGTCTCTTTCAAAAGTCTTTTTAGTGTCTCATGACCGTTAAGCTTTCTGCGAAATTGATTGCTTTTTCTTATGACTTTGGAATCGTTTTTCAATTCGTAAATGTCGTTTTTCAAATTTTCAAAATGTTAAAACTTTTCATTTTTAACATTTTCACAAAATTCTTTTAAAAACTATTTTTTAAACTGCTATAGCATAAAAGAAAGTTTACTTAATGATTTAATAAGCCAGGATTGTTCATTAGCTTTTCCTGAAATTGGATGGCGAGTGCATCGCGTTTTCGATGTAATAACAATGTATTCAGAGCTTCTAGCAGAAAACTGTTTTCTATCTTAATACAAATAAACAGTTAGTTGGAATAAATAAATACATTTTTAACTTGTTTGGTTGTTTTTCAGTCTGGGGAAGGATGGCTGCAGCAGCCAGAAGTGTTAAAGTGGGTGATGGAGGGGGGGGGGGGGCGGAAGAATTGTATTTGAATGAAAATTTTTCCTGATCTATCTATATTTATTCATGCCTGTGTTAAACTTATATTTGTTTTACTTATGTTTTCATGTTCCTTACTGACATTGTATTTTTGGTTTTCCCCCCTTTTCTTCAGTTTTAAAAGTTATATTTACCAGACCAACTTGAAAAAATCACTCCAATATACACAATCAAACACGCAAAGGCACATAAGTAATTGATAGTTATATGTGTAATAGAGGCCTGTCAAACATTCGATTGACCCGTCGTATATCGGCTATAAAAGGCGAAGCAAGTAGCTTGTTACAGTGTTTGTGGTTTTACTTAAACTAGAACATAAGTGATTTTTTTAAATTATTCTTTTCAAACTACAAGGCATATTCAGTTAGATAAAAGGTTATAAAAGTAGTGTTTTAACGTTAGTTTCTCAATAAAATATTCGGTTAAAAACGGTATTTAATTGGGTACAATGAAAAAAACTGATATTTCTTTTGTTCACGGCGCATCTTTGCAACAAGAGCCCACCAAAAAACAACAAATTTCCCAGAAACTTCAAAATTCTTCAAAATCTAAAAATATAATTGCAAAAATAGAATCTGAATTTCCTAAACTGACTGACGAACAGCAAATCACTGCAACTAAGCTTTTACAACTACAAACTAAACACTCCCTTCAACACCAACAACATTTAATAGAACAACAAGGCTTCAAATCGAACATGAATGCACCAGAAAAGCAAGTCAAACCTCTTCCTTCAATAGAAACTTGGAATCAATTTCTTTTGAACAAAAATAGCAACGTACAAAAATCTTGGCCATACCGTAAAGAATTCGACTCAAACTTTTTGAAATGCATTGAAAAAAACAGAAGTAGCCACTTGCCAAACTTTACTGAAACCATTCACTATTCTAACAACTACAACTTATCTCGAGTTAGATCGTCCAATCTGCATCAGACGACCAGCAGTAATGCACTAATTTCTCAAAAATCCTCCTTCTACTTAGACACTCACCTCACTCGCAATGCACCCACCACGGCAGAATACATCCTCACAGACGGAAAAAAGTGCTTCCAGTGCCCGCAATGCAGGTACGCCACTGACCGCAAGAACAACCTCAAGCGCCACTTGGGCACCATGCACAGGGACTGTGGCAGGCTTCTACGCTGTTGTGACTCAGTCTTCAGTTCCAAAGCCGCCATGCGAGAACACATTTTCGCGGTACACAGAAGCGGATACCGCTGCCAACACTGTAGAAAAAGCTTCTGCAGGAAAGCTTTGTTGAGAAGGCATGAAGCGGGACATGATGGGTGCTTTGGAGCTATTTCTAAATTGACACAAAATAATGATCAAGTTGATGACTACTGCAAGGGAGCATTTCACAAATTTTCATCCGAAAAAAGTCTTGTTGTTAATCACGTTAGAGGAAAATCTGCACTCACCACAGACGATAAAGCGGAGGTGCTGGAAAAAGCTGTCATTGAAAATGAGGCGTTTAAAATTCAGAAAATTCCTAATATTAATTATGTTCAAAAAGAAGAAACTGATGAAATAAAAGCTTCAGTTGATGGCTCTTCGAAGAAAATGTTTAGTTTCGAAGCTTCTTCTGAAACCTTACCGACTTATTCTCACGTTGGAAAGCCCGAGGCCAATCACATCGACTATTTGAACCTGCAACTCAACCAGTATAAGCTGATTGAGTTTTACCGACGCCTGCATTTCAACAGACTCTTCTACGATAGCCACTTTTACTCCGACTATTTTAAAGCTTTTAAAAACTTTTCAGAGTTCGAAAAGTACAAAGAAAAGTATCAAAACTCTCTGTTCAAAGAGGAAACAAAAGAGAGTACATTCTTGCAAGAACCATTTACCACTTTTCATTGGCAGCATTTCTTGAGTCTTAGCGAATGTTTTATAAATTTGCAGAAAAAATTTCTTTATAACGAGAACGCTCATCAGAATTTTTATTTCCAACAAAAAAATGCTTAAGATTTTAGACATTTTCAATTAAAGCCATCTAAATAATTATTTTCAAACTGATGGCTTTTCTGAAACTTTATAGCTCGAAGAAGTTCACTTTTTAGAGAACTTCTCTTGTTCATATTCGTTTACTTTTATCTACTTTATTATTATCAAAGTGTCTAGTGTTTCCGTGTTTGAAAATATTAAATAAAAGATCATTCATATTTTCTAAAGATTTTTCTTTAAAAAATTAAATACAAAGCTTGCACTTCAAGAATCGTGAATTAAGATGACACTAACTCACCAAGCAAAAAGTTCTCTTCGATACAGATTTGTATGTTCTTCTTGTTGCATTAGGTTTGCAAATCAAGAAGATTTGCTCAAACATGACTGTCACCCAGATTTATACAAGTTAAACTTTGCCTGCAAGCATTGTAACAGTGTATTTGAACTCAGAGAGGCTTTAAAAAAGCATGAAATGGGATGTAATAAATATCGTATAATGTCAAAAACTTTATCTAATAAAAATGTTAAAAATGTTAGAAAAAATAAAATTAGTAAATTTAGAATAATAAATCAAAAAAATAATGATCTGTTAAAAAACTCTCATGACAAAGTGGAAACAAATAACAGAGGGCATCTAAAAAATTTGAGCAATCATTTACTAAAGTCTGAGTCATCTTCAACTGTCCTCCCAGCAAGCTCACATTCATCTTTATCATCCTCTCAAAAAGATTCAGAAAAGCCACACCGATGTCAGATTTGTGGTAACTGCTTCAAGTATGACTTTTCACTTAATGCCCACATGTTCTCCCATTCTGCAATAGAACTTCAAGCTGCAGAACAGTTTGTCGAGATGGTCAGGTGCCATGAAGATGGTGGTTCCAAGAGTGAGATTGAAGACATTGATATAAGCATGCAGGATGAAGCTAATAGAGATGACTCTAATCAAGCCCTCATTAATTTCCTGTGTGCTTCAGTTGATGCTGTTGATGAAGTGAACGAACAGTGATGAAATTTTTGCAAAGGATAAATAATTATATATTATAAAAGACATTTTATAAGCAATTAATAAATGAAAAAAATACTTTTTTTCCATTTTTTATTTTGTTCAATAGTTTAATGAGTCATTTTATTTCATATTTAGTTCGCAAGCGCAACTTTGAAATTAATTTGTTTATATTATAAATGTGTATTCAAAGTTTCAATCAAATAATATTTTAAAAGTTTCTTTCATTGAATAGAAAATATTTAAGCTGTCACGAAACATGCTTTGGCACAAAATTTGAATATATCTGAAAAAATATATTCTACCCTCAAAAAGTTAAATCATGTAATAAATATCAAACAAGATGATTTTGTGAAGCTGGATAACAAATTTTACAACTTCTAGTTGAGTTTGAAGCAAACAAATCCGAAATAATCTTATCTCATCATAATTTTCTACAAACAGTTAAATCTGCTCAGAGATAAAGATGTTAAAAAATATTTCAACAGTTAGTTTTTATGGTCGAAAATTTTTTTATGAGCGTGGAATGTAATGAAAAAGTTTAATACTAAACTCTCACAAGAAAAATCGCTAGATACCATGCCTTTCTTCAAGTCTAACAAGTCACCATAAACTTATAAATCAAAAAGTTCATTAAAATATCATCACTATCACGTCACCGTCGAAATCTCAAACAAGCAGCTTTTGATGGAATCAATAAAACGTTGTCACCACCGAATAAAACTAAAATCCTCTCTGAAAAACGACTTTTCACGTTTTATACTTTCATAAATTATACTTTTTGAAATATTTTCTTCAACTAGAGCTAACCATCCTTTTTAACATTTAACTTTTCACTCAACAATAAACTCATTGACTTAAAATTCTCGCCGCCTATCAAACGCTAATTTAAAAGCCTACTTAGCATACGAGTAAACGATGCTGTTTCCACTCTTGGAAAATGCTGTCACAGCCCCATTTTGAACTTGAACTTCTTTTTGTTTGTTGCCAAGCATTGTTGACAATGTGTTTGACACGTTCAGTTGTAGACTCCTACCGTTTCTATAAGGATGGTTTATAAAACTTTTTTTTTAATCTAAGAAAATATATTTTTTATTCAAGCACTTATCTTTGAATGTTGTAAAAAATATTTAAATCAATTTAATTCAAAATTATATAAAAATTAGTTTTGACTACAATTTAAACCATATCAAAACTCACAAATGCATCATTCTATTGATTGCTCCCACAGCCTCTACCACTAAATCAGCCTAATGAAAGTTTAAAATTGTATTAAAACATAACCATTACAAAAATTAATTAAGAAACGTTGAAAAATAAAAACAATGTAATTTAAGACTGAAAATCTATAACTCAACCTTCCAACACTCAAAACCTTTTCGATGGACTTGAGACTCACGACCACGTCATTATTTCTGCTGAGGTGCAAGATGAAGAGCTGGTCCGGACCCTGCCCTGCACTCACTCCTGTGATCTGTTGATATTTTTCTGGGAATGTCACAAATTAATTTAATCAATAGCATTTACTTACTTTCTATATTCGTGGTTGGGTAGTTTCCTAGATTTTATTAACGTTAAACCTCCGAAGTCGGGATAGTGGCAAGGGTTTTGAAGGGTTTCTTGGCGTCAAGTTTGTAGATGTTCAAATCAGTGATTAAGAGAATTCTCTCAGCATTCTTCACAAAACGGTTGGTCTGTTGTTGGATTAATTGATGGTTTTTTCTTTTCATTACATAAATTCTTTTGATTTAGAGACAAAGTCGCACTAAAAAATCCCATTTAGGGACAAATATGAAAACAGACTGGAAAATATCGGCCAAACGATTTTATGAATTGATCAATTTTTAAAACAATATAAATTTATAAAAAATCTGAAAATCAAAAATCTTAAAAGTAAAACCTTCAATACGAAGCAGCTGAACCATATCTTCTTGAATAGGTCAACCCGCTGCAAGGCATCAATCGCTGTGCTTGTCTCGGCGTTAAACCTGTTTTCGTTCGGCTGCAAAAAGCAAGAAAAAGTATATAAAAAGAATGAGATAAAAATAACTTCTATTAAATATATTTAATATATAAACGTAAAAAAACTTAAGTAAACACCAGAAGAACGTAGTTACGATGCCACTTCCTTCCCGGTGTGGAATCAAGCCTCCTTCGCTTGAATGCGTCCGCTGAAAAGACCTGAAGTTTTATGATAAATAGTCATTGTTAAAACTATTTATACGTGAAACTTTTATTACAATCGTGGTTAATAGGGTCATTATGATTGGTGTTGTTTACCTTAAGTTCTAACGTGGCCAAGTCATCTTTTGTAACTTGTTTCAGTCGCATGTAGCAGTTCCATCTGGTTGAAAAACAATTTCAAAATCAAAAATTTCACATTCTAAAAAACGTTAAAAAATGCAGGAAAAAAAAAGATTTTACCTTGCATGTATTTTCTTGAGAATGGGTTCTACTGGTTTAAGTTTGTATGGTGGTACGGGCCACTGCTGTCTGCTGCTTTTGCTTGTCACTTTCCTGCAATCATAGGTAATGGAAAAAAGTAAAAAGAAAGGTATGGATAACGTATAAATTTTGATATCTTACCCGAAATCTCTTTTCACGTCCCTGAAGTAACCCCTGATAACATGATTTCTCCATGACTGACGAATAATGCAAAAACACAAATATAAAACTATTATTTTGTTTTTATCATGAATGAAATGTAATTTTTGAAACTAAGCAATACAAAACCTTTTCAATGGTTTAAAACTCAATAATATATTACTAAAACTGCAGTCTCGCCACAGACCTTTTGCATAATAGCAGCAATTTTAGGCATAGCTTCTTCTCTTTTGGTTTCCAGTGCATACATGGTTTTAGGACTCCGAATGAAAATCTTCGTTTTTCCATACTTAACGTCACTTTCAAAACCGTTGTCTCTTATGATCTCTTTGGTGCCGTCTTCTGCTGATCCTCTATGCCGTGGCCATGTTGATTTGCACACCACTTTGTATCTGTTTTCGAGCGTTGAAGCTTTAAGTATACGAGATAAATTTTTCCAAAATATTTTTTTTATAAATCAACACTATCAATTACAGCAAGAAGCTAGAACAATGATAGGATTTTTTTTCCAAATCTATGACAAGAACCTTTTAAGGAATCGATCATAAGGCATTCTGAAGGCAAATCCTGCTCTCCTGACCCTCACATTCTCCAGAAGACCCAGATACTTGACCTGCTTTTCACTTCGGTCGTCGTCGAATTTCACAGGAGATTTGTCTTCGTTCGGTTTGATACAACGAACGTAGTAGGGTTCCTAGATAAGTGAGTGTTAAAAATAAAAATTAATAAAATGTATCATATGGAAAGGTTTGAATCCATTTTATTTATTGAGCGATAGGACTAAAAAAATAATTTTAAAAATTAAAATATATAAAAATTAATCGTATTTAAGTTACCTTGGAAGTGAGGTTTTGGACAAGGGAGATCATGGAAAGTTTGAAGGAGGTACCAGCAGTGACCGGTCTTTTGGTCACCTGGTCAACCCCTTTCACCCCTTCTGGCCACATGCTGCTGATAGTGCTGTTCTTGCTGTGGTAGTGATTATAAAATGAAAATTTTGTTTTTTCCTTCAAGTAATTAAAATTATTTATTTATTTATCTAACTTTTAAACTTTTTTTACCAAAAAAACTGCAATATATAAATAATTCAATCATCCATAAATCGCTACACCAGCTGATACAAGCCATCTACTGAGTACACTCTACTCATACCTTACCCACAATAACCTGTTGTGAAGCAGCCGTTTGAAGTCCTGAAAGAGAAGGTCCTTGTTCTTATCGATGAAGCCATCGACGCAGTAGGTGACGTTGCCTGCATAGTGCAGCACTCGAAAGTCCCTGTTGTATTCGAGACTCTTGTCGTTCGGAGCCATCTGGTGTGTTGTGGAGCAATTTTTAGTCACTTTGCTCTTTTTATCGTCTTTTCTTGATTTAATTATGTTTTTTGAATATTTGAATTGATGTCCGTGAAAAAAATTCATTTTTTAAATTATGAAATGTAAAGGAAAGGTATTTTAATTTGTTATTTAAAAATGCAAAAAAGTAAGTATACCACGGACCTTCCTGGTCTGAAAGTGCTTGTGTTGAGCGAGTTTGTTGGAGAGTGCGTCAAGGAAAGTAGTGTCAGTTACTTTGCCGACAGTCAAGCAAGCCTCGTCTAAGGTGGCAAATATGCCCTGAGTGGGTTAGAGATGTCATGAATTAATAATTAAATTGGTTTTAATATCTTATAAGTTTTGAGATTTTTAAAATATTGAATATATAGGCGCAAAACCAACCTTATGAGGAGCTTCAACCAAATCACAAATGATCTTGTTGTTGAAGTAGTCGATCTGGCATGCGAGTGAGAAATAGAATCAATCCTTACCTAAATTAGAATCTTAGGAAAAATTTTTATTGAAATGTTAAAATAATTACTAATTTCTACTTTGAGGATAAAAAGTCTAATAAAAAAATTAATTTTTCTTTGATGAACTTTTATTTATTTAAATAAATTAAAATCGTAAACACACGTGTTTCCATTCAATGCCTTCCCTAGCGTACTCCTCCTGCTCCTGCTTGAGGACCAATTCGATGAAGAGTTGCTGCAGCTTCTCGTTGCAATAGTTAATGCAAAACTGCTCGAAACTGATCGGTGTGATATAGAAAATAGAATTGAATAGTTTAAACTTTTCTAATTTTGAGAATTGAAAGGGAATTTTATTTTGTAGATAGTTTGCTGGTCTTAGAAATATCTTTATTTAATTAAGTTTATTATGCATACCTTTTTTGTATACAAATTACAATGAACATAATTTTATTTGTTTATGAATCAATGAAATTTACCTGTTGTTTTCGAAAAGTTCGAATCCATAAATATCCAGAACTCCAATGATTGTGCCTTTGCCTGGAGGTTTTATTAAAAAGAGTTAAAAAACTGAATAATATAATAAATCTAAAATATATGTTAAACTATTTACAAGAAGTTGAATATAAATTTTATTTAACTATAAGTGCTGCTACTCTTTCTACTTGATGCCATTTGATTTTTAACCTGTTCCATTGGTTCTCACTTGGATGGCATCGTTCACCTGCTTGACGATCCACGTAAAGAGACGATCGTAAATGGCCTGTTCAGGGATGAATGTAACGTGTCGAAAATTATAAATTTTTCATGAAACTGAAAAATATACAAAACTGAATAGCTCATTCAAAAGAAATTTTATTTTAAGATAAAATTTAAATTTTTAGAATATAATGATCCTCTAGTTTGAACTAACTTAATATAATTCCAAAAAACTATACCTAAAACCCAATACACCACCTTGCCTTAGCGAAGGCATCTCTTCCATACAAAGCTTGTTCTACTGTGTGTCCCTTGTCCATCACTTCTCCCTTGGCTGCAACCACTCTATGAATGGTGAAGCGGATGATGGTATCACTATTTTATAATGATACTATAATCTGTATTTTGATGAAAATGATGAAAATGACGAAAACATGTATGATCAAAAAAAGTGATGAAATTGTGTTTTAATGAAGTTCGAAATGTTTAAAAAACTCATTTATTTTTCTTTATTTCTTAATCGACTCAAATTCCCACCTGGAACACAAGGCCTTTTCCGCTTCAGAAACACTTACATCCAAAAGATTTGCCAGCTGTTGCAGAGCCTGTTTGTCTTGGATGCCTGTGGTTGAAAAAAAAAATTTTTTTTTATGTAAAAGAAAACAATTATACAATTAAAAAGTCTAAAGGTTTGCTAAAAACTGATATCTTACCAACTTATCACATTTGTTTTTACAGAAAGATATAAACAATATTTTCAAAAAACAAGTTTTACGACCAGCATCGTCGTTATTCTCGGTGAATGTGACATTTCCAAGATGCAAGATGGCCGCTACTATTTTCCACGTGGTTTGAGAAGCGCCTTCGAAGCCGATGTTAGCCATTGCCTCGTTCACTATCTGAAAGTCTCCGCTATCTGAACCTCCTCCCTGGTAAGGTGGGTGTTTGATGATAAAATAAGTGGTTGATTAGAGAAGTAGAATTTTTTCGCGAATATTTGGCTAGTAATAACAAATTATATTACAGTTTTTGTTCTTATGAAGTTATAAAATCAGAATATCTAAAAAAATTGAAATATTTGATTAGTGCGTATTTTTAAAGAAGTTAACTTAAAAATATGAATAACCTTTGATGGCTTATCGTCAGTGGACCAAGAAGCGCCATGTGAATGAATCTGGGAAAGTGAGAGAAAAAACAGATTAAACGATTGAAAAATTAATTTATTATGAAAACAATGAATATTTGATTACTTTCTCATGTAGAATTTCAATTCATATCTAGAGAAAAATCATAAAACTAAAAATTATGTTTAATTAAAAAGCTAAATTGAAGTCAAACTTTGGCGTCTCCTTTCTGGTTGAGGTAAGGATACTTCTTAAGATCCTTCGCCAGGCCATATGCCTTCAACTGCCTGTCATCAGCGCCTTGCAAAAGCTGCAGTAGTGCCATTTTTGAGTTTTAATATTTAAATAAATATTTTATTTTTAAAATATGCTAATTTTCAATCTAATATAAAAAATTGAAAATGTAAATCCTTTTTTAATAATTCTTTGACAATTTAAAAAATTTAGTAGACTGTTGAGAATAGATATATTTTGTTTTAAAAATTTCTATTTAAAATGACATTTTTTTATAACAAATTTTAAGTGTTAAAAATTTATATAATATACTAATATTTTCCTATTCTATTTTTAATTATTCGAGTTAAATTCTTACTTTTCACGTGATTAGCTAACCTGATAGAACGAATGGAAGTTCCTTTCACCTGCCTGCTGATGCACCACTCTTGACTAAAATTATTATTTGTATCATTAGTAATTTTCATATCTGCTCATACAGAGCTCTAAAGACACAAATGAATTGTAAAATATCAGTCAAAAGCACTTGAAACACACTCGAAAAGTCATTAAGAGACTGAAATAAGGATTAAAAGAATCTAATTTAAGCGAATAATGTAAAAACTTAGATAAATTACTATGAGAAAAAGTTTAAAATTATGTACTCCAAGTTCATTAAGAAACTATTACTTTTTCGAGCAGGTAGTTTTCGATGTGGCCTCCTATAGGGTCTCCCTTGAAGTCGAAATTAATGTCCATGTATTTGCCAAACCTGGCATGAGAAGATTTCGATTATAAATTGTTATATTACCTTTTTAATCTATATACTAAACTATAATTTAATTTTATTTTTATATAACACAACTAGTCTATGAATGCTCTATAAAAACTTCTTATATATAAAATATTATATCTACATAATTAATTAATAATTCATAGACTTAATTAAACACATTTTTATAAATCTGTAATTTCTTTTTTTAATAAGGTCTAAATCATTCAAATCTACTTTATTTTTTGGCATAATTAGCTCATAAAGATTCTTTCAAAATAACCTGCTGGAATTGTCGTTTCGATTGGTTTTGGCGTTTCCAAAAGCTTCCAGTATGCAGTTTGATTGGAGAAGAATGTTCTTCACTCTTTTTGGGGTGCATGGCGGAGGTTGAATAGTAGGAAAGAGTTTTTAAAACATTTTTTGGATACATGCTTAAAGTTTGAAATTAACAAGTACATTTTGAAAGAACTCTCAAGGGCCTAAAACCAGCTACTCTTACTCGAATACTGGTTAAGTTTTCAAAATGGTTCAAGCTATGATTTATGTTGAACATGAAAACTAAAACATTTTTGAACCTTTCGACCTCTTTTTGACCGCTGACATTGGTGACTGAGGCGAGGTATTTCATGATGATTTTGGACGCCTCCGTCTTGCCTGCTCCACTTTCGCCTGTGATGACAAAGAGAAGGAAGACGATTAGAGGCCTTTATAATAATAATAATAATAATTATAATTATAATAATATATGAGATGTCTTTAAAAGGTTGATTAAGTATATTAGTTATTAAAAATCTTTTTTTGAGTTTTTATAACATTCATGGTTTATCAAACAGATATACACAATTTAAAAAACTCAAATTATTAAAACTACTTTTATACAACTCATCCTTCTCAGTATTTCAAACCAATTTCAAACAATTAATATATATGAATATTACTCTTAGTTGAACCTGAAATGACAATACAAGTGTCCTTGGCCTTTCTCTTCATGGTCTTGTGGGCGGCATCGGCAATGGCGAAAAGGTGGGGAGGTCTTTCAAAAATCTCCCTTCCCTTGTACGACTCTATGTAGTCTTTGCTGTTAGTTAGTGGTGGTCGTTGTGATGATGAGGGTTTTGATGATGAGGCTTGAACGTAACAATATAGAATATTTTTCTTAGTTAATTCTTTATATCTACCTTTTTGCATAAAAGAATTTTTTTTAAAAACATCAAGTTCAAATATTTAAATTGTATCCAAAAGTTAGAAAACAGAATAAAAGAGAGAATTATAATGAGAAACAAGAAGCGCTTGAAACCCGTAGATGTTCATGGTCTTGTAGGGGTTCACTGCCACTATCACCTCACCGATGTACGTGTAGATCTTTCCCGCCTCGAACCTGTTGAGAGTTTTAGTGTGCTCAATATCGATGTAAGATGGAATGGAATGCCTTGATATTTGATAGTTTTAGATATTTTTAAAGTTCGTAAAAGTGAGATACATTTGGTTTTAAAATAATAATAAAGTGATCTGAATTAAACATTTCAAATAAATGTTGTTAAATTCTATTGTACTTTAACAATTATTAAATACCTCAATTTGAGATTCTTCATGAAGGAGCCAAGGTCAATGGACTCCATCATCACAAAGTCACTGGCCCCACACTGCTTTCCATCTTCCAGAATACCCGCCATCCCGTAAGAGAACCTCTGGAGTGGGGTTTTGAGATTTTATCATTGGAATTCAATAGATTGAGTTAGGTTTAATCAAATAGAGTATTTTGATTCTTTGGCTTTCAGTTTGAAAAGTGTTACTAACGAGACTAGTTCCGTTCTAACAAAGTCTCCGATTATTAGGCGGGTTATATTACTCTTATGGTATTCCGAGGCGTTTAAAATTTTTTTTACAAATGATTAAACATAACAGACTTTTTGAAGTTCAAACGACCAATCAAACCGGCGTATTGTTTAATGAAGCTGAAGAATGGGTCATATAAATAGATGCATGAGACAGCAATTAAATACCTCTGACACATAAAACAATCACTTACTTTCGTCTGGCCTGACATTCTTGGTGTTTTCCTATGGAGCTAATCAATGCACCTCTCACCTGTAGTGAAGACTGACGAATCCTACACTACTTTAGGTTATTCAAGTGTATATATTGTCTATGCATACAGAACACGTACGGTAGAATCTATCATTAGTAGATATAGATAAACTATATACTAGTTATCTTTTCAAATGCCTAGGGTCATATTAATATGATACTTTGGAATAATACCACGCTGACATTAGAATTAGAATCAGCTAGGATTACTAATTTATTTTCTTGCATTTTATTGGCAAAAAAAGTTGAAATACAATTTTAATGACTCAGCTAAAAAATTATGTTCCACAACACGCGTATAGAAAAATAAGATTATTGAATTGAAATATGTATTATTTAAATTTTTATTGTTCTTAGAAAAATTAATTTCAAAACAATTTTTTTTAAGTTTTGAATTTCCAATAAATAAGAAAGCTTCCGGATTCCGAATATTTAGTTATACTCATTATAGAATTAAGTTGAAAGTGATCTATCGTTCTTCAACCCAGCAACTTTTTTAAAGATAAAAACTCTAGATTCTTACAACTCAGTCCCACTTCATGTTTTAACTTGGCTTTCAAATGGGCCTCACATCATTTTTAGTACTTTTAAGCCGCTGTGAAAGTGTGCAGGCACCAGAGGCAAACTGGAAGGTCTCGTAGGATGAAGTCATGTTTGTGTCAAAAATGTGTTAGTTTCAATCATAAAATAAGAAAGCTTTTAAAATAAATTATAATAAGTATGAAATTTTTTTATATAAATTTTAACCAATGACTTGGAAAAATATATAGTAGCTATAGCTGACACTAGCTGGATGTGTGTGATCGATCGATTAAAAAACAATTATGTTTCATTTAGTATAAATATAACAACGGTTTCTGCACACATCAAATAATGTCTAAACACCATTTGTCTACTATTCTTAGAAATAAATAATAATCAAAGTTTTAACTTTTTAAATATTTAGAATAAACAAAAAAACGCGCATAAAAGAAAACAAATAAATATCAAAATAAATATAAATAAAAACCACTCACTAAATAAGTAATAGTTTTTTGGCTGATATAAATAAATGGAAGCATTTAAAATAGCGAAACAAAGATGTTTAATGGTGGAGGGCTGAGAGCATGTGATAGTTGAAGAGTTCGGAGTGCTTGGGTGAAAAAGACATGTGCTCTTCGAGGTCTAAGTACTCCATATCCTGAATGATGGAAAAGTAGGAAGTTCTTAATATTAATTTATTAATTTCTACTAGAAATATTTTTCATTAACTTTTCTAGAAAGTCTCGACCAACATTCATATTTCCCAAGGATTTAGTCTCAACAAAGACCCTAACAGAGGATTTATTTTCAATTTTTGAGTTCTAACGAGGTGACAGCTTACTGAATGATTTCCAACTATCTTATTTTAAAATAAAAAAATTTCAACAAAATATCTAATTGAAAACTAGCACTACCAAATCTCCGAACAATACAATCATTCAATAAACCTCTCGGATGTGGCAGGGTAGGTTGTTGATGTTGGTGGTGAAGGTGGAGTCGTCGTAGTGTTGGTAGAGTGGCGTGATGAAGTCTTTTGATCTGAGAAAAAAATCGATCAGTAATTGTTTCTAAACGTTGAAATTAATTGAGATAAGCTCCCATCGAAACGCAAATCTCAAATAACCGAACCACGCTGAAAACTTAAATCTACTCGAAATGATTTGCCAGAAACCATCGATAAAACTTTCCAGGGTGAGGTTATGAAGACGTTACTTTTTAAGGAGGTAAGGGTCGAAGGGGGCGTAGGAGAGGAGTGATGGATGGGAGGTGGATGAGTGCAGTGACGTCATCAAACGCCTGTTCCTCTCTAGCATCGTGTCGCAAAAGGCTATTTGGTTGTTCCTGTGGCGATGATGATAATGATGATGATGATGATGCCGATGAAAATGATGGTGAAAATGATGATGATGATGATAGTGTCGATGATAGGGAAGATAACGATGATGATTAAATAAACCTCATGATATCAAAAGCAACACAGTGCTTTCACAATAACGTTATTCAAAAAGGCAAAAAAAAACAACGAAAGTGCTTCAAATGGAGTAACGATGCCCACCTGAGGACAGCGCAAAAGGCCTCAGCCAGCGAAGGCAGACAGAAGTTAAGCGGGTTTAGGCGGGAAAAGACGATCTTCTGCGGGTACAACGACATCAGGAAAGAGTGGCCTGTTGTTGTTGTGTGGCATTTATGTGGTTTTTTGTTGATGTTGTAGTGGTGTTTTTTGTGGTTGTTGTGTGGCGTTTGAGGTTGTTGGTTGATGTTGCTGGTTGATGTTGTTGTGGTGTTCGTTGTTTTTGAAAATATCGAAGAATCATTCTCCTATAATTATAAATAACACTGTATTATAAATGTGTTTCAAGTGCCGTATGAGGTAAAAAAATGAATAAAAATACACAAAAAAACAATCAAAACACGAAAAAAAACAAAAAAAACGAAAAAAAAAACAAAAAAACGAAAAAAAAAAACCCAAACAAAACAAAAGAAAACCATTAGGCGCCTCGAGAATCATCTTATGGCGGCAGACGATGACGTAGAAGAAGGCGTGGCAAAGGAAGTAGAAGGGCGAGTGGCGTTGTTGTTGCTGCTGCAGTTGCAGGTGTTTGTTGCAGTCGCTCGTGTTGTCGCTGTACGCCTCTATCCAGTTTCGCATGCGCCCCAAGTGTTGCTGGATCGTGCTGTGTTGTTGGGTGGGGGTGAGGGGTGTGGCCTGGTCGGCAAGGGGGGTGGCTTGGTGGGTGGAGAGTGAGACACTTGGTAGAGTGGGTGGTGGTAAATGAAAGAGGGTGAAAATATTTTCTTGAAAGAATTTAATTTCTTTTGGAGGATATAAAAATCAAATGAATGAAATATTGAAGCAAATGAACGAAAATCGAAACTCACTCCAGTGAGATGTACTTGCCTCTGGAAAGCATGCCTGCGTGCAATGGTGGTCAAGCATCATCATCATCATCACCATCATCATCCTCATCATCATCATCATCCTCGTCATGATCATCATCATCATCAACATCATCGTCATCAGCACCAGCGAGATAGAGTGATGATAGTTGCCGATAGATGGCCTCCTGCGATGGACTGACCACCTTGCGCCACAACACTTCCAAGAAGTGATCTTCAATGTTCTGTGTGTGTGTGTGTGTGTGTGTGTGTGTTTATGTATGTGTTTTTGTGCGTGTGTATGTGTGTGTGTGCGTTTGTTTGTGTGTGTGCTTATCATTTTACCAGTCTACACATTAAGATCGAATACACACAACATTACACATAAGAAGCCATTTAAAAACATCATTCAGAGTACTGTCACCAAACAGGCAAACAAGCCGCAACATAGACCAAAATACTCACTTAACCTCCCTTCCTTCCACACCCGCACCCAAACTACCAACACCACAGTCACAGACACAATCCCTCCCAACTAACCGAAACCACAAAAAAAACAAAACAAATACAACTACACCTAAAGCACCACAACCTTGTGCAGACTACACAGGTAGAAGAAGACGAACTGCGTGTGCGTGGTCATCGAGGGCGTCAGCAGAAGGCTGTGGAACGACTCGATCAACTCCAGATACAAGCGACGGAGGTCCGCCTGGTTCAGGACGCCTGGTAGGTTGTTGATGTAGTGGTTGAGGCTTTTCTGTACGGGATAGGGAGGGTGTTGTTGTTGTAGTTGTTGGAAGGGTGGTGGTTGTGGTCTTGTTGAACGAGGTAATTAGGAGGTTGTTGTAGTTGTGGCTTTGTTAAGCAAGAATGCAAATTGCTGAAAGGTTAATTCCTTAATTAATAGTTAAGAGTTAATTAATTTTGAATAAAAATTAACTGCCAAATCTACAACAAACAAACTACCTTTCTTGAAGCAGCTTTCATCGACGAATCCAAAGAGAACTCGCATCAAGTCATCCAGGCAATCCGCAGTCCTCAACCTCGCTCCACTCTCTCGAGGATCCTTCAACTGGGGTGCGGGGAAGGCAACGTTGAAAATGCTTTGGATGATTTATATTGATTATTTTCATGTATTTTAGAGAAGTATAAATTGATTTGGTGATTTTTGAATTCTATACTTAGTCGGGATTTGTGAAATTAAAAATATTAAACACATTTATATTTACTCAAAACACTAACATCATCATCTCAGTAATAATAACAATATTCATTAACGCCATGCCCATAATTTTAATTCTCATTACCACCACCACCACCACCATTATCATCATCACTATCATCACATACGCCATCATCTTCGTCATCTTCATCCGCCTTAATCGCCTCCATCACGTCCTTCCTTTGAGCTCGAGTCTGCATTCGTGAGAAACATCATCAACCTCATCATCATTGTATCATCATCACCACCATCACTAACATCATCATCACCACCACTACCATTAACATTATCATCATCACCACCACTAAAACCCCCATCATCACCACAACCAGTCTCATCATCATCATCACCGCCATAACCATCATTATCATCATCACCACCATAACCATCATTATCATCACAACCACAACCCCCATCACCATAACGACCATGAAGCACTAACGTCTAGGTCGATGAGTAGTTTGAGGAAGAGTTTGAGAATGAGAGAGCGGAGGGAGGGGAGGTATGCACTCATCTGTAAGATGTTGCTGCTGAAGGTCGCCTGTGGAGAGATCGTGAGGAAAAGGAGATGGGAGGGGTAGACGTTGAGGAATAAATAATGGGATTGGTAGAGATGGTGAGGGAAAAGGGAGGGGAGGGGTAGAGATGGTGAGGGAAAAGAAGAGGGGTGAGATAATAATAGTTATGAACAAAGAAGGTTGAATAAGCAAGAAGGTTGAAAGGTTCAGACGCCTGCACGTCATAATCGCCACGCCAACCTGGATGTGCTTGTCGACGTTGAAGTGTACGAAGGTGGCTGGCAGCAGCTGTTCTAGGTCTAAGGTCACCCTGAAATATGAAACATAGACGTTCGTATACTTATTTGTCAAACATATTTATCTCAAAATTTCAGATATAACATTTAAAAAATACATATGGAAGTCTAATAAAAAGAAAGAGAAGATAGTTTAAATGGAGAAAAGAGGATTACTTGGGAACTATGCTGACAATACTGCACAGGAGGTTGTGGTTGTGGTGGAATGGTGTTGTGGCGTTGTCAGCACTTGAAATGTTCACTGCTGTAAAAATGTTAACATTTATTAATTAAACAAATGTTGTAATCAGTAATGTTTTTAAATGCCAATTGAGAATATATAAAAAAACAAATATAATAATATTAATTATTATAATAATATTTTTCTTCGCACACACACACACACACACACACACACACACACACACACACACACACACACACACACACACACACACACACACACACACACACACACACACACAAACAGACACACACACACACACACACACACACACACACACACACACACACACACACACACACACACAAACACGCACGTGGTTTGAAGTTCTTGATTATAGTTTTGAGGCAGTCCTGGAGATAGATGCCAGTGTGAACTGAAACCAAGTCAATTATGAAGACCTTGTATGCACTTATAACGGATTCACTCTTCGTGAGCCAAGATATTTTCTGTATTAATGATTGGAATGTTTTATGTTTTTTCATGGAGATTGATTGTTGTGGTGTTGAATAATGATTTAAAAGTATTTATTATTATTTATTGAATACATAATTATAACTGGTAAGTTTAAAGTGAAGTGAAAGTTCTAAATTTAAAGCATACTTAATTTAACATTTAAATAATGGATAACTTAAAATTAAAATGATGAATATGAAGCAATATACCATGATCTCCAAAGGAAGGGCAGAGTACTGCCTGTCCAGCTTGAGCACGTGTAGATTGACGCCTGTGATGAGGCTCGCCAGAAAGTCATCCTGGATGAATATTTATTTAATTTAAATTTAAATAAATATATGAAAAAAATTTATTTTATAGTTTAAAATTTCAATGAATTAAATTATTAGTTTTATTTTCTTGTAAAAAGTATTATATATACTAAATTGTTAAAATGGCTTCAATTCATGAACCTGAATGGAATTTGTGGCGTTGTTGCTTTTGAGAGCTGCTACAAGCATGTCATACTTTCTTCTTAAACCCTGGATTTATTTTCAAAATTAAAAAATAAAATATTAGATTGCCTCTTCAGTGAATTTAACAAAACCTGAAACATGATCAACAGACATAGGTGCCTAAAATTTAAAGCCTTACAAATTTAAAGCTAAAATAAATAAAAGATTCTCACCGCTTTTAGTTCTTCAAACACTACATCTGGTAATAATAGTTCCATTTTACAATGTTTACTAGTTTTCTAATGAAACTAGAAACAAACGTGGATCTTTAAATCTTGATTAAGAAACTCAATTTATTTTCGCTACATAGATAAAACACTAAAGTTATGTGAAAAATAGAGTATAAATATAAAACTTACTATACTATAAAAATTCTAAATGTTGATCATTTATTTATTTGAAACAATCAAAATCGTCCGATCAATACTTAACTTTTATTCTAAATTCGCTAGGTTATCCTGGATGAACTTCTTGAAGTACGAAACTCTAGCGTTGGCAGTTGGATAAGCACCATGGCAAATGTCAGTGCTGGTGCTCACCCACGATGTCACACCTACCAGGATCGGCTTGCCGTCTTTAGTGCATGTCAGAGGACCTCCACTGTCACCCTGGGAGTTGAAATAAATATAAAATCTAGTTTTTCTTTTTTAGATTTCAAATTAAAATAAATATATTTTTAAGACATTTTTTTCACTATAAGGAACGATTTCAAAAGAATAAAATCGTACAGTGCAGGCTCCGTGTTTGAAGCGGTATGTGCAGACGTGGCCTGGGTGTATGACAACTGAATGAATGCTTTTCTTTTGACAATCTTTGTTCGAAATCACTTCAACTTTCACTTTCATTAGAAGGTTTGACGAAAGGCCATTGTTTTCTGGGGAGTGTATACATAACAAATTATTTAATGATAGTTTTTTTATTGCAAAAATGCCGGTATTAATTTTTTAGTTATTGAATCAATTGATTTTTATAGTTAATAAATATATCATCTTAAAGCTCAATTGAGCATACTTTTTCCCCATCCGCTAAGCAAGCAATCATCTCCAGAGAAAGTAAGGTTTCCATCATCATTCCAGGGAATTGCTTGAATTCCCGAAGTGTAGTTGAGGGGCCTATCAAAAGTCAAGATGGCGATATCATTGGGCAGAGTTGCTGTGCCGTCGTTGTATTTGGGATGCTTGGGGTGGAAATAAAATAGTTTAATATTCAACTTGAAATCGATATATTCAATAGAAAAATATTTGAAAATAGATTTTTGGAATAAAACAGATATAAATACTCACCACAACATATTTTTTGATGCCGACTATTTGAGAATTGGTCATATTTCTTCTGTCGCTCAGGCCAGCAACCACTCTCACTCTTTTTTCGTCGCTAGATTAGTCAAGGCATGAAAATGCATTTGAATGATTGAAATCAAAAATAAAAAAACCTATCAGTTTTGCTATAGTTCAAACTATCACACCACATTCAACCCTCCAATAAACTAAAAATAACATCCGTTTATTTATTTGAAAACACTTTACAAAGTAAAAACCTGTTTATAATGCAATGTCCTGCCGTAAGGGCCTGTAATCTGTTAATGAGGACAGCGCTACAGACGAAGTTCCATGAACCTTCTTCTCCCTTCTCCACCAGCAATTGGTGAGGAAATTCGCCAACCTGTGTACATTTATATTGTACATTTATATGATCTAAAATAAAAGAATTCATAGCTTTGCAATAAAACTTTATTTAAATTATAAAAGAATTTAAAACTCTAAATTTAATTATAATATTTTTTAAATGTGAATTTTTTTATCAGTTTGTTAATGAGATCTATCCAAGCGAATCAAGTACCCTAGCTTCCTCTCCATTCACAATGTACTGGTCATGAAAAAAAGAAGCTTGATCCTTCGGAGCAGCTAAATAAAATGAAAATGTCTATAAATACTAATTGATAAAAAAATTATGAATTGCTGTGTTTATAAATGCAATGGTTGACAGCTAGGCACCGTTGTTGAGCTGGAAGAAGGCATTGAGCAAAAGGACGAAGAAAAACTTCATAATGAAAGTTTCTAGTCTTTGAACCTACCTTCAAACCCTTTTTATATTAATGCTCTTTTTATCTTATCAGTAAAAATTATTCTCGATTATCAAGAATTATAAAAAAATTAATAAGTTTAACTCATAGCATTATCAACTCTATCAGTATAGTGCTTCATAGTTTATATTTCGATAGCCCTTCACATAACTACAACTAGAGGTTATGGTCCATAACTAACTGTCCTCGTCCCACAATGCATATCTCAAGAAATTAAATTAAATTCTTGAACATATTTATAATTAGAAAAAATTCGATGCAGAAATATTCTAAGATAAAATGAAAATAATTTATTCTTATAAGGTTGAACATTATTTTTATTAAATTGGAATATTTTAATTGTTATTTAGAAGTAAAAAATGGGAAAGAAAATATAATTTTCCATATTAAACTTTTGATATATATTTTCTAAATGACTAAAGTTTAAAACCATTTGAAAAATATAGCCTTAATTCTTTTAAAAAGCAATTAAAGCAAGAATTTGTTTGCCTGAAGCGTTTTGAAGACAGATGGTGTTGATGCAATGGCGTGAAGGATCGTTTGATGAAGCGCAAAAGCTTGCCATCGAGCCTCAAACTTGCTTGTAATCATCTATAAGTGATTATTCATATCTGACTTTATAGTTGAAAAGCTAGAAGGAGGTTGTCGAAGCAAAAAGTGTAATAGTTTCATAACTGATTGATTAATAAAAAGTTCATTTTGAAACTTTTTACATTTTTGAACGCGTATTGATTCATTGCCGTAAATCTCCGTGAATAAGACGCACTTTTTGACTCCTAATTTCAATCTTCAAAGCTTTCAAATGACACGAGTTAGTGATTTTACAATAGTAAAATGGGAGAAATTTTTGAGCTAACTTGCTAGTTATTCTTTCTTGAAACCTAAAAAAAAATTGTACTGATAAAACGAGCACGCTCTATAAATCGGATTTTACGGTAATCAATTGGCTTATTTGGCCTTTATGGCTTGGAAAACACACAAAAATAACATTTTATCTATTAGAACCAACTTTAAATCTAATCTTTTCATTTGATTTTTAGTGGTCATTTATGTTGCTTCAAGAAAAAAATTTGTTTAATAAAAATTATTGTGAAAATAACTTGTAAATAATATTTTTCATTCATTGAAAAATAGGCATATTTTTTTCTCTTTCATTAAAACTTGTTTCCCAAAACTTTTTCCTCTTTGATAAATCTTTTTTTTTCTTTGAAAAACTTGAATTTGCATATAAAGAGATTTTTAATGACGCTTTTTGAAATATTTGTCAATAATTCTCTATCAGCCTTTAACGAAAAAAAAAGTTTTAAATCATGATAAAACGAAAATGTTTGTATACAGTTTTATTTAAAATAGTTAACGTAAAACTAAATACAATTTTAAATCTTATAAATTAAAGAGCGTTTATAAACAAATTATCAAGATATCCTTCAGTTTTAAATTATTTAAAAATTCTGATACACACCAACAAACGAATAGTCATTCAACTGAGCTTTCATGAACGAATTAAGAAGGTGGGGACTTTTGAGAAAATATGAGTAGTACTTGTTGAACTCCATGAAATAATGTTCATACAAAGGTCTGCTTGAAAGCATGTCCAAGGGTGAGAAGTGGAAGCTGGGAGGTACTTGCAATGAATTCAAGCCTTGAAATGAAAATGATCTGAGCTCATGAGCCATGCCAGGGGTTACTGTTTCACTCACATGTTTGACCATTTTGGCGCCGAAAATGTCAGCACCACTCGATGAGCCTCTGACGATCCTGCTGATGGAGCTGACTGAAGGAACATTGGCTTCAGTGCAGATTCCTTCAAGCAGTAATTTTCTCCTCACTTCCCAAGCGAACATTGATGGGCTGGTTTGCTTGAATCGTTTTACAGCCGCCACAACAACGCTGGTGTTCACTCGTGGCTTGCTTCCACCGATGACGCCCGGGTAGATAGAGCCGTTGGTGGAGTACTGTTTGAGAATCTTGCTGACGCAGCCATGTGACACACGTAAGTGCTTTGAGATATCACAAGCTTTGACTCCCGCCCTTGCCATGACCACTATCCTTTCCCTCGTCTGCAAAGGCAGTGGCTTGCCGTTGAAGAATCTACCACCCAGCTGATTCACCTCTCCTTTCATTGATAATGTGCTCGAAAACGTTGGAAGATTCCAGCTTTTTCTGATACAACTATTGCCATAATCAATGGTTTTTGGCATTTTCACTTTAACGAAGTAACCGAGCTTCTGGAAAGCATACATCCGTAGCTAATTTAAACGCCTCATCTCACAGCTGATTGGAGGAAAGTTCAGTTTTCTCCATAGCCTAGGGCCGTAATTACTGGGAGGTTACTTGATAATTGGTGATTTATGGCATTCATTCTTGCCTGCCCTATTGACAAATACTACTCACATCGATGAATACCTTGATTTATGCGGGTTTATTTGCATAAAGTCAAAATTTTTAATTCATTTTAATGCATGAATTTCTATTTTAAATTATGTTTCTAGTGGTTGGGTTAATTAAATAGTTCTATACTTGTTGAAGCTATTAAAATGACTATTTAAAATGTGTAAGAATAACGAACTATCAAAACAAATAATTTGTATTCATTAAATATGAAAGAAAACAAATTTCTGCAAAAATTTAAAATCATCCTACTTACTTTTTTATGCCCAAAAAATTTAAAGGATAGTTGTAATTTTTCCGATTTTGGCATCTACTAATTTGGAAAAAAAATAAAGGACGTTGGTTCGTGTAACAAATGTAAGCAAAAAATTCATTCTTATGTATGTAAATAATAGTATTAGAGTTTCGATGCTTTCATTCAGATTGCTTTGCACTTGACTTATTTTTTTCATCATTTTTTCTCAGTAAAAATTAGAAGATGAAGTTTTTATTCATCGAATGAATACAGCGGTTTATAGTTTATCATGGCCTTATGTACAACTATTTAGAAATCATTGAAGCGCCACTGAAAGTTTATAAAGTTTTCAACCGCAATAAAAGTTGATAGTATTGCAAGTCAAAGAATACATTGTCTGACCTCCGAACACATTCGCAGTCAAATTAATGTAGCAAATACTCATTTGATGAAAATCTTTTAAAGATTCATTTAATTAAATTTTACTTTATATACTTTTACAAAGATTTTGAAAAGCAATGAATCCCACGTAAAAATATAAGCGACAATTGAATTATACAAATTAAACATCCCAAGAGGTGATTATATTTAACAGCTACATCTTTATGGGACGATCATAGATTCTTCATGGGTTCTAGGTAGGAGTTGGCGTTCGCAGCAGAAGAAGCTGTCATGTATTGGTTGTAGACATTCATAGGATATGAAGGGTAAGGGTAGTTGAAGTTGGAGGCTTGGTGGTAGTAGTAAGAGTCGTAGGGAGGATGGTAGTTTACCGATGAAGTCATTTGACGAAACTGTGATTTGAGATAACCAGGGTTGTCTTTGAAGTAGGAGGAAGAGGTGGTGGGATGTTCCAGTTGGTGGTGCTCGTTGAAGGCTGGGTGGAGAAAACTTGAGGTGGAGGCTTCGTGTGGAGAGGCCGAAGAAGGAGGAGTTACCGAGTATGACTCGTTAGGAACAAGCCCGTTGTAGCTCAGATAGCCATGGAAAAGGTTGTTTGCAGTGTTGGTTTTGCTGTAGTCGTTGGAATGGTAAGCTTCACTGCCTGGAGGCGTAAGGAGAGATTGCTGCGGTTCTGAGTTATAGTATTGAAGTTGTTGGTGCTGCATGTGGTGGTGCTGTTGCGACTGTTGGCGTTGATTGTAGATATTAGATCGGATGACCGATTCCCTGCCAGGGTACAATGATCTGAGCAAGGAAAGATCAGTGACTGGGTAGTTGCTCGAAGGACACGCTTGCTCCATCAGTCTGCCATTGCTGATCCACTGGATCGCTGAAGAAGCTTTTCCTCCTTTTGGCAGACCAAAAACACTCGGATGAAAGTAACCAGAGTTGAGGAATTGATGAGGCTGAGGAGTTGCATGGCTTGACATTTCTGAGATTGGAAGATGTTTGTTCATGGCTGCTTCCAAGTCGTGAACGGTTGTTCCATGTCCAGGAAGCTGGTTTGAGTTTGACCCTGCTGTGCTGTTGTTTGAGTTGTTGATGCTGTTACTGCTGGTGTTACTGGTGCCGATGTTCACATTTCTGTTACTGACGCTGCTGTTTCTGCTATTTTTGTTGTGATTGTTGTTCATTTTATTGTTGCTGTCATTGTAGTTTATACCTTTATTATTACCTTGCAGGTTTTTTCTGTTTTTATCTATGGTATTCACAAGATCTGAATTAACTTTGTCAAATTTATTATCACTATTAGCAACACTGTCACTTACCGAAATATTTACTTCACTTTCATTATTTTTCTCTAAAAATTTAGAAACATTCTTTGAAATATTAGCTGCAACCATTTGACTTGAGACATGCTGATCAATAGTTCTCAAGGAATTGTTTTTTGAAAAGTGCATCGCTCCTTTACTTTCTTGGTTTCGCTTGGAAACAGAATCGGCCTGAGACGATGTGGAGTCTTCAACTAGGTGAGCATCAACTGGCATGTTAAGGTGGCTTAGTCTTTGACATGTGGTCTCTTTATGAGAATCTTTTTCTACAGCATTGCCATTTTGTTGGTAATTTTTTTCAAGCGCATTACGCATGCAACCATCTTTGTTGGATGTGTCTGTGAGGTTGCTTGTGTGCTTGCTTTTTTGTGGGTTTTCTTTTGGAGCTGTAACTTTATTGCTTCTGGAATCTGGTTCTCTGTTCGACTTATTGTTATTGAACAAGTTGATCATAGAAAATTCATCATTCCTGACTCCTTCGTTGGGTTTTCTATTGTTGTTTTCTATCGGTAAAAAATCCTCTATACCTCTTTTACTAGACATCATTTCTCGGTTTGTCTCTTTGTTTATTGGGCTGTGCATTCCTTCCATATGTTTTCCAGACAAGTTTTTAGAAGTATCTAGTAACGTTTCTATTTTTTTATCAGACATTTCTTTACCCTTCTTCTCTTCCACACAATGTTTTCTTCCATCTCTTCTTGCTTCACTTGATTCTGTATCATCAACGTCATTCACGCTTACTTTTGATGAACACCTTGAATCATTCTCTTCATTCAATCCTCTTTTTCTTTTTTTAGGTTTTTCCATTTTTCTTCTAGAATTCTTGAAACTGTTTTTTGACCCTACGTTTTTGCTATCTGATTCGCCAAACGTTACTTCATCCAAGTTTTCAGACCTTGAAGCTATAACTTTGACTAAGTTTGCTGGTAAATTTGACTGTAGCTTTTCGTAGTATTTGCTAGAGTGGCCTTCCTTAGTTGTTTCTTGTCTATAGTTATTATTGGTTGCGCTGTTGGTAGCAGTGGTGTTGCTGGGAATGGTTATTTTGTTGCTGTTGTTGTTGCTAGACAAAGCATTAGTTGTATTGCTGTTTGCATTGTTGTCTACAACTGGATTCAAAGCTTGGAATGTTGGCTTGTTAACAAAATCTGAAAAAAGAATTTTCAATTGCCGTAAAAAATAAGCACACTTTAAATTTTTTAAACTCTAATTTATTACACATTTGATTGACTTTGTGAGTTCTTTTTTTTGTAAAATTGATTACTTCTCAATTAGAACCACATCAATGAATCAATTCATCTACAATATATTTATCTATTCATATATCTTCTTTAACTTGATCATTCATATATTAATCTTTCCACTCATTTTCCATCTAACAAACCATTGCTTGGGGTATCCTTCACAACATCACTACAGAGCCCTGTCTTGTTCACCGTCTTCATCTGCTCCACACTCATCACGCAACCAGGATACTCAACTCCACTGTGTTTAAAAGTCAGTTTTTTATTTTAGAAACTTATTTTTAAAATGTAGATAAAAACTCTAAAACTGATAAGTGTTAGTAAAACAAAAAAGAAATACTTTTATAACAAAACAGTTCACAAAACTCATGAATGACAAACCAGCAATCCTTTTTTAGTTTGAACAGTACCTTAGGACATAGTTGATGGCTATAATGTTCTGATCGTCGATGTTCTTAGCGTTGCAGATGATAGTGGCACACGTCTGAAGCCACACAAAGCCTCCATGCTTGTTCATCAGGCGGTAGTAGTCAGTCAGAACTTGACCTTTGTTCAACACTGTCGGGAAGAGGATTTAGATTGAAGGTTTCAAGTAAGAAAAGAAAACAATGAAGTTATAGGAAAATGATGAGTTCACATAAAATGAAGATAATTGAATTTTTGATAAAATCTAGTTTATTATAATAGTTTATTCATAAATATCTACAGTTGTAAAATTATAATGCAAGGAATTTGGGAGTTTCTTAATTTAGTGCCTCCAAACGAATGAAATAAAACTTCATTCCAATCCACAACAAGAATTTTGAAGAATAAACTCATACACATTAACTAAATCTCTAAAACATATTTTAATGAAAATAATATATATTATTAAAAATAACATATTTCAATAAACAATAAAATCAACTCAAGCTGAGTGGCTATTTAGGGCAAGGATACAAATGTTATAGCTAGTCCACGTGGACCTAATTGTTGATGTTTAATTGTACCCAGTTGGCAAATTCCATCTTCTTCGCATAATGAACTTCCGCCCATCTCAGCCTTACATCACTGCATTCCGTCAAACTTTATCGTTTTTATTGGGTTTATACTTTTGGATCTCTGATCTACCGTGAAATACCAATTTATTCGCACACATTTGAATCATTTTTTCTCGAACATCTAAAATAAATGTCTTTTTTAAACTAGTTTCAAAAATTCTAAATTGATAAATACGGTAATTCTTTGCCCATTAGTTTTTCTATTCTCGATCCGTTTTTTATGTTCTTTTGAATACTTCAAAAGCGTAAACGTAAGTAAATTAAAAAATTTCTTCAAAATAGGGCATTTTAAAAGAAATTGAAAAAGATTAAAGCGAAAAAAAAGTATAGAGTTAACTGAAAAAACAGACTTTTTACGAAATAACTAGCAGTATAGAAGAGAATTTTTTTTACAGATATTTAAAATCTAAAAATGTACCACATAAATAATAATAAAATTTATAGATATAAAAAAACCCAAAGTACGATTATCTTAACTTAGATTCAAAATTCATTAATAATTTTTCTCTTCCGTGCCGCCGCCAAAAGACACATGCACATGCGTGTGTGTCCAAAAGAGCAGTTCACCAGCGATAAAACACATCAATTAGCATCAATGCATCCATTCATCAATTCATCCTCGTCACGCTCCGTTGCTCCTTGTCCACCTCCTTTGCCTTCATAACTAGCCACCATCTTTCTCTTTTTCTCTCTCTCTCTTTCTCTCTGTTTCATCATCGTCTATATATTCTTATTTAGTTTTTATCTCTTTTTGAAAACAATTTTCAATATACATTTTTATCGTATCTTTTAGTTATACAAAATTTTAAAAACTGATGTAAATAATGTTTCCATATTAGAAAATTTAATTTTTAAGTTTTAACTATGCTTTCAGACGTTTTATCACTTCATTATATATGTTTTTTCTTTCACATTTTTCTTTCTTTCCATCTTTTTCTTTTGCTATATTTTACACGTATATTGATTCCTTCGTCTCATTTTTTTCCATCCTCACTTTCATCTTTCAAAGGAGGCTGCAGTCAAGCGATGACAAACACTCTCTAAAGACGCACTATGGTGAAGCCAGTAGGGAGTCTGTGTGCTGTTGATGATGATTACGATGGTGATGATGATAACACGATTTTTGTGATGCTGATAAGGTTTTTATTGTTGCCAACGAACCGTTATTTTTGTTTTCAGTGACCTTGGTTAACATCTAATTTTTTATATATCTTTTATCTCAAAAAAGGTTTAAAGCCCTTCATCCTATTAACTCAACGTTTTTCGACCTTAAACCAACTCTTAACAATCTTTTGAGTATGCTCTTCATAAGTATTATATCGTCTCTTCTATTCAACTCATTTACAAAAACAATAATTAATTATTTTTGTATTTTTATATCACTCTATGTATCAATATCTTATTTTTTGGAAATTTACAGAACAAACTAAAAAATGCTACTTGTTCACTACTCACCTAAATCAATACTTGATACTTATTGCTTCATCGTAACAACCACTATAATCCCTTTTCTCAATCAACATCACCAAAAATAAAATCTATCACCACTCTTCCTCTACCATCATCATCACCACCCTTTTTCTACCATCATCATCGCCACCACAATCATCTTCCCTACCACATTGCACTTTGTTTACTCTAGCGTGTCTCCAGACGCTCCTCCTTATATTTTATTTATTATGAGACTTAACTCATATACAAAAAGTTGAAATGAGAAAAAAATGAAACGATAAAAAGATTTTAAAAAGCATAGAATTACAAAGATTTTTTACAAATACGTTTTTACTATGAAATCATGAATAATAATTTGTATGAAAGGTTTGGTGTGCATAAAAATATCAACTTTTTTATTTAAAATATTTCAATAAGACTCCTATGTGTTCGCCTAAACACAAGCGTACTGATACAATACTCTTACGTTCAAATTCTTTGGCAATTTATTACCTAATTTCCAGTGATTCAATAACCCTTTGACGTTGCAAGAAAGAGTCTAGAATGCGAGAGATGATGGATAGAGCTGGAGCTTTGCAATATAGATGCTTTGATCGCAAACTATTTTAAGATTTAAACAAATTAATTGTAATAAATTATGAAATATTAGTTTACTGGATATATTATTTTCCAAAAAAATAATTAAAAATGTTTTAACATATCCTGTTTTGCTGTAAAGCCAAAAAACTGATTTTATAGGAATGTTTTTTAAACAAACAAATTTATGGCTTAAATGAGAACTAAAATATAATTTAAAAGTTACTAAAAATATTAAATTAAATAATTTCTTTTTTTTATTTTTCCAATTTCAAAAACAAACAAACGACGAGCGTATTTTTCAAAATATAAAAAGTAACGAAATAATCTAGAATATTTGTCAACGCAGGCAAAGTGAAGCAGAAGTAATGGAAAGAGAGCTTTGTTCCCGGACCGAAGCTGTCAATCAGAGTCATAATTAGTGCCTAGAAGATTGGATGAATGGGTAGGCGGGTGGGTAAATGAATGGGGAAAGAGATGGGTGCGTGGCTGAATGGGTGGATGAATATATAGATGGTCAATGAATGGATGAAAAAGTGGATGAATGGAAGGGTGAATAGGTGTTTAGTCGGTAAAAAGGTGGTTGGGGAGAGCTCCAAATGTGCGAAAAGAAAATAAATAGAAAAATGGTGGAACGGGTTGATAAGTGAATGGATTATGTGAAAGAATTTAGAGAAATATAGGATTCAGTGAAAAAGTTGTAGATTAACGAATTATTGTAATTTTCAGAAATGGGTGAAAAAAATTTTGTTCCAAACCTTCAGGCTATTAAAAAAAATTCTTACTAAGAAGCTTAAACAGAAATATCTTTCTTTTTTCTATAAGAAAACATAGTTGTGCATTAGAATATATATTGGGTCAGTTTTTATATATAATTTCATCAAATAATAGCACCTTAACTATGGGTCATCAAGTGAGTTATACGTCTCTTTATGAATTATTTATAAGTTATCTTCTTTAATAATTAAATTAAAGAAATACCTTTTCAAAAAGTGAAATCTTAAATAAATATATTTCTTTAGATTAAAAAAAACAAATAATCCCATATTTAGAAAATACTGCATTTTAATTCTTTTAAAAAGATTTAATTATTAAAAATACTTATAAAACTCTATTAAAACAGTATGAAATACTTTTAATTCATTTTAAAAACTAGAGAAAAGCACTTTAAACCTGAAAACACATTAACAAAAAGCCCATAGATGCACATAGAACATTAAAGGATGGATTCATCAGGAGTTTTGCGCGAAATTCACTAGAGAGCGATTTTCTCTGACGGCCGGGAGAACACCTAATTGTTATTCCAGTCTCGCCAGTAGCTAGGAAATTAGTGATGGTAGGCCGCTTGAAAAATCTTTCGTGGCGAAAGAATGAAAAATGGGTAAAAGGAAAAAGAAACGCATAAAGCAATGAAAAGATTGAAAAAGGTAAAAATATTTAAATAAAGTATTTTTCTGTTAGTATTGTTGAATTAGTATTGAATCAAAATCTACAGTAGACATCAAAATTATAAAAGCAAACAAACGTAAGACCAAACACATGACTCACGGTCGTGGTGTGCCTTGTTCAGTTTCTTGAGATCTTCAGCGTGACAAAAGTCGTACAAACTTTTACCCACTAGTTCTTCAGAAGGCAAGTCCATCATCTCTGAGAGTCTGAAAAGAGTGGGTGTAAGAAATTAAGCTAATGGCAGTTTTGAAGTTTAATTTGTGAAGTTAAAAATTTTTTTTAAATAATTTTAAAGAAGGTTTTGAAAAAAGTCCACATTTATCTTACACCTCATGCATTTTATGGAAACTAAATTATCCAAAATCGAACCTTGGTTCGCAGTACGTAGTATGGAACTGAGGGTTTAGTCTAGTGATGAACATATCATTGTCGATGATGAGTTCTGTGATAGTGGGAGGTGGAAGGGCAATCGCTATGCCAACCAGGCCCAAAAGAGGAGGAAGTTGTTTTTGGGCAGTTGATGAGGTGCTTGGTGTGGCGTAGAAGACTTGAGGTCTCAAATGAGCCACTATCTGTACCACCTAAAGGCATATGCAAATGCAAAAAAAAATTAAATTGTTTCTAGAAAAAAGTAGGCATAATTATTTGTTTTACTTGAAGGTTTTCAAGTAGTATTGAGCAGATAAAACAAGATTTTTAAATAAAAACTTATATCTTGTAAAGCAGATAAAAATTGATTTTTAAAAACATATAAGCAAAAATAAACACGTTTAAACAATATGTATATCACACATGGAATAAGAAAAAAAACACTTACAAACATAATCCGCCACTCACCCTGTATCCTGATGACTTGAAGTGCACGCCTCTCTTGGTGAGGGTGGACTTCATACGAATGCAGAAGCACCTGTCGTAACCTGTGGAGGGGTTTGGACTCATCACAGACACTGTGGTGAAAAAGAGAATTGTGAGATGGAATTTAATCAACTATCGATTGTTTGGTAATAGATATTGTTTTAAATACAAGCATTTTTCAAGAAATGCTGCTCAGAAGAGTTTTCGAAATCAATTTTTGTTGTTTTTAAAATACGATGTTTTTAAAAAAAGAGTAGATTTTAAAACATTAAATTTAAAATGTCTCATTTTATAAAATGTTGATTTTTTAAATAGACATTATAACTATAGTGAATAAACTACTTGAAGTTTATAACATATAAAAGTTTAGATCATCAGCAAAGGTTGTCAGTTTGACTAAAAAAAGTATAATACAATCAAAACACCTAACCTCTGTCAACCATGGGGGTCGATGAGCGGGTAGGGTTAGGGGTTGAAGACTCATCGGATTGAGGGGCTGAGGACGATGAAGAGGTGGCGAAGGACTTGGGTGCGTTGAGGCCCAGCTGTTCGGCCAATTCCTTGTGGTCGTGAGCGTGGATGTACTCGAAGATGCTGCTGCCTGCCATCTCTACCTGCAGTTTCAATATTGATTTGGAAGGCGTGGCTTGATGAATAGGGTATTTTGAAATTATTTTATTTAATATGGAATTTGAATAAGAAATTTAGATTTTTCATGAGAAATACAAAATTGATAAAAATAAAAAATTAACATTGCTTATAATATTTTTCTTGAAAGAACTCAATTGAATTCAGATTCTTTTTTCATATGATTTCAATCACTAGTTAAACAACTTATTATTCTAATTATAAACAAGTGATAAATGTTTTATTCATTTTATGACATAGTTTTAACATATAATTTTCCGAATAAAAAAGTAAACATAAATTTACAACTTTATTTTTAGATAAATTGAGAGAGGATAATATGAAGGGAGACTGATAAGTAGTGGAAGTGTATGAAATATGAGTAAGTATAAAGATATACTGCGAAATGATAGATGGGTCATTGGATGTGTGGTAGAGTAAGCAGCTAGGAACGGATTAGAAGTTTAGCGAAAAAAATAAAAAAGACTTTGAAATTCAGAATTTTAGAATATCTATAATTTTAAAACATTTTCTTAAAAAAATGTTTTTTATTTTTGACTCCACTGTAAAACTTTTACATAATTTTGGTTTTTGTTGTGATAGCTGGGGTGTGCCAAGGGACATTAGAAGAGATACAGAGCCTCTGGTGTCATTGGAGCTTGCTTGACTTTTAAGCGATTCAATTTGGCTTCATGAAATATTCACCAGTCACACGTTCAAATTTATCGCTGCCATTAATGCCAACACGGCATTTCCCAACAACATCAAGGTGAATATTAAATGGCGAACTCAATGGGTGGTTGATGCCTTGTCGAAAAGCACTGTCTTTTTTTATAGATTACTTTTCCATTTCAAATTTGTTTATTTTATGGAAGTTTTATATAAAAAGTATTGATTCTTTTTTTTCCCGACTACTACTACATCATCAGAACACCGCTACAATTGTGCTGTCAACGCTGGCAAGCATGAGTGGGGTCAGGACTTTAGAATTTAATCTTGAATGCTGATATGATTTCTTTAATCGACCCAAGAAACATATATTTTGTTAATTTTACAATAAATTTGAATTAATATGTAAATATTTAAAGTTTTGATAAACAAATTGATGACTAAATAATTGAAAAGATGATCAAGTTAATAAAGCCAGACCAAATAAACAAGTTCAAACTATTAATTACTACTTTGCCTTATTCAAAACCTAACTTTGGAATCATTAAGACAGTCAAGATAAAAATGAAAACAAGTAACTAGTTAAAATAGAAGCCATGAAAACATCAATAATAGTTTTTGTGAAAACATATAAATTATGAGTAAAATTATATATAAAAAAAACAAAATGTTTAAACCAACTAGTTAATCATAAAAAAAGAAAAATAATTAATTTCAGAAAATAAATCATGATTCTCACTTGCGACAGGCCCAGGTAAATTGAGACGGTTTCAGAGATGTACAGGAATCTGGCATCGTTCGAGAGGGCGAAAGCAAATCCATCTAAGGACTGGAAGATGAGGGTGGTGGTGGTGGGGGTGAGATGATGTTGGTGATGTTAGTGGTCATGATAATGGTAATGGGGATAATGTTGATGCTGATTCTGGTGATGCTGATGGTATTGAAAATTATGGTAATGATTTTGTGGGTTAAACAATATGAAAAAAATAGTAATATTAAAAAACTATTTTCTCAGCAGAATAAAATAAAATCAACATAAAAATTGAAAAAAGTGAAAACAGCGGCAACAATAGCAACAACAATGACGACATCAAGGTTGACGTCAAGGTTGACGTCAAGGTCAACAACGTCACGACCTCAGTGATTGACACGACGTCTTGATCGGGGGGGCGGGGTTAGAACGTGATGATATTTGCCACGTCATCTTCCTAACGAGACTCATTTCAATGACTTCTCTTCAACAAATACAATGCCTTGTTGTGCTCTTTGTATGTTTGTGTTAATAAAAGAGAACTTTTAGTATTTTATGCCTTTGATTCAGTGTATGTATTTATTATTTTTTTGTATTTGTTTGTTTTGTACTGTTTGTTTTTGTATTTGTTTTTTCTTGTATTTGCTTGTTTTTGTATATATCTTAGCGCCTGTATTTGAGTACGTTTATTTCCGGTTCTTAAGTGGTTTTTCCTAATTTTCTTTTTTTTAATTAAAATTAATTTGATTAAATTTTTTTCTTTCACAAGTAATATTTATTCCTATTTTTCAACGTGTTTTCTATAAGAATCAGCAGCTTAATCTTGACTTACTGAGATTTAATAGGTTAGCAAGAGCTAATCTATCGTAACACTATACCTCTGTAAAATTTACTTCTATATTTTCATCATTAAATATTATTTGTTATCTGAATAAAAAAATATTTTTAAGTTTTTTGAGGTTTCTACTTACGAATACAAACATCGTATTTATTCTTTTAAACTCTCCAAATATTTATTATATACTTTTTTCTTTTTCTTTTTTTTCTATTTATATCAACAATGTAGGTGTATGTTCTGGTCGTAAAAAGTATTGTACGCGTGTCTACAAGAGTAATGTCGTAGTTAATGTTGGATGCGGAGGGGAGATAAGGTGGAAGTTTAATTAGAGATTTGAAAACGTTATTTTTGAAAAACTTCTTTTAACACAATTCCAAGTTTTAGAGATCTGTATAAATGAGAAAATAATTTTGTTTCAAACTTTTCTTATGTTGTAAAATAAATAAATAAAATTAATTTAACAGTTTATCTAAAATCTTTAAATAAAGTGTCTAGACATCAAAAATACTCAAAAGTAGAAAATAATTAAATTTATTTCGCAATTATATTATTAACCAGTGAAATTAAATTAATTTAATTTAAACCTTCTTTACATATTAAAAAATACAAGAAGCAAGTGAGGTGGTTAAAAAGCCTGCTACATAAATCAGCATTATTCAGCCTCTTTTACGGCCACATTAAACAGCATACACTCGGCAGCTGATAACTTCTATCTTTCCATCAATCCGCCATCTCTTTTCACTCCATCCCATTTTTTATGCCCCGTATTTTTACCTCTTCTACTGACCGATTGTATTTCCATTTTTCTCTAAGCTCTTCCATTTTTCCAAGTAATTTATTTTTTCCAACTCTATTCTTAACCATTATAAACTCTTTTTAATGAACTGATTTTATTTTGAAAAACTGTAAAGTATTTTATTCAAATCGTCTTTTCAAGTCGTTTTAAGTCTTTTCAGAATAATTTACACGTTATTAGTAGGAAAGAAATTCACGACTCACAAAAAAATTTAAACATTTTGATCTTATTTTTCACACACACACACACACACACATACACAAAAAAAATGTATTCACAGAAAAAATAGCGAACAAGCACTCGTAGAAACAAAAACACACACGCATACACACAAAAACACACACACACACACAAACACACACAAAAACACACAAACACACACAAACACACACACAAACAAACACACACAAACAAACATTCCACGCGCGTGATCAAGGCACTCATGCGCAGTGGTGAAAATGAGTGGAGCATAAATCTAAATAGAGAGGATTTATATAGGTCTTGATAGCGGAATTATATTCCGCTAAAGTCGCTGTGCTCCTAACTCCGTGTATAAATGTTTTCCGTTGAAACAATTCTTTGGAATTCTGCATTCTTTTGAAAAGAAATATTAAAAAATATTTTTATTATTTAAATATTATTTATTGTAAAATTATATCGATATGTCAAATAGTTGAAGTTTTATGTTGAATACACTTTGCTAATTTCATAAAATAAATAATTTTTTGTGTGATCAATAATATTATAATACGAAGCATTATTAGTAGTTTAGTGTTGGTAGTAATGGTGCTAAGTAAATCTAGTATTCAACATTAATCATATAAGTCTTTAAATTTTCATGATCCTTGGCTTAGCGGAATACATTATTTCCTTTCGGTATTATTCCGAGTCACTTTTATATTATCAAATCAAATGATTTTTCCAAAACTACTTTATAAAAATCTTTTCTTTCTTTGTGAGAAAATATTGTTTTTTATGTTTTCATCTCTTAAAAAAAATAATTCAAAATAATAATTCTTCAAAACAAATCAACATAAGTATTTTTTTCCTAGTCATTTCACCAAAGATTTTTCAAATTGTTTTCCTACATTTTACAGAGTCAATTCATCCACTATTAACTCATCTATATGTTCACAATCTGAAAAACATTTTTCCCTAAAGCTCTTCACCTATCCACTCAGCACCCTCTCAACACTCAAGGACCTACTGAGACCTCAGCTCTCGCATTCTAATGCTCCATCACTTCCGTCCATTACTAACTCCTATGCACCTTCTGAAAGAACTGTATTTTTTTTTCCTAATATATTTTATTCATTTATGCTTAATATTTTGAAAGAAAATTGAGTTTACAATATTTTACTATTTTTAACATTCAAATTTATTTTTAAAAATAAAAATATTATTTTTTACATTGCTTATATTCTTTCTCACTAAGAGAGAAAAAAACAAAATATTTTTTCAAGATTATTCTATTGTTATATTTTGCGTTAAATATAGCATATGCATCTTTTACGTAAGTTTTCTCATATTCAGGTTTTACAACCATTCATTCAAATTCCGACTTCAAAACTAAAATAATGAATAAATAAAAAATAAAAAATAAATAAACAGAATAATTTTCAATTTTTCTGAATAACAATAACAAAAAAAACTCTCCTAATAAAAGCTGCTTTATTCAATCAACTTGTGACCAAGATAAATCGACACAGCACCGAACTATTTCTCAGCTGCCGATCCGGACATTCCACTTTCCTCAGAAGACCGATAAATAAATTAAGTATTTAAATAGAAATTTACTCTGTTACTTGAGAAGTTTTTTTATTGAAAAAAAATGAGAAATATATCAAAACTTATGAAAAAGTAGAAAATATCCAAAACAAATATTCAACTATTAAATGCCTAAAATATTTATCTTTTTGCATGCTCAAGCAACCAATCCTTTTATTTCATCCTTGTTTCCTTCTCATTTCCATGCACTTAATTGAATGTTTGCAGAGGTAATTGTGACAAGTTTGTTCAATCTCTATTACCCTTCAGTCCTCCTTCACTCATCCTTGGAATTTTCTGGACCTTGCGTATTATTTCGACTCTTATGCAAATGATGCATAGAAAAAAATAAAATCAGTATATAAAACTTTATTTAAATAAGTTGTAAAAATATTTCTTTTTATTTTATTATTTTATTGTGATAAAAAAAATTCAAATAAAAATATTCATATTTTCAAAATATAATCTTTTAGTCAACTAAGTCTATTTTACTATCTTCAGATCACTCATATTTTCTATAACCCTCCGCTATCATTGAAAGTCATTAGAAGTTAAATGGACCCAAAAAAAGTAGTAGTAATAGAAAGACTATAATGATTGGGAAGTTGATAGCACTAGCAGTCTAATAGCAGAGCGAAATGGAGTTCGTAATGATGGCATGGTGCTTCTATGCGGCATTATTAGACAGGCATCTATTAACCCCTATTACAGGTCATCATCGCCATCATCAGCATCAGCATCTTCATCATCATCATCATCGTCATAATCATCGCTACCATCATCGTCATCATCATCTTGATCTTTTTCTTTCTGTATATGGAGCTATATGAATGTGTTTGTTTATCTAAAAAAATATTTTTTCTACATTTTTTCCTGTTATAGAATGATCCAAAACATTCTGAAAGATAGGATCAGATTTTTATTACAGTTTTTGTAGAACTAAAGATTAACTACAAAAACTTAATCAGTGAATGGAAAAATTAAAATTTAAATAAAAAAAAGTTAAATTAAATTAGAAAAACTGAACATGAAACTTAAAATTAAAACTGACGAACCACTAAAATAGGCAATAAATAAATAAAGAATAAAAAGAAAATAATTCTCGTCAAAACGGAAAACTAAAATGCAATAAAGACCAATAGAAGTCCATAAAATGCAATGAAGACAAGCAAAAAGATGGTCAATTTAATTAGGACAGGTCAGAGGCCATGTGACTGACTGAGGGTCATGGTGGACTGTTGCATTACAAGTGTTTGAAACGACTCATCCTCGCACCCTCATCTTATCTCTTCCACCTATTAATCTATCTTTCAATAGGTCGTTTTTTCTTATTTTTATCTCAATAATTTTATTTTAAAGAAGTTTAAACAATTTGTTTGTAAGAAAAATATTTATTGCAAAAATGTTAACAGTTGTTTCGAATATTTTATTGTAGTAATTTTGGCAAAATTGCTCTATTTAAAAAAAATATATTTTAGATTGTTTTATTCTTTCAGAAAATTGATTTATTTTTTGGTCTTGTAAGTAATTTATTTTAGTTAATTTTTAAATTCATTTGGGAACATTACATCTTTCAGTTTTGAAATTCTAAAGAAAGTATTAAATAATTTTTAAAAGTTTTAGTCTTTTATATTTAAAAAAACTCAATCCTTTACTAAAAGAGCAATACAAACAACAGCAGTGACAAGCACTAACACAAGCACCAGCAGAGTGAGCGAATTCCGCAGTTCATTGCGCTTTTAAACCTCCAGGTCACACAGCCTCTGACGTCACACACTACTGACCCTTGACCCTCGGACAGCCCGTATTAACCTTTACGCCTCGTCGATATGTATATTACATGAAGGTTCTGCCCACACACACACAAGCACACACACACACACACAAACATACACACACATACACACACACACAAACACACACACGCACGCCCGCACGCACACACACACACAAACACACAGACACACAGGAAGTTCAAACGAGCGTGCTATCAAGGAGATGTGAGATGGTTCGAAGGACATTAATCAACTATGAAAAAGTGTGCTTTCTGGCATGATGAATGAAAATTAATGAAAAACAAGAAGACTTACTGCCAGGAAGAACTCAATGCATGACAAATAAACTAAAAATAGGATAGAACCATAACAGCGTCAAAAGGAATGGCTAAATACCTTGAGTAATAGTATTAGATAATTCAGATATTCTCAACTTTTTCCCGAAAGAAAAATTCATTTGTTTTGAAAAATAGTATCATATATTTTGTGCTGAATAGACGGCTTAATATTTGTTAAATACATTTTACATTTTTTGAAAGCATTAAATAATGACGTTTTTATTTGATAATTCATGTAGACGACTATATCATTTATTATTCTTTATGGTATCCCTTACTAAATTCTTTTAAAGTTAGTATTAGTTACGAACCATTCATTACAACTTACTCAGTACTAATTACAATAATTTTAAAAGTTCTTGTTTTAACTTGATCATAACTTTCCCACCACAACCACAACCACCAGCATCATCATCAGCAGCACATAATCTCGATCACGTGTTCAATCAATGACGTCATGATCAAGGCATCCTTCATTCTTCAGACACTCTGACCCCTGACCCCGCAAGATGGATGCTCTAATTAGAGGCCGCTTGATCCGCGCATTATTGAATCGAGTTGTCTTCATCCACTGCCTTTTTGCTCTTTCTACGTCACTTTTTAGCTTTTCATTTTTCTTGATTTTTTTTTAAATTGTAAAATTCTTTTTTTTAATGTTAATATTAGTATAAATATTAAAATTCATTAAGTTATTTTTAAGGTTTTTAATCTCACATTGAAAAACTATCAATATGTTAAATTTTATTAATGTAAACTTTTTTTGGGATTTATTAAGTTTTTCAATCAAATTTATTCTATACTTCTAATTAAAATCGATAAAGTATCGTTTTTATACATTTGGATTTAAATAATATACATTTCAATAAGCATTTTTTATTTTCCTATTTTTGTTCAATGCTTTCATCTTCAAACTTTCAACTATTTCTTCACTTTTTTTGTATTTCGATTTATCACGCCTACGAATTGCATGAGCTTAGTGGTGTTAAAGTGCTGATCATAGATTGAATCCTTTCATTTAATGAACATCTTGGTAACTCTTTTAAATTTAACCATCTATAAAGACTATTTTATTTTAAGTAACTTACGTGTACTATTTCTAATTATAAAATATATTTTTTATATAGCAGACTTACAGATATTAAAGCTATTTATTGATTCCTATAACATTTAGAAAATTTCTATTTTTAGATTAATCTATATCTTTTTTGCTTTTAGTTTAGTTAGTAAAACATTGTGCAACCTACCAGCCAATTAAATAATCAAACGTTGAGAAGCTAATATAAATAGCCAAGAAACAAACCAGAACAAAATAGTTTTTGTATATTTATTTCTTTTATTATATTATTTTGCCCAGTATAAAGTTAATTAATCGATTAACACGTGCCTGAAGCTTTATGTGTCCTTTCCATCCTTCCTCCAACGTACTCCCTACCAGTGCATCCATCTTTCATTCATGCATCCTTCTGTAAACTAATTCATCTTTCTATTAACTCATTCATCCATCAATTCATTAAAAAATCAATCTATTCATTTGTTTATTTATTTTTCAACTTAGAATCGAAAAATATAATTAAACTAAATTGTTAGCTAAAGTTAAAACTTTCTGACCAAGATTCAATTTGAGTTTACTCATAGAATAAATGTTTTAATAATTTATTGATATACATAATTCATTTGAATCAAACATTTATTTTTATCGTATACTCTTCCAATAACAAAAGGAAGTTTCTACTTCTGAGATCGAAATTCTATGCTATAGCACTACAGACAGAATTGATTCGATATATTCTCGACATTTGTGTCAGTGAATTGGTCATTTATGTTGTATTAACAAAATATAAAAACCGGAAAAAAGTTTTGTTAAATTTTATTTTTAATGAAAAATTAATTTTCCAATTTAGTTTAGGAAAATCATTCATACAAAAAATAAACTAAAAAAAACTGAAAAACTTACAAAAACATGCACAAACAAACACATACATTCAGAAAGCCTTACGCGTGCCTTCTTAATGTACAGATGGACGACAGGAAAAAGGCAGATTCAATGAGATAAAGAACAAACCAACACATAAATATATTTACAAATCTATTCAATCGGAGTTCTTGAAAAATTCTTATATAAGTTTTTATATTATTTAAATATATTTAAAAAATATATAAATGTTTTTCTTTTTAGAAATAGAATGTATAATTAAAATAATTTTGTTTTTAAAAATATAATGATTATCATTCAATAAAAAAAATAGTACTTTGATTTAAACATCTATCTACTATTAAAAAATTATCTTTATATTCTGAATTTTTGTAAAAATTATTATCTATTGTTATAATAGTATTTTCTAGAGTGTCCATATTTTGAGATCTTCAATATAACAATAACACTCAAAATAAGAATAACCACAACGACAAAATAGATGTGTGCATTATGCTGCAGAGACATAAACATGCTTTATGGGGCTTCTGAAAGCAGGGATTTGAGAAGCCGGTCTGCTGCCAGCGTGTCTTGATGAACTTCAAGCCGTTTGAAGCTTTAATGGTAAGCTGCCCCAAGCTTGAATGATAACGGCCCACAGATTTGATAGAAACTTGTATTTATAATAACTTTCGGGAGTCATTTCCGTTGAAAGTTCACTCCGGACATTAGGGGCTTATTTCACTGAAATATTTTTCTGCAATTGCCTTTTGAGGTGAACGGTTAGCCGAGTGTGTAACGCCTTTCTGCTTGACCAATGGTGAATGGTTCTAGGTTCAAGTGCAAGCAATTTAACATTTTAAAACTTATAAAATAACGAGGGTTTTGTCTATATTTATTTATCAACGATGATAAAAACGAGCCGTGTCACTCGAATCACTTAAAAGTGTGCAGAACAATAAACTCTCAAGTTTCATTTTTCCACTTTCATTTAAAAAAACAAGATTATAAAGGTAATGTTATTAACAAGTTTTTTTCTTCAATTTGCATACTAATTACTCTCACGTGGTCCTAGACCCCACTCCCTCTTGGAAACCGTCTGCATTAATCAGTTTTTGTATCCATATAAAAAATTTGATTCAAATTCCATACGTTCATAAGTTTTATAAAAATTTTCGATTAAATTTAATACCTAGATAAGGTAATTAAAACTGGGTTTGTAAAATTATTTAAATAACTTCAATTTTTTAAATTACTTTAAAAACTCTTATTTACGAATAGATACAAAAGATACTTCCAAAACAAACATTCATAAAAAAGTAGCCTTACATTTTTTTTGCATTTTCATTAACGTTTCACTATCTCCTAAAAATGTATTTTACAAAATATTCTTCTTTTAAGGCTCAACTCCCACAAAACACCTGAAATTCTGTTTCAACAATGTTTCAACGCATCACCATTTCTAAATCGTTGCCACATTGGTTCTGTTTCTGTAGCCACAATAAAGGAAACTTTTGAGCCAATGCTACTGCTATTACTACTGCTACTGAAAACTCCATATCCCCCCAACCACCTTCACTACAACAGACACTATGCAGAAGAACGTGTTTAAAACGGCGGAGAGATATAATTAGATCTATATTATTCCACGCTGCTTCGAAGCCCTTTGAAGAGAACCGTTCCAACGATACACTACTTGATTCATGTTTGAAATTATTTTTTTATTCTAACGCAATTTATTGTCTTTAATATATTTATAAACACATTTATTTATTTTAATTACGCCTTACTGTCGCAGTAAGCGTTGGATGGAAAGTTTTAAAACATATTTATAACTTCTGTTAATTTTTTACATGTTCACTATGCTATATAGTGGTAAAAAAAAATAAAAACACATTGTAGAATTACTCAATAGTATATCATTTAATTGTTACAGTGATAACCAATTACCGTTTATGGGAACAATAAAACACAAAAGCAAAAACTCAACAGAATCGCACACATAAATCTACACAAACCATTCCGTTTGGAAACACACATGCAAGCGCACACAGACAAGCCATAAACTGCACGCACCACTGAATCAGTTTACGCAAACCTGCCGTAACAATTAAATGCGTGCCGCTTTATTTAGCACACTGAGTGCTAAATACTTGGAACGATATGTGTATCCCGGTGTGAGAAGGGAAAAAAAGTCTTAAAAATTTTTTTCACGTATGAGATACGGCTAGAATCCTTTTTGTAATATATTTCTGCATATTTTACGCAATTGCAATTTCATTTACCATATGCATTTTATTAAGGGATTGCAGCGGTTACACTGGAGAAGAGCACTTAATTTATAATGCGAATTTAATGATTTTTCATATACCCGGAAAACTCTTCAGATTTGAATTTTGGATGTTTTAAAAAAATATTGCTGTATGACATTTTATGTGTATTTTAATAGATTATTGTTTGTTTAGCAGCTGCCATCTTGGCAGCCGCTTTAACCGTAATGATTTTGTTAAATAGTTTGTCTTCTTATCTAATAATTTAGTTTTTTTAATTTCAAATAATTATAGTAATTATAATTTATATCTTTTCTTGTTTTCTGGTTTTAAATTTATCTTGCTCTCGGAATTAAAATCTTCAACAACCAATAACTGTCTAACGGATTACAATAAAAACTTATTTTAAAAGGAAGAAGTGCAAAGGCCTCAAATTGAGCACTAATGCACAGTTTGCAAGAACCCACTGGCTACCTACTTCACAAGGCAGATGAGCTCTGCAGATGAAGGACAGACTGTTAGAACAAATCTTCAATACATGACTGTGTTTATGAAGAAGTGCCAGGGCCTCAATTTGAACACCAGTGCACAGCTTGCAAGCACCCACTGGCTACTTACTTCACAAGGCAAATGAGCTCTGCAGATGAAGGACAGACTGTCAGAACGAATCTTCTACACATGACTGTTTATGTCTATTATCTATTGAAAACTGACGTATTAGACAATTATTACCTTACTTAGATGACCCTTCTTTAAAGATGTCCATGTATTTGAAACTCATCACCTCCTTATTTAACTACTTCTATATCATTATTTACTTTTCGTACGGATCTTAAGACATATCTGTTTAACAAATTCATTTACCAGCGCTCTTGAATTTGAGGAAAGAGCGCTATAGAAATGATTTGATTGATTGATTGATTTGATTGATTTATAAATATAGTTATTTTAAAAGCGCAATATCTCATTAAGTTATATCTAAATATACCTGAAACTATTGATTTATATGAATTTCAAAAATATTTCATTTCAGCCATCTTGCAATTCATGCGCATATGTGTGTGGTCACCCCAACGTCAGAAATTTGTCGGTGACACTTTGGGTCCGTAGGGATGTGAGGTAAGTGGCCTAATTGTCGCTGTAAACAAATCATTTGATTGGTCCTTGAATGATCACTTTCCCGTTCCCATGGTGATGGAATTAAATTTAAAAGTGCGTAATTTGAAAATTAAATTAAATTCTGTGGCTTGGGTGCTTCTGAAAATGTCTGTAAGTATTTTGATAAATTTTTTTTCGTTATTAGTCGACCTGAACCAATAAGTTTAGAGACATCACTTTGAAAATATTTTCATGGTATTTTATATTTAACAACTTGAAAATGAGAAATTTCATTAAGAATTTTCATTAAAATAACAGTATTTCGGTTGTTGTGCTTTCAAAATAACTCTCACAAGTAGCTGTCTTATTATTATTATTATTAGCTGTCCACTTAAAATCAGCACATATCGCATTGGCGCTGCTTTTGTATCTTTTTGATGTTCCAGAGAGCTTCTACGATTTGTGTGCCTCTCTGTGATGACTGCGAGTCAAAAAGGTTCGTTATTGGATTATCTCACACGCTCGTAACTTTTCGAATATCCCCGAGGTTGTTCATTCTTAAGATGTCAAAATTATTGGAAACGTTATAAAACAAATAGGAGTTGAGACAAAACAAATATACATTTTCAGACAAATAAATACTAATAAAATCTAATTGCACAATTCCCTAGTAGTCTAGTGGTTAGGATTCGGCGCTCTCACCGCCGCGGCCGGGGTTCGATTCCCCGCTAGGGAGGTCTTTTACAATTTTTCAACACAGTATTCTTACTAATTAGAAAAGAACTTATAACAAAATATATATTTACAACAAAATGTCATTATTTTTGTGAAAAAGAATTGAATTTCGTTTTATTTAATTTCATATAATTTTATTTTAACTTATTCAAATGATTTCGAATTTTTTGAATTTTTATTTTCACCACTAGAAGACGATAACTTTTTTTTACAAAGAAAAAGACGAACCTGCAGAATGTGCGTTCCTTGGTGGCACTCGAAGACGTCCTGAACGAGACTCATGGTCGAGCGACACTGTCCTGTTGTGTATATGTGTGTGTGTTTGTGTGTTTGTCTGTGTGTGTGTGAATCAAAGTGTATGGGAACAGTTTGTGTGTTTGTGTTTGGAACATGTGTGTGTGTGTGTGTGTGTGTGTGTGTGTGTGTGTGTGTGTGTGTGTGTGTGTGTGTGTGTGTGTGTGTGTGTGTGTGTGTGTGTATGTGCGTGTGTGCATGTGTGCGTGTGTGTGTGTGTGTGTGTGGGTGTGTGTGTGTGTGTGTGTGTGTGTATGTGTGTATGTATGTATGTGTGTGTGTGTGTGTGTGTGTGTGTGTGTGTGTTTGTGTGTGTGTGTGTGTGTGTGTGTGTGTGTGTGTGTGTGTGTGTGTGTGTGTGTGTGTGTGTGTGTGTGTGTGTGTGTGTGTGTGTGTGTGTGTGTGTGTGTGTGTGTGTGTGTGTGTGTGTGTGTGTGTGTGTGTGTGTGTGTGTGTGTGTGTGTCAGAGTGGCCGTCGAGTTTAATTTTCCTTTCTGGTAGTATTTTTAGACCTATAGGGAATAATATAGTAATTAAAGACTATTCATGAGAGCTTATATTTGAATTGAGTGTCTTTTTATAAATAGTATTGTGTCAGTTTGAAAAAGAAATGAGTGTTTATACATAAATTAATTTAATGTGCCTGTTATTGGTGACAAGTTTAGTTTGGTAGGCGAAGATTTACTTGGTTTGTTAGTAAAAAACACTTCAAAATTTGTCTTTAAATTAGGTTAAAGAAAATATTCACCAAAAAGGTAAAAAGTTAACTTCAATTCTATGTAAATCTTATCAGAGTAATAGTTTTTCTGAGCAATTGAGTCGTTTTCTAAATACTAAATTTCTAAATAAACTTTTTGAAAAAAGAGCTTTAAATACTTGTCAATGGAGACAAAACAAGCTTTTGAGTTGACAGGGTCTTTGGGGGCTATTTAGGATGTCAATGTCAAGCTCAAAAACACATGTTTTTGCTATTGCCATGCTAACTCTTGTCATTGTAATTATTCCATAACTTTCTAGTCTATCAATATTTCGTAGCCGAACTGGTACGAACATGAAAAACTCACAAAAATATAAAAAACATAAATTAACACAAAAACAAAAAATATGAACTCACTACGATTATGAACTCACTACAAATATGAACACAATGCAACGATAAAATACAACGATAAGTGTTATTAACTTGGCGTAAACCCGGACGAACTTTAAAACCACTTTAATTTACACTGTCAAAAAAAACACTTTATCTTCTTTTTCATGGTCCGTCAAATGGAAATTTCGATTTAAAAGAGTCACGTAAAACATTGACTTTCTTGGCCTTCAAGCGTTTTTATTCTTCTAAAAATCTTAAAGTGTAAATTTTATTAAGTTTTTAAAATTGAAAAAATATATGAGTTTGACAACTTTGTTTGTTAAATGTTTAAGAAAAATTTGACTTTTTTTAAATAAATTGAAGTTACATTTTCAATGTTTTAGGAGCATTTGAAAAAAGCACATTATTCTTAATCTCTTTGTATAAAAAGCTATATAAGTTTTGACTACTTTTATATATTTAACTTATGAATATTTCAATAAATTTTCAAATGATTACTATCTATCATATATCTCATTAAATTTGATAGTAGAATTCTTCTCAGCATCTTCATTATCTTTATAATATAATTTGCACAAATATTTGTATATTTTTAGTTTTGAAATGTTTTTTTCTGCATTTAAAGAAAAAACAATGAAAAAAAGTTGCTCTTTGAAGAAGAAAAAATTTTAAAAGTGAAGCAAGATTAAACAAATCAACAGATGCTCCAGAGCTGTGGCGATTAGTTGGGTCAAAGATTAATTCACTCAGCACTTTCTTTCGTTTTATTTTTTCACTTCTTTTTTCACATTTTCTTCATCCTTCATTATTTACTATTTATATTTTTTATTGTAGAAAATAATTTTGGCATTTTTAAATTTTTGGTTTCAATTTTTTTCGACTTCATTATATTAAAATAAATAAAAAACTCATTGATGAAAAATCAAATTAACTAAAAAAATAATTACAGGCTGGTAATAAGACTGCATTCAAATCTATTCCCAAATAAGTACAAAACTATCCTATAAAGCGAAAAAAACACATATAAGACAAACAAAAACACATCCACACAAAAACACTCCAAATGAAATAGTATATATCCTTTTGATTAACACCCACCCTTACCTTCCTTCATTACCGCTACACAACGCCCCTCTTGAAGCCAATTAAACAGGCAAGTCCTACCTAGATCTACACAGAAGTACACGCCTCTGAGAAAGAAGCAGCTGAATTGATTGCTCCTTGGACACCAGAAAAACGATGCAATTTCTTGATTCCTGTAAATACTCATTGGAAGAAAAAAAATGTTTTTAACGTTTAATCTATGTATACTCTCTGCTTTATAAGGAAAGATAATGAGTTTTAGAGGTGTATGGGAATATTTATCTAGCAGATTGAAACTTTTACTAAAAAAATCGTAAGTTTTATTGGGATAACATTGAAACTAAATTTGCTAAAAATTGCATTAAGTCCTAGTTTATCGACCTGCAAAAAGTGTTTGAAAAGAGCGGACATGTGTTTGTTTGTTTTTTTGAATGTGGTCAGCCTCGTGCATGAAAGTGTTTCTACCTGTTTGTGTAACTGTATTTCTCTTTTCAAATAAAAGAAATATTTTATAATTCTTTTAAGTTTTCTTTCTCATGTGGTTCTATTAGTGTTTTAATGTTTGTTTAGTGTAAAATCCGAAAAGTGTGTAAATGCTTGAGATGCTTTATATAGATTTTGTGTTTAAGAAACTAATGTGTCTGTATAAAACTATTCTTTGCATATGTGGACAAAGAAGAAGGAAGGGTAGTGAAATTGTTTAAATAATAAATTCAGGCTTTCTAGATCTAAACTCAAAATATTTCTACTCACAAAACCGTTATAAACTTTAACGAAAACTTAATATTTATTTAAATTTTTCATTGATAATAGCTTTTTAAAATGGCTCTAAGTCATTCTTTTAGAACATAGTTTTTTGTTGGAAAAATGAAAAAAGTATGATAACGAGAAAACCATGTTCCGAATGCCAAGTAAAACTGTTAGTCTTGCCTGTAGTCTCGTTAGTGGAGCTTTACTAAATATTTTGCAGTGATTTCGCAGGAATACAAATACATTATGTTATCATGAATAAAGCTCATTTAAAGATTTAAAACTCCTAGATGCTAAAAAGGAAAAACTTAAAAACCAGAAATAATATATTCATCTCTATATATCTTTAAAATACATTAATAGAATCTATAAAGTTATAAAAAAAAGAAAAGTGTCGACACGTGTGTCTTTTGAATTGCATTACGGAACGCCCATGCAAATTAAATGCAGTCTTATTACCAACCTGCTCCTTATATCTTTCATTTCACGTCGATGTAGCCTTGACCCATTGATACAAAGACGTATGTTTTTGTATATATTTATAAAATAAAATAAAATTTTATATACCCTTCAAGGTCAAATTTAAGGGAAAATAAAAAATAAAAGTTTAGAGTCATTGGGAAATTGAGGAACAATAAAAATAAAATCAACAGGATGCAAGATACCAGTTCACTTAATTCGTCAATCCTGTAATAAAAGAGTTAAATATTTTATTTTAAAGTATTTTTTTTTACCAAAAACAACTTTTTTCATTTTTTTCAGATCAAGTTGTTAAATTTTTTTTTATAAGTAATTATTAAATTTGATAAACTTAAAAACTAATTTTTTCGATTTATTAAATAATTCAATTTTTTTTTAAATCTTTTAGGTTAATCACAATAAATTATGAAGGAATCCTTTTTTTGTGAATCTTAATATCCATACTATATTATGGGAGGAAGATTGACCTCGTGACCTTAAGTTGTTTAGGAAATGTTTATTCGAAATGAATAAAAAAGGTCACAAACGTTATTGCATTGACGCAGTCAGCAAGAGATGAATGGTGGGTGTGTGGATTGGTTTGGAGGTGTGAAAACGAATGAGTGATGTGTGGATGACTAGAAAATGTACGAATGTAGGAGTGGTAAAAAAAAGTTAAATAATGGTGGAAACTTGAAAAAAGTGGGAAAATATAAATAGGTAAAGACGCACTAAAAATTTTAGATTAGTTTTAAATTTGCTGGTGAAAAAATAAATATATAAAGTAATTTTTATGAAAAATTGATTATATAAAAGAGATTTATTTAAATCGTTAGGAATAATTTTACATTACGCTTCTAAATGAATTTTCCAGATTTCTAGAAAAGTCGCAAAGAAAATGTTTTCCCGAAAGTCATTTAATATGAAAAAAGAGCATAATACTACATTTAAAACGCAAATTTCATTTATGAGATATTACATTTATTTGGGTTGTAACGGTTTCACATCTGTGATCATGCACACAACATAAATATAATACAATTCAATATGCAAGCAACTCTTTTAATGTTCCAACTTACTATTTTAATTTATTCATTTTTTTTCATGAATTGCACATTTTAAAAACTACGACAATTTGACTAGAATTTCTGATTTTAAAGTTTAATTGATTTCTTCAACCGTGTAAAAACGATTCTGCAGACATTTTCATGAGTTATGAAGGGAAGATGGCGATCTAGCTGACGGCAGACTGGCCAAGGCGTTTGACACCAGATGTTATCACGAGGTGATTTTAATGAACTCTCAGGCTGCATTGTTATTCAAGGCAGTGCCTCGCTATTGATTTAAACCAGTTTCCTCGGACCAATATTGGAAAATATAATTTAAAAAAATATTTGTTAAAATAAGTTTTATCTTTCGGTTCTTCTTATATATTTCTGTTTTGCGATAAAAATTTTTAGTTTTTTTATTAAGATCTTTTTCTTGAATATTTAACCGATTAACTTAAGAAAATTCATTATTATTATTAAATTGTTCTAGAAATTTCTATATTAACGCTTGATGAAATAATAAATTTTATTTAATATATAATTGAAATGACCGTTTTTATCTCCCATCTCGTCGATGCAATCTTGCCTCAACGCGAAATCAATGAAAAAGTTTCGGACAAGTGAACACAAGTATAATAACCTAAACTCGAAGTAAAATGACAGCGATTAAACATTCAAAATTATTTTATCTTACCGATAAGACCTCTAATATTTCATAAAATCGCCAAGATGGCGGTTAATCCAAGCACTTTCGACTGGTACGCTCCATATAGTTTGTAATGTATGATCCAGATAAGAAATACAACGTGCTCGACTAGGCAGCCAGTCCTAAGACTTCAAAACGCTCATAATTTTATTTCAATGCGGGACGTTCGAATACTTTATTCCTTTCCAGTTCTTTCATGAATATCCGATTCGAGAAGTATGTTATAATTTTGTAGATTTATGTCTTCATAGTATAAAAAATGGCAAAATTACTTTTTTTAGGGTCTATGCCGTTGAGGGTCATGGGCAAAATATCAAAATGTTCAGACTATGCATAAAAAACTTTTTTAATTGTTGAACAGCTTCTAAATGATTATTTTCTTTTATTCAAAAAAACTCTGACGATTAAGGCAAAACCTTTTACTTAGATAACCTAATGAACCATTTCACAAGTAAACGAGATGATTTACATTTTTCTATTTTTTTCTTTTTATGTCCCTTTCCCTACTGAAATGTAATATTCTTATATGAACCGAATTTATTTTCATTGTTCTATCTTATTTCAACTTATATAAATATGAAAGCTAAAATTTTAATGAAGGATTAAAAGCAACAAGACCGAAGTTTTAAAGTTTCTACAAAAGCACAAGTGACCTGCTAGTGCTTTTAGGTGCTTCTGAGGTGGCAGTTTGAGTGTTGATTTCAACGCTCCCATTTGTTAAATTTATTGTTCTTTGCAGAGATTTATAACCACACTTCAGTAGACTATTTATAAAACGCCTTTTTGAAACGAAGTTATGCGGGCTATTTTGTAAAATAACTAAAAAATATTTTTTCGTTTTTATTCAATCGGGCTGGATTTCAAATAAATTTTCTATGTTCTTTTCATCGCTGTAACGTACGACACCAACAAGCTGCCATCCATTTTCTTGCCCCAAAAAGAACAACATTCCAAACTGTTCCATGCGTTGAAGGCCCATCCTCTTTTACTTCTAATTTATTGGAAAATTCACATTTAATAACTAAATTTGCGACATATTTAATTTAATTTAAACTCAAACCACTACTCCCAGCACGCCCACAACTCCCCGCCTTTTTACTCTAAGCATCCTTTGACGTTCTTTTCTCCTTTTTCGAATACCTTTCGCTCCCAACTCCCAAGATGCACACGCTGTCACTCATCATCTTTGAGCCATCATTACTGCCATCAAACTCTTCCGAAATCACAAATCATGAATTTTCTTTATATTATTTTATTTTAAAGTTATCTATTTCCCAAATATTTAACGAAAATTTTTAAAATCTAATAAAAATTATTTAATTCTGCATTGAGATTTTGTTTCCCCTCGTTCGAATCTAATTCTATTCATAATTGCTAAATAATAAAATAGGTTTACATTACTATCTGAGCAGTCGAAATTATGTTTTTTATTAATTTTTTTATCAATTTCATGAGCACAATTAAGAAAATGACTACATTAAAAAAACTATTTAACCTGACAGAACGTCATCTTAGAACAGAAAAACAGTCTTTAAAAGATTAAATTCCTTTACCACCTAATAAATACCACACTACATAATCCCAATCAACCACACCTTTGATGGACTTGCCCATGTTAGCGTCTCCTCGATTCCAAGGTGGGTCACCGTGGCCCGAGAAGTCTCGCAGCTTGAGGTAGCTGATGGTGAGGCGGATGATGGATGCCTTGTCCAGCTGCGAGGTGATGGCTGCGGGCAAGGGTAGTAGCTTTGCCAGTTCGTAAAACTCGTAGTTTTCCTTTCCCCTCCGAGATCTCGCTGCGTCTCTAGACTTTTCTTTCCTTAACTCTAGAATCCTGTCGGATGAGAGATTGGTTGGTTACTTCTTTCAATTTTAGTTTTACTGAAGGATGGTGCTATGGATAAAATAAATAAATAATTTTCTGTAAAAATGTTATATGAATAATTTAAAAAATAAAATTATTAAAAAAAGAGACATAAAAATTTATCACAGAAATCAGTAGGTTCCATTGAATGAATATATGCCGATTTTGCTCACACAGCCTGGAGCTCTTAATTTCCTATTGTCCCAGCCTTTCCGCTGTTCTAATGAACGGCATCGCAGGCGACAATGCTCCCAAACTAAATGCATTACTGGCTACTTTTATCGTAACTAAATTAATAGAAACGAAAAAAGTTATCTCAAAAGATGTTTTTGAATAAATCTAAATGATTAATCTCTTAGAATTATAAAAAACGCAAGAACAGATTTATCATCAAGTTTGAACTAAAAGAAAACAATATCCGAGCTTTAATAGAGAGATTAATATTGTTACATGCTGTCAATCGGTGATAAGTTACTAAAATGGAAAATCTTTCTTTCTTTTTCTTTTTTCAAATTCAGTCTCAAAATCGACTCAACGTTTCACCATCATAATGAGCAATGATTTAACTCCAATATACCTACATCTACAAAATACTCTTACTATGCCTCTAAGAAGTATTTAAATATTTTGAAAGTTTATTATTCAAGAGAAAAACCTCCCTAACTCATTTATATTTATATTTACTCACCAAACTTTACGATTTAGATCATTACTACTAATTTCCCACTTAGCAACTTTCAACTCACACACAAAAACTCTAAAAACTCACCCTTCGTAGGCTCCAGGGTTGTACATGTGGTTCTGTAGCGACGATTGCATTTTAACGTAGTCGACGTGACACAGCGACATGGCGAGAGGAACGTGCGGATGTAAAACGTTGCTCATTCTGGAAGTGTCCATGTCAAAATCCTCGCCGTGGTGGCCTGGCCACATCATCATTGACGATTCGATGGTGCTTGTGCTTTGGAGACAGTGTTGCTTCGATGTTAGTTGCTTGTAGTAGTAGTAGTACGGAGATAACGGGTTTTTGGCGATAGATTGGTGGTTTGTAGACTAAGAAAGACTTTCAAGAAAACTCTTGAATTTCGGTTGCTGAGTTTGAGCGGTTAGAAGAGAATTTACTGGTTGCTCAATATAAACAATTTTTACAATAATATACTTTTTTTTAAAGTTTTCCAATTTTCCTTCCTTTATTCAGCTTTTTTAAGTAGAAAAGTCTTTTCGGTGGTTTTGTTGCTCACTCGAAGAGCTAAAAATTTTTTTGATGATTTGATGAGTGCAGGATAGTGACTGTTTGAGTAACTTGGAAAAATAAAGAGAAGTATGAAGATTCGATTCAATTGTTCACCATGTGAGAGTCCCTTCAAAAATGAGTTTTTACAATGACTCGAAATAAGTTGTCAATGATTTTAAAACTATTTTTATGGATTTTTAAATTAAGTAGAAACAAACATTCGTAAAAATATTTTAAATATTTAATTTTTATCTATTTTTTCCAAAACAATACTTTTTTGTTCAGTCGCAAACTTTTAAATAACTTATTTTAACACTTTTTAATGAATAACTGGTACTTTCGAAGTTAAATTTGAATTTGAATTTTATCTTATTGTAAACAAATCAAGATAAAAAGTTGTGAAACTTTGTATTTTAATTGTTAAGTTCACTACTTTGTGTTTTTGTAACATTAAAATAATGAAATATTATCTGAAATCTTTGTATTTATTATCAAATTATTTTGATTTCCATAGTTTAGAAATTGATTAACGACTAGTTTATGGAGGAAAAAAAGTGTTTTGTTGTTGAACACTATTCTTAAACTTTACAATAATCAGTTATCATATTTTCATATTAATTTTACATGTCAAAGTTTAAAGTTTATTTCTCAAATAAATTATTCTTATAAAATAATGTAATAACTTGAAGTTCGATCGCATTGAAGAAACTATAAATTAGTAATTCTCTTTGCTATGCTTTGCGCAGAGCTGCTCTTTTCCGGTCGGAGCTTGCGTGAATATTTTTGCAATGACTGGACTTTATATATAAGCATGTGTCGTGAATGGAAGGAAAGATGGCAGTCATGATGATGATAGTTATGATAGTGATGATAGTGTTGATGATGATAATAATTTTCTATTATAGAGAAGATGCTGAAGGAGATTTTTGTATCAAATATCTTCAGAGATGGATTTATTGAAGATGTTGAATTAAAAACGAAAATATAGAGTTCGGTAATAATATGAGTTTTATCTTTAAAAATTGCTAGTTTTTTAAAGATGTTATCTTATATTACAACTTTAAAATGTAAAACGAAGAAAAAATAAACATAAAATGATTTAAATCACACGGGGCCAGCTAATTGATGCTAATTCATTTAGATTTTACTTTTTTTATAAAATATTCGACAATATAACACATTAGGCACTACCAAGAAAACAAACATGTCAAAACACACACACAAAACACACTTATAAAAGCACACACACACGTCGTAGGTCCACGTTACGTTCAGACGTGCCTTGCAAGCGTCTGCCTAGTTATAACGCCATGAATGAGTGTGAGCGAGAACTGTAGATTCATGCACGATCTTTTCCTTCTAATGTGCTTTAGTTTAAATCATATCACGAACAGATAGGTAATAAATTGAATTGGTATATTCGGTAAATCTTCTAAAACTAAGCAAATATTGTTCAAGTTATTAAAGCCGAAAACCTCAAACTACAATAAGGATCGGAGAAAAAAGAATCTTGAAAGAGCGAAAACGGGATGTAGATGAGAAGTAGAGAGAGAGAGGGTAGGCAAGGGAGGGGTGCATTTGATTGGGCACGAGCACAGCGGTCACGTACGTATTGAAAGCATGCTCTGCAGGCTGCTGCTACTCTTCTGCGTGACGTGGGTCCTGATTGGCTAGTCTTCGTGCGGTCGTTTGTCAGTTTAATATCTGCATTCCTCCCCCTCTTTCCTTTATCTGTAGTTTTAATTTTTTTTGAGTTTTTCAAATGATATTGTTTATTTTTTTTATATTTTTGAAGTTTATTTTCAGATGTATGTTTGTATTTAATCTTTGTTTTATCAATTTCATTGAATCATAAATGTTTCATAGGAATACCATAAAGTTATCTGTTTTTCTCAATTTCTTTTATAAGTGATTTCATCTTTTATAACTTTTTTTGAATTTCACTTAATGAGATATTTCAAGAAGTAACTTATTTTTCTAATAAGTCAAACTGTAATTTAATACAAGTAAATTGTTAAATATATATTAACTATTTATTTTCAGGAATTATGAAAGCTATTTCTAGATCTTATTTTAAACAAATACTTGAAAAAAATGTTTAATAATACATTTCAATGATCTATTTTTTAATGTACTTTGAGTCTTATTGTTTAGGTTCAATTAACCTTTTTTGAGAATATACGTATATTTTGTTCCAAGAGGGTCGTTTAGTAATTCTACGAACGTTTCCACGCACATGCACGTGTTTGGTTGTTGCGTGAGAACTATTCAGACGCGCGATGTAGTTTGTATACTTTTGTAGTTCTATGATTTTTCGGTATTTGGTTTCAAAAACTTAAAAGTACCTGTTGAGTTCTTGAACGAATGAAAATATCTTTTTAAGAAATTTACATACGTGTTTTAAGAAGCTCATACGTTGAAACTCAACTATTATTATCGCACACCCTTCGAAAAGTCATACTAAACTTTAACCAGCATTCTAGCAACCAGATTTAGCCAAAACACCCTTGAACAGACTCAACAACAACTGCAGCAAAGAAAAAATTCATCAGAGGACTTCTTGCAATTCGAGTGAATTAGATGCGCTAATACAAGGAAACGAAGGGCTGGGACAGATGAAGATGATGGATGCGTATGTGAAGTGTTAACTCGTGCAAGCTCCTGCCGACTGAAAGGCGAAGATTTATGGCAAGTGTCATTAGGAAAGGTTATGTTGCAGCGTCTTAGAGCTGCTTGGGGGGCGTTGTAACTTGAAATTGAAATTTCTTTCTTACTTGAAATTGAATATTCTTTCTTACTTGAAATTGAAATAGTTTGGTGTTTCACAATATTTATCTCCTACTCTTTTATTTGTTGTTTAGTTATTTAAACAAATCGAATATTCCATTTGGATGTTGAATTCAGGTTAATATACCTAAAAATAGAAATAGTTAAGCTATAAAGTAGCTACTTGATAAATGAAAAATTGACGAGTGTACCGCAACGGCACAAGAAAGTTTATGGATGGTAATTCGAGTAGAAATTTGTAGCCAATAATTTGTGTACAGTAATTTAGTATTTAGAGGTCGTAATTATGGTAAATAGATTATGCGCTAGTAAAGTATGTCCTGTCTCTATGCTTGCTTGTTACGTCGGTAATTGTCTAGCGTTTGGTCTGACGTAGGGATAATGGCTCTTGCTAAAATTAATGTCTACGAGGTAAAAAGGAGTCTCCATTCAGTAAACGAAAGGCAGTATAGTTAACCTACAAGCGTATTAAAATTGAAAAAATGTGGTAAGGGTTTAAGAAATTATTTTTAAAGAAAGGAATCTTGAGATTTCATATTTTGAATTAACTTAAACAATTATTCCTATTCTTCACAATATTCAACTCAATCAAACACAAATCCTAAGTAGAGAGCGACTAAAGAAAAAAGAGATTTGAAGACACTGATTTTTATGTACATTGGGAAACATACACGCACAAACAAACGCCTCAAGTATACACACTCATTTCGCTGGCCATTAAGCGTACATCTTGTTTACACTTTATTTCACGTACACGTCACACTCCACTATGGGTCTTCATAGACTCTCTTGCTGATCTGGTGCCAGGGTTCTGTGATTTCATTTAAAAGATCCCTTTTTGATTTATTTTTCTGAAAATTCTATTATGTCTTCGAAATAATAAAAAAGGAACATTAACAGATGGAGTTTGGAAAAATCTTTAAGATTAATATTTCTGCATTAACATCTTTTTTTTGCTTTTCTTCACATTGCAAAAGCTTGAAAACCTATTAAGATTAGAGAAGACTTGATTCTTTCATGTGCTCAAGATATGTCGTGAAATTAAAGGCGAGTAGGCTGGCAGTTAGATCCATTTTTCGAATGACACTGTTGCAAAATGAGCTGACATTGACTAAAGACATTGAAATTCGGCTTATTAAAAAGTACAGAATTCATCGTGTTTTGCCATTCAGCTTGCCGAATCGACACTCTTCTTGGTTAAGTTCAGTCTGATCGATACATTTCGAGCATTCTATCAAAATATTTTTGAGGGGTGATCCGCATGAGAAAAAAATTATATGTTTCGTTCGTTTTCAGAAGTAATTGACAATGAAAAGAAGTGAGAGAATAGAGTGGTTGTTTAAATAAGTTTGTAGAATATATTGAACTTGTAATATATAAATTAATTGAACAATTGAATATTAAACATGGGGCATTTGGAGAAAATATATTTAAAAACTGCGTTGAATAACAATTCCAAAACACAAAGAATGTAAAGGAAGAAACTCAGGAGCGCTGAAAGGCTGTCTTGAAAGTTTCAATTAAAATGCAAATTGAATGAGGGCACAGCGAATACAAATACCCTTACGCCATTTTGCAAAACAGAAATGAAAAATACACTTTCAATTGCTTCTGGAAAATTACATTTCAATTTCGCTTTAGAAAGTTAAAATAAGTTTTTCCTAAATTTTTATACCGTGTTTTAATTTTGTCTGATTTTATTTTAATTATACTGTTACGCTGTAATTTTTTTATTAAATTTCTTGCTTTCACATTTCTTTATGAAAAGTCATTGTCCTAGTCGCTATAAGAATAATAAGTTTTAAAGGAAAAAAATGTGGTTTAAACTTGGATTTAATTTCTCCCGTTTTATAATTGGGTACGAAAAAAATTATAAATTTGTTTTATTTACCTTTATACTCAAAAAAAATTATAATAATATTATTTCAGTCTTTAAAAATACAAAGTAGCTCAAAATAAATTTAAGTGTAAATTGAGTTTGAGTAATTTAGGGAGGGAGTCTTACACGCGTCTGACAGCACGTGACAGGATAAGGGGATTATGAGTGGTATTCGTGACTACGGCCAGTACTGGGACACTATCTAGAACTATTCTCTTCAAAGTTGATTAAATTAAATCTGTCGAAAAGATTTAACCCTTTTCAATTTGAGTAAACTTTATCTGTGAAGTTCATGATAGAATACTGCACAGATAAATAGAATCTTATCACTCAAAACAGATTGTATTTTCGTATACGTACTGTTTTAAACTGATTTGAATACATGAGATATTTTCGAATTTAAATATTGTATACGAACATTGAGTTGATAAATTGTGTTTTTAAAACTATTTTAAAATAAAATGTATCATAGGAACAAGATTAAGTATTCACATTTTTTAACATAATTATTTTAATTTTATTTTCTCTATAAATAAAATGTCATAGTTTATATTTATATAAAGTAATCGTTTTAGTTTCCAATGACCAATATTAGATATCATTTAGATCCTAGTTTGGAATTTTCAAAATATAGTAACTATTAAATGAATGCTTTAATGTATTTTATCTTTTAGAAGCTAAAAATTAAAAAAAACTTCATCATTAAACGCTGTTCTTTCTTAATAACATTGATAAAAATAGCAAGAATATTCTCCCTAATTTTTTAATACAAAAACTAATTGAACTTATAGTTTATAATTATAATATTTTATAATTAAAATAAATACATTTTTTAAGCAACGGGAACCCAGCTAGAAATATGCTATCATGATTTCTATGGATAAATGTTGATAAAACATTTGATGAAAGTTAGTTAAATAGTTAAAATAATTAGTTTCTAAAACAAGATAAATAGTAGAATTTCAATCAATCAATCAATCAATCAATCAATCAATCAAATCGATTTCTATAGCGCTCTTTCCTCAAATTTCTTTCGTTTCTCTTTTTATAACTCTTTACAAATAATTTGAAAATAATCAAAGCAATTTTTATATGTTAATATGATTCTACAGAAGTTTTAAACCCACAATACTTAAAGAACAGCCATCAAAATTGATCACAAATATTGATTGTCTTGATTAGCTCAACTAAAAATAATAATTTTAGTACTAAAGTAATAAATGAGACTTTGAATTATACTTAATATGATAGATAACTTAATTAATTCATTAAAATTTCAATATTTACTTGTAAACTACATCAAAAAAACATAAGTGATTAAAACTATAGAAAATATACTTTGAATTATCTATAATGCGTCTTCTATGATTTATGGTAGTTAATCTTCGAGGTTGGCGGTTAAAATCATAAATATAATAGTTAAAATATAATTTAGTTTGAGGAAATTTGAAAGATTAAAACTTATAATAAAGTAAATAGAATGGATGATAACTTGTAGAATACAAATACAGGTTTACTTTAAAAACACATTTAAAAATATTTAAATAACGAAAAATAATTTAAAATTAAATAAATCTAAACTTTAAAATATTTAATTTTTTATGTATCAATCGAAAATGAGCTACGAGAGCTTACATTTTTAGTAACAATAGTTTAATAGAACTTGCATTTTATGATTATGAAATAACAAATTTTCTTTAATTTCAATATCTTTCAAAATGAAGACTGTTTTTTAAAAAGAACTTTATTATTTATAAGTTTAACTTATAATTTTATAACTATCTCAATATTGTTTATTAATGATCTAATTATGTGTAATCTAATCATCAATAAACCTTTAATTCAATGCAGATTTGGAAGCTTGCAAGCGTAAGTCATTGTAAAGCTCTTATTTACAAAATGCAGTTTTACAATTCCAATTACAATGTCTTTTACAAGGGTAGTTACAGAAGGATATGGCAATAATAGTTTTAAAAAAATAATTATTTATTTTTACAAGTGTTCAAATAAAGTGGTTAGTAACTAAATATGTCGAAATACAACAAAAAAGTTCAAAATATTATAATAAGATAACTGACGGTTCGATAGCCTAATATTCTATGGCAATGAGTCTTAATTGAACATCCCAAATTGGATAAGGAATTAGTTATTTAATTGGTTATTTAATTGGTAAGCCATAATGACAAGATATAGAATTGAAAGCGCAAATCGGGGCATGCATCGATAAAGTTCGCAATGGTGGCATTGATGGAAGTGGCCAAATGATGCTCGAGGGACCCGGTGAACGAGTGGTTATATACAGCATTTAAAGATTTAGTAATGATAATGATAATGACGATGATGATATCTCTACTAGTTGAACTGAATGACGATAGTGATGAACATGAAGATGAAGAACATTTACAAATACAAGGGACAATGATAACGTATTTAATTTACACGAATTAATAAAAGCCCTTGTTTATCACGATCATCGTTATCACCAACAACGCTATTTTTCAACACATATAATCAAAAATTATTTTAAATCTATTTAACAGATTAACTAAAATTTATTAATGGATTAATTCTAATTAACTTCTCTATTCTCCTACTTATTACTTTTGATCGATAGAGTCTTAACGGTTTCAAAGCATGTTTTGCACACTCTGACGGGCGCGTTCAGGTCCTGTTCGGGGCACGGGATGCAGTGGTTGGTGCAGTCGTGGCAGTAAATCCTGCCGCAAGACCTGTTCAGTGGGAGAATTATGGCGAAAATGGAACAGTGGACCTAAAGACGTTCTACAGAACGATGAGTTTTCAAGAATTAGCGAATTAATTTGTTCTTAAAGATTTGTTGATTCAGCGGAAATCTCTTATGACCATCACCTGCAATGGTGTTTCCTCAGCGCGATCCAGAACTCCCTCTCACAGCCGGTGCAATGCGTGACGTGGTGGTCGGGCACCCAGAGCACCATACGGTCCTGCGACTCACTCAACACCTCCCAGCTGACAGCACTGCCACCGCTCGACGGTGGACTGCTGCCGTCAGAACTCTGTGGTGGTCATCGTTGTTTGCATGGGGATGGATGATTTTTGTTTAAGATTAGTTTTAAAAGGTTTTGGTGATAGTTTTGATAGTGGTTGTTGTTGTTTCAAGAGTTGGGATAAACTAACTTTTTCATTCTTTCTCTAATACTCATTATTATTACAAACTGCATGCCAATCTCAAAACAACAACGCCAACACCAAAAACGTCCAATCTCTCCTTAAAAATACGAACTAACAGCATCCTCCTTCGCATCGAGTAGCGAGCCACCAACGCCCGGTTCGGCGATGATCAGCTTGCGAAGACTTTTAACCATTCTCTGTAGTCGGAGGATCTTGCTCTGGTAGGTCCGCTGCATGCGGTAGACGCTTCTGCTGACCGGGTCGTTGAAGATCGTCAGCCCGTCAGTGTCGATCAGGTGTTGAATGCGCGGGTCCCTGCTCACTTCAGGCTGTCGTTGGTGTTATTATATTAGACTAAAGACTATAGTACTCGCTGAAAACAATTTAATTCCATGTGAATTTAAATGGGAAAAATAAAGATGAAAGTTTACTTAATGTCCACACTAGTTAGACAAACCTGGAAAATATTCTCGTTGTGTTTCCCGCGAGAGACTCTTGGCGACGACGACGACAAGAACTCCGCTCGGTACGAATGGGAAAAGTCTCCAGCGAGATGGTCACCACCAACGGCCAGCTTGGGACTGCTCAGATGGTGGTGCTTGGCGAAGGCGTGCTTGTTGGCCTGGATGGCGATGGGAGATGTCTTGGAGGCTTCGAGGCCCGACGAGCTGAGAGACTCTCTCCTGGTGCGCCTCAGTGTGTCCCCAGCGAAGGCGAGCTGGTCGTTGCAGGCCTTGCCGTTTTGTAGGTGCTCTTGTTCTTTTGCTTGGAGAGTTAGTGAAGAAGGTGGTGCTTGAGTGTTGAATAGTTTAACGCTTCAATTTATTTAGAACCTTAATTTGTTTAAATGTCCTATTCAGTCCTCATCTACCAAGCCACCACCATCCTTCGATCAAACACCCCTCCCCATTCAACCACAAACCCCCCCTCCCAGCCCCAAGTAAACATCCATCCACTTACCAGAGCAAACGCCATTGCTGGTTCTGTTGCATGAACTGAGAGATCGTCTGCGTGTGGGACGGCTGTCCTTGTTGGAAAAGTAGTCTGATGTGGTTTTAGTGGAGAAATGTGCAGATTCATTGGTGAAATAATGGAAAACACTTTATTATATAAATGGGTTATTTAAATTTTATGTCTAAAATGCCTTGTGGATTTAAGGAGTTGAATAATAAAAGCTTTTTAATTTAAATAGAAGTTTATTAATAAATGTTACTTTCCTGTTTTCGTGGAAGAAGAGACATTTTAGAAAAAAATAATTTAAAACAAACTCTAGTTACATATTTTTGAATAATAAAAACATTTAGGCCAATAAATTCGATGATTAGATTCACCCACACTCACTCTCAGCATCGCCATCATCCTCGTTATCACCATTATAATACTTGTAAGTCTCTTCATCATCATTCGTGTTATCATCATCATTATCATCATTATTATTTTTCTCATTAGTATCCTTATCATCATTATTAGCTTTCTCATCAGTATCAATATCATCATTTGTATCATTACTAACACCGTTGTGGTCAATTTTATCGACAGTTACATCTTCATTTTGCTCATTATTATTATTATTATTATTAAAATTATTAATATTTATATTTTTATCAGCATCACATTCACGAGTTTCTTTAACAAACCCGTTAGTAACGCGCCCATTACACTTCAAAAGCATTTTCGCACATTCTTCCTCCCTTCTTTTAACCTCACCTCCCACCTCCCCCACTCCTCCATGCATCATCCTTCCTCCACCATTCATGGTGACGCAATCATCATCATCGACATCGACATCGTCATCATCATCGCAAGCGTCTGATTGGTGGGTGATTTCTTCGAGCAATGATGACGTCATGATAGGTTGTGACGATGACGTGTACACTTGACTCCAAAAGTGCATGTCCCTGGTGTTGTAGCTTGGTCTGAGTGCCTAGTTGTTGTTGTTTTTTGTGTGTTTATATTATTATTATTCTTATGTTGCTATACATTTACACACACACACACACACACACACACACACACACACACACACACACACACACACACACACACACACACACACACACACACACACACACACACACACACACACACACACACACACACACACACACACACACACACACACACACACACACACACACACACACACACAGCCAGTAACACGCATACAAACCTTGCTACAAGGTCGATAGAGGGGATTAACGAAGCGATGGTTGTTGAGGAGGAAGGACCAAATGGAGGCGGTCTTGTGCGGTTGTCTGTGTCTGCTCCGCTCCAGATCGCTGTTGTAGAGGAATTCACCGAAGAGACACGAGTAAGTGTGCTCTGCCATCTTCACCTGGCATGATGGGTCGGTGTGCGCTTGCGTCTCGATGGCGTGGGATAAAAGACGTGGATTGACACCTTCACACAGACGACCATCCATGCAACAAAACCCACATCCCTTTCAAGTTCCCATTCCCCGACCTACCTACCTACCAACCAACCAACAAATCAACCAACCAACCAGGAAATTCATGTTGAACTGGAAGGAGCATGGGAATTGATTATGGAGCTGGTGGATGCAGTCGAGCCACTGCAGAAAGATCGGCGACTTGCTGTCGTAGTCGCCGTGACCGACAATTCCCTGGCCGCAGCGGTCACTGAAGCGGTGACCAAACTCCAGCCATTCCCTCTGCACCAGGTCATGAAAACCCTGTGTGATGGTGGTGTTGCAATGATAAGTAATTATAATAATTATTATAATACAATAATTATAAAAATATATATAATTATCTATTAAAATCGATACAGCCTCAAAATGTGATTCAATGGTAGACGAGATGACTCAGTGCATTTAATTAACCTTTGAATTATAAGCCTAATAAATCAATATTGTTTAAAATCGAAATTTTTTTTTTTAAAGTTAAAAAAATTAAAAATCCTAAAAATCATCACCAGCGGCGAACCTCTATAGTGCGGTAGTGGGGGTCCATGAGGATTTGGCCTAGAGAGATGATTTGCGGCGTCCTGTCCCAGCCGTCGGAGCAGTGCACCAGGACAGACCTGCCCTCCACCCGGATGCTGTCGACCACCACCAGTGCCGACTTGAGCAGGTTCGAGAGGTAGTTGAACCACCGACTCGTCTCCAGACTGCTCCACCAGCTGGTGGCGTGGAATGATGCGGTGTGGTGTGTTGGTGATTGAGACTGTTGTGTTGCTGATGAATTCATGCGCTCATGGGAGCACACCATGGAAGGCATGTTAGGACTGAAAAAGCGGCACCACTACTATCACTGTTCGAGTTACCGCAACCCCTTCCCCCAACCACAACCAGCCAACCACAACCAGCCAACCACAACCAGCCAACCACCACCAGCCAACCAACACCAACCAGGCGTCATCGACAGAGTTGGCAGAGAGGGCACGTAGGAGGTTGAAGCTCTTCTTGATGGCGTGGATGTTCGGAAGGTTCATGAAGACTACGTTGACGTTCGGATAGTACTCTGTGTGGTTGGTTGTGGTTGGATGTGGTTGGATGGTTGTGATTGGTGGAAGTTGGTTACTAAACAGAATAATAAAAATCTTATTAAAATTAAGAAATTAAGAAATAAAATATTAATTTGAAAATAAATAATAATAGCAATAATAAACCATTAAATTATATGCCTCACTTACCATCACACTCGACACCGCCCCCCTTGGCCCTGTTGACGGTGGCAGCAGCAAATGACCTTGCGTCAATCAAGAGAAGGTCTTTGGTCACCTCTGTAGAATCGTAGTTGTGGTTATCGAGTTGTTGTGGTCGAGGGATGTGGTTGGAGTGGTGGTTGTTGAGGTTGTGTGGCTATTGAGATGGTGTAAGGAAGTGCTTGTGATAGTTTTTTGTGTTGGTAGGCTTTTTATGGTGTGGTTGGAAGTGTTGTTGAGGTGATAGTGAGTTTCATCGTGATAAATTAGTAATGGAATTACACATAGAGAAACATTCATTTAGTTCTCAACATGGAGTTGAATAAATCATTTTATTCTCCCAAAAAAGTTAATTCATCGCATAAAATCACACAAAAGTTCATGAAAAACAAAATCAAGATATTGATTTTATAATGCGCAAAATTCGTGCACAATAATCCGATTAATTCACTGCATTCAAAGCCCCCAAAACAAAATCTAAAATCTCTCAATTAAATTGAAACTGACCCTAATTCACACCAGCACGCTCGTAAATTATTAAAACCACTAACTACATTAAACCAAATTCTACCCTACAAACCACATTTAAGTAATTCAACCACAAACCACCATACAACAAAAACGCACCTCCTTCGTTGACACGAGGAGCATTCAAAACTCCAACGGACGCTTTCGACTCACAACCGGTCTCCGACTTCGGATAGTCGCCATGAGATGCAGCAGCGGCGGGACCAGGGTTCAAGTGGCAGGAGCGACCGATGCTTTTGAGGAAAGCTTCATCGCTGCTGTTGCGCCACCAGAAGACGCCGACGTTCGGCTGACTACTGCGTACCAGCACTAGACCCGTCTCTGTGTCTCTATTGGGTGGTGGTGAAGGTAACGTTTTAATGGAGTGACTTGGGATGAAGAGGGGGGGGGTTACATAGAGTATTGCTAGGATTGCATACTTTAGCTTTTTTAAAGTGCTAATTTTAAAGGCATACACATTCCTCGTTCAGACACACACACACACAAACACACACACACACACACAAAACAAACACACACACATAAACACACACCTCCAAACGACCGACGGGAATCTTCTATGAGCTCGATACTTGCTCATGTCGCCCAGCATGTCGTCACTGATGCACCACGGCACTATGTGGCTTTGTGGGTACGTGTCGCAGATGCTGTGGTGTGGGAGGGGAAGATGATGAGGGGGGGATGAGAGGTGGATGGTGTGGAAGGTGATGAAAAGATATAAAAAAGAATAGTGCGATGTGGTGGTTGGGGATGGCTTGGTGAAGAATGACAGGTTGTGGAATGTTTTTGGTGGATGGTGAAAGCAGAAGATGAGATTACGAACGGGACAATGATGAGTATTGTTGGCTCGTTAAATAGGTTTTTTTAATGATTTTATTTTTGTGATAATCACCACGTTGTTTCAACATTAGATTTTTTCAATTTGTGTGTGTGTGTGCCGATATCAGCTTAGTAATTGAAAGTTTCATCACCTTAGTCATTTGTGATATTATTGAATAAAATAACTGATGAAAATTTTTAAAACCTGAACTGCGCAGAAAAATCATGGTAGGATGCGACCCAGCGCTAATTATTAATCCCTCTTTCACCTTACTTTTCAATACAACTTCTTGTCAAAACAAAGATAAAAAATCTCAAAACTTTGGCGTTTAATCGCTTGTAAAAGTCCAAATAGATTTGGGCTTTGTAATGATTGTAAACTAGATAGCGTATTAAGCCAATGTTAGAGTCCATAAATCATTGATGAGACAAACACAAGAACATTCACGTGAACAATATACGGATTAAGATTTTAAAGGTTGAGGAGCTTATACTATTTGGCATTGTTACCATAACCCTCAAGCGTTTTAATTCTAATAGATTTTTAATAGATATATTTTTATTCCTATATATGCATAATTTGAGTCGAACCACATGATGATAATGATAAATATGAACCTCACCCATTTAAAAATGCTAACTCAAATATAAAAACCACCACAAAAACAACTGAACTAACTCTCTCCACCCTTCCCCAACCATCTCCATCAACCACCCACTCATCAACCACCCACTCATCGACCACCCACTCATCAACCACCAACTCATAATTCTGGTTGGCATGACAAATTCTCCAGGCCTTGGTGTCTGAGTTGAGGTTGAAACCCATTCTGGTGGTCTCCCTGTCGAACACTGTACTGCCGCCCTCCATCCAGGCTGTGTGTGGTGTGGTGTTGGTGTGGTGTTGGCGTGGTGTGGTGTTGGTGTGGTGTGGTGTTGGTGTGGTGTTGGTGTAGTGTTGGTGTGGTGTGGTGTTGGTGTGGTGTGGTGTTGGCGTGGGAAGATGCAGTAGGGGGGGGGTGATTCTTGGTCGTGGTGCTTGTTGAGTGGTGGAGGGAGATATGATAGTTGTTGTGTGGGGAATATAGTGGTGATGGTGGTTGATGTTGACTGAAGTGGTATTGTAGGTGAGAAGTGATAGGTGTGATTTTGAAAGGTAGAGTGGAGTGGTGGTGGTGGTGGTGGAAGAAAGGGGGTGAGTGGTTTGTTGCTTATTTAGTTAGTTTGGAAGATGAAAAGCAACTAATTTCTCTCTACAATGGAATGTTCAATTGGCATAAACAATACAACTTTGATTTGCTGCAAGGCACTTGTATTGTTTGTATAGCAAACATTATATAAGCAATCAAATAAAAAATAATGTCAAATTCATTAATTAAACCTGAAAACCCACAAAAAAAGATAACTTTAAGCACAGTGAACTTAATATGAAACCAAACACAGAATAGTAAATCAAAGAGAGAGAGAGTAGCTCTCACACAAGGGACCGCTTCTTGCTCAGACGTGCAAAGATCTCAAATAACATTTCATTTATTTACCAATGCCGCTTAAAGTGTCTTGTTCTAATCAGGTGGGTATGTATTTTGCATCTATTTTGAAGACACCAATGAATACTTGAAAAATAAATTATAAATTATACAAGAGACTTTGTCCTTTGACTATATTTAGATGTTAAACCCATATTTATATTTTATTGATTTATTATTCAAATAAAGTTGGAGATTTCAAATGATAAACATTCTTGAGGTATTGTCCAGCTGTGAGATGTGATGGTGGAAGTACCAACGGAAACATATTTGTTTTCAAATGACCATATATTTACTTGATTTATTGTCTATTATTTTTTATTTCTATTCAAATATTTAAATATTTAAAATCTTCAATTTAATCGAATATTCAAAATATTTTATTCATAAGTAAAAACGAAATATATTATTTATTCATGTATTATTTATGGTGTTTTATTTATACAGGTCATTTTTTCCTATTTGCTTAGTCACCCAGAATTGAGTTCCATATCACCAAACCATCTCAACCATTGCATTTAATGATAAGAGAACAAGATGTAATCCTATGAAATTGCAGTTGAATGTCTAAATACATAACTCATACTTAATATTTTTACATTAAATTTATGAAATACACTTATATTTTAATAGTTTTAAATTTCAAAAAAATTGTGAAAATCGAAAAAATGCATGATAAATCTTGCAATAAAAAATAAATTATGTTTTGTTTAACTTTTTTAAACGCAAATGGATATTATTTTAAAACTATTAGACTCACATGTAGAGTCAGGTTGGTAGAAAAATGGGTCGAGATGGATCTTGTCAGAAAGACACCACGCACAGAAGGTGAGAGCAAAGCAAGAGGGAAGGCGAGTGGCTGTCGTCATCAACTCACCCACCCACCCCATCCATGTGTTGCACTTTTCGTTTGTTGAAAACGTACACCTGATGTGTAAATAAGTGTATTTAAAAAAATGTATGCAATGTGTTTAAAAAAAAGTCAATAAAGCATACTTTTGAAGAAGTTTACTTGAAATTAAGTTAAATAAAATCTAGATTAATTTTACATAAACACTGACAAAAATAATATATTTATTTGCATTGCAAACCGACTTGAAAGTCTTTCCGTCTTTGCAGAAGACAGCCATGCTGACGAGGTTGAGTGCCTCGATGTAGTCGATGAGACCAAGGGGCAGGTTGAAGAGGAGGGTGTGCTGCTCTGAGACGAAAAGTCGGAAGTTACTCAGAGCAATGATGCCGTTGTTCATGGAGCCGATGTAGACCACATACTCTCCCGGCACCAGACTGAAGGGGATCTTGAGGCCATCTTTCTCAAAGATGGTTGACTTTTTTGGGTAGAAGTCATTGAAGTTAACCTCTTCAAGGCTGTGGTCAGGCTCACTCCGGTATGAGGAAGAGAGGTAGTTAGACCTCGGGTGGGACGCCTGTGAGGAAAGCACATGTAAGTGATTGCATCAATTCAAGTTTAAAAAACCACATGAACCTACCACTTCCATTCGCAGAATTGAGATGATAGCGCTATATCGTATACTTATCAATAAATATTTATATTTATTTAAACTTTAAAGTTCAAAACTAATGTTTTTAAACTCCGGATGTTAATTTACTGCCACAGAATAACAGTGATACCAAACCAGCTCTCAAAAATATAACTGAAACTATCCAAAATACTTCTTAAATACTATTTCCACAACTCCAATTTCCAAGAACGAGACTTATTAAAAATTAGAAAAAGAATCGTTCACGAGTCCCATTGTTTTGATTTCTTTAATGAAAGCGATGTGGCAAAAAAAAGCACATAATTAAAAAATTAAATCGCAAAAACATTTTTAAACTTACAATATGAGAAAAAATATTATAATTTTAGTGAATTAATTGTATTTTCGAAATGTATCAAGTTTTAAAAGTAACTAATACTTCAAAATTCATTTGCCTCCTCAACTATTTAAATTCGACCTGATGGAAATTCTCGAACGAATGCAATTCTAAAAATGTTTAAATATTCGATCAAATACGATTCAAATAACTTTAAACTATATGAAGCTGAATTGAACACGAGTTTAGTATTCAGTAGAGACCAACAGAACATCGGCTTCAGTTTCGGTTTCACTGCTGAAATCGACAATCTATTTTGCTTCGGCCATGTTTCGCTTTCGGCTGAAACTAATATTTAAATAATAAATTTATTTTCATATTGTGTGTAGTTTTTTCAACTGCTCTTTCAAAGTAGAAACTGTATAAATAAATAAAATTACATTAAAAATAAGTTTTTATTTTTCGAAATATAAAAAATTAGTTTTTGAAATGAACTAAACTGAAAAAAGTTCTTTAAGTTTGAAATATTTTAAAAATCATTATTTAATTAAAATATAATTTAAATACATTTAAAAGTAAACCATGGAATGAATTTATTAAAAAGTAAATTCTACCTAGAAGGTATTTAAAGTTTAAATTTTAGACTCTTGAATCAAGAGTCTTAAATTAAAACTCTTAATCAAACTATGGTCACCCTTTCCTTAATTGACAGCCACAATCACATCTATGCTGAAGAATTTGATGAGGTTAATTATTATTAATTTCAAATAGCTCTATTTTCATTGAAAATTTTTCAACTATTAGTGATGCAGTATTCATTTAATTTAATTTTAGCTTCTATATTTTAGAAGTCTCAATAATTTAAATTTTAAATAATGTAGTAACAAATAAACTGTAATAAATCCTAATATTCATTTAGGACAGAGAAAATGCAATTGAAGAGGCTAAAAAGGTTCATTATTGTAGAAATTAATCATTCTAAATGTCATATAAACATATTATTTATTTCTGTCATTAATTTTTTGAACCACAGACAGGTGTATCTGGGATGATTGCAGTATCAGAGTTTGTATCAGATGTGGAAAAAATATTAAATTTGGCCAAAAAGTAATTTTTTTGCTTCATTTGAAGATTTCAATGTGAATAATCAGAATTTTTAAAAATATTTTTTATAAAGTAATAAATTTCTTACCATATTACCAAAAAGGTATCAACACTTTTTGCATTATGGCTTGGGAGTGCATCCAGTACAGGTTTGACACATACTCAAAAAGCAGATTGACCATTAAAAAATTGTTTTTATCATTTTTGCGAAATAATTTTTAAATATCTTATATTAATTTAACATCTCAAGTTTGTATTAGCTTCAACTTTCCAAAGAAATCAGTCGATAATGGCGGCGACGAGAGGTCTGCCACGATGGAGGATCTCGAGATAATGAAGCCGTTCATGGAGCAGTATGCTGATGAGATGGTGTGTGTTGGAGAGGTGAGTTGAAGTGATGATAGTAATGATGGTCTTACTATTATTATTATGATGATGATGATGATACACTATGACCATTAACTTCATCATTATAATCATTATCATCATCATCATGATCATCACCACCACGCAAGGAACACCAATCACTGCACGCAGGTGGGTTTGGACTTCACGCCTCACTACTGCAGAGGGCCTGATGACAAGGAGCATCAGAAACACGTGTTCACTGAGCAGGTGTTGCCGTGGTGATGATGACGATGATGATGATGATGATGATGATGATGATGATGATGATGATGATGAGAATGATGATGATGGTGGTGATGATGATGATGATAATGATAATGATGATGGTGATAACTTTCGTTAATTCAGATGAAAATAGCCGAACGATTGAATTTACCTCTGTTAGTTGACTATCCTTCTAAAAATGTATTACTTTTTATTTTAAAAAATTCACTCATCATACTTTATAAATTTTACATCAACCAGAACTTCAACCATCATCACTGCCCATTTTCCACTACTTCCCTTATTCATCACTACCATCACTTCATTCTTCTCTCCCCTACCATCCTCATCTTTCCTCCATCACTCCACTCTTCACTCCCCTCCCATCTCAACCTTCCCTCCATCCTTCTATCACCAAAGCAATGTGCATTCTAGATCGGCTGGAAGACCTGTCGTTAAGTTACTTAGGGAGAATAATGCTCAGAAGGTGCTACTGCACGCATTCGATGGCAGGTGGGATGGTCATGGGGGTGGTCATGGTGTGGTCATGGTGTGGTCATGGGGGTGGTCATGGGGAGGGCTGAGGGAGGGGTGGGGCAGGGGGTTGAAGGTGTGGTCAGGAGTGGTTGAAAGGAGGACGGGTTGAAGGGTAGGGGATTGGGGTTGGGTAGGCGGAGATAGAAGTCGGTCTCGTATAATGTTTAATTAGAAAGTGTGATAGAAATCGTTTGTGGATTTTGTCGGTTATAGACGCCTTTTGAAAGTTGTAGGGGGCATTGGGTGTGTAATGGTGAATTTAAAGTACCTCGAAAAACTAAAACATTCGGTTAATTACCTATTCTTGTTTCACCCATCCACCAATAAATATTTCATACATTCTCCATCCATCCACCAACCCACCACCCATCTGCCAACCACACCACCCACCTGCCAACCACATCATCAGGGTATCAGTGGCAATGGAAGCGGTGCAGGCTGGCTTTTACCTCTCTATTCCTCCATGCGTCTTGCGCAGTGAACAAGTGATTAAATAATGTGTATTTTATATTTACTTTGTGTAACTTTGATTAATTCATTATTGTTATTAGTTTATAGATTTTAAAAATCCTTTATTAACTCTTAGATACACGTGTTTTAATGCATATTCATCTAATTTCTCGATTGGACTAACCATCATTACTATCATCATCATCATCATCATCATCATCATCATCATCATCTTCATCATCATCATCATCATCATAGTGATCATGCCTACAGAAGCAGAAGATATGCCAGGCCCTCCCTCTCGATCGCATTCTCTTAGAGACCGATTGTCCTGCTCTTGGACCCGAGAAGATGGTGATGTTAATAATGATGATGATGATGATGATGATGATGATGATGATGATGATGATGATGATGATGATGATGATGATGATGATGATGATGATGATGATGATGATGATGATGAGGATGAGGATGATGATGATGAAGATGATGATGTTGATGATGGTGATGAAGATGATGAAGAAGAAGAAGATGATGATGATGATGACGAAGATGATGATGGTGATAGTGCTATTGAGGATGGTGATGGTGCTATTGAGGATGGTGATGGTGAAAATAACTGAAATTTTAAAATACATCTCTTCTTCACAGGTGAGAAACGATCCGAAGAACATTTTTCTGAGCCTAGAATACATTGCGAAGATTAAGAAGATGGACGTGGAGGTAGTTGCCAAGATGATACACGAAAATACTTTGAAACTCTTTCCTAAGTTGTGTGCCGTTGGTGATGGGTGATGCTTTGGTGGTGGTGGTGGTGGTGGTGGTGGTGAGAGTGTGGTTTATTGGTGGTTGTGGTTTCTTCTTCTATTCGAGTACTTGAAAAAAAATTTGAAAGTTTGTTTTTATTGTTAAAATAAATGCAATTCAAGTCTTTCAAGTATAATACATTGGCGCATAAATCCAAGCGTTGTTTTTTGAGTAGAACTTCAGATCAAAAAGTAAAAACTCCGCGATGAAATGAATTTTTATGATAACGATGCAAAAAAAGAATCAATAAATATTATCATCTTCGTTTCATGGTAATTGTAAAGGTTAAAACTTTCAAGGTAAGTTCGAAAGACAATAGCTCCACAATAGAAATTATTTGAAGGAAGTTAATTTAATATCAACATGCATCACAATATAAAAAACAAAAAGTAAGATCGCTTGGGCTATTGCTTGAACTTTTGTAACAAATAAAGAACTCATATTTTGCATCCATTTTAAAATTTCGGTTATTTCAAGAATGAAGTTTAAAAAGAAATATTAAGTTTTATCATTTCCTCTTAAAAACGTTCGATAAAAGTCTTGCGAGGGGATTTTGTCTCGTGGGAAAAGTGTGGGAAACATTGTAACTGTTATTATTATAAGTAACAGAATTGAGAGTAGTATTATTAGCAGTAGTGGTACCAGAAATAGTATTATTAGTAGTTACCATAGAAGGATCTTTTACATTAGTTTCATTATTATTGTTATTTTTAGAAATATAAACACTTTGATTTTTACCTTTATCAACATTCATATTGTTACTGAAATTATTATTATCAAAACTATCAGTATTAATAAAAGAATTATTGTTATTATAATTATCATTATTAAAAGTTTCACTTGTATTTTTATTGATGGTTCTATGGTTATTGTCGCTATTCTCGGATGGGGTGGTTGAACCCTTGAAACTACCATTAGAAATGTTGTTACTTCTGTTGCTGCGGCTATTAAGAATTAGGTTATTGTTGTCGTCGTTAGTTTTGTTAACAGAATTGCTATCACTAATTTGATAATGGCTCATATTATTATTACTATTATTACTTTTATTAACATTATTATTGTTATTAGTCTTGCTGTTGTTGTTTTTAATGTTATTTTTGTTATTATTATTATTATTAATTTTATTGATCTTGCTATAGGCTCCGTCGTTGTAGTTCAAAGAAATGAGAGGACTGTTCGAGGCATAAGAGTGATAATTTACCAAGAAGTTAATTAATAAAAATTTTCATTTAAACAATAATTAAATAATAATTAAATTAAATTAAATAATAATTAAATTAAATTAAATAATAATTAAATTAAATTAAATAATAATTAAATTAAATTAAATAATAATTAAATTAAATTAAATAATAATTAAATTAAATTAAATAATAATTAAATTAAATTAAATAATAATTAAATTAAATTAAATAATAATTGTCTTATTCTAATTATTTATAAATTTCAGGGCTCTTTATAAATCGGCTAATACAATACGTTACGTCGTCGTTGCGTAGGAGCTAATGATAAGTACCTGGGAGAAAGGGGTCTATAGATTTCATTCTTGGTGTATTTTCTAGTGAAATCATTGCAAAAGATAATATTTTGATATTTTGTAAATCTAAAATAATAATATTTATTATTTTATGCAGTATAACTTTTTTATTTCAACGTACTGACTTGAATTATGCGCTATATAGCGTTTATTCTATTTTATAATAAAAATACGTTTTAAAAGTATTTTAACTTAGAATAATTTTTTACATTTTAATGACTTATTCAATGTATACTTACACGGGAGTGTCTTCCATTTTTTGTTGAAAAGTCTTTTTGAGGCTCGCAAAAATATGTGTGAACTTACTCGCATTGCCGGGAAGTTGTGGAACAGTTTGTCTGTGAAAATTGAGTGTTGGGTTAATACTAAATATTTGCTAAATAAGCAGATAAATATTTAAATAGTGTTAAAAGCAATAAATGACTGTTTTAAATAATTGAATAACACTGACTATTAAATATTGAATAAACGAAATTAACAACTAACAAACCTATGTACAACGCCAGAGTGGGTACTGGCAGCAGATGGACGGTATATTTCTGGCTGATTCAACACCACTTTTGGCGAAGCGAAACTGTTTCTTCGTCTGTGCAAGACAATAAATATTGGTTTCAATGATTTATTTTTCGACTTAAGATTATTTAAAACAACTATAATCTTTTTATTTATTCGCCAATTATAATTTTTGATCTCTCCTCACATGTGCTGTGGCATGTTCTGTTCAGCAGTGACGCCTGAGTTGAAGAACTTCGAAATGCTGTCCTTGAAGCTGTCTTTGCGCTGTGGACGAGGTGCATCGTCAAGAACATGCACAGGTAACTGGTGAACGGGTAGCTGAGTCAGCAACGACTCTCGGTTGGACCAATAATGAAAGGTCCTAGGTTCAAGTGCAACCAATGCCCTAGTAACCCAAAGACGCAAATGAAAATATGCAGCCTAAGTGGCCTGGAAGTCCGTTCGGGTTATACGCCACTATAATAATGCTCGTCATTATTAATATTATTATTATTAAAACTGGCAGGTTGCAGAGTGTAATTTTCATTATTACATTAAAAACTCTCTTCTGATTTATTCACTTTAAAAAACAAGTAATAATGAGACTCTTTTTTTTCTTACACTTCCAACCTTGGGGATAGGTTCTCGAATGGGCACTGGCTTGACAGGGATGCTTTGGTTGAAACTCCTGCAACGAAACACTTGCGGCTTCTCAGACTGCTTGTGCGTCTGTGTGGTTTTATTATGAAAAATATAACAGACTTCAAACTCTGGAAAAATTCGTTGCTTTTATTTTCTTCCATTTTTGTAGCTTTTTAAACGATTTTTACAGACAGAATAAAGATTTATACCAATTTAAACTTGAAATATATTAGATTCGGGCTATTCAGGGCATACATTGATGGAATTGAGGTTCTGGTTGTTGTGGGCGGGCAACGGCGTCGTGGAAATGATTGTGGCAGCCATACCAAAACTGCTGCTCCTCATCACAGGCTTTGACTTCAGTGAGTCTGAAAGCGTGCAAGAACGAAAAATGGGAATTTTCGTTACACATGGCTGCATAGAAGAACTTCCAAATTCAAAACAAAATTTTTAACTATTTCAGTTTCGTAATAATATGTGAAAACATGTTTCCATTAAAACATTTATTTACCCATATCAAGACTGTGAGAAGCATTTACAGCCTAATTAATCTTTAAATCATTCTAAAATTTAGACAATCATTCTTAAAACTGACCCGAATGCCGAACTGTATTGATTTTCAATTTGGGTGGCAGCTTGGGAAGAGTGCTGTAATCAAACAAAAAACCATTGTCATCACAGACTTCTGCTTCAATAACCGGTGTGGGAGCTGGTTGACTGGTGGAATTGTGATGGGTGGCTTGGACAGATTCCGAATGAAGAGCCGTTTTAGGAAAACATTTTGTTGGAAAGTTGGAGGGTAGAGGTGGCAGTTTGAAGGATGAAAAAGGACGCCGAAGAGTTTCGGGCTTCGTTGGTGTATCGTAGCGTTGTGGGATAGATTTTTGAGTACTTTGTGACAACTCTGATATTTGACGTTGTATAATTTTTGGTGAAGGTGATGGTTTAGTGGGTGATTTAAGCAAAGATCCAAAACGATCAGCAGATGGTTGTGATGCCTCCACGCCAGATTCTAGTGGCAGTAACGAAAGAATCGCATCAAATTTCGAATCTTCAATAGTGAACTCTTTTTCCTTGACATAATTTCCTGAGCTTTTATTGGTGGTCTCGTCTGTTTCTTTTGCTAACGTTAAGTCTTGCTTGCTCGCGGGATCTGAGATTCTTGCCGTTTCTTGAAGTTGTTCTCTTTGAGGTCCATAAGTGTCACGAATCTTCAATTTTTTAATTTTAAAAAAATGTTAAAGTTAAATTTTAAATACTAAATTTTCAAAAAAAGTGATAACTCAAATTATATTTGTATACGAACATTATTGTCGGAAGGGACAGGTGTAGGTTTGTTGGGCTTATTGGGCGACAAGAATGGTTCGTCTTCATTGAGAAGTAGGTATGTGGCATGGAGGTGGTTGAATGTTCTTCCAACAACTGTATCTGTCACTTCTTTCCTTTGATAACCCATCTTCTCCATTTTGTCTGAAAATTTTATTGTGAACATCTACTTATTGCAAAACAGATTGTAAAAGCTTTTGAAAAACTCATTACAACCCAATTTAACTTTGTTCTTGATTTCATAAAGTTCAGAAAAACTATTTTAAAAAAGCCAAAAAATGTAATAGAAGTGACAGCCTTTTGTACCTAGTGTGGCTTCATTGACATCGTCAGGTGAAGCGTCAGAAGAGAAGCGAGGAGTTCTCGAGTAGCCCTTGTTCAGCCACTCGTCCTTCAAGGCTTGCTGCAATGTTAAGTTTAACAGATAATTCCCTAACATTAAAAAAAATTTAATAGGTTCCTTCGAAGGTATTTCGCTTGATTTTTGATATCAAGAAAATTGTAAATAGAATCATTTTCTTCAAATTTTGTTAAAACTTTATTTTATTTAGAGTATATTTCAATCATCTTCTTTCCAAGACTAGGATCTTCTTCCACATACAACCAGCACCAACCTCCAGTGTTATTCTTTCTCGGGGTTTGGACCTCAAGAACCTTCTGAGAAGCACTTCAGCCTGCACGCTGACATAGTGAGGCGTTCTGAAACGACCATCCAACACCTTGCTCTTCAGCTCCTGCAGCCCGTTGTTAAACTTTTTAAATTCTTTTTTTGGTACTTTTTACTTTTTTCTTATAGTTTTTATAGTATTATTTTAAATCAGATTTACAAAAGTTAAAAATATTTTTTTCAATAATAAAACAATTGAATATTTATCAAACTGCATCTGGAGAAAAAAAGACCTGTAAAGTTTTTCCGTCGAAGGGTAGGGTGCCTGTTAAGAATGTGAAGAAAACCACTCCAAGACTCCATACATCCACCTCTGGTCCTACGTACCTTTCACCTTCATGGTTTTGTGATATATCGCTTATAACAATGCTTGTGGGGGTACCAAGCTTGCTTATAGAATTTCTCAAAAAATTTGTTTCAAACTTTTTACAAAAATATATGTTGTTATTTTAATACATGTTATTACAACTTATTATATTATTTGTTATACATTATTTTTCATCTATAATAATGATTTCTTGTTTTTAAAAAATTTAAAAAAAACAATAAAAAAAATCTGATAAAAAAATGTATACTAGCCACCTTTGAAGAGTTCAGGAGCGGCGTACGGAGGACTGCCACAGAAGGTGTCCAAGAGGGAGGATGCCTTGAAGTGGTTGCTGAAGCCGAAGTCGCATATCTTCACTTGCCCTTTGCCGTCCAGCAAGAGGTTTTCGACCTGAAGTGTTTTTGCATTTTAACATTGTTTGGGGAATTCAAAGTTTATTTTAAGTTTCAATGTTAGTTTTAATTTTTTTATTGTCTGTTTAGTTTCTTAAATTGAGTCATAGAAACAAGGGACTATCAAATTTTACCTGCTCATAGATTTCTCATAGAATTTTATTTGCTAATCATTCTATTAAATTTATTTTTTGTTTTTTATAAATAATATTTACATATAAAAACAATAACTATTCATTCATATTTTATTATCTCAAATTAACCCACTTTCAAGTCGCGGTGTACAATGTTGTTTCGGTGGCAGTATTCCACTGCTGACAACAACTGTTACAATAGGTGATTTATTTATTAAGATTCGTTCACATAGTTATAAAATATTTTTTCATTGAAATCATTTTTTTTCTCGTACATAATTGACTCAAAGTATTCGTTAAAATAAAACGATTTATTTATCATAATTAAATTAAAACTGGTATTGAATAACGTTTCTATTCTCTTTCTACAACCCCTTCATATGTATTATCAGGATTTTTCCAACATCATCTCCACAATCCGTTTTTTTCTTTCCACAAGAACCTGTCTGAATTTTCTTTTGGCATCTTCTTCAGTCAGCTTCACTTTGCTGACGATGTAATCGAATATCTCACCTGCAATAGTATTTACATCGATTTATTATTTTAAAAGCTCCTATATGAAATAAATCAATATTTAATTTATGCTAAAGTTGACTAGATTAAATAAATAAAAATTCTTCAATAAATCTCCCCCATTTCATAAGGAATTTTATTCAACACCCCATCTACTCACCCTTATCAGCATACTCCATCACAATGTAGATCATCGGTCGCTCTTCTATCACCTGGTACAACTTCACTGTGACATTTATGAGGTTTTTATTAGTTTAATATCTCTCTAAAACTTGAAATATGCATTGAAACGAAAAATGTCAGATACTTTTTGCATATATTTCTAGTTGCATAATTTTCTCTTCTTTAAAAATCTTCGTATTTGATTTCAAAAAATACGGATATTTCAACACATCATCAAGGATTTTTAATAATAATAAAATGCTTATCCTTTTAAAAATAATTTATTGAGTTTTGGTGAGAAATCATGAGTAAGCTAAGCTAGAGAAACAACTACCTACCACATAATCTCATCAGGCTGAACGCTTAGTCTACAAATCATTCATGACGCTTACATTGTTGGCACTAGCAAGTCAATCTAACTTACCATTACAATGGTTTTGTCTATTATCAGCCAATCTTTTTTTATACTTTCCTTTCAATTACGTTTCAAGTCAACCACTTAACAATGATTATTATAATAATGGGAAGAATATGTGTCATTTTTGCTGAAAGGTGATGAGTGTTATGCACTGCGTTTTTCATTTTACTAGCTTTTTTTGTTAATTTTCATTTTTTATATAAATTGAATTATGTCATAAAAATAAATTCTATTTTATTTATTTGTTTTAAAAAATATTATTATTAATAATGTTTTTATGTCACCGTTTCAAAGAAGAATGTATATTTCATTCACGTTACCTATGTTGGGGTGGTTGAGAGTCTTCATTATTTGGATTTCTCGGTAAACCTTTGGGTGATTGACGATAGATATTTAATTGAACATTTTCAATGCAAATTTATTTTTCATACACTATGGAATACCATTAAAAAAATGTATTTATCGAAAATGAAAAAAATAAATTAGTTGTTTTGATAATTGGATAATAATGCTATTTTATAAATACAAATAGTATATAATTAGCTCGATTATAAGTACATCATTAAATAGGTATTTATCGTGAAAGCGGGATTACAATTGAACCTTGATGACGTCGGACTTGACTAGCTGGAGCTTGTCAATGATTTTGATAGCCACCTGTTGATCATGCGTGTACTAAACTCACATTTAACGAGAGAAATAATTAACAGTTATTAAAATTTCTGAAGTTCCTGGCTGTAGGTTAAATTTTGGCGAGATTTAAGTGACGATGAGGCGTTCAAATAAGTCAAATTTCACGGAGAAAACAAGATTAGAATTTGTTTTCTGCGCACTAATATAAATTTCATCTTTATTTGAGATCATCTTTTGAATAAAAAATAAAGCTTTTAAATAACGAAAATTAATTAATTGAGGAAGGTTAAATTGGTTAAAGTTACTGTGGTTAACGTTTAGGTTGTAGTTGTGGATTTTGTGTGAGTAATTGTTGAGTCGGTTGTTGGGAATACACCAGTTTCAATTTTTCTGAAGTTTTTTGTTTTCGTTTCTTAATTTCTTCATTATTATTTGACAATAAAATATTTCATTTAACTCTAAAAGTTTAAACTTTCAGAATTAAATCGTTAATTTGGTTATTGCGGAATGGGCGTTTCTTTGAATCTCTGCAAGGATTTCTGAGAATTAAAAGACCTTTCAAGGACATGCCAACACTACTAATGATGCGAGCTTCATCGATTAGATGGCATTAAAGCCAATTTACCAATTAAATTGTCAAATTTTGATAGATTTGATTTGAATCTACACTGTATATGAAAAGTTTTTTGAAATCTAAAGACTTATTTCAAAAAGAGGGGTTGATATCGTGGGAAATGGCAATGAATTTAAATAAAGATTGTGCTTTTGAAATGAAAACAAAATCATGCAACCTTGAAACGAGTATTCAAATTCAGTCATCAAAGCCTTGAGTTACAAAACACATGGAAATAATAAAACACAGTAAGTTTGAGATTTAACACTGTGTGTTCAAACAGTGATAAGATTAAACAACTTTAAGGTGCAATTTGAAATGTTAAAAGAGCAAAAAATCAGGACGATAAATTAATGAAATTACCTTTTTCTTGGTAGGAAGGTGGGTGGCGAGTTTGACCTTGGCAAAAGTTCCCTTTCCCAGAGTGCTTGAGAGTTCGTAGTTGCCGACGATTTGTTTGGACCTGGTTGCAGCGCTTTTGAGAACAATTCCTTGGTGCTTCATGCTGTTGTTTTTGGTGACTATTTTTTTGGTGTTGTTGCTGGTATTGAGTTGGATGTTGGGGTTTTTAGTGGATACGTAGTTGTGTTTAAAAGCAATGTCTTTGTAGTTGTTTTTGTCGTTGGGAATTGTTTTGTTTAGGATGTTAATGTTGTTGTTTTGTGGATAGAGAGAATTAAGAGTCATGTTTTGAGTGTTATCATTGGCTTTATTGATGCTTGGTGTGTCGTTGTTGTAGTTTAGTCTTTTTATATGGCTTTCGTTTTTGTGTTTGAAACTGTTGTTTGAGTGGATCTTGTTATTGAGAGAATGTAAATTATCAAAGTTTATGTTAGAATTATTGGTAAATTTGCTGCTGTTGTGGAAATATTGTTGCTGTGTGTTGTCATACAACTGTGTCCTGCCTAACGTATCGGTGTTGCCTCTAGTTTTGTATGTTGGAAAGTTTCTGTTTTCCACAAAAGATCCAATCTTTTGGTTTTGGAGACTGTTTAAATAGTTTACGTTACTGTGGTTAACGTGCAGGTTGTAGTTGTGGTTGTTGGATCCGTTGTTGAGATTTTTGTTTTTTTGGTAATTTATTTTCGGTTCAAAATTTGTGTGCGGGGAATACAAATTATTGTTTTTGTAGTTTATTGAATTATTGCTAGTGTAGCTGTCATCGAAATCGTTGTAGCTGTTGTTGCTCTTGTTATAGTTCATACTTCGCTTCCATGTGCCGAAAACACTCATCTTGTTTTATTATTTCACTACGGGAGTATATTATCTTTTATTAAATTGTATGCTTTTTTTGCATTAATGACTCTCAATTTAGAATAAGCCACGCAATCCTGAACGTAAGGTTCTTCTTGAAAACCTGTGTGAATTTACAATAAATACCATCGCTTTAAGCACTTTCAAGGATGATAAATCAATAAGATTGAGAAAAATCAAAGAATTTTATCGTCTCTCTATAAGGATAATTTAAAAATCAAAGTAACTTTATTTATCCTCAAACTCTCGCAAATGTAAATCGAATGGGTATAATTATTTTCATGGATTACGCTTTTAAAAGTATTTAATTTGTACTTCTTTCCTATGAGATCTTTTAACTAATCGATTAATTTTACATTCGAAGATTAGACTACAGTTATATATGCTAGCAACCGCCGACCAAAATGTTAAGAATGTCTTCAACTTACATATAAGTATACCTAACACTTGAGAATAATTTTCAACGTATTTATAAAGAGCCTACTATAGCATGTATGATACTTGAGTTGTACAAATTTCTTTTAAGTATTTATATCTTTTCAATAAAGGCTTCTTTACCGTTTTATATAAATTCTCAAACCTCCCTAAGAATTTCTTTACTATTGGATATCTTAATATATCTACAGCATTCTTCAAAACTTTGATAAAATATATTTAAAACACTTTGAGAATTTTTTAACCTTAAAAATTCTTTATAATTTAAATTTTAAAAATATTTAAATAAATCGCTATTCACTGAGTTATTTCAGTTTGCATATGGGAGTGCAAGAGTGTCATTGTTAGGCTGTTACAGCGGCCTGTTACTCCCTAGACGTGATTTTGTGGTTGCCTTTGAATGCCTTTTATCACATGTCTTTTAAATCATTATGTTTTAATAACTGCGCGGATTATATTGATCATTTAGTTGAATTTGTATTTCTTAACAATATAGTTTATTTATGGTTTAATAGGTTTTTAATAACCGTTTGAAGATTTTATCAACCGTCAAAGACCTAAGCCATGGGAAAAATGTCTTCGCTATGCATGAAGAAGATGGACAAGAAAGACTAAATGCCATATTCTATAAGCCTTTAGAACCACTTGAATGGCAAGTGATTAATTTATTCTGACGTTTATCAACAACTATTCAAGACGAATAAATGGTGGGTTGCAAGTAGTCTTGCTAGTTTTCGAATGGTTGTGTGTTCGGAAGTTATTGCTCATTTTTACCAGGGTCATAAAAACAGTTTTTAATTTGAAATAAATAGAATCAGTTTCTTGCTTGAAAAAATATTTTTTTCCCAAAGAAATTATTGAGTAGTTTCGAAAATCATTTGGGAAGAAGCCTCGTGTTTGATCTTGAGTCGTGAACAGACATGTCGTGTTGAAAGAATGAAAAATCATGATGTCATTTGAAAAAAAAATAAAAAAGCTTTCATTAAAATGGTTTAAAAAATTACCTAATTAACTTGTGCTTAGAAGCTGGGAATTTCATTATAACTTTGTTCCTTTTTAACGAATTGTTTCACACACAAAAAATGATTCACTCGCTAGATCGTGGTTACTTAATTCAAGTCAGTTTTATAATGTTCAAACTTTCTATTTAATTAGTTTATTGTTTGTAGAAATTTGGCAAAACAACTATATTTTCAAAAGTTTTATAACAAAGTACAGGAGAAAAAATATTAATTTAAGTTTAATACAAGATAAAAGGTTAAACAAAATAAAAAGTAATTTTTTAAAAGCTTTGAGTTTTTTATAGATTATTGTTCTTTGCTATATAAACTTTTAGGTACTCGTCTCAAATATTCTTTTCAAAACACATAAAAATAAATAAGTTGTTTTATAAGTGAGTTGATGAACGATTCAAAGGAGAGGTTAAAGAGGACTCTGGTTCTAGGCCTTTTATAGTGTAACAATGTTACATAAGTAGAAACGGGTTTAAAAGGGTGGATTGATTAGTAAATAAAAAAATTGGATTGGAAATAAGAATAAAAAATGTATTACAATTATTTGGGGTTGTTAAGATATCAGGGCAGTTTCGTCTCGTCAATGATGATGATGATGACGATTATGGTGTTTTTGATTATAATGATAAAGTTAAATTGTTGTTCAATTGATCTTTAAAAACAGTTTAATTTAATAGAAAATGAATTCCTCGGTATAAATTGATTGATACATTAATAATGATCAAATTAAATGGTGTTTTAAACAAAATATGTTCCATGAACACGGTTTTGAAATAAAGCTTATATCATTGCTATATTTCAAGATGGAAGTGATAATATTAAATAAAGGACTGATGATAATAAAAATTTAAAAAAAATTATGATAAGAAAAACCGATAACAATAATGAAGATGGAGATGATAGACTGATGGTGGTGATGGAAATGAAGATGCTGATGATAATGAAGAGGGTGATAATAATATAATGATGAAGCAGTTTGTCCTTTCAGCCTCAAGGGCCTTCATGTTTTCGATAAGGCATTCAAATCTTTCTCTTCCTTCTTTTGTGTGAGGTATCGCCTGTTAGATAGCCAGAAGTCATGCATTTTTAAATCCTAACCTTTTAAATGCTTTGTAATTCAAGTATTAATAAAAACGTTCAGTTTTATTGATGTAGTTGTTTTAATTATTATTTATAATCATATTTTATAGTTTTAAAATAAAAGTAAGAGTTAATTTTCGAATTTATATGATTATATATAATATGATATAATAGAATTTCAAAACAACTATGGAAAAACAATAAATGCCACAAACCCAATATTCAAGCACAAATAGACACACTTCAAAAAAGCATCTTTTAATGATATGAGAACCAGGTGAAAAAAAGCAAATACAATCGAGAAGAGAACCGCTGTTAAAGAAATCTTGTGATAAATATAATTTATCTAGAGGCAAGTTTCGTCATTTTCCTTATCTAAAACTTTCACATTATATGAACATGTTTTCTTGTATTTGTTTCTTTTATAAAAGAAACATCTTCTATAAGTAATCTTAATTTTATTTATGATTTTAATTGTTTATTCAGCACCAACCTTCTTGTAAAACGTTTAAAATCTTTATAAATAAAAGCATTTAGAGATTTGTTTAGAGCATAACTCACAGAAAAACTGAATGTTGTAAATCATGGGAAGTTTGACACGAAATGCACTCGAGAGGGCCGTGACTGAATTCATAACAGTTTGATTCGTTAATTTATTCATAAAAATTAACTTCTTTGTTCCAAAAATCATATTTTTCCTAAAATTAATGACTCAGTATCTTTAAATTAAACAAAAAAAATTATATGCGATGAATTTTGCTGATCCATACAATACAGGTTGGCCTATAAGTTTAAGCAGAGTTATGAAGGAAACTAAAGAGGGCGTGTGTAAAGTTAGGATCAATCACTTACGAGAAAAGATGAAAGAAAATTAAGCGCTAGATGTTCCAGGTATTCTTGGAAAATTGATGATGATGATCAAGGTGGTAACTTACATTTTCTAATTGTCTGAAACTAGTTCTAGTGTTTCTGGAAAGTAGCCGGATTAAGAGACAGCTTCATAAATCTTGAAAAGTATCAAATAATCAAACTTTAACCTTTTTTTAGATAAGGTATTTATATTTATGTGTTGCAGATAATCAAATAATTATATTAACGCACAAAAAAGGTTCGATTGATGTCCAATAATTCAATATAACTCATGCAAAATTCTAAATTAAGCTCAATACAATTTTATTTCATGAATAAATCTTGTTGAAAAGTTCGCAGCAATTCATCATTAGTTCCATCGTTCTGCAATCCACTCACACCAGCTCCATTCGAGCCAACTTTCGTCACCACGATGATTTATCCCTTGATAAAATCTTAAATTACATTGAAGAAAATAAAATGCCACTTAGGTCTACTTAATAGTTTTAGCAGATGAATTTCATGTTTTTTTAGGTTCATTGTTCAATTTTAATTGTTTTCTTTTAGCTTTTAATGTTATTTCTGGTCAATGTGGATTGAAAAATGGAAGCAGGGAAAAAAATAAAGAGGGAAGTCAAACATGGTGGATGGGAAGAAGTAGAAACTGATAATGGTCTGAAAAAATAAAGTAAATGGAAAAAGATTGATGTAGTTAATTTGAATTTCGCAAGTGCGACTGTTAGGTCAAGATCGAATAAAGTTTAAAATACTTTAAAAAACTTCTAAAGAAATGAAAAAGAATCAAATAAAGGCTTTTAAATTTCCATCGAAACTGCAAATAAGGCTGAAAAATACAAAAGATAAAACATAGAATTTGTTCTTGAATGAACTTTGAATGTTTTACTTCCTGAACGTTTTGAGTCCAAGGGTTAATTTTTTTTATTGTTGATTGTTTAAGTACCAAAACTATTTCCACTTTTAAACCAAAAATTTTTATTTAACAAAATTATTATTCTTCTTTTATTAAAAAAAAGTAGTTCGACGAAAGTACAAGCAGTTCTAGAATGTTATGTAATTGATACTGAAACATAAAATGTAATAAATGTGTTTCAATTCTGATGTCATGTTTACCTGAAGTTTTTATCCTGAAGTCTGTAAAAGGTGTATCTTTAAGTGTTGCCTAATGTATCAGATCAAATAAAAATTTATAAACATTTTATATATAAATATTTTATTGCAATTACAAAAAATAGTAATTAATCTAATAACTATATATTTTTTAGGCACTTTAGACTTATAAAAACTTTAACATTGAATGAGAAAAATAAAAGTATAAAAAAAACATTTTAAAAATTAAAATCAATACTAGCTAAATACATAATGCTCAGAATTCAAATTTATCACCAAAACAACGGTTATAAATATTATTATAATCAAAATTTTAAATTGAATGTCAGACAATGGGATTTAATAAGTTCAGCAGGCAGACACATAAAAGCAAATTACCACACACGAGTTTGATTGATCGGTTTGATTAGTGTTCAAATATTACCGGATGAAATGCAATGGATTGCAATTGAGGCTGTTTTTGTATGGAAACTCATGTCGCCATGAAGACAATTTTCTTCTTTTTTTATGTGGCATAGTTCTTTTGCTACTATTTTAAAACTGGGAGAATATCTTTCCTAATGTCATAAACATTTAAAACTCTCGAAATGTTGTTAAAATGTAAATTATATTCTATAATCACTATCTTTTTTAATTTATTTTATCATGCCACCTTTCTATCAGATTCAATTCTAGAAATGAGTATCGTACACACGATGAGTGCGCAATCAATACTGGCATGTGTTATTTGGTCGATAAGATTCTCATTTTCATAATTTTTTATATGAATATAGACAAACTTACGAACTTCTATCTGGCACGAGATGACAACGGATAAAAAGATAAGGAAATATTTGAAATAATTTAGTATTGTGTGAGAGAGTGCTATCTACATTTATTCAATTTTTTCTCTAATTAAAATGTACTTATTTTTTTATTTTTTTGCAAATCGATGTATTTACTTTTTTTCGAAGTTTGTGTTCACAAAACTTATTAAGCCTCATTTCTTATTGAATTACTTTGGTATCGGACTGAGGGTTTTTAGGTTTTCAGTTGATTTGATAAAAACTCAATAGACTCATGAAATCCGCAATTTCATTTGGTTTCTCTGAATGTGTATTTTAATATATAGAAAATTCTATGCAAGATTTATGCTGTCTACCCTTTTATCTATTCACAGTTGTTTGTCTTTCAGAGGTAACAATGAGTTTACATAAAAATCTGTTTTTAAAAATTCGGAAAAACTGTTAACAAACTCTGCATGAACTATTACAAATCAATAATACGAAGGTGCATGGGAAAGCGCGTAAATTAAGTATTTATTTTGAGTTTACTCATTAGTTTTTAAAGATGTATATATTTTTTCCTAGGCATTTCAAATATTTTTACTTTTGACTTTTAAAAATATTTTAAACCTTCCATCAAACAACCAAATTGTCTTCAGTATATTTATGTCTATTGAGAAACACTAAACAACGTTTCTAGTCATTACTCTAATAAAACATATCCGTAACAACAGGCTGCTAGGAAAACGACAGATTTTTATTATTTATGTTTGAAATATATATATATATATATATATATGTATATTGTTGTTAATGGAAAATTATTTCACAAACTATGCATATAAGTTATCGCAAAATATAAGTCGAAGGTGATTTCAACACTAAATAAATCGCGGCATGAGGCCTTCAAGAAATCTAAAATTGCCAGAGTTCGACTCTTTCATTAGGCCCTTAACCCAAATTAAGCATGGTAACTATCGCTACAAACTCAAAGTATAATTCAATCTTTGAGTAATTGCCTTTGAGTGTGCTTGTCATGGAGAGCTAATAAAAATAATTAAAAGAGCATTTGATGATAATTCACACACGGTGAAATACCTTTTCGGACATTTTCGCTCTTTAAATTATTCGAATGGCTTTTGAAATATTTTATCAATTTACACGTTATTCATATTTTGTTTTATCGATTTTCATTTATTCACCATTTTTTTGGTCAAAATAATTTATTTTTTAAGAAAAATATTTGTGAAAAATAAATTCATTACGCAAAATAACTCTTTAAAATAAGTACAGATGATTAGAATTTTTTAAACAAAACTGTTTTCACGAATAACTCTTTTTTATCACTAAGAAGTGATTAAATGCCTCTGTTGAATCAAGGTCACAGGTGAATCTGCACACAATTTTGATTAAATGTATATTTATAAGTTTTATATCATTTTTTAAATTTATATATAAATTTTCTCAATTATTACCTATTTTATTCCTTTTTTAATTAAAAACATCTAAAAATTTGTTTAGACAAAACATTGATGATAATAATAATATTTCTTATATCATGGAAAAAATTCTATAAATTTTGTATACATTTGTTTTAGGATTTTTAAAAATTCCACAAAAAGTTACTTCAGTTCTTGGTGCACTTTTCTCGCTCGATATTACCCAGGTAGGTGGGCTGCAAAAAGGGTGCGAAGGGGGGTGTCATATTTCATATGTATATTCCTTGGAAAACATGGTCTTCCAGCTGTCAAAAAGTGTGTTGAAATGAATAAAGTGTTAATCGCTATCTGGTGAAATGCACGCTTTGCATGAACATATTTTTAAAAGTTTTTTATTAAATGAAATTTTTATTTTCATTTAATTATTTTTGTATTTTTATTTTTTTTTATATAACTTTCAAGAAACTTTGATAAATATAATTGAAATTTAAAGAAACAAATGAAAGAAAATAATGTTTACGTTGACATAGATAATGCCAACTTTGAGAGTTTAAACATGAGAATTTAAACAAGACTAAGTGAAATGAAACAAATGGATTGAAGTAAGACTTAAATCATTTTTGGAAATAAACTTCTGTAGCCTTTTCAACGGAGAATGATAAAGGTTAAGTTTGAGAAGAATACCATTTGTTAAACAGCTTTCAGAAATTAAGTTTTAAATTTATTACTTATATCTAAAAAAATATTTTTAATTAATTAAATTACTTTAACTAATAGAAAAACTAATTTATTTATTAATTTTCTACCGAGGCAATTACCACTTAAATTCGAATTATTTCTAAAAAATTTAATGTTTTTAGACCAAACCCTTTTACAACTTTTGTTTAACACAGCCTCGTCACCTTTTTTTAGCATACCAACTTCTCTTTCATCAGCAGCAATACAGGTAAAATACCTGCGTGTCGTGGAGTAGTCGTTGTGTGTTTACATTAGTCTGGTAGAATAGTTGTGTGTTTGTATTTTAAAGCATATAATGCAATACAAAGAAGAGTATTTATAACGTGGTCTAAATCCGAACGAGCTTCAAAGTAATAAGTTTATTGTTGCTGGTGCAGCTTGGTATAATTTTCTTGATGTTTGATGTAGATTTTCCCATGATTGATGTATTTTTCATTTAATTAGTCTCCCGGTGTGTGATGTGTGTTTTTTAGGTACCCAGAAAACATATGCAAAATGTGCACTCGAATCTTTACATGTACGTGGGTTTTTTAATGTATTGCACAGTGTGTACAGTCGGTGATGCATCGAAGCTTTTTCAGTTATGGTTCAAAAAACCTTCAGAGCGAACAATAATGAACCACGAAAATGTACTTCTTGTTAGTTTTTTATTATTTTCACCTTCCCCTATTACTTAGATTGTACAAAAGTAATCAATATATGAAATCATGTCTAATTTTTATCTGCTTTGCATGAAGCGTATTCATTAACCTGTGTGCATCCGAATAAAAATTATATATAAACACATGAATCTAGCTTTAAGACATCATTGAATACATGGAAATATATTTTGTTTTATAAATGCTTTAATTACAACCCCGTTTAATAAGAAAATTGAGCTATTTAGTGTAAAATATACATAGCCTATTTATACTATAATATTGTTAAATAGGTGACTATTCACTGTTTTTATATGTATAATTTAATAAGCCAAGAGGTTAACTCAATTTAGTTATAATTGAAAAATCCATGTTTTTTACGGTTCATGGCTTGTCTCTATTCTTTTAACACAGCGATTCAAAATTATAACAAAGTTTTCCGAGTTTTAAGTAATTTTGAAACTTGATTTAAAATGTTTAACTTTCAAAGTTTGAAAGCTGGTTTATATAGTGACTATATTATTATTATTATAATATAGTCATAGTATTTAATAATTGCGAGGTTTCATGAACTCTTTCCCCGACTGTCTCACAGTGAGTCATCTACAATAAGATCCTTATTGAGTGTTCAATCACTTTCATTGTGCAGTAAAAAACTGAATTATTAACGTGGTATATAAAAGAAATTATTTTCAAAAATTATATGGGCTTTAAAGAGCCTAAAAACGGCCTTAATTGCAAATCCTTTAGCTTGCTAATAAAACACTAGACCATTATCAAAGAGAATTTACGCAAAATATATTATAACTGTAGATTTTCCTTCTTTATACATTTCTCTTACAAGTCCTAAAAAGTTTTTCTCGTTAACTTAGCGTTTTAGAAAGTTGTATGTCCTAAGAAATTAATTTGATTGCTTTAATTTTTTTATTATTATTAAAAAGACTTAATATAATAAAAATTGTAAAGATTTTACTTACTTTTTCTCTAAAAAGTACTTCTGACTGGGAATCGAACCCCAGGCGCGGCGGTGAGAGCGCCGATTTCTTACCACTAGACTACTAGAGATAATGGTTTTTCTTTGTTGGGTTGATTCAGTTTCTTGTTGCCTGTTAGACTTTTTTTATTGATAAAAGATATAGTACAGTACGATACAAGACGAATATTATTAACTTCAAGATCATCTCGAAGTTGTAGGGGTAAGACCATTCCTTGGCCAGTCTTTTTTTGTATGTCTTCACTAAAAAAACCTCATTCTGAAATTAAATTTAGAATCTAAATTGATCCTACTCGGTAATTTTTTAAAAAAAGGGTTGAATTCTTTTCCGGGCAGTTAATCCCAAGCCATAAACGCTCGATTCTAAAGAATATGATAAAATATGATTAAATAAGTTTATAAAAATTCATTAAAACAACTAACTATTAAAATTTATTAATAAATGTAAAAGATAAGTCGTTAAATTTTTCATGAAAATGAATACATTTTTATTTTAAAATGTGCAATTATGAGGCAAAAAAATGATAAAAGTAATAAAATAAAAGCCATGAAACGAGAAGGGCGTATTCGATGTGGTTTGATGGTTGCTGGCCGTTTAAGAGCGTCAGTTGGCTACCTTTCACGAGCTTGCACTAGCCGGCACTCGAGCTCCTGGAATTTTGTTATTATTTTTAGTAATAGCTTTATTATTCGCTATTTTCTTCTGCTTACTTTATATTTAATGTTTATAAGGTTTAAATATTGTTTATGGGTTATTTCATTAAGTAGTTTATTTATTTTTATATCATGATGCTGGTTTAATAATTTCATGACTGTTTTTGACTCTAGAATTTTAAATAAACCTACAATTTTGAATATCTGAACTGTTTTAAAAGTCGACATTCTTGGATGAATTAGTCTTTCCAATCAAATTTCTTTTCTATAGCTAATGAGACCGATGATAAGGATGGTAAAGATGATGAAAAATTGGATTTTATAAAAAAATAATTATTTAGCTTTAAAAAACTATCATTTAATTATTTTTCATTTTCATTAGTTCAAGAATAAATAGAATAATTCGTCAGATCCAGGGCAATTGGATTAATGTACTTACATGCAAACACATCAATTAAAGCAAACAAACATTAACATAAATTTTCCCGTGTCTAAACAATCCACAACACACGTGTTTGCATTTGTCCGTTTGTGTATGTGTGTATCTTTTTTTTGTTGTTTGTGTATGTTTCTGTGTGTTTGATGGAAGGAAATCTGTGTAGGTTACTAGCGTCTGCCAGGAATCAAACAAATGTTTGTGTGTTTAATGTGTAGTTGTTTGTGGGAGTTATCCGGACTCCAGAGTGCAGCTGCATGTGTTCCTGGATAGCTTTGATGTGCCAGTCTAATTGAATTATTGTTTTATTTCTTAAAATACTTTAATAGCTTATTTCACCTTGCAAGCGCTATTATTTTATTTGTAATAATTCAAGCTCTTGATTTTTGAGAATAATTTGCTTGAAAACACATTACAATTCAAATAAACCTCACACAAGCAACAAAAAAACAAACTGAACTTTCACAAAAAAGTTGAGAAATAATGATCGGCTAAAAAATATTTTTAAAATATTTAAGGTTTCTTAATCACGATTCTTAAGACATTAGCCGCATCCAACTTTTACATCGCTTTGGAAACTTAGATTCCGCCCCAGCAGGCGTCTTTAGCTTCTATGAATGCTTTTTTGTGACAACTTCAGTTTTAAAGATAAAAAACAACACTATTCACCACTTCAATAGTATTGAGTTACTGATCTACTTTAGGCTTGTGTGCTCTCTCGAAATATAATCTATGTGTGTTATAGAATTAATTTTTCATGTTTCGTGATAATATTACCTTTTACAATTTAATTATTTATTTTTTTAATTTTTTCATTTAGCAGATTTTTTCTGGATAGTTTCCACTGCTCGTACTATCACCAAGCTAGTTTACCCCTGAGCACCAGATCTTTTCCGACTCCAAAATTGTATCTAATTATGTTAAAATGTTACATAAATTAATTTTTTTTAAAGTATATTTTTTATTTAAATTTCAAGTTTAAGTTTTCTCTTAAAAATTTTAAAAAATTGCATTATATCTAGCAGATTTTTATTAATTTTTTAATTCATTAATGGTATTTGGTATGAATCGTATAAATTATAAATACTTCTCTAAAAAAATAGAATTTAGGCCCATCTATTAAATTTCTCAATCTGTCCCAAATAAAGATGAAATGAAACTTCTGCTTCATTCATTTGGATAAATCATACTTAATTACCCTTCATAATTCTTCAGAAAGTTTATTTACCTTTAAACACACGTAAGAGGATGAGTCTTGGATGATGGATAGTACAATGTTGTGCGTGATTTATAGCGAGGTGGTCAAGAGAAATTTTGAAAATTGTTTAATTTTGTAGAAATATAATTTTAAATTCGTTTTTGGTCTTTGAAAAACAAAGATTGTCTGGTCTACTTAGAGCAACTTTTTCTGTTTAAACTCAAGTTTGTACTTAAAATTAAAGCCTAAAACTGAAAACTTTCAACTTTTTGAGTTTTAGACGTTTGAATGTGAAGATAAGAAAAGCGCAACAGTCAGAGATGAGTTATGGGGAGAAAGCATGGGTGGCCAAAAGGAGATAGAAAGAAAGTTAAGTTTCATCGAAGAGAAAATGTTAAAGTATTGAATGTATTTGAGTGAAAGTGATAAAACTAATAACAAGAAAGATTGAATAAATTTCAGTGAAAATGAGCTAACTAATAAGGAGAAAGAAAGAAAAAGGTAAGTAAGTGTAACAAAGAAACCATTTAAATTGGCAGGTGATTAAGATTGATATGACACAGTATCGTATATAGAAGTAATGAAATGGAACAAACAAACTCTAAAATGAATTTTTTTAAAATAGAAACTAAAATCTGTATTCGAATGGTCTGAATGATCATTCCATCAAACCTGCAACAAATAGAAAAGTTCGATGCTTGTGTTTAAAAAAGTTTCTAGACTTTTACCCGAGCTATTTATCGAAGATGAATCATAGGACCACTTTTTAAAAGAAAGAACGCTCATCACTTTTTAAAATGTAACACGTGGATTTAATTGCATGGGACCATTTTCTCTATGGATCTTTAATTGGAGACTACTTCAAAGTGGATAAGCGTGTTCCTGGAATGTAAATTAACATAGCAACGTTATGATTATTGTTTTGATAAGGGTATGGTAAAATAAATTATTTAAGTTTGTAAAACTATGCTAAACAATAAATACGCTATCTTTTTAAAATTTTAGTTTTTCACGCTTCGTTAGAAAGTTTCTTTTTAGTTTTGGGTAATATTTAAGAACTTAATAGCTTTTCACACCTGTAGTCTTCATTTTCTCTCAATTTCAAGGAAATACATCACATTTTTATCAAGTTTTATTGTTATGCTTTTATTTTTGTTATTTTTCTCATAATAAAAGAATATCCTTGAATAAATATATAAATATGAACGTCTATTTCAATATAATGAATATATTTACTGAATTTTACTTTAAAAGATTTTTTCTTAATTTATTTAAACTTATGTTTTTCTAATTTAAACTTATGTTCGCATCCACGTATTAAAATATATATACATATAAACCTTAGAGAGTCGTATAAATACACTTCGAAGACTTTTCGTTTTTAGTATAGATTCAAGTTAAAAGATTTGTTTTTTTATATATTTAATTTTATATAAAATATTAATTTTAACAGCTGAAATTCAGATAAAATTCAGTATTGGATACTTGTAAAAGTTCTTAAAAAGTAAGTTAAATTGATATTTTAGTTCTTAACCTTAGTTATAACTTTATAGTAATAAACTAAAATTTAAATTTAAAGTTATTTTCAATCTTAAGCATTGATTGAATAGGATGTGTGGACAAAAAACATTAATTTTCAAAATACACTGAATGCGGAACGTACTCATTAGGAGACAATTAAGACTCAATAAAATGCAATTAATTTGTAAAGATAATAAGCCTTTAATTATAATTGATTAAAGGTTATTTTTATAATTCAGTTAAAAACTTGAAACATGCAAAATAGTTTAGATTGAGAAAAGTGTTTAAGAGTTTAGTAATTTAAGAATGAAACTACAAAGTCCATTTTCTGCACTGTTTCTAATTATACTATCTTATTATGAAGAATATCATTTTATTTATTCATCCTATTCGGAAAATGTTTTTGAATGTTCAAACATTAAAAAATTTTTATGTTAATTTTAAAAAGTATGTTTTTTAAACATTATTTTATTTTATTAAATGCTGTATGACTACTAGTGCTGTGTAGGCGGAAGACATTAAAAAGCCGACAGTGAAACTCGCTTCTGCGGTTGTCATCTGATTTTTTGGAAATAGTTTGCAAAATTTTTAATCAGAAATTTAGCGAGAAAAACTGTATAATGTCCAATTTTTATATTTTCCCTTCCAGCGACCAATTCCCAGACTTTTCCATGATTAGTATAAGGTGTATAATTGAGTGAGCTGAATTGAAAGTAATAAAAAATATATAAATAATATAAACAATGATGATACCGCTACACTTTATGCGTGCTCTGAAACATAACCGATAAATGGCGTGCTATTAAAACCCTTTCAAACCTTTACCACTTGTTTTCACTTTCAATTGACGCTTGCTATTTTTTCATGTACAGTTAACTTAAAAAGAAGAAAAATAATTTAAATAAAATGTTTCACATGCATTATAGACTTTTAGTGCTAATATGATTATTCCAAGAAGTGTTATTCTTAGAGGCCTTGTGGAATTAGAAGATGCTATGGGGTCAATGCTGGAGTATTAAATGATAAGGTATACAAGCTGTTAATAATTTTTATTTCTCTAGTGGCTACTGTTTCATAGGCTTTTATCTGACTTTTGCGCTGCCTAGGAATATGCTTGCACGTTATCTAAACACATCGAGGAGACTAATAATTTTATATATGAAAGAGGTTTTGTATTACTTTGCAGGCATAGAAACGTATTGAATTTTGGGAAATGTTATTCGTTGTACTTGGAGAATCTAAAACTTCCATAAAACAGCATGGCCTTCTCAACATAGCATGTCGTTATCTGAGATACCCTTGAATACAACATGAATAACCGTTGTATCCCTTTGAAAGATATGCAATATGCAAATAGTAGTTATAGATACATTTATTAATAATAAAATAGATACTATTCAGTTTTGTTGTTTTTATTGTTTAATTTAATTGAATGGTGGCATTATCCTTCAATGACATTCCCATAAATTATAATTCCGTTTAGATCAACGTGAGAATTGTGCATTGGATTGATTTTGTGGCGAAACAGACTAAATTAGTGCTTCGAATAGTTGTTGAGGTTTTTATTTAAGAAGGTGTGCTAGAAAAGCACTTATTTGCGTTTCTAGGTGTCTTTTAAAGAATATTTTAAATAATAATTCTCTAATTGAAAAATAATAACTTTTTATTGATTATATTTATTTATTTGTTTGAAATAAAAATAATTTTAATAACAAATTTCAAAATTAATATCGTTTAACTCTACATTAATCTACTTTAGACTGCAAACCATGCCATTCTGCTCCCATTTTACCAATTCCCTATTTTTGATACATTTGTAAAAATGAGATTCACTTTTAAAGTGTAGTTTGACAATGTTTAAAAATATAAGAATTTGTGAACAATTTAGTAAGATTTGAAATACTTTAAACTAGATCTATTCAAGAAAACAATAATATAATGAATTCAATCTTTACTATACTTAAATAAAAAGCAATTAGTGGAATATTTAAAAATAAAATGAGTGTTTTGTTGTTTTGATGGCGGTATTTAGTAATGATAGAATAGTCATTGAAGAGCTCACCATTGTGCTTGGTTTGTGTTTACTGAAAGAGCAATTGAATAACTATGAAGTTTTTTTTAATTAGAAATAAAAGACTAAAGAAAAATATGAAATGTGATAAAAAGTAAATAAGAATAAAACTTCAAATAAGGACCTTGATACAAATCTCAACTTTTGAGCTTGTTTTGTTTCAATAAAAATAAAAATATGTATTTGACATTTTATTCTTTTAATGCCTAAAAACAAAGTTAAGAATAAACCATTTAAAAATTCTGTGATATAATCCAGATTTTAATTTATAGATTCTTAATAAAGGTAAAAAATGTATTTTTATCAATATTAATTTTAAAAAAGATAAAAAATGTATGAAACAAATAAGATAAATTTTAAAAAAAGGCTGTTTCATCCTAGCTAAACAATTAACATTAAAAACATTGAAAAAAGTAATAAAACTCGACAGCCACTTTTTTCCTAATTAACGTTTACTCATTTTCAAAATGAAAATGTATGTTCGTTATAGAAAACCTTCAGAAACCACAAATACGCCCCACTGTTACTGAAAGTACCTTTGACATTAATGTCTATATAGTTGTGTATCTGTTTTATACAAGGGTTCAAATGCAATATTCTTCTGTATGGATCCCCATTATATTTTTATGATCTATTTACTAATATATTTGTTTTTGTTTTTTTCATACCATTGTTTTAGTAAAATATAATTTAAAATATTAATAAGTATAAAATTTGCATATAGCAGTAATAACGAAATACTTTCACACTTTGTCATTTATATTTTTATTTTTGAATATTAACATGACTGATAGGGCTTTCATTGCCGCTTTATCATAGGTTTTATTGCGTAACTTTGTTGGTGACATTATCTGTGAGTCATGCTGCAAAACCATGTGGTATAGTTCACAAGTTATTACTAGTTAACTCTTTTAACCATTTTACATTTGAACATATAAAATTATTTAATATATATAAACATATTTATTTAATTTATTATTTAGATTTTTTTCTCACGAACTGTCTGTCTTGTTAAAAATATAGTTATTGAAAACAATTCTATTCTTTGCCATTTTTATTTAAAAAATGCCTCTTAATCATTTGAAATAATCGTTATCATTTCCTCGATGTGGCAATGTTTCTTTATTCTTTATTATATTTACACTTTTTCCTACTATTTGACTTGCAGCATCACAACTGTTATGTCGATTTACTGAATTACTGCGTCACTTAAAAAGAGCACTTAAGCAATCTCACAATTTATTATTTCTGACATTTATATTTTTAAGTAATAACTTTTTTCAAGGTTATTGATATGAAAGTATGCAGTGGTAAATTTTCATATAAAATATGAAACCTGGAAATTAAACTGGTTAAATAAACACATTAGTTGTAAAAATATTTCTTTTTTAAATTTTCAATTGAAAACAATATTATTTTTAAAGTTAAAAAAACTATTTTTACTCAATTGCAGACATGATTCTTAGAACATTGTATGGAGTATACCGAAGACAAAAGGCAGTATAAACAAAAACAAAAACGTCACTAAATATATGTTATGTGAGCCGCCAATTGTCTCAGCCTTGAAAATGTTCTTGAAATTTCTACAAGAACTCAAATTTTGTTTGTTTGTAGCTCTCATTTTGGACATTGGTAAAGTATTCGGTACAAATGACATCTCAACACTGGGTGCGAGAAAAGGGAGCGCAATGAGTGATGTAGTTTTAGATTTAAATAGTACTTTTACATTTGAGAACACCCCCTCTGACACACAATTATCGTTCTCAACAACTCCAAAAGTTCTACGCTCCCATCTTTCCTTAAATAATCAAAAAATACTTCTAACAAAGCCATTTAATCTTTTGTCCGTTTGTAATTCAAGCTCTCCATGTTTCACTCAAGAACTTTATGAAGGAGTTGTCAAAACCGATGATGAAAAGGGTACAGTCATACTTACAGTAAAAATAACACAGGTTAGAAAAAATAATAATATAAAATATTACTTTCCTCCAAAAACACAAACTTTATATGGAGATTTATTTGATATAAACGAAAAAAGTGGTGTTATAACGTTAAAATCTAATTTAAAATCGCAAGCTAACTTAATAAATCAAATGAAGTTTCTCGTCATGGCTGAAATTGATTCGAATCTGATTCCTTTATCTACCAGCGTACAAATCAGAATCATCAATTCAAACTCCCATCGACCTGAAATCACCTTTGAATCACCTTATACTGTCGGTTTTGAAAATGAATTAACGATCGAAGAAAACAATGAAAACATCAATCTAGCGCTGATTTCAGTTTCTGACGATGATTCTGGCGATGAAGGCATGGTGGATTGTCAAGTGGATTCAAAAGGCGTTGAGCTGGTGAGGCTGAATGAAAAAAACTTTCAACTGCTCTTAAAGGAAGCTTTAGATTACGAAGAAAAAAACATTTATAAAATTGAAATTTCTTGTAAAGACTTTGGAGACCCACCCCTATTAAACAGTCTTGAAATTACTCTCAAAGTCACAGACACAGATGATAATCCTCCAGTCTTTAATCAAAATAGCTACTCGGTGAAGATAGTTGAGAATAGCCTGAAAGGTACAAACATACTGAAACTCGACGTCTCAGATCGAGATTCAAATGAAGAAAACAAAAACGTTTATTTCTTCATCGAACCTCATTTTGAACACTTATTCGCTGTAGACCAGTCTTCGAGGATGCTATCAACGCTTGCAAGTTTCGACAGGGAGGTTTTATCTCATTACAGCTTTCATGTGTTTGCGAAAGGCGGAAGAAATGCAATTGATGTGCACTCACTCAGCAACACCTCCTCAGAGCACATCGCCAAAACACTCGTCCATGTGACAATAGTAGACGTCGATGATGAAATTGCCAAGTTCACGCAGCCTTGGTTCAAGTTCGAAGTGAATGAAAACCAGCCTCCAGGAACATTTGTAGGAAGAGTGGTTGCAAATGATGCCGATCTGCCTCCGAACAACCGATTTAACTACTTTATTGCTTCTTCTGTGAAACAAATAGATAACAGAAACCATGATAAAATAAAAAAAAACACAAAAAATTTAGATTATAAAGAAGCTTTTCCATTTTATGTTGATGCTAACACAGGTGAAATCAAAACGACGGCTCCTTTGGATAGAGAAACCAAAAGTAAGTTTGACTTCAAAGTGTACGCAGGAAATGAGAGCACGACAGTTTATGTGGAAGTGAAAGACCTCAATGACAATTCTCCAATCTTCGAAGTTCCTTCACCAAAAAGTTGCATTCAACGTAAAAGCCTTAAAATTGAAGGAAACTTAACTCTATCTAGACATTTAAGTCAACTTTCTGCTTCAGATCTCGACAAAGACGACACGATTTCCTATTCAATAATCGCAGGAAATGATTTCAATCAATTCGGGATCGATGCAAATTCAGGTGAATTATTCTGGAACTCATACCTACCTGGTCTGAAGAACAATCAGGGATGCAGTGCTCATCTCAAGGTCAAAGCCCAAGACTCAGTCCAGCATTACGACATAGCGTGCTTGAAGCTAGACTTTGAAGAATGTCTTTTACAAGTTAGTGAACAACAAAGAAAAAGCGAAGAACTTTCTAAAAAACAATCGAGCGGGTTTCTAGCACCATTCACGGACTTTTATTTTCTCATAATCGTGGTTGTGCTGGTGTGTTGTGTGGTAATTGTGATAATCCTGACGTCTGCCATCTGCATCACAAAACAAAAAACGAAGAAACTCAAACAAAAGGCGAGGATGATGATGCTGCAAGACCATGACCTCAAGTCTAGTTAGCTATTTTTGTGACTGATTGCTACATTAAATCATCAACTTAACAGCCTAAATACTTTTTTGAATTTAGACTTTATCCCCGCATTAAGTTTTTTAGCGATCTTTTATATAAAAACCCCTGATAAAAGTAAAATAATTTACAATACGGTAAGAAATTAGTTTTTTATTGGTTTAGGCCAGAAAAAAAATTGCTAATTTTTTAAATAAATTGTTATTTATATTTATTTCTTTTACCATTAATATAATTATTTAAAAAAGATGTATTTATTTAATTTCACTGCAAACGCTAGTTTTCGGAGCTCTGATTTATCGATAGGTCACTTGCAGAAGCATTATTGATGATTTGTGAAGCCTATTATTTCTCAATTGTTTGAGGGACATATTGAAGGTGTCTATCATAAGAATCCTAAAGCCTTGCATAAGAATCATACGTTGAAATGTCACAAAATATGACAAACTCTCTTTATCATTTGAGATGAATAAAACCTAGACAATTAGGAAAAGTTTGATAATGATAATATTACATGTCAAAATAATTAATCAAGAAAACAAAGTATTAGCACAAGGCTTGAAGAACAATGCGATTAATAAATCACAAACTATGAGCCAACAAGATTTGAAATTTCTCAAAATTTCATGAGATTAACTCTTGAAATAATGTAACAAATTAGTATTTTTTCAAATCATTAAATTCATTCTAATTCGATAGAAAAATAAATAACTATCGGAATTTTTTTTCTTTTTAATATAATGAAAAGTAATTATTCATAGAGTAACTCTTTGTATACAAATTTAAGTTGAAACTTTTATTTTTATATATGATATACATCTATTTGTAGACATTTAAGCAACTCGTTTTTATCAACACAGATCTACAACTCTCAAGATCAGAGGCAGACACGTTGTTGGTTTTGAACCGATCCCATGATGAGAGTTCTGACCAACTGACCGGCATTCTGGTGTCCTTAAAGTCGGTTGAACAACTGCAAAGACTGCAGGTTTGCTTCAGAGTGGTGTGGACTTGGGGTTAATTAAAACTAGTATTTTCACTCAATATTAAAAATAAACTTTTTTGAGTTTTTGCGCCCTATTTTTATCTCAGGGGTTTTGATAAATCAAATAGTTTGAATTATGTGTGTGTCATATTTTGGAATAAATGACATTTAAAAGATAATCTTATAATTTAATTGATATTTTATCTTAAACCTCGACAGCTGCGCAGTCTGGCTCCTTCGCGTGACAGCCTCATGAGCACCTCCACGTCAGTGTGCAAGGAGAGGGATGGTGACAGTGGATATGCTGATGTGGCTTCTCCTGTTTGAGGATGGAAGCCTTTGGGGTGATACGGTGTTGTGTGGTGTGGTGTGGTGTGGTGCGGTGTGGTGTGGTGTGGTGTGGTTTGGTGTGGTGTGGTGTGGTTTAGTGTGGTGTGGGGGTAATATGGTGTGATGTGGTGTGGTGTAGTGGTTGGTTTCGCTGAATCGTTGAGTGTTTTGCTGTTTGGTGTGGCTCAAGGCTAGAGTGAAATGTGCCAAAATAAGGGTAAAGTTGTCGATTACGGAAAGTGTAAGAAATTGGATGATAATGTTTAATCTAGAAAACAAGGCTTTTGTTTTAAACTGATTAAAGGTTTTATCATAGAATGTTGATAATACATTAGAGTACAAGCTTTCATACAGATTTTGTATAAAACTCTGAATCCATATGACTATAGCTTTTTTATCATTGATTTTTCCAAAGATTAACAAAGTTAATTATCTAATTGAACCAGTTAATTAATTTTGAAAATTTGTTCAAGCCATATTTAACGAATATTTTAAAATAGCTCTCGTTATCTTTTTAATCTATTAAATAAATATTTTGTGAATGTTTTATTTTGCATTTAGTATTTAAACAATTGTTACTTTGTTTTATCTGAATTATTCGTATATTTTTCAAGTTTATGAGAAATATACAGTCATTATCAGCTTATAAAATAACTATTGAATGCCATTACAGAAAGTAGGTACACTCAAATTGTGTTATATCTCATAATAAATTATTTTCTTTTAATGCAAGATTTATATAAAAACTTTGCTATTCGTTATACGGAACCTGTATTTTTATGTTTGTATGTTAACACAGCCAACTTTAATGAACACGTGTTTAAACGTTCCACAACTCTCACTTTGAACCTTATTAGCTCATTTTATAAAGTAATCTTAGAATCTTAGTTCATTGGCCCCTTGGTCCATTAGTTTTTACATGGAATCTAGTGCATTACTCGGCTCCAACGTTCCATGTCGCTATTAACCAATCTTTTTGATTTGTGAAAACCTTTGTGTTTCTTCAATGTTGCTAAAGCTGTATAAGTAAAAACTAGTTTAAATAAACCTTTTTATATCGCATTTTCATTTGTCAAGCAGCATTTGAAAGATTTTATATTAAACATATAAATGCCATAAGATCTACATTCAGTTTGCTAATTATACAGCAAATCTGTCTGTGAAATGTCCTCAAGGATAATTTTGTTTTTTGATACGCCTTTATTAATTCTGCCTTTCCTTTCTTCTCATTTTGGCATTTAGCTTCTGAGCATTAGAGTTATTCATTTTATAAATATTTTACTTTATTTTTAATACTTTAAAAAATGTAAAACGAAATATGATCGAAGATGTTTCAAATCCATGTCTTCTCAGATTTCAAAAATAATTGAATCCATTACTTGGATACGTGTGAACTCTGGTTGTACACGTTTTATTCATACAAAGCAACGCGTTTTTAGAAGGGTTGAGGCTAAATGAAACTAGAGTTGCAAATTAGTTGTACTGAATCGTGCAAAAATAACAGTAAACATATAATTAGTTTTTTTCATACTTTAAATCATTTTAAATAAATTTTTGTATTCATGTTTTACAATATAAACTCTTTACTTGTCAACCTCATTGTTAGAAGATAGATCAATATATATTTTCGAAATCTTTTAACGTTATTTTCCTTGTACCAAGGCGCCTTTACTTAGTAAGAAATAAACTGTATAAATTTTCATTTGGTCGTTGTTAATAATAAATTGTAAATGAATAATTAACAAAGAATTTTGAAATCGTTGGCTTCACGACGATTTCATCTTTATTAACTCTGGCATTTCCTTTGTTAATTTGAAAACCCCTTCATGTTTTTAAATCTCTAAGACTACAATCACAGTTTTATTTGTACATCAATTACTCAATATATAAAAAAACTTTCAGTAGATGTTTTTGCAATATGTTTTTGAATTTGTTCGACGCTGTTTAGTTACAATGTAAATTGAGTTGGTTTAGAATTCGTTTGTTCTCCGTTTTAAAACATGTTTAAAATGTATATATTTTTCTGTTTTTAATAAAAATACGAAGTTTTACTTTATTTGACAAAAGCTTGAGTAATCACGATAATAATAAAAGTAAAATGCATATTTTCTAATGAAATGAATATATTTCTGGTAATTGACTCTTTCATGACGCAGTTTTACTTTACTAGAAAAATTCTAATTTACATATATTTTTAATAAACTTAATTTCTTATTCATAAACAGTTCCAACATCAAATAAAAATTTCGACTATCTTCATCATAATATTATAAATTATTATTGTTTCATAACTTAGTGAAGTGGAGGGAAATATATAATTATTTTTTCAAAATTAAAATGAATTAATTCAGTTTATTCTTACGCTTCATCTAATTATAAGCCACTTCAGAGTCATAAGTATTTATAAAAGACTCTTCAACGTTCTTACATTCTTATATCAAACACCTAGTTTTTTTAAACACTGGAAAAATAAAATATTATATTAATACCTGTAGTCACAACACTGAAAGATTCAATCATCTTGTGAAACAAATAGGCTAATAAAGCTTTGAAACTTAATCTTTCAATAATATTTTTGTGAACAATCTTTAAAACATATTAATTTATTTAAAGAATATTTTGATTATACGAAAGTATGATGAATGCCTTACTAAAAGGAGGAGGAAAACTGACTAGGATGAAATGAAGCGATGATCATGGAGATGATGGAAGTAGCCAAGAGGATAGGAAGATGACGATGGTTCTATGGTGACAATGACAATAGATAACGCGCTGTCATGGTTGGAGTACAAACAAGAGTCTTCAATCAGGTTCCCATCAAAATGAATGCTCAAATCATTTTATACAAGTTGTAAAATTATTTTTGAAATGTGAGGCATACTTTCAAGCACATTAGGTAGTTAAGTTAAATTAAAACTTCCAATTGTGATATTTCAACATCATGAATCATAATCCACGATACGAAATAGGTTTCGATTTTCCAAACACTCAATGAAAACTTTAAAAAAGTCACAACGTCTAGTCATTAATCCTCTAAAAAATTAATATTTATTAAATATGAACTCTTACATGTGTAATTTTAGACAAAAAATCATGCAGTTTTTATTAATTCATAAAATATGAGTAAAGAACTTTACGACAATATCATTAAGAACATTTTAAACGTAATGGATTATATATATTTTTAAACATACTTATTCAATGTGGATCCTCAATGCCTCTTACATGAAATTTAATTTTTAAATGAATTTCTAGTTCTAACATTCTAAAACTCTATTTTTTTACTAAACCATTTTCTTCAATCCAACTTACCAGCAAATCCTCTTTCTCATCCTCAAATCAATTAATCTTTCTATTTGTCTTTATTATAATACAATATAATAAACTCATTTTTACCAATATTAAGGTCAAAAAACATTTTATTTATTTTCGTCGTTTTATCTCTATTATACAATGTGGTTTCACCAATTATTCAATGATTCAAAAACTTTCAAACCATAAGTCATAATTAACCCCCTCACGCATGCATCTATCCATGCACCAATCCTTCACCCTCCAATCTACCCATCCATTTATCCACTATTTCACCAATCCATTTATTCACAAATTTTTGCATTCATACATACATGTAACCAAGCTATCAACCATTTTACCACACGTTGCATTTCTTTTCTGGATTCATTGGAGATCCGACAGGACAATTAAAGGATTCCGAGAAAGACTTTGAGTTTACAAGAGATCCCAAGACTCTACGTGGAAAGATTTTTTTTTAATTAATGAAAATTGTGATTGAATTATTCTAATTGTTTTATATATCTTAGTGCTACGGTCTATTGTTAAGCCATTTACAAAATTTTTTTATATATAAATTAATAAAATTAATAAAATCTGTAAATAAAATCTATCAAATATTCTATTTAAAAAAATCACCACTACCTGTATTTTCCAGGTGGATGCTTACTAGTTTTTGCGTTCTGCAAGGAGTATTCGGGTCGGTAAGAGTTGCACCAGATCTGCGTTGGTAAGCATCAAAATAGAGATGAATATATTAAGTTATTATTTATAGTTTTAAAACTAAACACATGAGCAAAAAAGTGAATAGATTATTAAAAGTATGAAATGAATGATTTCTCGAACCTGTCCGAAAGTGATGTAGAAGAGCTGCTGGTTGTTGTATGGCAAACCAGGCAATGTTGGTTCAGGTCCGTTCTTATCTATCCACTTTTGATACGCCTAACGAGTATTAAAATACTTTTTCAACTATTTGATTCAACGTTTGAAGTTCTAGTAATTATAAATTATTTGGTAATGTATTAAATATTAAAATTTTAGTTCAATTTTGATACATATTAATAAATGATCTTTCTGCCTGTCACTTACTCGGAAAGACTGCTTCAAACCACCGTTGTCTGCAATGTTTTCTCCTTGAGTAAGGTTCCCGTTCAACTGAATGGAAAGGTTTAATGCTTTTATTAAAAACATTCAAAATGAAAATAATTATGAAAATAGTTCTAAAAACAAAAGTGAAGATAATCGAAAAATACTGTTCTAAACTTATGACTTCCTCAAGCACCCACCATAACATCGATTCCGCTGATACTGTATTTGTTGTACTGGTTGACAATGCACGACGTGAGATTCAGAAACTTTTCTCTGTCTTTCAGAGGCCACCAGTCCTTCAGGTTACCGTTCTTGTCATATAGGCTCCCTTGAGGGTGCAAAGGTGGAATGTGGATTGAAATAAAATAAAGATGAAATAAATTTTTATGAAGTTAGAAACCAGTTATGAATTATGACAGTTTTTATACTTTTTTTATTTTCAAATAAGAACTTTAAAAAATTGAATGGGAAAAAAGTTAATGGAAACTGCATAGTAAAATGAATATTTTGTCGATATTACGAGAAAAGTTTCGAAGAAAACCCGGAGGCTAAACAAGAAGTAATGAAACATAATTATATTTTTATTATACTAACTAGGTGAAAGTGATTAGGAGTATAAATTCATTAATAAGTCCGCCTACACCAAAAGTTGTAATTATCAACAATTATGTCCTAATGGAGGCTCTAGTTAAAATCGAAGCTCTTATCCACTAACCAATTATTTTCTTGCCACTAACTCATAAATTTTCGTTTTGTATGTAATTTGATTAATTTTATTATTATTATTTTTTATGCTTTTGTATATATTTTTATGCCTATATATATTTTTTTATGCTCATAATATACAGTTAATTCACCTTTGTCGTCAAAGCCATGTAAGATTTCATGCCCTATCACCATTCCAATGCCTCCGAAATTTAAAGACCTGGCAATGATGATGGTAATGATGCTTGTGAACTGATAATGATGATGACTTAATATGCTTAATGATAATAGGTTTATGATGAATATAATAATATGTGATAAAAAAAATTTGATAATGGTGATAAAGAGTGTACGATTATTGCCTAGCTAAATATTTAAATGTGAAATTATGAAGTTAATTTATCGTTGAAGGGCCAAAAACATTTAGAAGACAATTGGAAAAAACTACGAAGGATTTTTTATTAATAAATAAATAATTTGAGATTTATGACATATACAAACTTAAGGTTTTCTTCATGGTAGAATGGAAACTGAAGAATTGCCGCTGGGAAGGCTGTTGATCAATAGTGTTTGAAGGCTGTTTCAAAATTATCGACTTTACAAAATTCCTTATACGTTATTTTATGTAAAGTTTTATAATCTTTGAAGTATATTTATGAGTTTTCACGTGAATTTGTAAAATGAAAATTTTATGTTAGTTCAATTTTAGAAATAATGTCTAAATTTTAAATTTTACATTTATACATTTAAAAACATTTTAATTATTCCTACTTATGAAATGTACTTTATTAATTTTTTTTTGCATAAAGAATTCAAGGCTAATGTTCAAACATAAGATATAAAACTTCGTACTGATTTGGTTCGACTTGGGGCTGTAATAGGCGTTGATCTGAGTAGGAAACGTCAACCATCTGCAAGATATAATAAAAAATAGATTATTTGAAGGTTTAAATGGCGGAAAATTAAATTTTATTTGACATCATTGATCAGATCCCTAAGCATTTTCAAATAATTTTCATAAAATTTAAAACTTTAAAAATATTTTAATACATGAACTCTGAGTGAGTGGAAATAAAATGATAGAGAAGCATGGAATTGAACATTATAGATTGAATTTTCAAAATTCCGTTAGCCGGGAGATTGGTAACTTTTTTCTTTAAAAAAAAGTTTAAGCGATTTAGCCTTTTTATTTTCATACTTATGAAGGGTTGAATGAATAGTGAAAAAAGCGCTTTGATTATTATTATCAAAACTATTAAGAATTATATTCAAAATCAATAAAAACTAGATCTAATGTTAATAATTTTTAATCAATTCATATAAATCTCAATTACTTTTCTCTGTCCACCGGCGCTCTGAGAAGCAGCATTTTTTGTTTTTCAGTGGTCTCTTCAAAATGAATCACATTGGAAAAGAACGCATCTTTTTGGAACTTCAACTGATTTTTGAATGTTTTTGTGTTCGCGTGTAAATTTGTGAGTAGGCTCTGGTGTTTGTGTATGTGTATTAATGTGTGTATAGGAATTAATGTTTAAATGTGTATTAATGTGTATATGGGTATTAATGTGTGTATATGTATTAATGTGTGTATGTGTATTAATGTTTGTATGTGTATTAATGTTTGTATGTGTATTAATGTTTGTATGTGTATTAATGTTTGTATGTGTACTAATGTGTGAATGTGTATTAATGAGTGTCTTTTTAATAAAAATGTCCTTAAATGTGCATAGAAATATTAAAAGCTATTTTTCAGATAGCTTTTGAGTTCATAAACCACACAAATAGTACAAACATCCTTAAATTCTTCCGCTATGTAAGACTGATTGAAGATGTATTCAGGGTAACCGATGTGTTCCTTCATGCTCTTCACCTGAAGGACATGTTGAAAGCTACTTTATGGGGGTCACTATTTTATTTATATTGTTTTTTTTGTAGCTAGGTGGTGCTGAAAAAATTCTTAAGTTTTAAAGAATTATAACTAGTCTTGTAGTTAACATTTTTTTAGTGTTTGTTTTTTCTTTTGAACTCAATATTCGAACAATCATTGAGCTATTTTATCAAAAAAAGAGAAAAAACACCGAAATAAAACTTCAAACCACTTCAAATTAAACCACTACTAAAACACCACCTTTTCTTTCGCTACTTTCTTGGTCGATTCTTCCATCCATTGAATATCGTCAATTCCACTCAGAAAGGAGTTTTTTATTTCTCTGATCATTTCCACTGCCTGTGTGTAATACTAATATGTGGGCTTAAAATGAGATAAAAGAATGGTTGTTCAATGGTTTTCGAGTATCCTTAATCTTGCATTTATATCTTTCCAATCTTTCTAAACTTATACATTTTTTTAAACTACTACAAACCTTATCCTTGGCTTTTGAGTCAAAGTGTTTCTTGACGTACATTTTTCCTAGGATTTGTCCCATGAAATCATTCGTCAACGAAACGCAACCAACCCACCTGGGCCGGTCTGATTGGGTACCAGCGAGCACCTGATTTGCATTTTTAAACTTTCATAAAAGTCTTCAGCTCCTATTTATTAAGTTTTTCTTAAAAAAATGTTTTTTACGCATTTTATAACCAAAATAAGCAATTAACTTAAATAATTATTAATTTTAGTACTTTTTATCATAAATTTTAACAAATGCAATTTTTTTAAAGCTAAAACACACACTTGATCAATCAGCTGCAAATACTAAACCCCACCTTGTTGTAGCTGAACTTGGCATCGATGAAGCGCTGGGCTAGGTTATCTGCATTCTTCATCGCCACTTTGATACTCAGGAAGTTTGCCATCACTCTTGTTTTTTTGAATCGAGTGAGTTTATGTTTTGTATCAGCTTTTGTCATAAGTATACATTAACCAATGATTGGAAATTAATCAAATTAATAACTTTTTATAAAATAAATTTTAATCAATACTAAGCCTATTACTGAAGTTTATATTTTTTACAAGTTCAAATTAGGGGTATATAACTTTAGTTATGCAAATTGAACAAACTAAATTTTCTATAAAACTTCTTTCAACCTTGGAGATGTAGCTTTGAGAATTGGGGGAAGCTTGGAGATGTAGTCCCAAGTAATGACCGAGATTGGCTCCTCGTCAGGGAGGAACAAAGGATGAAAAATAGAGCGAATGTATAGTTTGAAGTCGAAAGCCTGGCCGGAGAGTGTTTCACGTAGTATTTTGGTTGATTTTTAATCCAATGCATTAGACCGATTAATTCATAGGAAATAATAATTTTTGTTTACAAATCTTAAAACCGCCGAAAATTTGCAAACAAAATATAAATTTATGGAATACATGGTTTGAGCTATGAACTATGAAGATTGATTGTCTACTTATAAATGTAATCAAATGTAATTAATCTTACACTGCTGAATAGACCGTTCATCTCCACTAGAGTTTTTATCTTGTTGTCCTTAACTTGTCTTTTCACTTCTTCTTTCAATGTTATCTTAGCGGTAATTTGGAGTACAGTTAGAATGTGAGGAACTTGAAAGAATGTATAGGTAGATGCAGTTAAAAATAATTAGTTTACACTTTCAAAACTATAGTTAGTTTTTATAAGCCACGGAAAAGTTCTAATTAATTTCTTTGTTTATGAGCTATACTCTCTTCTTACATTAATAAGTTTTTCTTCAAGCATCAAAAATTCCTCCAAGTCTTTCTTAAGCGTTTCATTTGTAGCTGTAGGATTCAAGAAGCGTGCTAGAGTGAGAATGAGTTTGTCGTAGGCCTTCTTTGTCTTTTCGAATCTTGGATCAGTGTAGTGGCTCTTCAAAGAAGAAATCTTTCCTTGTTCTATCTGTCGGTTTTATCAGGGGTGGGTTAAATAAGTGCGTATTTGTTTGGTTGGGTGTTTTGGAATAATATTATAAAACAAGAAAGTCTTGTTCCACCAAATCTCCACACAAATAGTTTTTCGAAAATTTTAAAATACAGTTTAGTGCTTCAAAATTTCAATAATTGATTTTGTTTGTTTGAATAATTGTAATAATTCGACAGTATTTGCATTAAGACCATCTGAACATGTTCGTTAACTCACGAACCCGTATGATTTGTTTGTTGGAGTTCTCGTCGTCAGGCACGACCGTTAGAAAGAAGAGTGACGAGTCCAAAAACTTTGTCTGATTGCGTGATTACTGAATTTGTAATAACCATTTTTTATTCTCGGTCTCATTTAATATATCACCTTTGCATTTACTATACACTATATGCAGCTTAGCAAACGCTAAATTGAGCTATAAATGTTTAACTTGATTTGACAATCCTAGGCAGGCCTTCTCACCTGGATGAGGCTGTTGGTGATGTTGAAGTCTTTTTCTTTCCAGTTGCTGTTGAACATCGAACCCCCTCCAAACCTTTTCAACAAATCTTCCAGAGGCTTCTTGTCTAGCTCATTAATTTTGTCTGTTTGTTTGTGTGTGCTTGTTTATGTGTTGTTTGTATGCTTGTTTTTTTGGCTAGTTTTGCCTATTTTATGTCTTGGGAAAAAATGTTTTTTTATTTGAAAGTTTCACTTTACTTTTTTAATACTTTATACATATCCACGATATTTCTTTTTTATTATTAAAGTTTTTAAACTTCATTAATCGCCTTTATGAGAAACGATAGAAATATAAGTCTTCTATTTTTTAGGTTCAAATAAAAGAGTGAACGTACTCACTACTTAGGGTTAATTTTACCTAACAGAAACTTGATTCTCTCTCTACGTATAAAATCTTATGCAACTAAAGCTTCTCTTGCACCGATCGATTATTCATTTTAACTCTTTACTTTGGAATTTATCTTTTCTACTACTATACTTATAAACCCAGCAATACACAAAAAGCGAACATTTTCCTCCATTCACCTATTTATAATTTCTTCTACACTCAAAACGCTCCTTCCCACCCACCTATGTTTTGACAGGAATTATACAGCGTTTTCATAGTAATTTCTTCCTTTGATGTCTCGTTTGTATCCGGAGCTTCAAGAATATCTGAATTTTTAAATGTTTTTTTTCGCTTTTTTTGTTTTGTAATTGTTCAATGATCAAAATATTTTTTAAAGTTTTTTTTTTCATTTTCGCCAATATATATTTATTTTTGAAAAAACATATTTTATAAATTTTTTTATAAATACTTGTTACTAAGTTTTGATTAGCTGAACAATTAATGAGTTCATTAATCGACAACTCATTCATGCATCTACCTTCGTTCAGCACTAATCCATTGACCAGTCATTAATCAATCCATTCCTATTTCCATCCACTATACATCCATCTAATACTCATCCATCCATCACTCACCTTTCAGATTTAACAACATGACGTCATTGTTCTTTTTGAAAGTTGTGATGCCGTTTTCATCCTCCGGTATTGGATTGCTACAATGATTTAGATATTTAATATAAAGGATGAATAAACATTTAAACTGTTTTTTCTGCTAAACAAGTGATGATGTATTTTATCATCAAAAATATCCTTAGCATCGTCGTTCTCATGGTTAATGCCACTATCACATCAGCTTCATCTTTCATTTCATCAGTATCATCATTCATTTCATCAACATCACGATCATAATCCATCTCTTCTTTCTCTTCATTTTTTTTAATATTCATCAATATCATCATCATAATCTTCAAAAAACCTTTTAATCCAGGATCCACAGGCGAACTCATAGAAATCTTCGCACGGATTGACACTGACATTCATCGAGTTGATGATCTTGGCAGCTGAATGGCGAAGGAAGGAGGGTGTTTGAGTGGATGTGGGTGTATAAGTATGTGAGTAAATGGTGGGGGCGTGAGGGGATGTATGAATACGTCTGTGAATGAGTGTGGATGGGGGTAAGTAAGAGTTAGTGTGGATTTTGGTGCGCTTAAATGAAATTTTTAATGAATTCATTTAATGTGCGTCTCACACCTATGGACACGCAGTGTCCAGTCATGCAGACTCCTGCTTGTTGCCTATGTTTGTCTGAAAAATAAAATTAATGTTGTGTATCTTATATATTGAGTATTATCAATTGATCTTTAAAAATATATACTTTCACAGAATTTCAAACGTGTAGTTTTCAAAAAATATTTTTTTTGTAATTTTTAAATGGGAAAATATATTTTTTTCGGATAAGCAAGTTTTTTTAATTTTTTTCCCATTTTTTATTTGTCTTCACTTTTTTGAATTTAAAAATTCAGTTTATTCAACTATCCAAAAGTTATTAAAAAACAAAAACAAACACAAGTCTCAATGATATGATTTAGCTGTGGAAATAGAAAAAATCATTACTAGACTTTAGTGATATTTCAAAATAAACTATGCAATTTTTTCTGTTGTTAAAAATTAAATGACCCAAACAATGTTTCCCTCCCCAATTTGGAATTGTATGCAAATTAAAAATTCAAAACAAAATCAATATAACTTCTAATTTCAAACTAATTTATTCAAATATTGATTTTAATTCAAATTTTAATACTATATATTTAATTTTAAAATTAAATTTACAATAAAAATCTTCTAAAAGTCAATATAAAACAAGAATGATAACAATAATAATATAAATTTGAGTAAAAATAAATATAATAATTTTAATAAAAAATAAAAAAATAATTTTAAAAAATATAAATATAAAATAAAAATTATTATTATTATGATAGTGGCGCACGATGGATTTGCACGAGGAGAACGCAATAAATTGTTTTTCATATTTTTTACTTTTTTACCATGGCTCTCTGAATGCATCAACTCGCCAATAATGTCGTATTTTTCGTCTTTTCGCACTCAGTCGATCCCAATTTTTTGCAATTTTTTTTGCAATTAAGGCTTTTTAATTGACGAGTAAAAGTTTACAAAACATTTTCATTAAATCACTGTAAAATATAATTGTCAATACAAATTTTTATTTATAGACTATGAATTATAGTTTATTATAAAATGTGTTTATAGATGTTATTTTTTTATGCAAACGGTTTATTTATCAAAGAAAAAGTATTCTGTCCGCTTCATAGGATCTAGGAAACGCTAGCTTATGAGCACCGATTACATACATACCTTGAGTTTTTATTATTTTAAATAGCATAAAACAGATAATACTTTAATATCTTTTCAATGGGACTGCATATTTATGGTTTTTTAGAACTTAAATTTGATGAAACCAATACAAGAAGTGATAAACAAACCTCAAACTAAAGTTGCTGGAATAATTATACATCGGCTTAAAATCATGTCTTATCGTCTTTTTCAAGCGGCTTTAAAGTTCTGTTTTTATCCAATTATTTAAAAATCTTACTTTTAAACTCGAGCTTTGCTGGATCTTAAATATTTTTTTCAAAATTTAATTCTTTATGCCTTTAATTTATTTTTTTAAAATACAAAATTGAAGTTTATTTTTTAAATGTTCAAATCTTTAACTACACATTTTCCTTGCTATATCTCAGAGCTTTTACACAAGTAGACATTCGTCCTCTAATGTTTATTTTTGATTTCTGGTTTCACGAGGTTGTTCTACAGTTCTTTCTTCGCTATAGCGATAGCAGGAATTGAACTCATGAAATTCTGAGGAACGAGACGGCATCTTAACCATTGCCGTTCAAAACTAAATCTTTAGAAAAAAAAATTTGTACAACTTTTATGGATTATCCTCTCTTTAGTCGCAGTATTTGAATTCAGCTCTCATTTTTAAAGCGTCTACATCGATTCAGAAGAAGACCAACTAAGCGCATTAAAAGGGGTTAAGTGTGTTTATGTACGTTCTATTTTTCATGAGAAAGAATTTATCGCATAAATAAAGCCGCATAAAAGCACCTTGTATTATGTAGGTGATGAGGACGATGATGATGAAGAGGGCGATGATAAGGAGGAGGGAGAAGATGGAGATGAGGCGAGAAGGTTTGGACTTTTTGCTCGTCACTTCAGTTGATAACCTGCTGTGAATGAGTGGGTAGAGGGAAAGGTGGGTTGAAAGATGGGTTGAAGGGTGGATTTGTGGACAAGTTACTGGACTGGTAGATGGTTTAATGGGCAGGGAGTTTTAAAGGATATGTGGATGAATGGATGAAAGTTTGATACTTAATAGAAGTAATGACTAATATAGTTGGAAAATTCAGAAAAAACAAATGGATGAAACTAAAGTATTATATAAGTAAGAATTTTAAAACTTTTTGTGTAATTATTTTAAGAATTCAAAGATGAGATTTCCAGAACACGAAAGCTCTTGAGGAACACTTTCAAAGCGTGTTCGAGTTTCTAGATAATCTGCGAACCATTATTTATACAGTCTAAATATATTTTTATTATAATTTATAAAAACTTTTATATTTTATTAGTGTTTCATGGGGCTCAATCTTGAAATTTATCTTGAGAACTGCAAACTTTAAATATAACAGCAGAATTTTATTTTTACAAAAATATTCGTACTAAAGTTCTATAACAAATAAAAAATATATAATGTATATAAAACATATTTAGATAATGTCATTTGATGAAAGCTATCAAATAATTTGAAATATATAAAAAATTAAAAAATTAACATCTATTTTGAAAAATGAATATTCAAAAGTTTAGTTATTTGATTTATTAAAAAACAATATAATAATTAGTTTTATTTTGTTTTCAAATTGAAATAATAATCTCAATTGAATTTTTAAACATTAAAAAAAACCTGGATTCCATATCGATGTTGTTGTCCCACTTTAAAGGATCAGTAGCGCATCTGTCCCCAGAAGCTTTCTTTAACTTGATGAACAAATCATTATTTTTCAAAACATTTCGTACAAGAAACAAAAATAAAAAAAAGATTATTCAAAATAGAATAATAATATTATTTTTATTATAATTGTATTTTACTTTGTATAATGGTTACGATTTAAATAAAAATCAATAGCTAAGCTACATATTCATTTCAACAAGCACTTGTTTTTCCGATAAAATTTATAAACTCCAAATAACGTTATATTTTCGTTTTTAAAAGATTTTATACCAAAGAAATGTTCAAAGTATGCTTAAAATGAGTAAATTTTGAATTTAACTTCTAAATAACATTTATTTTTTTCTGTGCAGCTTGTCAGAAGGCTGACAATTAGAAAACTAGACCGTACAATCGAATGGCTTCATCTGCCGAAAAGACAGCTATATAAGAATAATTAGCCGCAATTAACTTCTATTAATAATGACACACTCATCTTCCTAGACAATAATTGCATTCTCTTTTCTTTTGATCTACTCTGTTTTTAGTATTATAATGCACTCACTGATTTTCGAAGGTTCTTTTGAATTTTCTGTTTTGCTATTTTAATCAAGTTGAAACTTTATTCTAGATTAAATAAAAGTAATTTGATCATTTAAATAGATATTTTAAAAGTTAGAAACTTAAACATCAGCAAGAACCTCGCTTATACATGTTAGTTTTCTAGTAAATTTTAGAAACTCTGTCTTTATATGCCTTTTTGTAGTAAAACCCTTTAGGACAAGTATATATTTTCACACATATAAATACACACATACATATAGAGAGGTTAAGGCATACAAGAGATAGCCTAACATAGGTGCGTGAATACCGATGTAGTTTCGGATAAATAAAATATAAAAATGAATCCTTTTAAGTCAATTTCCAAAGTTTCTCAAAATTTAAAACTACTGCCATTGCTTTTCTTTTTCGAACCTGAGTCTTCCGTGCATCAACCACCATTAATATTCATGATATTATCCCTTTTTTTCTTATTTCTATTATTATCAGTATTGTTTTTTGTTTTTTATACTTTTTTTATAATTGTGAATTATTATATTTAAAACATCTACTCGAATCAGTTGGTTTCAACACCTCTTTCAGGCATCTAACCCCATCACCTCCATTAAATTTTAGCCACAAAATTAACTAAACTTAGTTGTTTATCGTTTTCATAAGTTATTTTTACTTTAATATTTAATATATCTTTTTTTCCATTTTAAAATATTTTTTTGAGAATATTTCATCATTAAATGTTAAAAAAAGCTATTAAATTTTTTAATATTTAATAAAAAAGGAAAGACTTGAGACTCGAACCTTGAGTAAGTGATTTTGAGTATGCATTCGAAATCATTTTTTATTCTTTAAACCTAATATTTTTGGGTAAAATTGTAGTTAAATGCGAAATGGTCATCATCAAATAAAAATATGAACACTTAATTAAAAGCAAATTGTCGTCATTGTCACCAGCCTCAAGCACCTTTTAGTTACTGAGCTTTGAATAAAAGTTAAATTCACTTTCTAAAAACTTTTTATCAAACTAAAACCAAAACACTTTTGACTTTCAACGCATATACATTAATCTTAGTATAAATCTTTATCTTATTATTAATAGTAATTATAATTTATTATTCTTTTCCATTTTTCATTTCTTTCTTTATCCATTTCGTCATCGACCTCATAATAGGCGTCATTATAGATGCTGATGCTGCTGATTATGATAATGATGATGATGATGATGATGATGATGGTGGTGATGATGATGATGATGATAATGATGATGATGATGAGAAATAAGAGACTAAAAGGACGAAAATAATGATGGTTTATTTCATGTTAAATCTTGATCGAAAACTTGCATACAGAATAATTGATTGTCGTTTATAAGGCATAATTTTGTAAGTTTGCCTATGGTAATTTAAAATTGTTTTTATTTATTTAGTTTTTATTTACGTCCAATAATATTATAAATGTTTTTATATTTAATAGAATTATTAAAAAGATTGTTTTTGAATAAATATTTTCAATGCTATCATAGGCTAGGTCGAAAAAGATGGATCGCAAAACACATGAATTATCTCGTCAATACTTTTTCAAGGATAAAGAAAATCCAAATGCAAAAAATCACTAGCTTCAAAGGGCTTTAGGCATTTAAAAGACGTTTCAGTCATTCGCGACTTTTAAATGGTCACTCATTTTTTTCTTAAATCAATGAGAATAAATAAAAAAGAATAATTAATACACTTAAATTACCTTTGACCCAAATTTAAATTGTTTTTAATACATTGAAATTATATAATAGATGTAAAAAAAATCCAATTGAAAAGCTTAAAAAATCTATTTTCCAGTCTTTTTTTCCTTTGGAAAAATCCTAAGCCATGGATTATCTGAATGAAAAAATGCATTTTTCAAAAATCTAATTTTATACGCTATTACTTCAGTAAAAAATATTTTTGAAGCTTAAAAAATGTATGATTCATATAAAAATGTTAAATCTTGAAACACTTTTTGCAAACCTCTGCAGTTTATTTCGTCGGAGCTCACCAAGCCTTTTTTATTTTTTTTAATCTTTCGTTTTTTTATCCTACTTTTTTTGTTATCTTCATTTTTATTTTTTCCTTTAAACTCATTATCACCGTCCTTATTATTTCCGCCGTCTATATCAACTTCTACTTGGATTTTTTCCTCGCTCGACAGTTCATTTGCATCTGTTTCAGCGTCATTACTACTCCCTTCCGCATCATCATCATTACCACCAACCTTACCTGAACCCTTCTCTTCATCATTTTCTTTAGAACTTACTTTTGCTTCTTTTTCTACCTTCGTGTTCATTAGACTACCATAACCATCATCATAATATCCATAATCATCATCTTCATTATTATCACCATCGTCATCCTTATCCTTATCATCATCATAACCACCACTACCATCATCATCATCACAACCACCACTACCATCATCATCATCATAGTTTTCGACTTCTTCAGAATCATTTTTCCCATCAAGACTCCGCGTTGAACTCCCATCTTCCACATCCACTCCACAATCATTCACGCCGTCACACGTTTGCTCCCTTCGGAGACACTTCCCACTGCCAGGACACTTGAAACCATGCTGGCAGCCTGGCGATGATGACAATTTTGGGTGCTTTGGTTGACTAATTGCATTATTTTTGTTCATAAGCGTTTGCGACAAATTTTAACTTTAGCTGCGGACACTTATCTAGTGATTGAAATCACAACCCTCTACACAAAATATTCAATCAACAACCAAAAACTCACTAAACACTAACAACCACTCTTTAACAACTAACCTATCAAACACTAACAGCAACTCATCAACAACTAACCTACCAACCATGGGAGGTGATCCTGGGGGGTTCTGGGGTCCGGACTCCTCCCCTCCCCCCAATTTTTGGTAGTGAAGGAGTCCACTTCAATGGTTTGGACCCCAAGACCTCCCAGGATCGCCCCCAAGATTTGCAGCAGATCGCCGCCCCTGCTACCAGCCACCCACCATAGCAAGGCCATTCGTCTGAGCCATCTTCGCAGTCTTCGTGACCATCGCACACCCTGTTGATGTCCAGACACTTTTGCATGTCATCACATTTGAACTCGTTAATCGGGCATGCTGCAATGGATAAAGATGGTTATGTGGGAGAAAGACTGTTTAACTTTTTATTTTTTATTCAACGATATTTTTGATGTTCCTTAATGCTATAGAAAGATTGTAAACAATATAGGAAAAAGTAGAAGATTGTATAGTAGAGGGTGGCACAGGAAATATTGTAGAGTATAAATTATTTTTTGATACTTTTAATAATTTTTAGAAAATTATTTTTTTCTTCTGAAAAATAGGTTGTGAAAAATTTATGACAGAAACTAAGCTGAATAAGCTGTTAAACGAATTGAAAAGCTTTGATTGAGGTTTTTGGTGGCTCATGGTAGCTTTTATATGTTAACAATTAATATAGTTGTTTGTAGGATATCTATGATATTAATCCTTAAAACTGTCTTACTTTTAGATATTGCAGTACGAATAAAGAAAGTAAAATTGGGCATATTTTCTTCAGTTGAAAAAATAATTAACGTGCATGACAATTCCTTTCATAAAGTTCCACTTGTCTGCGAAAGACAAACACGTCAATTCATATTCAGTGACATGCTTCCTGTGTGAAGCTGGAAAAAATATACATTTTTTAATGTAAATACTTCGAAACTTTTTTTCAAAATGTTTTAATTATCTTTTTGACACTTTAAAGCTTCTGAAATTTGTTTCAAAGATATTTTTACAAAGTTTAAAAACTAGAAAAAAGTGAATTACCATATTTTTAAAAAATTATTCAAATAATAATAATAATATCCAAAGCGTCAAGGCCTCTTTTTAGTGTTTTTAGTTTTTATAGTTTCCTTACTAGTTGTGTTGCATAAGGATGCAGTAATGCTTTCCTAAAATTGTATTAGGCCTTCACATTCATAGTGAATATTTTCACATTAAAAAATAATTATTATCATTGAAATATTATTTTACACAGTTGACATTTAGCTCATGAATATTCTGGGAAGGTTCCCCTAAATATTATTTTCAACGGAGTCAAAATGTTTGAATAACTTCGGGTTTATATCTTCATCCACTTTTCATCGTAATTACCACAACTATCAGATACATTTTCTTTTTTTTTAAACATTCATATTTCGAGCTTGAAAACTATTGGATAGTTAAGCACACTCTTGAAGAATGTTGATGATTAGAGCTAAATCCGCCCAGATATATGTTGTTCTAATTATTTATTTTTTTTAAGTTGCAAGAAAAAATTGGTAGCTTTGCCACAAGATTAATTTCAAGTAATTTTTTCTGATTAACAGAGGATTCACACGAATCCTTCTCATCAGAAAAGCTTCACTGGATGCTTTTTATTCTATTTCCTTGTATTATGCTGTATTTTTTTTACTTCGATGAATTATGATTAATAAAAGAAGTATAAATATTTAAGTCGTATTTAAGTCTATATAACTCTAATAATACGTATAAAAGTTCTTACTCATGTTGCATAATCTAGGGTCTTCATCGCTGCTGTCGTGGCAGTCTTCCACGTCGTCACAGACGTGCACTCTCCTCATGCACTCGCCGTCGTCGCAACGCCAGTAACCACTCGGACAAACTTGCATTATTTAAATGATGGGTAGATAAGTTTTATAATGATAGTTTGATCAACATGGTTAGGTAACGTGTTGCTAAAGTTATAATTTATATATTATAGAACTGCGAGTAAAATTTGATAGAGCATATTTTATAATGGAATTAATATAACCGAGTGGAAGACACTATAATTAAGAGACGATAAATGAAGATTAGCACGAATTGACGACACTCAATTGTTTATAATTATAAGGATTGTTATTCTATTTGTTTGTATGGAATATCAGAATGCAAATTGTTTGAAGAATTGTACCCACTTATTTTGGAATGAACTAAAAACGAATTTATGAAGATGATTACAGCGATTTTATCATCCAGCTGGTACAAATTCATAACTTTATGAACAGGCGTGACAGCATATAGAAAAATTAAACCTTTTAATATAAAAATTTGGAAAAGATTTATGTTTACGTTTTTGTGTTTCAAAATAAGTTGTACTTATTTACAAAAAAATGCGTCACAGAAAAAGTAATATATAAATTTGGAAATATTAATGAGAACAATATGGAAAAAAATATAGGAAAACATATTAAAACTTTATTTTTAAAATATCCTAAATCACTTGAACTGCGGTTAGATTGAAATAACAAAAAAATACTGTAAATGTTTCTATCACATCCAATTCTTCAGTAAATCCCAAGATCAGGGAGACATGGGTTGAAAGTTAATTCTATCGTATCGAAAGGAGCTTGTAGAGATTTTTTGATTAGATCGATCCCACTCAGTTTGTCCTCTGAGAAGCCAGTGGTTCTGGCTGCTCTGGTTTCGGCTTCCAAGTGCTGAGGTTGTTTTGATTGAAAAAAGTGTTAAAGAATTGTTAAGCAAAATTAAGTTTCAATTTCTATTATTAAAAGTGAAAGTGATTGAGTGGTGGTGAGAGTGTTGAAAGAAGCTGTGGTGGCTGTGGTATTGTCATAACTTTAAAAAAATTATTTGAAGGTTACAAAAGTGTTTTCAGTTCTAAAATAAATTAATCCATTATGAATACAATCTTTACTCTAATCATTACAATAACTTATATGCTTCAAACACACACACACACACACACACACACACACACACACACACACACACACACACACACACACACACACACACACACACACACACACACACACACACACACACACACACACACACACACACGCACACACACACACACACACACACACACACACACACAACACACACCTTCCAAGCACCCACGCTGAACTGTGGAGTGGTGGCAGTGGTGGCCAGGTGGATGAGAGGGTATACGTGGTGTAGGAAGGTGTTTTCAAAATATTTTATGAGAGTCTGCGGCGATTTCTAGAAAATATGTTGGGTGTTCTTAAAGATTGAGAGAGAACAATGAAACAGTAATTTTTGAATAAAAACATGGATTTTTTTAATTATATTCAATATATTGAGTTTATTAAAAATACAGGATATTTTACAGTTTTGGTTTCTAAATCCTTTTATTCGAAAAATGTTCAAGTTTTTTTTCCATTACTATCATTACCTTTTCACTTCTTTTTATCGTCTTCATTTTCTCAGACCAGGACATCTGTCGAATCAATTAATCTTTTGCTTTATAAACCAGCAAAAGACTGTTTAATTTTATTTTTTGACTTTCTTTATATGCTTGTTTATATATACAAACAAAAATAGAGCATTCATTCATCAAACTTATCTATTAATTTTTTCATCAACTATTTATGCATTTATATCTTCATTCATCTATCCATATGCCATCTATTATTCATCTATCAATTTTTAAGCCATCAATCTATTCACTAATTAATCTAACACTCCATTCTTCTTTCCATCCATTCTGCACCCACCCTTAGTACGTCCATGAGATCATGTCTTGACGCCACTCGAATGAAGGAGGATAGGAGGGGCGAGTGGATGGGCACTTGATGAAAGGATGGAGGGATGAATATAATGATGATGGTGGTGATGATGATGAGGATAAGATAAAGATCATGAGCACAATTAGGAAGAAAATATTAATAAATATATAATTTAGGAAAAAATAGTTCGTTTTCAAACAATAAAATCTAATTCAAGAAATTCAAACTAAACTAATAATAGACCAATTAAATTTTAGAGTAAAAAAATTATTGTTCATTTGTGAGATTTTGATACAGCATTCATGAGAAAATTAATCCCAAAAATACGAAAGTTAATCGTAAAAACTCAAGTTTTGGTCAGTATATTTAACAAATATGGATTTTATACTATTAATATAATTATTATTATTAATATAAAAAAGAATAAAATTAATAATAGGTATTAATGAGTAGTGTACCAGAGTGTCGTGTGTTGTGCAGGTGCTGTACGAGGAGCCTCTTGAAGAAGCTGAAGTAGAGAATGTGCGTCGTCTGAGCCAGCAGAGGGTCTGGCAGGATTCTTGGGAGATGGTTGGAAGGGTGGTGGTGTGTGGAGGTTGTATTGTGGTGGTTCTTTTGTCGTATTGTGTGGTATGTTTCATTTTGTTAGTTGTATTTTGGTAGTTGCTCTGGTAATTGATGCTTGGTATTTACTATTTTTTTAGTCTTTTTAGTTTTTATGCTAAAAAACGCCCGCCTTTCTGTGTAAATAAATAAATAAGGTTTATTCAGATAATTTAAGCTCTTATCGATCAGACAAGGCAGCCACTCAATGAGGGAGAGTTGTTTCTTGGACGGAGGAGAAAGCTCGACGATAAGTTGTGGCTCGTTCTTCATGCCGCTCATGATGTTCGACAAGGAAAACCTGCTTGCTGTGCAGGTGGAGGTGGAGGTGGAGGTGCTTTGAAGAAGAATGTAGTCTTTCAATAGAATTATATCTACAGGTGGATGAAGTGAAAAGGCATGACGTGGTGTGGTATATTGTATTTTGTTGCAGCGTGGTTATCGTCGTATAGAGTAGTTCAGTATAACATTGTTTATTTGTGGTGTGTTTTAGAAAGATGAAATGTAACGTAATTTATTGTAGTTTGGTGTAGAAAGATGAAATGTAGCGTGGTGAATCGCAAGCGTCTATAACTCGAACCTCTGATGCTTTCCGGACCCTCAGCCAGTCGGACATTCGTCTCGAACGGCGTGCCACCCTTCAAGTACACCTTGTGCGTCCTGTGCGCATACACATCGTGCAAGTATTAACAACCCTTACATAATCACTATTTTAAACTTAGCATTGATTCTTTATGAACTATAAATAAACACAAACTTTATTTATTTAAAAAATTGTGTATTAATTATTATTATTCTAAATAATTGTTTAGTACGATTAAATATGTTGGTTTGAGGCAATTCACTTGTTGGCAATGGCCGAACCCTTGTCATCGAAGAGATTCAACACACCCCAGCCACACGAAAACTCAATCAAGCCAGCCTACGGGTGTCGCATGGTTGATGGTTGAATGTTGTGGTGAAGAATGATTTGGAGACTGGACAAATTCAAGCGAATTTTGATCAAATCAACGCATTAAATATCCGAAAATGTGGTTGGACATGAGTGAACCAGTGAGAATCTCGAAAAACCGTTTTCAAACAAACATTCAAGACCACTGAAACAACATCAAAAACATTTTTCAGCCGTTCTCACCGGAGTTTGCATGATAACTGAGAATTCGAAGAGAAGTGAGATCTTAATTGAAGGATTGTCACTGCGTATGAACAACTCTGGAAACTCCAAGCAAGAACTGTTTGCCTGTTCGTATAGTTGGTTGGTTGGTTGGTTGGTTTGTTTGTTGGTTGGTTGGTTGGTTGGTTGGTTTGTTGGTTGGTTGGTTGGTTGGTTGGTTGGTTGGTTGGTTGGTTGGTTGGTTGGTTGGTTGGTTGGTTGGTTTGTTGGTGATTTGATTAAGATAAACCATAATCGTACTTGATCTTTGAAAATCCACGATCCATTCTTCGGATCAACTTCCGAAACCACCACCATCGCTATGTTGCTGACAAACTGTAGCAAATTAATTTTGATAATGACTTCGATAATAATGATTTTGGTGATAAATGAGAACGGAAAATCGTTAGTTATGAATAATTAAATCTATTTTCATCATGAATACTAATGCTGCAAAGAATTTTTTTAAATTCATGGTTTCACTCACTTTTTTGCCTTCGAAAATACAAAGTCTGACGATCCTGTCAGTGATGGAAGCACCTGCAATGGATTAATGGAACTCAAGAAATGTTCTTGAAGTAACTTTTGGTACTACCATAAACTTGGGCAAATTAAAAGATTCTTTATAAAATGTTCTGATATAGGAGGAAAAATAAACGACCAACTTGTGGTTTGGGTAGGGGATGGAATATTCTTGACTGAGATGAGGTTGACCAGCGACTGAACTCGACATTTTTTACTCTTTATCTTGAAAATGTATTTAGAAAGTTTTAAAATTTCGTAAAAGAAAATGCACCTTCGACGGGACTCGAACCCGCAATCTCCAGCTTAGGAGGCCGATGCCTTATCCATTAGGCCACGAAGGCAAAACGGAAGAAACGTTAAATGTCGATTCTAAACCACATCTATTGATTCATGTTTTTTCTTGTTTTAAATATTTTGTTTATCCAGTTTAATTATTACCTCGATATCTAAAAGTAACATGAACTAACACCCAGTATAAAAAGCACTTAATACCCCCTAACTACATACATACTCAAACACCAAACCAGCCCCTCCCAAATACTTCGTTCGTCATCAAATCCAATGCAAACGACTCGTAAGCAAGTCCTGAAGCGGTCAATTTGGGCCACAAAGCTCCATACAGGTTGTACTTGCCTGTAGCGTGGTTTCAATCTACGTAAAAGAAACCGAATTGTCTATTTTTTTCATTCGACGCTCATTTAATTTTAAATTATCTTTTTTTTCAATATTTTACAATTTTAATAAGCAAACTTTTTATAGATTTTAATTTTCTTTCATAGAAAATAATACCTACTTCTATTACTAACAAACAAAATATTGTTATTTCACTTTATCAATGATCAATAAAACATGATTCCAGCACTTACTCATTCCCATGTAAGTGGCAAGAGTGGGCATTCGGTAACCAGAAGGAAGAGAGTTCAAAAGCTTCATCAGCTCCTCTTTGTGTTTGACAGGCTGTTTGGTGGCGAAATTGACTAAGGGTCGATGAAGCATTTGCCAAAATGGAGTATTATCTTTGGTTAATTCTATTTAAAATGCTAAAAAACTGAAAACGTATTTCATACTATATTCAGTCTGCTTCTTAAGTCACTCCACAGATCAGGCCTGGTCAGTATTTAAATTTATAAATCACGAATTTTGAACCTTTTATTCAATGAATTAGTTTTATAATAATTCAAGCAAATTAATGAAATCACCGTTTTGAGGTGCTTCTGAGTATATCATCATCTTCATCGCTCTCCTCAATCTTACCCTCTCTACCTTCATCATCATCAGCACCGCTGATATCATCATCATCATTATCTTCTCTCTTATCAAAATCTCTCATATCATCACTTTTATCATCATCTTCTTCTATATCATCCTCTTTAGTTTCAACATTTTCTTTTGATTTTCTTTTGTTTTTCTTTTTGTTTTCGACATCCTTATCATCTTCATCATCATCATCAGCATCATCGTCTTCTTCATCCTCTTCTGTTTCTTCCATATATTTCTGAAATATTGAAACCGTAATATATTGTCAGAATTATTAATTTAATAAAATTATCTAATTTCATAATACTATATTCGAATTAAACAAACTTTTTTTAATATCTGAGTTTAAGGATCCGGGTATTACCCGAGTACCCGAAAAAACACTGTTAAAACCTGATATTACAGATGAAAAAATGTTCTTGATTTAAATTTTTTACGCAATAAAAATTGCATCCGGGTCCAAAGGGTTTGTAGGATACGGTAGGGTAGCCGTTACTTTTCGTAGTATAAATAAATCTAACCTTGAGAAAGTTACTGGGAACCAGTCCTGTTTTCCTTTCGTTATTTTCCGCCACCATCCATCCATCCGTTCTTTACAGTAAATACATATATTATAGTTGTACACTTGCTCTATTTTCAAGAATATAATAAAGTATTTCAGCATTATTCTACGTCATCGTCACCATCATAACAAAGAACATCATCCCTATAAACATATTTATCAACAACATCATCATCAACAACATTATCATCAACAACAAAAGTATCAATAACATCATCATCAAAAAAATCAACATAAACATATTCATCAGCAACATATTCATCATCAACATCCTCAGCAACATATTCATCATCAACATCACCATCAACATATTCATCATCAACATATTCATGATCAACATCATCATCAACATCATCATCAAAATCATCATCAACATCATCATCAACATATTCATCAGCAACAAATTCATCAGCAACATCACCATCAACATCATCATCAACATCATCATCAACAACATCATCAACAACAAAATCATCATCAAAAAGGTCAGTATCATCATCATCAGCCTCACCTTGCTTTCTTGATAATAAGAACTTCCCCTTCTTTGAAGGTCAAATCGCCATCTTGCTGACCTTCGAAGCCTTTGATAGCTATGTACTGATGATGATGATGATGATGATGATGATGATGATGATGATGATGATGATGATGATGATGATGATGATGATGATGATGATGATGATGATGATGATGATGATGATGATGATGATGATGATGATGATGATGATGATGATGATGATGATGATGATGATGATGATGATGATGATGATGGAATTGATGGTAGTTACAGTAGTAGAAAAGATGGAGCTTATGGTTGCGGTGGTAGAAGTGGGTATAATGAAGGTTGCTTTTATTTGATAATATTAATAATAATAACAACTTCTTACTTTTTTGTCATTAACCACTTCTTTAAATCGTTCTTTATTCTTTATTTCCTCATCCGCATCAGCTCCATCATCTTCATTATCATCTTCATCATCTTCTTCTTCTTCATCATCATCATCATCCTCTTCTTCTTCTTCATCCTCCTCTTCATCGTTGTTTTTTCTATTCTTATTTACCTTGTCTTTTTCCTCTTTTATGCTTGTGCCTGTTTTGTCTTTGGTATCTTTCATCTTCTTGCTTTTATTCTCCGAAGCGACTTCTTCTTTTGGTGGCGTTTTGGCGTCTACATTCTTTCCGAATAATTTCCTTTAATGAATTAATTTTGTTTTTGTAAATCAATGAGAACATTTGTTATTATTAACAATTCTTTTAATTTGTGAATTTAATTGAGAAGTTCATGTATTATTTTTATTTTTCGGAGATCATACAAGCATTTATTTGCTTCGATTTCTTAATTTATTTGCTTGCAAATAAACGAATTGTTTTTTTGTTTTTTTTGTAATGAACATTAAGTTTTATTGCTATAATAAAAGCACTGGCAGAATTTAATAAATATTTAAAAAATGTTTTTTACAGACATTGCAGCTCAAATAAAAACTCACTTCATAGAAAATAATTTCGGGAATCTTGATATGAAATCACCCTTGGAGTCACTTTTCGCAGAAGTAGTTTGCTCAACTTCTTTTACATCTGAAATTATGGAAGTGAAGTTTAAGTTGATACGGCAAGTTCAAGAGAACTAAGATTAATTTAACCTTTTTCAATTTTTGTGTTACTTTTGGTTTGTCTTGTGGCAGTCTTTGGAACGCTTATGTTTTTTTTCTTTTCACTTCCCTTCCCTCCATTCTCCTTAGATTTTTCTTTGTTTTCTGCAGCACTTTCATCTACCTTCTCATCCACTCCCTCTTCATTCCCTTCACTATCTTTCCTCTTCTTTAACTTATCGTCTGTTTCTTTGTTTTCCGTTTCATCTTTATTATTATTATAATATTTTTCTTCATCATCAGATTTGTGCAATGCTTCATTTTCTTCACCACGATCATCCTCATCATCATCTTCTTCTTCTTCACTCTCTTCATTATTTTTCTTTTTTTCTTCATTATTTTTATTTAGAGTTTTTTCATCACTTCCAGTTTCTTTATTTTCCCTGAAATTATATAGACGCAAATTCATGATTCCATTAAATGAATCCCGTTTCACTAACTTACTCTTTAGGCTTCAATAAGTCCGTATATTTACTCAGCTCCACCTTGTTGATTTAATTTTGAATATTAAAAATATTAGGACACCTTGTTCAATTTTTTATTATTTCCGAATCTGATAGTTTTTCAAGTATAAGCACCGAATACCTTAAGATTTGTGAGTTTGTGAATTTCTTCAGACTTTTTTGAATCAAATCTCAATACTTTTTTAGGTTCATTTGCCTGAAAATGTTAAGTAAAATGTAAAACAAAAATTCCCATTTTTAAAATACAAATATTTACTATTTTGAAGATTAATTCTGTGTACAAACCTCTTTTAAAACTTCTATTTGGTTTCGTAGAATATTAACTTTATCCAAATTGCTAGAACAACTGTTAAATCAATTTTATCAAACTACATGAGAATGAACTTCATTCAATAAAGAGTCAAGATAGGTTTAGAAATTATAATGTATGGAACCTTTCAGATAGTAACTTTCTGTAGTTTAAATTCACTTCTTTTTTTCTTACTTCATTAGAATACAAACCAAGGTCTTTTTTTACCTAGTATTTATAAACATTTAATTTAAATGATTTAAAAAAGAAAATATTTTGTAAGTCTTACTTTGAAAATAGTTATATGTCAAAATATAAAAATTATCAATATTTCTCACCTCCTTTATTAAAAGCGCATTTTCTTTTTTTAATTTCGCTAGAGGAGATTCCGAAAGAGACATTATAGTATATGATTATACATATTCAATCAAACAAGCACTCTGGTCGTTATGGATACGGGTTTATCTAACCAAACGTTTAATAATTCAAAGGATTTTATTTATTAAAAAGACTCTTTTGTATTCTATTTTTTCTGTCTTTCTTATAACTAAATTTTACTCTTTTCAGCATTTGTTTTTATTTTATTTATTTTTCAAATTCAAACATAAGCATTAAGATATCGATTTTTGTCATAATTACTGAACATGTTTAAAAAATCATTTTAAACAAATATTTTTTCTGTAGAAAAAATCAGCATTTGTGCTTGTATTTCAATTAATTAGTTTCGCATCTATTTGTTTAACGTTCACTACACCAATAACTGATAAACTAGCAAAATCGTCTTCAAAATTACATTAAATTCACAGCCCAGTCAGTGAAAAGATATAAAAATGTTATCGGTAATTTTAATTTCTAAAAGCCGTTCAATATCTCTTTATTAAACATTTATTATCATTTGAATAAGCAGACAGCATCCTTTCAATTACTGTTTTGGAATGCATTACTGACCTGTCATTTTAGAATAAACTTTGTATTGTAAATTTAAAATTTATTTCTAAATGCAAGTATAAAAATTTAATTAATGAATTTTGTAAAATTTTGTTGATAATATTTAAATACATTTAATTTAATTACCAATTTTGGGACGCTCTCTAGATCTTAGAATGCTCGCGTATATTTCGTTGCTGGAAAGAAATTAAAAGTCGTTTGTGTGTGTGTGTGTGTGTGTGTGTGTGGGTGTGTGTGTGTGTGTGTGTGTGTGTGTATGTGTGTGTGTGTGTGTGTGTGTGTGTGTGTGTGTGTGTGTGTGTGTGTGTGTGTGTGTGTGTGTGTGTGTGTGTGTGTGTGTGTGTGTGTGTGTGTGTGTGTGTGTGTGTGTGTGTGTGTGTGTGTGTGTGTGTGTGTGTGTGTGTGTGTGTGTGTGTGTGTGTGTGTGTGTGTGTGTGTGTGTGTGTGTGTGTGTGTGTGTGTGTGTGTGTGTGTGTGTGTGTGTGTGTGTGTGTGTGTGTGTGTGTGTGTGTGTGTGTGTGTGTGTGTGTGTGTGTGTGTGTGTGTGTGTGTGTGTGGCGTGTGTGTGTGTGGCGTGTGTTTGTGTGTGTGTTTATGTGTTCTCTTTTATTTTTAAGATGAGAATAAGATTTAGAAATAAAATTAAATAAAAAAAGTATCTGGTTATTACTTTCCCATTCCTAACTTGATCATTCTAGCTGGCTTCGAAATCAACTTGCCGTAGAGGAGATCTTGTTTCGTTATTTGCTGGAAAATTGATCAACTTGAATTTATATTCTTTTTCTCTAATCGAGAAAGTTATATGCTAATTAGATTTTTTTATCTACAACATCTTGAATCATAAATTACATTCTATTCAAATATATTAGATAATTAATTTATTATAATAATAAAGATAATCTCACATTTCAGACAACCTTCGTTAACCGCATTCACTTTACTCCTCGTACAATCGTGACCTTGATGGTCTGTTTCGATCGAACACATTTTTAGTAATAGATTTGTGTTATTAAAAATTTAATATAAATCTAATTTTTTAAAAAATTCATATAGTTTCTTAATGTCTGTAATAAGAAAACCGAAATCAAAAGTTAGAAAATTCATCGATACATAAAAATATGTAAATACTAGAGGTCGGACATGGACGATTTTTCATTCCCGGTCCCGTCCCGTTCCCGAAATTTGTTTTCCCGTCCCGTCCCGTTCCCGATGGGACATCAGAATTTTGATTCCCGTCCCGTCCCGTTCCCGAAATTTGTTTTCCCGTCCCGTCCCGTTCCCGATGGGACATCAGAATTTTGATTCCCGTCCCGTCCCGTTCCCGCAACTCGATTCACGGTCCCGACCCGTTCCCGAAACTTTTTTGTTTTTTTATTCATTTTCGCTGCCGTTTTCACTGGTCCCAAACTTGCTAGTTCTAACATTTCTTACAATTTATTATTTGAAAGTCAGAGAATATTTCTTTTAATAAAATTAAAAAAACACGATTTAAATTTCAAATATTTATTGAAATGAAAGTATTGAAGTTAGTCATTGTTTTTGAGTAATTCAATCAAGTCTTTATTGCTTTTCACACGGGTTAAACCGTTAAGAGTTTCAGCTTTCAAATGAGAGGATTTTGGGTCTGAAGTTAAACGACCACATATTAAAAAATTCCGTTCACAGGGAATATAACTTGCAGATATACTAAACAAAATTTTGGCTACTTCTTGTTGTATTTTAAAATTGCTCATTTTACTCCAATAAAATAAAATATCTTTATAATCTTCGATTTTTTTGGGACGTAATTGTGAATATTTGTACAATTCATCCTCTTCTGAATTTTTTTCTTCGTTCATTATTATTAATTCTTCAATAATGATAGAAATATGTTTTTTGACAACATTCTTATTCTCCACAACTGCAAATATAAAATCATTCGTATAATTTGTTAGTATTATAATTTTATTATAATTTTTTCGTTATAAAAACAAACATAATAGGTCTAAATAACCATCATTTGTTTTTTTTCTCAACGGCACTGCAGCTTGGTCTGGCTGTACAAAATAGATTTAAATTTTCTCTAATGAAAGTCTTGGTATTTATTTCTTTTCTATCCCAAACTTTTTTTCTATTATTCTTTCATACTGTGGATGCAACAGACATGCTGTCATATGAATGAGATCAATGGCATCTTTTCTTTTGTCGAAATGATCAACTGAACAATCATTTGGAAATTAATCATTCAAATTCAAAGTATTAATTTATAAAATTAAAATAATATAACTGACCATTTTGATTTCATCTGAAAAGTTTTCATCATCACCCATTTGTTCTAATTTCCCTAATCTTTGGACTCACCATAACAACTTCAAATGTAGTGTTGGAGATTTCGACATTGGCAATGGTGGCTTCGTTACACATTTCTATTGCATTTAATACTTATTTTAAGTACGGAGTATCGATGAAATAAAGATTTTCATACTTAGAAGTTTGCTGAAAAATCATTGTTAAAAAATCCAATCCCAATAACTGTCATTCCCGTTTTTCCCGTTCCCGATTTAAAAGTTGATTCCCGTTCCCGTCTTTTCCCGTTCCCGATTTGAAAGTTGATTCCCGTTCCCGTTCCCGTCCCGAAAACCTATTCCCGGTTCCCGACTTTTCCCGTCCCGAAATTAATTTTCATTCCCGTTCCCGCGGGAGTCCCGCGGGTACCCGCGGGTACCCGGTCAGATCGGGTACCCGGTCCGACCTCTAGTAAATACATATAAATATATATATAAATGAAGTTTAATCAACTCATAAACCAGAAAAACATTTAATGACTCTTAATATTAATGCGACTCAGATTAAATTCTCACTCACTATGGACTCTCTTGAAGGAAACTCTCTTGGACGGCTCTTTATTTGTCATTTCTCCATAACCTTAATAATTGTTTTCATTAATTTAAACACTTCTAAATTAATTCAATCACAAAAACTCGTTTTTTTGGTGAAATAGAATTGAAAAATTAATAATTTAAAGAAATGTTTAAATAATGTCTAATTATGATCCACCTCCGGGACTTTTGTTGCTACTGCGACTTCTGTCGAGTGTTTTCTTTCTGTAGTCTTTAACCGATTCTGGTTCACCGCCTATTTATGAATTAAAATATAATCATTCATATTCAATAATTTTCCTTTATTTAAAGATTTGTCAGTCAAAAATATAAAAAGTGCTTCTAATCTAATTCTTCATCATGAGAATATTTTAAAAATAATTATACAAATATACTGACGTGTGTTTTCTGGTCTTTTTGTTTTAAGACATTCATCGTCGGCTATAAAAAATATTTTAACAATTAGTTTTATCATGTGTATTCATTTTTTCCAAATTTATACATTTTTATAGCATATATATAATAATAATAATAGTTTTATTTGTTTATAATTATATTTTTTTTAATGTTTGGAAATATTTTTTTAATGTTTGGAAATATTTTTTTAATGTTAAGAAATATTTTTTTAATGTTTGGAAATTTTTTTTTACATATTTTAGAGGCATATAATTGAAACCAAAAATAAATTTAATCGATTTTTAAAGCATGTAAATCTAGCATTAGTGTTCGACGCGGAATAATAAAGAACCAATAAAATGATAAGTTACTAAAAAAACATTAAATCGTCAAGACTCACTTGAGGATTCTTCAGATTTTCCTCGAACTCTTTTGAATCTCTTTTGTTGTCTGCTTCTGTAGCCTATTTATTTGGATTCAAAGTTCATTTGGAAAAATTTTAGATTTTCTAAACTTTTAAGCTTTTAATTTTCTAGATTTTATTACTTACTAGTGAATTTTTTATTGTGGAGGACTTTATCCTGAATGCCTCTGTTCTGGTTTCGGAAGCACTTCCAACCAGGCTCTACTTTCTCTCCTTCGCCTGTGAGTTGCATAACCATTTCATAAAAATTATAATCGTAAAATAAATATCATAAGTTATTTTCTCATTTTCAACATAATTTATAAATGTTTTTTTATATAAATATAAACTCTTTTTATTTTAAATTTTGGTTAATAAAGAAGGAAAGTTATAAAAAAATGAAATTACTTTTATTAAATAGGTCTGTAATTTATTTTAAAGTAGTTAAAGTAGTATATTTAGCAATTGCCATGGATTTTCTCAAATTATTCAAACATACTGTATATTGAATTGATTAATCTATCGAACGAACTGGATGAGGGTTTATGTTTGGCTCTAGAGTTGCCTCCTTGAAACAACACGTTGTACATGTTGGTTTCAGTGTGTTCTGAAATTGATGCAAATAGTAAATAGACTATGTTTTTAAAATAAATTAAGTACTTAAAGTTGAAAATTTTATTAAGATTACCTGGCTACAAGCATTATTTTGATGTTTTTGAAGCTTATAGCGAGTTAACAATGATTATCCTTCTTTTTTGTTTATTTATTTATTAGTAGCTTGAAAACATAATTTTTAATCAAAGACAAAGTTGGTTTAATTTCTTATTATATATATATATATATATATATATATATATATATATATATATATATTATTCGTAACTTTTATTCTCACCTGCGTGTGTGTTGTTAAATTCAGCGTGCATTCCTTTCCTACGATTCAAGCCACTTCTAGCGACTGCTTCAACATCAATTTTTTAAAGTTTGATTAAGCCTTAAACAAAAAATTAAATGTATGAATGTTTCATTTAATTTTTTTATTTTTACAGAGTCATTACCTGATATTTCCTTCTTTGAAGACAAGCGGTTTTCTAAAGCGACACTTCGACCTGATTTGAGCCTCCGTGCATCTGCATTTCCACGCGACAATACCATAAAAAATTAATTTCTTAAAAGAATTTTTAAAAATATATATTAAATCATTGAAAAAGCAGAAAAATGCTAAGTAAATCTTGAATTATACTAAATCATATATTCCACACTTGAGAAGATTGGTTTGGAGCCCATAAACGATTTCAACCGGTTCTCAGTTCTTTCTGAGATTCAGTAGTGTTGCGAAAAACTCGTAATTGAGAATTTTCAGCATTAAAAATACCCAAAAATGTATAATCGATAAAAATTTGACTTTTTCAACTTGTAAAGTGAGAGCTATGAAAAGTTACCTTGTTTGTTTCCCATTCTCAATTGGGGTGTTACATCTCTTTTTATGCTATTTTCTAAATAGGCGATTATTTATTTAAATTGTTTAGATAAAGTACATGAAATTTGATTTTTCAATCTTTCATCGTTTGCTAAAAGAACTTATTCTTAATTAAGCTTCAGTATATTTTAGATTAAATTTTTACATTTGAAAATTATTTTACATCTTTATCTAATCCTATTTCTTATTATTATTTAACCTGAGAGACTGTTCCCGTGGTTGCGGTCTGTCACTTAGATTAGATAAAAAAATTATATTATTTGAAAAGTAATAAGAAATATTCGTTTATTAAAAATGTATAACCCTTATTTTTGGCATTTTCCGACTTGTTAGTTTCTGTAGGACTCTCTGTTAGAGATATCAGGTGGCATACAAAATTCAAACATATATATTGAAGTAGTTTTTGAAGCTTTTTTTATGGGTTTTTATAATCTGATAAATCATGAATAAATTATGAAAAATCTTATTATTATATCCTATATAAGATTTTAAGAGCGCCTTTGTTTTGTTCCCAGGGGATTAAAAAAATAACAATTATTAATTTATTTTTTAATTTAAAGCTTACTTTTATTTCCTTTCTCCGACTTGTTAGTTTTTGGTGGACTCTCTGTTAGAAAGATCAGGTGGCATACCAAATTCCAAAATATATATTAAAGTAATTTTAAAGCTTTTTATGGGTTTTTATAATCTGAGAAATTATGAAAAATCTAATTATTATATTTTATGTAAGATTTTAGAGCCCCTTTGTTTTGTTCCCAGGGAATTCAGAAACATAAAAATTATTTATTTCTTTTTTAATTCAAAGCTTACTTTTATTCCCTTTCTCCGACTTGTTAGTTTTTGGTGGACTCTCTGTTAAAAAGATCATGTGGCATACCAAATGGGTTTTTTATAACCTGATGCTTAATAAATTATAAAAAATCTAATTATTATAACTTATGTATGATATTGAAGCACCTTTGTGGTGTATATAATACTTATAATTTTAAAAATAGTCTTAATAACTAATTTAAATAAATTTTAACTATCTAATTCTATAGAGCGTTCAAATGTAGTGAAACTTCATTACTTCCAACTAACTTTTTTTGTTATCAGTCTTTTCGCCTTGACTTTTGTTGGACTTCAGAGCTAGCATGAGAGAATTTTATCAAGATTCAAAATTATTATTTATTTATTTTACAAGTTAATAAATTTTCTGTCTATTCTGTACTTTAACATCTTAGTCCCATAATAATCAAAATAGATTTTCTAACTCTTTTCGTCTTTCTTTTTGCCTTTCTTTTTATCTTCTTCTAAAATTTGTGGGACAAATATTATAAGATCCAATATTGCATTGAAAATGTTATTTTAAATGGTTTTAATAAAATATTCAAAATATTTATTAACTCATATCTTTTAGTAAAAATTCAAATCTCACGTGTTGTTTGATAAGCACGAAAATATTATAAATTAATTAAAAAGAGAAAAAAAGAAAATCTTTTATTTTATTCATATAAATTTTTTTTTCTGTGGAAGAACTGCTGCCTACTTTTGGGGCTTGTTTCAGGGCTTGTCTTGCTATGTCCTTTGCTTTTGCCGTCTGAAGGTCTCCCTGGAGAGTCTGTGCAGTTAATTACGCGTGAATTACTCGTTTGTGACAAATGCACGAATGGGCAAAGTTAATCAAAAAGCTGATGGTTTACCCGTTCACCGAAAAAGTTAACTTTGATAAACTTAAACCCGTTAATTTATTCCTTATCCAACGGAAGTTACTGTTTAAATCAAAAACAACAATTTTAGTTTAAAAAACGCTCAAATCGCTTAACGTTTTGTTTTCTAGACTTGATAAAAAAATTTAAAATGGAATATTTAACATATATATTTTTTTAATGGTTCATTCTTACCTTTTTTGTTCTTTGATGAACTTTCTTGAAATTGGTCAATCAAAATAAATTATTTACAATATCCATAAGCTTTAATATTTAATAATTTGATAACAATTATTATAACAATCACTCATCAATTTTTTCACCATTTAAATAAATATGTTCAATTATTATTCAACATTTAGAGCAAAGAAAAGAATACTTTTTTTTTCTTTTTCGGAATCTATTTTGAATATATTCAAAAATGTTTTACAGTTATCACTATAATCAGGGAATCCTCCATGCACATTGTTAAAATAAATTGTCCGTTAGCAGATGACCTACACCAGGATTACTTAGAGTCCTGGTCTGCGTAGCTTTGCTTCGTGGTCCGCAAAATGTCTTATAAAACAAACTGATTTCACACTAATTTAATTTTTTACTAATTTTATAATCTTGACATGATCCTAATAACTCAAAAATTGTAGGCAGATAAATTTAATCATTGCTTGTTCTATGTTAACTTTTAATTGCAATAATCATGTAGAACGCTGAGTTCAACCGTATTTTATGATTAACTCATTGGTTTCCCGTTTCGCGTGAGTTTCTTCGGAGGTAAAGCCACCGGAATACTGAAATTTTATGGAAATTCCCAATAACCTTTCTTTATTTCACGAACTCATTTTTAAATTAGGTTTAAAGCAACGTGCGTTTATTTAATGGTGTAGGTCCTCTTGCAACGTATCAAATAAATTATAAACATAAATTCCACATCCTAAAGTAATTTTTTTATTTACTAGATTAAATTTTATGCATTTAAAGGAATTGTAAACCTGTAATAGATATGAATGAATTTATATTTTTCAAAAGAGTTGTTCGTACCTGAAGAGTCGTCAGTGCCAGCTCCACACTTCCTTGCCTTTAGACGTTTGCTTAGTTCGCCTTTTACTGGATCTGTTGATGGATTCAAATCCTTTTAAGAAATTTCAATTTTTCAATTTAGAAGCTTTTTCCATTTTTTCAATTTAAATTTATTTGAATTTTTCATTAACGTATAGAAAGTCAAATTTGAAAAGAAAAGTTGATATATATGAAAAAAGTTTTTTTTTCATAACCTAAAAATATTTTTGACGGAGAGAGAGATTTAGCACTTTTTTTGAAGCAAGTACCAGTGAGAATGTCTGAAAGTCTTCTTCTCCCAACTGGAATTTTGTTATCAGAATGACTAGAAGACGAACACTCGGTTAAGCTGCCAGATCCAGATTGGTTTTTGCCTGATGATTTATTCTTCGATCTTTTAACGTTTTTATCAGAATTTGATTCTGAAGTCAGATCTTCCTTCTTTTCGTTTGGATCCAGATAGATTACCCTGTTATTACACCAATCATAAATTTTGGCTTTTTTCTTTTTCTTCTCATTCTTTTTCTTACTCTTCTTTTTACACCAGTCTTTGTCACTATCATTTTCTTCTTTTTTCCTGTCTTTATTTCTTTTTCGATCTCTGCTGTCATCTTTTTTTCTGCTTTTCTTATTATCTTCTATGATCGTTGGAGCTTTATTATACTCAGAACTCGCTTTTTCGATAACCCATTCCTTTTCGGTCCTACTGTCCGTCTTTTTGGCCTTAATTTCCTTCTGTTTTGGTTTTTGCGTTTTGTTACCTGTCTTAGTTTCTCTGTTCTTCTCATCTTCTTTAGCCGTTTGTCCTTGCGTTCCTTTGTCTGGGTTCCTTGCAGGACTCTTTTTATGATGATGTAATTTCTGATTTTTTTTCATTTCTTCTTCTGTGTTTGTTGAAGAATCTCTTTTACCTGCTTGCGAGTGAGCTGGTTTATAGCTTCTTGATGGCTCTTTGTTTTCTTTTTTCTCCAGATGGTCGTTTTCTCTTCTTCTTGGACTTGACTTTATATCTACATCGCTTCTTGATTTGGTGGAAAGATTTTTCAGAGTGTCTTTATCTCCTTTATTCTTAATTCTACCTATTTCATCTTTTTTGTTTGCTTTTTTGTAGTAATCTGCATCGAGATCTTTCTTTGGCGATGCTAGCTTCCTTCCTTCCGACATATCATTCATGTGTCCCAACCGGTTCGCCCGTCGCATTTCAGCCTGCTTTCGACTGTTATTTATGTCTTCTAGCTCTTGCGTAGACTTTTTTGGTCTTCGTTTTTGAGACGAAGAGTCATTTTTTCCCAGAGAAATACTCAGCTTTTCTTTTGTATCCCTCAACTCAGTCTGAATTGAAAAGAGTTTCAAATTTCAATAAATAATTATTATGAAATTTAAGACACACTTTCACCTCTATGCTCTGTAGTTTTTTTATTATGAATTTTTTTCTTTTATCAAACTTGTCAACTTCTTTCGTTTCATTTTCCTGAATTAACAGGCATTTTCATAATAGTATATTTTAAAGAAAATGAGTTAATTAACTTAATTAAATATTTTCATAATGTAAAGATTGGATATTTGCATGAAACAGCTTTTTAAAATGTTAGTTTTGATCAAACCATGAAAAATATGCATTTTAACCAACTTTTTTGAACTCTTTTATTTTATTTCTGTACAACTCTATATGATTCAAGTATTCCTTAATGCTGTAATGAAAATATATTTATAGTTAAAAATAAAAATTTTTAAATTCTGTTCGAACTTTACAGTTTCTCAAGTGAACAAAGAAAAAGAATACTTTTTCCTAAATCTGTTTGTTTCAAGCGAAGTTGGGTTCTTCCTGTCTTTGAAATCGTCAATGGCATCTTCAGTCTGTAGTCAATATTTCTTTTAAATAACTAAATTTCAGTTTTAAATTGTTCGAAAGTTTTCAAAAACCAAATGGAGAGAAGATAAAGGTTTTTGTGAGCACTCTTTACCCCTCTGGACTCAGCTACATGAAAGAGACCTTTGTCTAAATAACTAAACCCTTTAATCTATTGGAAACATACTTTAAAACGCTCTTATGAAAACGTAGCTATCAATCGATAATGAAATAATATGGATATAATTAATGCTGTGCACAACCTCTATGATAAACTTAGTGCAGTGAATGCGTAGAAGGTTGAAGGAAGAGTCATCTATCATTTTGTGTTAGAGCATTTCTTTGGATTTTTAGTGTTTTTGAATTTATGGATTTTAACCAGAATTATTATTTATGTTAAGTTTTCTTGGTGGCTGTCTTGCCTTTAAGATGGTGTGATGTTATTGCTCGATGTGTTTTTGTTTCTATTATTGTTTTTTTTGAGCGTCAGAAGATTTTTGAATAACTTTTAGTGTAATTTAGAATTTAAAATTATATAAATATCTTTAAAACCAGTCAATTTTATGGTGGAATAATTATTAAAAACGTTTCGATTAGCAAAAGCGCGTGTCATTTATTCGTGGATTTCAACATGTATTAACGAGACACTACACTCCAAATACCCAAAAATACTAGCGTACCTTGCAACCACCACAAGAGAGCAGCTGATATGGTTAATAAACGTTCAATGAAATTTGTATTAGACTTTCTTTCTGATCTGGAGACTAGTAGCTCACACATATTGAGCCATGTAAGTCAATAAATGGGAGCAGTTTTCGTCAGACGAAATAAAAATTATTTACCTCAAAAAAATTCATAATAAAATTAATAAGTAATTAATAACTTTAGGAAATATTATAAATCATGTCAAAAAAATATAACTTACAAAGCCACAATTGTTTTAAAGTTTATCTGATTTATCCCCGAATTTGATATCATTAAAATGCATAAAGGATTATTTGAAATATTACAAACGTACATGCTCTAAGCTACCTCGCATAGAAAAGCGACTCATGGGTAATATAGTAAAATTCCTATAATAAAATCTACTTTTACTTCTCAATGAATCATCAATATAAAACTCGACTGAATAAATGATTTATTCAGAAAGAACTGAAAGTGAAATAATTCGAGGGTTAAATAACGTACAAATATGTAAATGATTTGTAATCAAGCTAGCAAATCAATAGGTATATACGGATTGGAAGAAAAAGGAAATTTAGAAAGCTGTTTATGAAATTTAATAATTAAAGATATTTCACATAGAACAACCTTTATTTTATCCCATTTACTTAATTATGCTTAAATATTAAAACTGTTTATTAATAGTAAATTAAGTTATTCAGTGATGAAATACTCAAATAAGAAAATACTTAGAATAATCATTTTGAAGCACATTTCAATGAAACTATTCTTATAGCAACAAACCTAACACAGAAACATCCTTTCACCTAAGCGAGATTAAAAAATGAATTATGTAATTGGAACTGGTAAAAGGTTACATGTCATTAAAATAGCAAGGACATGTGTATTGAAATACAAAGTATTTTCATAAGAAAATATTCTAATTAAAGATCTAATAAAGAATTTATTTATAAAATTTTATTTAATAATTTATTTTTAAAATATAAGTCAGCAAAATAGAGGCATTCTCGAAGCACTTGTAGCCATTTGCAAGTGAACCTGGTATACAATGGGAAATAAGGAAATGTAATCTATTTAATAAACTATATGTATATAGGATACTACATTCTAGAACACGCAACATGCACATTCAATGAACATTCAAGGACACCGCAATCAAAAGTGATTCAATGACATTTGTTCCTTATGATGACTTGTCTTTTGTGGGCTCTTTGCTCTTTGAGGAACGGTACGTTTTGTTGAAGTACTGCAAGAAGAGCAGGAAGTAGCTGAAGTACATCAGCCACACGAGTACTGCATTCGTGAGTGACTGATGGCATGCCACTCCACTAAGCTTCATATAGATCACAAATTTGGTGATGGCCAAACCTGCAATCATCTGCAGCAACTGCAGACTGGTGATGCTAACGTTGATCACCTTCGGGATGCGCACAATCCTCAAGGCAGTGAAGGCATAGTACACGTACATGATTGAGTGGATGTAGTAGTTCATCGCCCCATACCATCGGCCTGTTGACACAAAATCGGCGTAGGAGTAGGCACAATAGAGAAGAACAGTAACGTGGTGGTAGACGTGGAGAAAGATGATGGGTCGCTTGCGTAGAACCAGAAATGCCGTATCACCCAGCTCAATAACCTTTGAAAATGCGAACAAAAACGCCCACAACGAAGTACGTTCATGGTCGTAAAAGTCGATGTTACATATAGAGACAACGAGGCCCTTTTGTAGGCTTTTGACGAACTCCGAGTAGATGCGAACCGCTCCCAGAATGCTGAAAGCCGCCAGCAAGAAGTTCCATGTAAAGAGAACGTACTTCAAGTTCAGCGGCTTCCTGTTCCTCATCAAATACTGACCTCCATAGGTTAAAATGACGTAAACGAAACTTATAACAAAAGTGTATTGCTTGTTATTTTCCGTCCACTCTCTAACCGCAGTTGAATTGAATGATTTCTCAACATATTCTACACTATACATCTCAAAAGTTTTTATTAACTAAAATTTTAATTTAAAAAATATTTCTAATTAGAAATATATTTAGGAACAAAGGTTAATGAACGGGACTACACAATTGACATGTATTTATCGCTCATCTCATAGGAAATAAGTCGCTAGAAATCGAAAGATCTAACGGCATGTTTGTTTTCTATAAAATTTTTTTCCACATTTTATATTTTACATACACTTTTGTTTGAATACATTTTTATACATTTACTTGATCGATAATTAAATAGAACACTTTCTAAGTGTCCTAAAACTTGGTAAAACACAATTATATTAACTATTTTTGGAAAATAAAAAAATTATATATTTTCTATATATGTAAATAATATAGTAGTAGTAGTAGTAGTAGTAGTAGTAGTAGTAGTAGTAGTAGTAGTAGTAGTAGTAGTAGAAGTAGTAGTAGTAGTAGTAGTAGTATTAGTAGTAGTAGTAGTAGTAATAGTAGTACTTGTAGTAGTAGTATATTTAGTGCCTTTGTTTCGATACTATATATTTGTCATCTGCCCCTTTCCCTGTCTTCAAATCACACACACACATCTCAGTACCACTCTTTCCAGCTTTCGATCTTTTTTCTGGTAATCAAGGACCCCTTCCATCGGGTCCTGTTTTCTATGCTCCATTCTCCAAGCTGTCAAGCGCTCTTCTCTCCATTCTTCATACAACCTACATTCTATCAATACGTGCCTCTCATTCTCTTCTTCCATATAATTTGGAACTTTTTAGTTTTATTCGATCGATTAAAGAGAAACAAGAATTGTATTCTATAGTTTAGTATGAAAGAAGATACAACAATATTAAATGCGAAAAGAATGTTAATCATTTTTGATAACTTTGTAAGAGACAATGTAGTAACTTTTCAAATATCGAATTAAAAAAAGAGCATAGCTTAAATCAAGTGAAACACCTAAAAAAGCACTTGCATTGCTTTGATGACAGAATATGTTAGAATAAAAACTAAGGCAATTGATAAGAGGAACTGATGTCATTATTACCATAGTGATAATCAGTTTTAAAATGTGAAGTAAGATGATAAGTAAACGAATAAAATTATGAATTTTTAAGAAGTTTAGGGATTTAATAGCTGAGTAAAAGAAAGTTACAGTTTGTAGGGTGTAGCTCAGACTAACATACCAAATGGCTGTGGAAACTCTATCACTGTAGCTGTACCAAATGTAGATGAACGTTGACGAATGGTAGTAAATCATTTGAAAAGACAATGGCTTCTTCGTCATTATAAAAAACATTGTATCTCCAAACTCCAATATTTTTGAAATCGTGAACAAAAAGTTCCATAGTGATGTTGGATCTTTTCCGAAAAATTCATTGTTACATACTGAAACCACATAGCCTCTTGCCCGAATAATGTGGAAAAGTTCTGGAACAACGTTAATTGCTCCTATAAAACTGAAGAGAGCCAGAAATATGTTCCAGACAAACAGAATGTACCTCAAATCATATTGTTTTTCATTTCTTCTCAGAGTTTGAGCGCATAAGCTGAATATGATGAAACAAATCGTGAATCCGATAGCATAATATCTGGTTTCATAAACCATCTTGACAGCAAAATCACTATTAAAAGTACTTTCAAATTGGTTATAGTCCATTTCCACTTTTGTCGCCATGTTCAATATTTAAATTTTAAACGTAACTAGGTTGAATAATATTCAGTAAATTTTACGCGCATAAAAAGGGAAAAAAAAACATCAAATAAAATATTAAAATAGTTTTTATTTTATAAATCTTTTATTCTATTTTATATTTATGCAAAATTAAAAATAATATTAAAAAGTTTTTAAATCTAATTTTATTTATTTACAATATTTTTATGATTTAGTATTAATTTTTTTCACTAATATTATAGTTTAAAAAAGTAATATTCTACATAATGACGGGAAATTCATTTTTACCAAAAATATCAGCCATTTTGCTTTTCAAGTCGCTTCTCATACATTCGGCGTATATTTTGTAAACGTTCCAGTTTGAAATATTTATTTTTACTTAATCTAAGAAAAATGACAGATGATTTAGATGTCGATGCTATGCTTGAAGAACCCTTCAAGCAACAGGTTACAAAACATTCGAATAATTAATAACGAATAATTTCCAAATCGACCACTGCCCATGTTTCTATATTTTTAGGATAAAGAAAAAAACGGCGAAGAAAAATCCAAAAAACATGACAAGGATGACAAAGATAAGAATAAAAGGTACTCAAATCAGATGAGTTTATTCTATTTCAGGCTAATTATTTTTGAAATAGCTAAATATATATTTAAAAAACCATTATTTAACAAAAATGAGTTTTCAATTAAGTGATTTGAGTTTTTAAATACCGAAAAATCTTGCTTGGTATAAGATAAAAGGTTTAGTAGGTTCAAGATGTAAATGGGTCTAAAACATAGACCACAAAACAGGACTGAATGATGCTCTAGCTTTGAGTCTAACTTAATTTTAAGACAGAAATTCTTGGGAGGTATGCCTCAATCAAAATAATCCATCATTCACCTTTTCATTCCTATTTTTCATTATTTAGACTCTAATTACTATTATTTGTCTTACAGAAAAAAAAGTAAAGAAAGGAAAAGGTGAAAGTTTTTAAAAATTTATTTTATTTTACCCATAAAAAATATATTGTCCCTAAAAAAAGTATTTTCATTTTCTTGCAGAAGCGCATCTCGTAGTCGAAGTAGAGAGCAGAGAAGCAAGAGCAAGGATCGCAAGAGTAGAAGCAGGAGCAGAGATCGGAAGGGCAGGCATTCGGACAGGGACCGGAGGGACAAAGGCAAAGACAGGGAGAAGGATAGAAAAGAAAGAGAAGAAAAAAGACGAGAAAAAGAAAAGGAAAGAGAAAAAGAAAGGGAAGCTCGAAGGAAGGAAAGAGAGAAGGAAAAGGAAAAAGAGAGGGAAGAGCGAAAAAAGAGGGATGAGATAGAGAGGGGTCGTAATGTGGCCAAACTGGATGACTACAGAAGCCGGAAATCTTCCTCGAAAAGGTATCTCACAATCTCTTCATAATTAACGCAACTCCTAATCAGCTCCATCTCATTTATTTATTCATTCATTCATTGAATCACTACCAGAGATGGAGAGAGCGATTTGACTCCAGAGGAGAGGGACTTGAGGACTGTTTTCTGCATGCAACTTGCCTCACGCATCCGACCTCGAGACCTTGAGGAGTTCTTCTCAGCCATTGGAAAGGTTGGCATTATTTAGATTATTTGATTTTTGCCTTATTAAAGCTTTATTAGTAGCTATTTTGTAAAAAAATACTCAGGCAAACAAGTTTTTTAACATTAGTTGGATCTAAAGAGATTCTTTTCTTGCTAAATATGTGTCCTGACAAGCTGAATAAATGTTCACATGGAACTGTACTTGCAAGAGATGACAAGTACTTGCTTTCCAGTTTCGCAAGAGCCGGATATGCCTCTTTGTGTTGTTGCCACCAAACAAAGAAAACTCTCAAATCCTACCTCAGATTCTTTTCTATAACGTTTAATGATTGACTTGGTAATCATCGAGGTATTTTCAGAATCTGAAGTCACACATGTTTTTAGTCTTGTTTATTAAAGGCTGTATAGTTTTTGAAATTTTTTTTGTTTTTAAAAAAAAATCATTTTACATTTTTAAATCGGGGGTCTAACGATGTGGAAATTTTTGACCATTGGATATACTGATTATTCATCTCTGATCTAAATAGGGAAGAAATTTTGTGTGTGAAACGAATGACATAAGCTGGATTATTTTCTGAAGTGCACATTTCTTGTGTAAAGTGACAAATTGCAAGTAACACTATTGAAAATTTAAATTATTTTTCACCTCAATGAAGTTCTATTGCAAATCCTCAAGAAATGAAAAGTTCTTTGATGAAATGAAATTTTTCCCATTCGTTTGTTGACAGTAAATTAGTAGTGTTTCTCTTCACTTGCTGACAGTGTAACCAAAACAGGAAAAAACCATTTCAATTTGGATAAGTTTAAATGCATTAAAATTCTTAAATGCGTTAATATTTTTAATGCGTTAAAATATTTAACGGTCGTTAATTGTTTAACGTGTTAATCGAAAGTTAACGTAGATTAAAGCACAGCTCTTATAAAAATCACTAATTCAAAAGTTGAAAGTTTCTGTGCTTAAATAGACTATTTCAATCTTAAAACATCGTGCAGGTGAAAGACGTGAGGCTGATTCTTGACAACAAGTCGCATCGCTCGAAGGGCATCGCGTACATCGAGTTCAAGGACATCGAGTCGACGGCATTGGCGATAGGCCTGAGCGGCCAGAAACTTCTCGGCGTTCCAATCATCGTGCAGAATGCCCACGCAGAGAGGAACCGACAGGCGTCGACGAACCAACCAGCCTCGGTCACCCTCGCTCCGGGTGCCCCAGTCGTCAAGCCAGTCGCTCCAGATGGACCGGGCAGACTGTACGTCGGAATGCTGCATCCGAACATCAGTGAAGACATGCTGATGGGCATTTTTGAGCCGTTTGGAAAGGTGCGTGGTTGTGGTGGTGGCTGATTTGATGCTGCAAAAAACTATTAAGTGTACTTTATGAATGTATATTGACTTTTCAGTTATTTTAACTGTTGTCATCATCATCAACATCACCATCATCATCAGGTGACTGACCTGAAGCTTGTAAAGGATAGCAGTGGTTCATCAGCTGGATATGGATTCATCTCAGTTAGCATACCTCATTCATATATCATCTATAATTTTTTGCATTTCTTATCCATCCATCATCTTTTCATCTATTCATTTATATATATAATCATCGATTTCAATTAAAATATTATTTTTCTCTTCTTCAAATTTTCCTATCATTTTATGACTATCGGTATTGTCTGCCATGCATCATTGCATAGGACGATCAAGATAAAGAGGATATTAAAATTTTGGTTAAAACAATTTACTACCACGACAGTACGCCATGTCAGAGGACGCGAAGAAGGCGATGACCCAGCTGGACGGCTTCGAGCTGGCAGGAAAGGCCATCAAGGTGCTCTAATGTCTTTCAAACCTCTTTCATTTCCGGCATTCAGTGATATTATATATATATATTAGATATAGATAGGTTTACTACTTTTTTTTACATATTACATATTTTTAAGATGTACCAATTAATTTTCTATGAAAAAAACGAAGTTTTGTCAAATGTATGTGAAAAGTAAAATATGAGGCTTCTCTAAACTTTCCTTCATCCCATCGCCATCACTTTAGCCACCACCATTACAACCACCTCGACCACAGGTCGGCTTTGTGACCGAGAAGACAGGCGAGCCGATGAGCTACACGTCGACCACTCCGTCGCAGCAGCAAGTGGCCGTGACGTCGCCACCGAACCAGGCCGCCCTCTCCCCTGCCACCACCACCAAGTCCTCAGGCTTCAACATGGGACCCTCCACCAGACTACACCTCATGACCAAGCTGGCTGAAGGTGACCAATTCATACATATAAAAATACATTTAAACGTACATACATACATACATACATACATACATACATACATACATACATACATACATACATACATACATACATATATACATACATGCATACATACATACATACATAAATACATACATATTTACATACATACATACATACATACATACATATATACATACACACACATACACAGGCAGCGACATAAAGGTGCCGAGCGTTTCGTCGATATTGTCGACTGACGCGGCAGCTGCAGCTGATCCGAACGTAGCTCCTCCCCCCATAGCCACTCAGTGCTTCATCCTGTCGAACATGTTCACGCCTAATGAGTTAGTGAACGCCTTGTATGCAGGGATGAGGTCATTGTGGGTTTTTCACATGGCGTCGTTATCTTGAGGTTATCGCTGGCGTTTATCAATTTTCAATAGTATAAGTTTTCTGTGAGTTTCATTGTGTGTTGAGTTGGTGCTGAGGCTTGCCTAGGCATTGCAAACGCCTTTAAGAATGCTTACTAAGAATACCCTTGTACAAAAGCAACCACCTTCACCCGCCTTCCACCACTACCACCACCACAGTCCCCTCCTGGAGAGACATATGTGAACTCTGAATAAATATTTAGTAATGACCCCGTACTAGAGCTTAATATAGAGCTAACTAATCATGACAATGCCCTTTAGATGATGCAGCAGTTTGACATTACTACTCCACTCTTACAGCAAATCCACCAAACCTTCCATTCAGCCAATCACCACCAATCTCACATATCACTCAATAACGCCTCCAATTCTTCTCCTACCTTAATGTTATAACAATAACACACTTCATCTCTACCCTATAAATCAAAAACCCATGAAACACCCAACCACCACGCAAAACACTCCAAATACAAACCCACTTCAAAACAAAACACTCCAAATACAAGCCCAATTCAAAGCAAAACACCCATATACAAACCCAATTCAAAGCAAAACACCATATACAAACCCAATTCCAAGCAAAACACCCATATACAAACCCAATTCCAAGCAAGCCTCCACCCAACCCCTCCAAACCACACCACAGCTCATCGCTGGGCGACTCGTGGCAGCAGGACTTGCGCGACGAGATGATCGAGGAGTGCGAGAGGTTCGGAGGCATTGTGCACCTCTTCATCGACAGCACCTCGGCAGATGGCAACATTTACATGAAGGCCTCTTCCATAGCGACCGCCATTGCTGCCGTTAATGCTCTTCACGGGAGATTCTTTGCTGGTTTGTTCTTTTTTCCTTCTCTATTGTAGCAATTGATGTGTGCTCATAATCAATTTTTGGGTTTTTAATAATTAAAAATGATATATATCCATTTACATGAACGTCTGTCTTCAAAGAACATTAATTCTTTATTATATTGACCATCACCAGTACAAACTCCCATCTCTCTCACCTTCATTCACCAATGATCTACACCACCCACCCACCCATCCGCCCATCACAGGCAGACAAGTCAGGGCTGCGTACATACCACTGCCCAACTACCACACCCTCTTCCCGGACTCCATCCACGTCTACGCCAGCCTCAAGCCCTCCAACCAGTCTTCCTAACCACCCAGCCACATCTTATGGAATTTTAATTTTCTCCGAAAAGTAAATATTATTCTGATATAGTTGAATATTGAATTCGGACATAAATAAATATGTTTCACTTTGTTTGACTAAATAGTTTTTTTTCATAGTGATACAATAAATAAATTTAAAATTAAATAAATAAATAAATAGTGATGAGATTTATAAAAGTAATCGCTATTATCTAATTTTTATTTGAGTTTTATTTGTCAGGATTATAACGGCTTTACAAACTATGTGAAAGTTCTCATTTGGCATGGTGTCACAAAATAAAGAAATTATCTTTCATTATTCGTTCAATTTGCAAATGGCAAATTTAATCATTTATTTATAATTTAATAAAAATCAGTTTAAAATTGCTCTAAGTCTCAAAGTTGTCTTTTTCAAGTTTTAACAAGGCCATTTCTTGCTTTTTTGGTGTGTGACTTTCCGACTTGGAGGCCTGCCAGCAACACCGACAACAGAGCCAATGAGCTCATTGGAAAGCCTGTGTGTGATACGAAAAGAATTGTAGGTATAAAGAGTAAGTAAGAATTTTTCAATGTAAAACTTAGCAAGTCATCCTTTTGTGTGGTAGTTTTTGATAAAATGAAAGATTCATTGGTTTCGTGCGCTACCTTCGATGAAGAATCTGTAATAAAAGGCCATGCAGATGTTGTGGTTGGTGAGGAATGTAATGATGCCACTGCAGAAAATCAAGAAATTCGCCAAAGACAAGATTAAGATTCTGAAGCCATTCTGTGGTATATAAGGTTTATTAGATATAAAACTACTTGAACTTTTAAAAAGCGATATAATAGATCAAAATTTCCCTATCCAGTGCCTCACCTTCTCATTGATCTTCCTTATAATGGTAACCTCCACCAGCAGTGACACAAGACTGGTGGTGGTCCAAAACAAAGAACTGGCACTCACTCCATGCCACAAACACACGAACACGAATGAGACACTACACGCTGTAAACCTTTCTTCACTGCCACCCATCGGAATGTATATGCATCTGATTGATTATGATTATTCTTTTTAAAAGTTAATAACCTATATTAATAAGTCTCCGCCATTTACTGACGACGTCACTTTCGGATGAGGATGCTTACCAATCGCAGTACTAAATATCGGAGTACTCCGATTTGTTATAACTCACTCTTTAGTTGAGTGAAAACTTCTCATTTTATGCGGAGAATTTATCACAAAGAATACTTTTTTACCCTTTGGTTGTTTAAATCCAACAAACCGACGGAGTTTCGCGATGACTGTACTGTAACTAATGTGACAAACCTTTTGATGAATCCATAAAGTCCGGTATCGAAGTATTTCCAGATGTCTGAGACATGGAAGAAACACGAAGTGCACTCGGGTAAAGGTGGGGTGGTCAAGCCATCGAGACTAGAAAAGAACGAAGTGTATGACCACAAAACTATGTATTTAACCGTGAAATGTTGGCTTATTAGGTAGATAGCCCCCCCTAAATCTAATAGTGGAATTTCCCAGGGTGAATCGTCGATTTCTGTGATGGTGTAAGGATATGCGAGGTGGTTGGATACTTCGAGAAAAAGACTTCCTAAGAGGATTCTCATCATTGAGCTTGAAAGATGGGAGGATGGAAGAGTTGCCATCAACGTTTTTAGTCGCGCTGAAAAGATCTCTTTATCGTCTTTTGATGCTTTAGTATTAAAACAATGTCGTTGCATGTTGCTCTCTAGCTGTGAAATTCAGTGAAGACTTTTCAGTATAGCTAATATAATTTGAAAGCTACAAAATAAGGCAAGGTTGATAAGTACTTGTTGCACAAACTGACTGAACGGAATGAGTTGACCGAACGTAAGCAGAGGCGTGTAGAAGATGTACACCAAAAAGCCGAACGTATCAAAGCTTGAAAGTTTTTGAGCCTTTAAATAAAAAAATAAAATCCTCAATTTATGGTATATAGAAAAATAATGTATTTAAAGTATATTTCAATTATTGCTATGACATTAACATCGAAGTTCTACTAACCCTTCGGCTTATTTTTGCCGTTTCGTCTGTTACTCCACCGGCTGATGAGGAATCAAAATCTCTCATCACTTGCATCTTCTCCACACTGAAGTACACACACCTCAGAAGGCAGTACGACAGAGTGCTCAATTCCAGCACTTTACTAAACATGTCATCACTCTGGGTAGGTATTTTTAGTATACATTATTTAGAATATTTTCATATTTAATAAAATTGTCTACACGTTTGCTTACTGATTTATAGATTTGTATTTTAAGTTAGAAAAACTTTTTTTTAATAATCGACTGTTAGAAGCACTAATAACAGCCGAAACTGACAGAACACTAACAGATAATTTACTGCGAGTGAACATTCCGACCAAAAGTGTCTTGTTGAAAGTCCACAAGCAGCAGGATTCATAAGAGTTACCGACAGAATTTATAACTATGCAAGAAACGACGAAAAACATCATCAATGCGGTGCAGTAGATTCCAGTGATTTGGAGGCTGAAAAGAACTCCATAAGAAACGTAAAAGCATCTCATTATTGAGACATCTTGAATATAAAAACGGATTTTCAAAATTTTGGTTATTCGCCATGAATTTTTTTATCGAATCTTTGAAACGGCTTACACATGGTGTTTTACTCTAATGAAAACCAACTTCTACAGGACGAGTTTAGAACGAGTGAGATGATTCCATGAAATAAAAACCAAAGTATGAATTTCTCAAAGAGTGCCATTTTGATGTCGGTCCATTCCGTATCACTGCCTTCTCTCTTGTAGGGAAATTATTTAGGAATGAAGAAGTCATTAATCACTTCAGATGCGTTTTTATATTTATTGAAATTGAATCTAATAATAAAATTTTAAAAATAAATACTTTTAAGACTAACTCGGTTAAAAAAGCCGTCATCAAGGTAATCGGAGAAGTAAGAAAGCTTCTTCAGCTCTTTAATGATATTGGAAGTGAAATCATAAAAACTTTGATTAGTTTATAAAAAATCCGTTAATGATAATTAATTTTAAAATAAAATAAAAAAATTACTTTGGGATAAAATGATCAAGGAAACGATGGAACAAAAAACAGATGAACAGTAATATATCATAAATAGAGGCATCTTTTAGCCTCAGTATAGATATTTTGGCTTCAAATAATTTATTTACCGTGTACTTTTTGAAACAAGTGATATGTAAATACAAAGAAATGTATGTATGAATATATATAGTACTGATTATATATTTTGAGGTTTAAATTTACCTGTGTATTAAAAGTGAAGCTAGTTTTATAATTTACAAAGCTCGAGATTTCAAGGCACTTGTACGAACACCTTTATGCAATATTTTTTTTAATTTCGCCAATAACTTTAAAAGTATGATTTTTCATGCGTTTATTGATATTATATGTATTGGATATAAAAAAATTAAAAAATGGAAAATAATAATTTACAAAACGTCAATGCTTCTCAAGTCCTGTCTTATGAGCAATAATTGCGCAATTTCTAGGCGAAATGACGTCATCAAATATGTTAACTAGGTCAACAGGGTACGCATGTTCTCGGATGTAAGCGAGTCGGTCAAGCAGCAAGAGGAGTTCAATCAGAGGCTGAAGCATCACTTGAAGAGCCTTTGATGGTTGATTTTTATAGAGAATAAATTAACTTTAGTTAATTTAATAATTGAAAAGTATTCTTTAAAATTCTAATAAAATTAAATTTAAATTTAAAAAATGTTTTTTAAATTAATTAAAAAAATTAAAAAGTATTTTTTTAATAAAAAAAAATAATTTTTAAATTTCAAAAAAATAGGTATGATGATTTAACGGTAAAAGGTTCGATGGACTTGATGGACTCTTGATGTTTTTGGTAATGCGATAAAATCATTCTGCTTTGACTCTCTGGAAGCATGAAATGTGAATATATATTTTTTTAATCGATAAAAATAAATGAAAAACAGCATAATAAAAAGATTATTATGAAAAACGGAAAATATTTTCAACAGAACCTTTTTTATATAAAATAGTTGTGAAAATAATTTTCATAATATTAGGAATGCGACGGCTCCGAATCACCAGGTTCGGAAAAGTTTGGGATGCGCCGAATCCAACAATAAAGATACGGTTCAAAAAGTTCAAAAAATAATGTCCTTTTTAAAACTCATGCACTACTCGTACTCATATTTATATGAATAAATTGATAGGTAACTTTCTTTCTCTATCGACGTAATGTAAAGAATCTTATAAATATATATTATAGTCATTTAAATATTATAAATAATATAGGAATTTAATTAATTTTAAATGTTTGCCTCTTCATTCAGATATGGCCTCGGATCCAGAATCAAGATTCGGATTCGGATCAATGGGTCTCAAATACTCGGATCCGAACCATTCATAATAATTATACAAAGAACAGACGATTAAGTCATACCATTGATGGACGTTCGACCCACAATACTTTGAAGGTATTCCTCAAAAGTTGTATCACTTTGTATTCTGTACAGCTTTTTCTTGTGTTTTTCAAACTTGATATTATCTTTAAAAAAGAAACTTATTTTAAAGTGATAAAGCCCCCAGTGCGTAAATATCATAGAAAATTCTCCTAATCAAATAAAATAGTAGAAGAAAATGCTAAATTAATCGGAAAATTAAACATATCAAATAAGAATAAATGAAATAAAATTAATTTTTATCTTAAATTGATGAAAATACTAAATTAATCTGGAAATTAGAAATTCTAAATACTGACTGGAAGAGACAGCGTCTTGCAGGAGGGCTCGGTAGGCGACGTTGAGTGTGTGGGTCAGGTGCTCTTTTTGCGTCTGCCCCACCCATGAAGCCCTGATGATGATGATGTTGATGATGATGATGATGAGATGATGATGATGATGATGATGATGATGAGATGATGATGATGATGATAGTGATGTAATCATCTACTTCATAAATATATCTGAATAACAAGTTATGATAATATTTCTAATTTATAATTTAATCCATTTTCATATTATATAATTTATTTTTACTTGTTTTATCTTTTAATTGCTATACTTTTAGCATACATTATTTTAAACGAATTTTTATCACGTGAGCATAAAAAACAGTCATTAGATGTAGTACAAACCTGGTTTGTTGGCAAGCCAGTCGCAAAGAACACAAGTTTATGAGTGGTGCTTTGGCGCCAAGTGAACCATGGTTAGTTGAGGTAGCTTGCTTGTCTGAATGGTTAAACACGTCCTTAACCACCTGGCTGAGCGGGAAGTTTTTCAAAGATGGTTCGTCATCGCCTGGCAAGAACGAACATGACTTTAAGAGAGGGTTTCCCAATCACGTGAAGGAACCTTACGCGAAAACTGAATAAATAAATTTAAAAATTTGCATAAATTAATTTATTCAAAAAATTATTACACAAAAGGTAAAATTATTCAATATAAAAATGCATATTAAACAGGAAAAGTGTCAAACCTTTGTACCTCATGGAGTGATAACAGCATGATAAGAGAACGAGGTGATGGATGGAAGAGATGCGGAGGAATGAATGGATGACGTTGACGGAAAGATCGCCACAACAGTGCAATCCTGTAAGCAGGAGAGGACTAGATGGGTGGATGGATGAGTGAAATGATGAAGGAATACAGTCTCAGTATCCATCTTAGTACTATTTCGATTATTATACCCATCACCACCATCATCATCATCACTACCACCATCATCACTACCACCACCAGCATCTTCATCATCATTCTCATCACCTACTTGTCTCCGAATTCTTGGTGCACGATACCGTCAAGCTCTGGTACAGAATCCTCAGTAAGTTTGAACACCACTGACCGCACAGGCCTTTGAGAGTCTTAGTCATGATGATGATGATGATGATGATGATGGTCATGGTGACAATGATGAGAAAAATAATAAAAATAATACTAAATAAATATATATAAGCAAAACCATGAACTAAAAGAGACATCACAATGAATTTTAGTTGAAAAACTGTTAGTCGCCTATATGTTTGGATAACATTTATTTTAGAGCGCCTAAAATAAAAATAAAAACTAATTTTTTGCACTTTATTCAGACATAACTTGTCTATAAAAATCATAGAACTGGTCAGTGTTAATGCCTGTGTTTTACTTAATAATAAAAATAAAAAATAAAAATAATAATAATAGCAACTAATACAATCAATAAGCGCCAATAGAATCACCCGCGGCCTTGGCAGTCGCCTTGACAACCATGGCCTCGTCCTGCTCCAAGCCTAAAACGTGCACAGGAAGCCGCTCAGAAAGGTGCAAGTCTAAGTGGCCCTGGTGGTGGTGATGATGATCGTAGTAATGATAGTAGTGATGATGGTGGTGGTGGTGAAGGTGAAATTAATGATTAAGGTTGGTGGTTATTATGATAGTGAATGATCAAATATGTTAATAGTATTATACTTATTATTATTAATGCTACTAACCACTCCAGCTCCAACATCAATGACATGACAACAGTCCGAAGCCATACAAACATCGCCTACTATCTTTGTCAGATGTTTAATCTGGAAAATAAAAAGTAAATGTGTGAAGGATTCAATTTGTTGTATATAAAGACCGTTTGGCAAAATGATGCACACATGATGAACGCCATAATTATTCATATCAAAGTATCTAACCTCATGAAGCTTTTTCAGGGTCAAACCAGGGTGTTTGCAAAGGTCATGGTCATTTGAAGCTTCAAACATGTATTGGGTGTGGTGTCGTTGCGATGCTAGGGCATGACACTTGATGATGAAGCACTTCAACGATTCAGGCCAGTCTTTCTTGAAAAATTGTTTACAATGGATATTGAAATTTATTATAAAAATCAAAATGTCATGAATATTAAGATTATTCTTTTTGTTATTTTCATTGGAAGTGATTCCTACCTTGTAGTGCCCCAAAGGAAGAGAGTTGAGCTCTTTCAAATTCAAACTGGTTAAAACCTTTTTCCACTGCCAAAGACGATTTTTATTAAGTCAACATGAGCTATGAATTAATAATAATTAAAAAAATATAGATATAAGTGTACCACTAATTAAGTCTCTTAATTATTAAGAATTAGGAAAGCTTCATTATAAAACAATGAAGTCATTAGTTCTTAAGGCTATTTCAGAAACATTAATTATTATTAACAGTTAATTATCTAATAAGTAGTTAGTCATGATATTCTGATTGATACAAGAGTAGCCTTTTATTATTAAAGTTTAATTATTAAACTTTAATATGCAAACTTCATGAGGAATGTCTTCATGCAGTTGTTGCTTGAAGAAGTCAGTGACACGGTGTTGGTGCAACCATTTGTGATTCTCTAAAACCTTCACTATTTCACTCACTGTATTCTTCAATTCTTCCATTATTATACAATATGTATTTTATGAATTTGTTTAAACTTAGATTACTTTTTAAACACAGTATAAAATTTTGTAGCGTATTATTTAAAAAAATTAATATATTTAAAATTTAATATACTTGAATAATTTTCAAATATAATAATTTTTTTATTTTTTTATATTTAATTATTTCCAAGAATTCCCAAATCAATAAAACGAGATACTAGCACCAATGAGGGCTCAGGGGCGGAGCTATGTGAGCGATGGCGGGTCTAAATATAGGGCCTTTGCTGAGAGCTTTTTCGCGTCTGTCAAGTAGTGTTAGCGGCAGATTTCTCGTTGCAAGTCATTGTGCCATCAACCTCTCTCCACCTCCAAAACTTTTTGTAAATTCAAATTTCAACAGATCTCGTTCAACAATGTCATACTCGGTGATAGAGAGGGGATGTCTCAACTCACTCAGCTACCTTCTGTACTTTGGTAGTAATTGTCTTAATTAATTATTCGCGCGTGCTTTTGAAATAAATCCACGTTTTTTCTATTAACTGTCTCAATGTTTCAGCCTCAAAGGGGGAAATAATCTCGCCATTCCATGACATTCCGCTGTACGCGGATGAATCGAAGCAGGTCTTCAATATGGTGGTTGAAGTTCCAAGGTGGACGAATGCCAAGATGGAGGTATTGAGCATATGTTTTGACCAGATTAATTTGAATTATTATTTTTTTCATTTACCCATTCACTTAGGACCTAATCCATATGCTATCCCCATTCACGAAATAATTTAAATAAATTTCCTCCATTCCCCAGATCAGCACAAAGGACAAGATGAACCCGATAAAGCAGGACACCAAGAAGGGGAAGTTGAGATTCGTCAACAACTGTTTCCCCCACCATGGCTACATTTGGAACTATGGAGCCCTACCCCAGGTGATGGTGCAGATGATGATGATGGAGATGATGGTGATGATTGTGATGGTGGTGGAAATGATAATGATGATTGTGTTGTTGTGAGGAGGATGCTCATGTTGATGTTGATAAAGATTGTTGATGTGCATTTATATACTTTCATAATTATTCAGAACATTGCAAAAGAATGCTTTTGTATCACTATTTAAACTTTAAATTTTAAAGAAATTGTAAGCTAAGTAGACAATCCATGAATAATTAAATTGATTGAATAAATAGGAAATTTATTCCTCCATCAGACCTGGGAAAATCCATCCCATGTGGATGTCCACACAGGTCAGAAGGGAGATAATGACCCCATAGACGTCTGCGAGATTGGATACAAGGTATGCAAGATTTTCATCAGTTAATTTTTAAAGAATTATTACAATTGGTTTTGAGTTTGTGTTTCATTTTAATTTAATTATACGAATTTAAACTTGAGGGTATTTTTAATTTTGATTTTTTTCATTTTTTTCATTAATAAAGCAAAAGTGTAAAATATTGATTTAACATCAAAGGAAGTGGAGTGCATATAAAGCAGTAATTCACTAAGAAAGTTTCATTAATGCTTTTTTTAATTATTTTTTATTCGGAATTATACCTGCTGACTTAAGCATAGGACAAGATTGGCATGTAAAAAAATAAGCAAAAATTTTCAATTTTTATTGTTTTTAATGCAACCTTTTCTGAATTTTTATTTTTTCCCAACTAATTTTCCACAACTTCAAAACAGTTGCACCCACAAGCTTTTTCATTCTTCATTACACGCCTTTAATTTTCTATTTTTAATTTCCACTTCCAATCAATACTAAATCATGCAGGTGCGAAGCAGGGGTGAAGTGGTGCAGGTGAAGGTGCTCGGAATAATGGCGCTCATTGACGAAGGTGTGACATTCACAAATTTAATTAAATTATATTATTTCGGAATTAAAATTTCATTAATTATTTTATATCGTTTTAAGTTGTGTTTTTTTTAAATCTTCTATTTTATATGGAAACGAATTAAGATTTCAACACCAAATGCAGCTATAATAACTTCCACCATGCGCCTCACAAACCCTTGCATACCCTCTACTCCCTCCCCCAAACCACCAGGCGAGACTGATTGGAAGGTGCTGGCAATTGATGTGCAAGATCCACTCGCCTCCAAGCTGAATGGTCAGGAGGAGGCTTGATGTGTGGTGTCTGTGTGGTGAAGATGCTACTCTCTATAGAATATGTTATTGCAGTATCATTATCGTCATCATCATCATTATCGTCATCATCATCATTATCGTCATCACCATCATTATTGTCATCATAATTATTGTCATCACCATCATTAACTTCATCATCATCATTATCGTCATCATCATCATTACCGTCATCACCATCATTAACGTCATCATCATCATTACCGTCATCACCATCATTAACGTCATCATCATCATTATCGTCATCACCATCATTATCGTCATAACCATTTTGTTTTCTTCATTTTGTTTTATGGAAGGGGTAGAGTTTTTTTGCATGGGCAATTTAAAGGGGTGTTGGCGTGTTCAATAAAAAATGATGATGATGCTGATGACGATTATGATGAGTGGTGATGTACCTTTTCCACAAAGATGTGTGTGACATAGAAAAGGAGATGCCTGGCTTCTTGAAGGTCTGTGCATCATAATCATCAAAATCATCGAAACAATCACAATTAGATACAAAATAATCTTCTGTTTAAATGTCTTCATTTTGTATTTAAGATTTAAATGCAATGAGTAATTTACTGTAAATGGTGGGAGGTGGGGGTTAAAGGGGGACTAGACCACATTGTCATCATCTCATCCTCCTCCATCATCATCATCATCATCATCATCACCACCCTCCAATGGCAGGCGACACACGAGTGGTTCAAGATCTACAAGATACCAACAGGCAAGCCTGCCAACCAATTCGCATTCAACGGAGAAGCCAAGGATAAGGTGGTAGTGGTTTGGTGTGGTCTGGTGGTGGTGCAGTGGTTTGGTGGTTGTGGCACCGTTTAACCTACTCAATTGAAAACCTTACACCTCTTCCTTAACTTCATTATTATTATTATCGCTTATTATTATAATAGTTCTTATCATCATTATCATCACCATCCTCATCATCAGCATCACCATCATCATCATCATCATCATCACCATTATTATAATTAAACAGAAGTTTGCCTTGAGCATCATTGAGGAAACACACGAGCAGTGGAAGAGGCTCATCAGCGGGGAGGATGTCAGCCAGCTTGAGTGGTGCGTGGGGGAGGGGGGAAGGGGGTGGAAAAGATGGTCGGTCGGAGGGGAAGGTGGTATGTTGAAAGGGTGGGTCGTTTGGGTGCATGGCTGGCTCTAAAATGAAGCTTTTGTGGGCACTTTAAATGACCCAGTTGACAGAGATTCAGTTATATTCCTATATCGTAATCATCATCATATCCATCACCATCATGATCAAAAACTATATTAATCATTATCAAAACTACAATTTCAACAAAAATCTTTCACCCCAAAAAATAATTTCGTATTTTCAGATAGGAATATTTTCCAATTAAATAGTTTTTTGTTATCCAATGATTGGAGCAAGGTTTTGTCTTCTGACGACATAGATTCTGTCACAAAACACTTCATCGAAACAATACAAAGTGGTCTAACTACTCATTGTCAAAATGAAACAGACATAATACTTGCTTGCGTAAACAAGCTTGGCTGACAAAAGCTCTTTTAGTTTCTTCAAAACACAAAAACAAGTTGTATAAAAAATGTATTAGCTCTCCAACTGATCTCAATATAATTACTTATAAAACTTATAAAAACTTATTTCATTCTCTTTGCAGAATTTCTAAAAATAAATACAATAAAGAAGAATTCATTAAGCATAAACATAATATTAAGAAAACATGGGATTTAATAAAATATCATTTAAATAACTACAATAAACAAAATAATATTACATTAAAAATTAACAATGAAATAATTACGGACAAATCTTCTATCGCAACTATTTTTAATAGTCAGTTTGCTGCTTCTTCTGAAAACAAAAATAGTCATATTAAAAAATCATACCTGAATAAAAGTCCACAAAATTCTTTTTTTCTCTTAGAAACAGATTTCATTGAAGTAAGCTCTATCATTAAAACCCTTTCAAATACATCTAGCTGTTTCTTAAAACAGGTTCATTTCCTTCTCTTTTTAAATTATCCAAAATTATTCCAATACATAAAAATGGTTTAGAAAATTATTCGAACAATTATAGACCCATATCACTATTATCTTCTATATCACAAATTGTAGAAAAAATTGTTTTTAATCGACTTAATAATTTCATAGAAAACGAAAATATTCTATCACCTAGCCAATACGGTTTCACAAAAGGCAGTTCTACGGAACTAGCCATTTTGGATGTTGTGCATCATGTTGCTACTGGTATTGATTCTCGCTTACACACATTAGGTATTTTCATTGATTTTTCAAAGGCATTTGATACCATTAACCATTCTATCTTGCTTGATAAATTGTTTCATTATGGAATACGTGGAACATGTCACAAATGGTTTTGTGAGTATTTAGGAAATCGTTCCCAATATGTATACATTGATGGTGTAACATCTAACACACTTAAGATTAACACTGGTGTACCGCAAGGATCTATTTTAGGACCTTTGTTATTTAACATTTATGTTAATGATTTAATGAATCTTTCCGAAATTGCCAAATTTGTCTTTTATGCTGACGACACTACAGTATTGTTCCAAGACAAAAATGTTAATAATCTTATATTAAAAGCAATTACTTTTCTTAATTTGTTACATCAATGGACAATTGACAACCAACTCAAAATCAACTATGCTAAAACATGCAGCATTCTTTTTGGCCCTAAAATAAAAGCAAAAATTATTAATTATACACTTACAATTGATTATTATATTATAGAGAGAGTCGATTATACAAAATTCTTAGGTATTTATATAACCAGTAATCTTTCTTGGAATGAACATATAACGTATATATCAAAAAAACTGTCAAAAAGTATTGGTATTTTACATAAACTTTAACACAATTTACCATCTCATATAATTAAGTTACTCTATTCTACTTTAATTCTACCTTACTTGACCTATTGTCTCCCTTTATGGGGACTTGCTTGCAAAACTCACTTACATCCTTTAAATGTTATACAACATAATTTTCTTAGAGTCCTGTATAAATTACACTCTCATGACCACATATCTCATCTGTATCTTCCAGCTCAAATTTTAACAATCAATCAGTTATACATCTTTAAAACCTATATTCTTTTTCATAAACTTATAATAAAAAAACATATCCTCCTATTTTACACATTTAATACATTCCTTCACATCCAACTGCACACGAACATTGAGAATTAAGTCTGACTACTACTTACAAACACCAAGAACCAATTTCTATCTAAATAGTCCAATCTATGCAGGGCTCCAACTCTGGAACAGATTGCCATTGAATTTGAAGAATATACAGCAAACCCTTAATTTTAAGAAAATAATTAAACCACTTATAATTTCCAATCACTTTAATTAATTTTTTTTGTAAATCAATGAAAACATTTGTTATTATTAACAATTCTTTTAATTTGTGAATTTAATTAAGAAGTTCATGTATTATTATTTCATGTATTTTTATTTTTCTAAGAGATCATACAAGCATTTATTTGCTTCGATTTCTAAATTTATTTGCTTGCAAATAAACGAATTGTTTGTTGTTAAAAAAACCATAATAATCATTATCATAACCACCACTAAGCTCCAACACCATGCTGGATGGCAGCAAGTTCAAGATTGATCAAGCAGAGGCGAAGAAGACTGTAGATGCGGTGAGTGGTGCTGATGATGATAGTGGTGGTGAGGATGATGATGATACCAGTAGTTATGGTGATAGTAAGGAGGGTGATGATGATGATGTTGATGGAGAATAATGATAATTCAGCATTATTTAGGAATAATGAAAAATGTCTATGTAAAAGTTGATTTTTTTATATAAGATAAGCGCTAGCCTTTATAATTATTGTTACATTCCCCTTGTTGTAGACGCCCTCAAAAGGACCAGCTGAGCCCATCCCACAAGAAGGTGGGGCTTCATCGTCATCCTTGTCAAATATCACTTGTAATACAATCCCACCCTCAACACTTATACTCTGCGCTATTCCCTTTTTTAATATTTTTTTGGAGTTTTCTCGTTATCGTTATTTTGAGTAAAACATTTTTTGGATTATATATATTAATTTTTATAGACAATAAATCAATTTTATTTTTAAACACAGTCGACAAGTGGGATTACGTTAAGCTGTGATCATGACGGTGGAGATGCTGATGGCGTGGAGAAAGATGGTAACGATGTTTAAACAGGTGTCCCAAGTCTTTCTTCCCAGTGCTTTTGAGCGATTAGATTATTTTAGTGGTGTTAAATTTTAATTCTATGCGATTGAGTTATCGCCCTAGACTATTGTTGGTCGTTTTGTTATTGATAGTACTAAATCTCGCTTGTTTCCGATCCTTTTACTTCCGTGGATAGCTCAATTAAACCTCATATATTCTATCTATTTTCAGCGACACCAATGGTTTCATCTAGATACACTATGAAATAGACTAAAAAGTAAATTCTATTCTGCTTACCCTCGGCGTAGACCATTCCAGGTTAAGGGTGACATCTATATTTCAAATTGTAATGCATCTATCTATTGAGAACCCTAACTCTACCCTTGTCTCTTGCACCCTCGTGCTCTCACCATGCACCAAAGTATCCATAGTATCTTTTATTGCTCTTGAATATTCAGAATTGAGACTATGTAAAGTTTAAAGGTACGGATGATTGCTTAGGCATAACTTACGCAATATAGATGTTGGAATTATCGGAATTTAGCCACTTTATTAAATTCGTGAAAGAAGTGTTGTCTTTGGCATGACCATCCACCACAATAATAATTATTCGCGTCATCGTACATGTAACATACCCTTCGTAGTGTCAATTAGCGCATGATTAATGGAGTAATTATAAGGCTAATTGGTTAAATGATTTATGTTCATATCACTGTTTTATCATTATTGACTTGAATGATGAATTCAAGGGATACTTCATTAAACCTGTTCTTTCCTGTAGCAATCTATCAACGTTGATCATATATTCTTCACCCTGGATTTAATTTCAAGTATCGAGATTTACCTAGTGTTGTGTTACGTTTTAATCGTTTCTTTAACCTACTACTAATCGTGGCTTCCTCCTGTATTAACCGTAGTGATAACATGTTAGTCTTGTTGCATTGCGGTGGCCTAGTCGTGTTAGTGCTGATGTCTTTGTTTGACCAGTATAGATGGCGTGGAGAATTTCATCAATAAACCTTAGCAGCACCTGCTAGTTTGAATTATTTAAGTAAATAAAAATTGAATTAAAGTTGAATTATTTAATATCTATTATATATCTAGAAGTTGTTAAGAAAGAACTAACATAAGTCGTTTTTGTGTCTAAAAAATGCTTAAAAAGCCAACGTAGAAAATGCAAAACCCCGTAAATAGTGCGTACTTATCGCAAGAAACATTAAGAAGCGAGCTATGAAAGCACAAGATTGAGATTACATGTATTTACGATCTTGAATAGATTTTACAGCAGTAAATCGATTTTTTGTCTGCCTCAAAACCCTAAATTACCTTAACTCACCCTCAAAGGTGTCACTCTTATTCATTAACAGTTAATGAGTTAATTTAATTACATATAATTTTATATTAATGATGATTGGATGTGTGTATATTAGAGGTCGGACATAGACGATTTTTCATTCCCGGTCCCGTCCCGTTCCCGATGGACCATCTGAATTTTAATTCCCGTCCAGTCCCGTTCCCGAAATTGTTTTTCCCGTCCCATCCCGTTTCCGCAACTCGATTCCCGTTCCCGACCCTTTCCCGAAAAATTTGTTTATTTATTATTTTTGCTGCCGTTTTCACAGGTCCCAAACTTGCAAGTCCTAACATTTCTTAACATTTATTATTTGAAAGTCAGAGAATATTTCTTTTAAAAAAATAAAAAAACACGATTTAAATTTCAAATATATATTGAAATGAAAGTATTGAGGTTAGTCATTGTTTTTAAGTCATTCAATCAAGTCTTTATTGCTTTTCATACGGGTTAAGCCGTCAAAGGTTTTAGCTTTCAAATTAGGTGTTCCTGGGTCTGAAATTTCAACATGTTTAAAAATTCCGTTCACATGGAATAGAACTTGCAGGTATACTAAAAAAAATGTTGGCTTCTTCTAGTAGTATTGGAAAAAAGTTCATTTTACTCCAATAAATTAAAAATCTTTATAATCGTCAATTTTGGTGGGACGTAATTGTGAATATTTGTAAAATTCATTCTCTCGTTCATTATTATTAATTCTACAATAATGTTATAAATATGTTTTTTGACACCATTCTTATTCTCCACAACTTCACAAAGAAAATCATTCGTATAATTTGATAGTATAAAAATTGTATTATAATTTTCAAATTATAAAAACTAAGATAATAGGTCTAAATAACCATCATTTGTTTTTTTCTCAACGGCACTGCAGCTTGATCTGGCTGTAAAAAATGGAATTAAAATTTCTCTAATGAAAGTCTTTGTATTTATTTCTTTTCTATCCCAAACTCTTTAATTATTCTTTAAAACTGGGGGATCCAACAGACATGCTGCCATATGAATAAGATCAATGGGCATCTTTTCTTTTTTCGAAATGATCAACTGAGCAATCAACTAGAAATTAATAATTCAAATTCAAAGTATGAATTTATAAAAATAATAATATTATAACTGACCAGTTTGATTTCATCTGACAAGTTTTCATCATCAACAATTTGTTCTAATCTCTCTAATATTTGGACTCGCCATAACAACTTCCAATTTAATGTTGGAGATTTTTACATTGATAACGCAATGGTGGCTTCGTTTACATTTCTATTGCATTTAATACTTATTTTAATTACTTAATTACGGAGTATCGATGAAATAGAAATTTCTATACTTTGCTGAAGTATAATTATTAAAGAATCCAATCCCAATAAATTGTATTCCAGTTTTTCCCGTTCCCGTTTTAAAAGTTGATTCCCGTTCCCGTTATTTCCCGTTCCCGATTTGAATAATGATTCCCGTTCCCGTCCCGAAAACCTATTCCCGGTTCTCGACTTTTCCCGTCCCGAAATTAATTTTCATTCCCGTTCCCGCGGGTACCTGGTCGGATCGGGTACCCGGTCCGACCTCTAGTGTATATGTTGGTTTTATTTTCTCATTTTATAATTAATTTTTATTGGTTTTTTTGGTGTATGTGATTGCAATATAAATTTTAAACGATAAAAATATATGATAAATGTATAAAGCCTCAATGGATATGTTATAACTTATATACATGCAAAGACTTTTATAGGAATATATATAAATGAAGATTTTCTTCTGTGACCAAGAAGATCAATATGCTAATTGGTGCTGTGTATACGCCTTTGAACAAACTAAAGAATTCGATGAATAAACATTAATTAAATTTTAATGAACTTTTAAAAAAACTAGATATTTTATTTTAAAAGACGTAAACGATAAAAAATGGATCTAAAGGCACTCTAAAAAGAGGTATTATATTATATTGTTAAACAAACTGGAAAGAAATGCCAAATGAAAAGATCGCAAATAAATGTTTATAATTTCCATTAAATCTTTAGAACCTCTTTGCAAGATTTAAATCAAGTTTTTTAATTAGAAGCAAATACCACCGTTTAAAGTGTTTAAAAATCGTGATTGATAGTTGAGAGTGATTTATTTGAACTTGATGATGCCTTCGAAGGTGTCTGTCTCAGAATGTATCAAGCTCGCATGCATTCCATCGTATGTGGTGCTTTAAAGGTAGTGCCAAGTTTTTTGCCATACTTTTTATTTTAGTAAAATCGTATTAACTAGTTATATTTATTCATTTTTTGCTATACATGAGAAAATATCTTTAAAAAGATGTTTAAACTTGTTACCTACATTTTTATCAAGCTTTAAAATTTATTCCGTTAATATTAACCCATTAACGCATGACTCAAAGGAATTAATTAATTTTTTTACATTTTATTGAAAAACTGATTCTAAAAAATAAAATCAAAAAATTAGTCTGAAATATTTTATACAAAAAAAGTTATAATGAAAATAAAAAATGTCCTTTAAAAAGGACACTATGCATTGCTACTGACGGTAATCACGATTCATGGTAGATGCTGAAGCACTCCAAATGTAAAGCTACATTACATTCAAGGCATTTCTTTTCCACTTTCTTTCCACATTGCTTGCATTATTTTTTGGCCATCTTCAATTTTACCAATAAAATGATCTTTTCCATCGTATCGGACATCTGCAACACGCTTTTAGCTAAATTCATGGATTCTTTTTTTTCTTTTTTGATCTGTTTGAAACCATATGAAAAAATTATAAATATTTCAGTATAACATGGAGTGTCTTTTGGTAAGCATTTTATTAGTTTAGATACCACTGATCCACCAAGTCCTAATTCGCTATTGAACTCTTCCGAGGCTCCTTGATACGGGTAACAGTTTACCAAATACCCAAGCCTATTATTTAGGCACCAAACTTTATATCCAAACCTTATGGGTTTTCCTCTGATAAACTGTTTTGATGAATGCCTTCCATAATATGGAACCATTGATTCATCAATCGCCAAATGACATTCTTTGGGCCAAAATTTGAGAAATATTTCATTCATAGCATCAAATAATGGACGCACTTTGGCCATCTTGTCTAACTTATTAATTTTCTCGTTGTCATTGCAATGCAAATATCTTAATAACTCTTCAAATCTGTTGACAGTCTTACAGCTAGATTGTGTACATCGTCGCTCTGTTCCCAGTACATCCTGCGGTTGGCCAAAGGAACATAACCTGAAAGCATGAGTAAAGCCAGCACCACTCTATATTCATTTTCAGTAGCATTCAGCTGTTTTAGTTTTTGGCTGTCATATAAATTTGACATGTCTGTTATTAGCTTGATGACTGGTACATCCAAAAATAAATTAACCAATGTGAGAGGAGACATGTTTTCTAAATTTGGTTTGTTCTCGGAACTATTATCTGCCAATAATCCAGTAGTAATGTCTTTTTTGGTCCATCTCCGATCAATTTTACTTTTTTTTAGCTGGCCTTTTTACAGCAGTTTCTTCTCTACTTATAGTGGTTTTCTCTTCCCCAATTTTGGAAATTACTATTTCTGCTTCTGCATTTAGCTGGTTTCTTGATAAATTATCTAGGGTACCTTCACCATCTTCGGGTCCACTATCCTCATCAGAGCAGTTTGGGTCAGTAGGAGGAATAATGTCTATATCTGCTGAAAAGAAATCATTGTCATCTTCCAAAATACTAATGACTTCATGAAGAGCGAATCTGAAAATAATTGTTTTTACCATCAGTATTACTGCATAGCGTCCTTAAAAAAGGACACTCAATAAAACACAGTTTTTGGAAATAATATTACATGTAAAATGAAATTTATTTTAAAATAAGATATAAGAATGAATAACAATAAAATAATGTTATAAATTATGAATGGTAGACATTAAATAAAATTATAAATAATTTTTTTTCATGAGCCATGACAAAAACACAAAAAATTTAGTTATCGCCTCGAAAAATCAGAATATCGAAACAATCTATCAATTTCAAATCACCAAAATTTTTTTAAACAAAGACTTCAGTTTATATAGAACAGGATTAGTTGCAAAGATAATAAATATAATCAAGATAACTATTATAAAAAAAACTTTTTATTGCTGTCCTTAAAAAAGGACAGTATGCGTTAATGGGTTAAGAAAAAGTTTGAATTTTTGATGAATATTATGCACAGCTTAGATTTATTGTAAAAGCTGACTTTAAAAATGTTTCAAGAGAAACAACGAATTCATACAGACATCTTTGACAGGTCTATTCAGAAACAGCCTCATCTCGCCTTGTAAAAAAATTTCTGAAATAATAATTTTATCAATATCTGAAACCTTTTAATATCAAAATAATATTCTTAAAATCTAGAAAATAACTTAAACATATATTTAAAGATATATTAACTATATTTTTCGAGTTTTATTCAATGAAATGAAAATAAATGGAAAATACTGTTGGATTTGATATATTGAATTTTTTATAAAAAAAGATGGAAAATATTTAATTTGCTAAGTGATTTCTATGCGAGGCGGTTCTAGGCATACCCTCCGATAGATGTTTAATTCTCACAAAGTTTCCGTGGAAATTAATGGACTAGCGTGATTGTCTTCACATACACACGCGTGACATCCATTCCATACTAAGCATTAGAGATTAATTCCTTTTTGTTCTGGATGTAAAAAGACGGTCAAAGAATGTTCTTTTGAGGGATTATGAAGTGGGGGAAAGAATGGTAACTTTTCGGAGATGTGTGTATCTGAATTTTTTCGCTAGAAAGACTTTTGAGAAAAATTGATTCAAATGATTTTTTCGAAACAAGTTGGTAAATTGTTATTATTAATATACTTTAATATAATATAATTTAATTTAATAGTATATTAATAATATACTAATTAAATTAACAATTTACTTTATTTTTTTATAAAATCTTCGTATCTCAATTCTCAAAATAAATTTACAAATTCTTGAATATTTTTCATCACGACCTTGTTGTTATTCCCAACCCTATATTGGTGAGTAATGCTTGAATTATGACTTCTTTAAGACCCAATCTGTTCTTAATTGGTGTTTGATGCTTTGAAACTCCAAATTCTTTGCGATTTTCTATTCTTGGGCAAAGTACTGTAAAAATAAAAGTATACAAAATACGTGAAAACACTGAACAAATAAAAAATTAAAATATTATTTTTAACTTTTTTTTCAATTTAACATTTGTTAATACAGCTCAGAAATCGAGAGAGAGGATTATAAACTATAAAAACATCCTTGAACCCGATTCGGATGCGTTAAAACTTGGATAAATCTATACGTACGGATTCGTATAATAATTCAAACATCTCATTTCACTACCATTCTTAATAATTTACTTCACTCATAAGCAAAATTTATTTCTTCTATTAAATCATACATTTTCTATTAATTTGGTTTTTGAAATTGAATTTCTTTTACACGTCATCAATCTTTCTATTTCATTATACATTCTCTACATCTCTTCCTCCACCCAGATATTTATCAACTTCTTCACAAACCAAGCGGAATTCCTTCATATATTGAGAGCATTTAAAATGCGTTTAATAAGAATGGATTAACGACCACATCCATCATTACCTCACCACCCAACTGACAGAGGAATGTTTGTTAGGACGGAGAGCGTGATGATTATGATGATTGTGGTCGAACTCAGGGTTCTAGTGATAAGGATAAGAGTTGTAATTTTAAAGATAAAACTGGAGGGTTAATGGAGGCATATAATTACAATAAAGTGTACAGTATAGTGTGATTCTTTTTCTGAACATACACTCGAGTGTACCTCTTGTATGTATTGGTGTTTTTCAAAGAAATTTATTTTATTTGAATGTTTAATCCTATAATTTTCCATTTCTAATGAGACGAATTCCTCAAAGAAATATACACCTTTCACTTGAAAAACATTTGCAAAAAATATGTAACTTATAATTTAACTTTTCATTCAAAAACTTGAAATTAAAAAGATTAAAAAAATCATTAGACGATTAGTATTTAGTTTGCTGTGCTTCCAAACGAACTCACACAAGTCCACTTAAGATCGGGGTGTGCCGCATAGGCGCTTATTCTGCATCTGGTGGACGTGCGAGAATACTTCTATGGGGGTTTTCGAGACCCTGGTTGTTGGATCCACAAAGTTTTCCGTATGATTACTGCTTTTAATAGATCGTGTTGACGTTTTCTTGTCATGAACGATAGAGGATACTTCAGTCAAAAAGTTTATTTAAACTTTATGATTTTATTTTTAGTTTTTATTTCAATTTTTGAATTATTTTAGATATTATTTTAAACAAAATTTAATTTAGAAGCTTTTAGAGTCGAAAGCGTCAAAAAATTCACAATTTATTAATGTGCCTGATGCATGCCAATTTAACTGACACACACAAAAATGGTGGCAGTGATGTTTTATGTGCCCACTTTAAGCATTCGTTGGAGAAATCAACTTAAATTTTATTTAGTGGATTTTAAATATACTAAAATTTTGACAACGAATATTACTAACAACTGAGACATCTTTCTCAAGCTCAAAAGACTTTGGTAAGATAAAAGATGGACAGCCTAAAGCTTTTTTGAACAGTAAAACTCTTTTATACTAATTCTAAGACTTCTAATCTTTGATCACTTCACTTATAATAATTATAGTGCACTGGTTGTGCACAAACTCGAAGTGTATGCATTGACAAAGAATTTGGTTGTACACTCACGTCTGTGAGGAATGACGCCATCTTCGTTATGACTTCCAGACTAATCCGTTTGATGTATGCATGTGCTTTACATATTTGATGTATGCATGTGCTTTACATATTTGATGTATGCATGTGCTTTGCATATTTGATGTATGCATGTGCTTTACATATTTGATGTATGCATGTGCTTTACATACTTGATGTATGCATGTGCTTTACATATTTGATGTGAATCGAATATGTATTCCGTTAAGGCCTATGATTATTTGGTGGCTATACACATTTGTACGAGTGTTTTTATGGTGCTATACACTGTTTGTATGCATGTATTGCATGTGTGTATGTAACCGCTAGTAGGTATATAGTCGCTGATTTCTGGAGTGGGAAAAAACATAGTCGATGTGCTTGCATACTTGCGTTGAACTGATGAGAGAAGAAAAAAACAACTTCATGAATGAGATGATTGCAACCCTCTGCGCCTGATAAAAACGTTACAATCGCAAAGTTACGTGATTGATTTAAATGTTCGTGTTTTAGGCTAGAAGTTGATTTTTCCTTGCAGCCTAGTTACCCCTAAATGACTGGACTACAGTGTAATCATAGCATGTTTGACACGATAAACATTTTCTAATATAACTTGTAGTATCAATTAGAAACTTAAATATTATAGCGCTGATTTTAAACCAAACAACTAAACTGAACCACACAGAAGGTGGAGATGGAGCGTGATGACGGGATCGTTACCAAGCCCATAAGCTCCCTATTGCCTCTACCAGCTAGTGTCCTACACCTACTCAACCACAAAAAATGGAACACAACATATCAGCAACAAAAACAACGAACCCAACAACAAATACATAGGCAACAACATAAAACAGAATGTTTAAAAGAAGAGAATAGTACACCGCAAGACAAAATACAACCACTAAACAAGCAAGAAACGAACGCCGACATACAACACACCAAAAAAGACATTCCACTTTCTATCCCCAACCCCCAGAAAACTCAAAGTAATAAAGTATTACTTTTCTTAATTATATAATACGGTGAAAATGAAAAATATTGATAACAATAATTCTATAAATTATAAGTTTTGTGAAAAAATGATTTATATTTTAAAATTAAACCTTATTAAATTTCTTTGCAGAAAACGAAAAAGATACCGACAAACACATACCGAGACAACCAGCTCATGGGACAAACAACGATACAAATAAATTGGCAGACGTACAAAGAAGCATACAAGCCATCAACTTACACGACCAATGGTTTGTCCTTGACGAGAGGGAGCTCGAGGAATGTAAAAAGATGCAGCTCTCAATGGTTGAGATCTCAAAAGTTGACCTGGCTGATGAAGTGCTAGATAATCTAAAACAGCTGTTCAGGGACTTTGAAGATCATTCTAGCACATTTATTGATGTAACTAATGAAAAGAAAAAGTTCGATATTGACAATCAAAACAACACAAACAACCGATGTAAAAACAACAAAGAAAGCAATACTCTAAAACTCAGCGGACATGACAACAGCAGTAATTCAAGTAATAGTAGCAGTATCGATAACGGTGGCAGTAGCAGTGCGGATGGCAGCAATAGTGGTTCCAGCGTTCAGAGTGGCGACAGCAAGAAGCATCCATCTGGCGGTGGTAGTGACTTCAGCTGCAGCAGCTACCACAGCGTCGAAAGCAGAGAACGCTACGACTCCTGCCTTCACGACCACATCGACTCAGTCCTCGAAAACCACGACGTCCTGGTGGTGGATGATGATGATGACGTGCTGCTCGATGTAGGCGATGATGAACTTACCACCAAAGTTGCAACGAAAGTTGATGGCAGGGTTGATGACGAAGGAAATGATGACGAGGATGATAGAGAGGGAATTAAAGCTGATAGACGCAGTGTCGAGGGAAGGGTTGTGGCGTGTGATGAAGGTTCTAAAGAGAAGCATAAAAATGCTGGTTGTGAGGGTAAATATATGCGCTTCCAGTATAACAAACAGAGTCATAATATCGTTAATAAAACAAACGTAGGAAATAGTAATGATTATGACATTGAAGAAGAAGATGACGATGACGACGATGATGAAGAGGATAATGATGATTATACCAGTAGCAGCGAAGGAGGTTAAGATGATTGGATGAGTAATTGTGGAATTATTATTCATCTATTTACTTATAACAACTTTATTTTATATTTATTTGTAATTTAAAAAGTTTCTATTTATCGTGAAGGTCTATTTGTAACCTAAACGTAGTCCTGGTTTATTCACATAACACATAACCTGTGAACTATTTTTAGATTGGAGTGATGATGATGAGGATGACGATGGTACTGGCGTTGAGGATGCTGAAATTGACGAAAAAGACAAAAGAAGAAACGGAAAAACTTTCTCGAAGGTTCAAGATAAAAAGCAAGGTGCTGTTTTTGAAGAGAATACAACGCCTCTTGTAGAAGAGGCTTGAATCGCTTTATATTGTAGGGACAAATTAATTTGGATTGATCTTTAGAAAAAAAATATAACTATTTTTAAAAGATGATTTAAAAACTGGTATAGATATTTCTGTTCAAAAAATCCCAGCAAGAGTATTTTACATGCATTAATATAGAAATATGATTTTTTATCTTGTTCATTGAAACTATACGGTTCATAAAACTTGTTGAACTGTAATTCAAACTCATTCGTTCAACTTTATTTTTCTCAATGAACTTTCACTTCAATTAAAGATTATTAATGTACCGATTAAATGATAAAAATCCCATTGAATATATTATGGAATATAGGAAACCAAAAAATATCTCAAAACATGTTTTTATATATAAAAAACAAGTTAAAATTATCAAGAATGAAAGGATTAAAAAAGTCATAAAAGGCTTAACAGAATTAGGTTTATAAATTAAAAATATTTATGTATTATTATAGAATGAAAAATAGAGAAAATGATTGAATTTTTTCTAACTGATGACGATAACAGATAATAACAACAAGAAACCCAAGAACAACACTAATAAAAACAAAAACAACAATAATAAAAACAAATAAAAACAAAAACAAAAACAAACAAAAAATAGAAAAACGTTTACAATTGAAATAAAAGATTGAAATGATTGTGAATAAGATAAATATACATGATTAAACAGATTCGCATGGGTTATTAGTGCTTCACATTTTTAAACTAAACATATTTTTCAAGAATATATAAATTGAGCAATGTTCAATATTCGAGTAAACAATTTAATTAACAAAAAGAAAAAAAATTATATTAAAAAATAAGTTTGAATCAATTATGAAATATATAAAACGTTAGAAAATATATAATAGAAAAGAAGAAAAAAACAAAATTTTTTTTAATAATTGTAATTTATTAATATCTAAAATTAGTTCAAGTAAATATTTTTCAGCAAATCTTTTTGCCTTCCTTTATATGCTCAAGGCACAACGTCTCCAGAAGAAGAACAAGTCTTTCAAAGGACTCATGACCTTTCGACTCTTCTTCTAACTCATGGAAAGCGCTGAAAAAGAAATAAAATAATAAAATAAATTGGAAAAAAACTAATTAAAATTTGATATAAAAATTGGAATAATATAAAGAATGCAAATGTAAAAGTAAAAATATAAAGAAGGAAGAAATTATAAAGGAATCTTGAAGAGCTGTACACTTACACGCAGAGTTCCAATAGAAGTTCTCCGGTGGGAAGAGTCATGTGGTCAGGACGAGTGGGACTGGGCATGATGATAGTGGGAGAAGAAGTGCTGAATGCTCCGGTGATGCTGATGGTTGTGTTATCGCTAGTGGAAAAAACGTAGCTTTTAGTGCTAGTAGTAAAGACAAAGGTAGTGTCATCAGTTATTGTAGAAGGCATTGATGAAGTAGGAAGAGCTGTGGTGGGTGAAGAGGATGTGAATTCTTGTGATTTGGTGGGAATGAGAATGATGGTAGTGTCAGAAATTTGTATTGTTGGTGTGGAAAAGGTGATAGGAACAGTAGTGGATTCGGTTGTATCGATCTCTGCAGCAACAGTAGTTTCGAGTGTAGTGATTGTTGCATTAATGTCAAGTGTCGTTGGGATAGTTGTAGCAGTGTCAAGCAGTGTGGTTTCAGTTGTAGCAGTGTCGAGAAGTGTGGTTTCAGTTGTCGCAGTGTCGGAGAGAGTGGTTTCAGTTGTTGCAGTATCGAGAAGTGTGGTTTCAGTTGTCGCAGTGTCGAGCAGTGTGGTTTCAGTTGTAGCAGTGTCAAGGAGTGGTGTTTCAGTTGTAGCAGTGTCGAGAAGTGTGGTTTCAGTTGTAGCAGTGTCGAGAAGTGTGGTTTTAGTTGTCGCAGTGTCGAGCAGTGTGGTTTCAGTTGTAGCAGTGTCAAGGAGTGGTGTTTCAGTGGTAGCAGTGTCAAAGAGAGTGGTTTCAGATGTAGCATCAACTTCTTCCACTTCAGTTACGTCTTCTATCGATGGTGTGAAAGATGTGATAGGAACAGTAGTGAATTCGGTTTTTTCGATCTCGGCAGCAACAGTAGTTTCGAGTGTTGTGATTGTTGCATTAATGTCAAGTGTCGTTGGGATAGTTGTAGCAGTGTCGAGATGTGTGGTTTCAGTTGTAGCAGTGTCAAGGAGTGTGGTTTCAGTTGTAGCAGTGTCGAGGAGTGTGGTTTCAGTTGTAACAGTGTCGAAGAGTGTGGTTTCAGTTGTAGCAGTGTCGAAGAGAGTGGTTTCAGTTGTAGCAGTGTCAAGCAGTGTGGTTTCAGTTGTAGCAGTGTCAAGTAGTGTGGTTTCAGTTGTAGCAGTGTCAAGTAGTGTGATTTCAGTTGTAGCAGTGTCATTGAGAGTGGTTTCAGATGTAGCATCAACTTCTTCCACTTCAGTTACGTCTTCTATTGATGGTGTGAAAAATGTGATAGGAACAGTAGTGGATTCGGTTGTTTCGATCTCTGCAGCAACAGTTGTTTCGAGTGTTGTGATTGTTGCATTAATGTCAAGTGTCGTTGGGATAGTTGTAGCAGTGTCGAGATGTGTGGTTTCAGTTGTAGCAGTGTCAAGGAGTGTGGTTTCAGTTGTAGCAGTGTCGAGGAGTGTGGTTTCAGTTGTAACAGTGTCGAAGAGTGTGGTTTCAGTTGTAGCAGTGTCGAAGAGAGTGGTTACAGTTGTAGCAGTGTCAAGCAGTGTGGTTTCAGTTGTAGCAGTGTCGAGAAGTGTGGTTTTAGTTGTCGCAGTGTCGAGAAGTGTGGATTCAGTTGTAGCAGTGTCAAGTAGTGTGGTTTCAGTTGTAGCAGTGTCATTGAGAGTGGTTTCAGATGTATCATCAACTTCTTCCACTTCAGTTACGTCTTCTATTGATGGTGTGAAAAATGTGATAGGAACAGTAGTGGATTCGGTTGTTTCGATCTCTGCAGCAACAGTTGTTTCGAGTGTTGTGATTGTTGCATTAATGTCAAGTGTCGTTGGGATAGTTGTAGCAGTGTCGAGATGTGTGGTTTCAGTTGTAGCAGTGTCAAGGAGTGTGGTTTCAGTTGTAGCAGTGTCGAGGAGTGTGGTTTCAGTTGTAACAGTGTCGAAGAGTGTGGTTTCAGTTGTAGCAGTGTCGAAGAGAGTGGTTACAGTTGTAGCAGTGTCAAGCAGTGTGGTTTCAGTTGTAGCAGTGTCGAGAAGTGTGGTTTTAGTTGTCGCAGTGTCGAGAAGTGTGGATTCAGTTGTAGCAGTGTCAAGTAGTGTGGTTTCAGTTGTAGCAGTGTCATTGAGAGTGGTTTCAGATGTATCATCAACTTCTTCCACTTCAGTTACGTCTTCTATTGATGGTGTGAAAGATGTGATAGGAACAGTAGTGGATTCGGTTGTTTCGATCTCTGCAGAAACAGTAGTTTCGAGTGTTGTGATTGTTGCATTAATGTCAAGTGTCGTTGGGATAGTTGTAGCAGTGTCGAGATGTGTGGTTTCAGATGTAGCAGTGTCGAGGAGTGTGGTTTCAGTTGTAGCAGTGTCGAAGAGAGTGGTTTCAGTTGTAGAAGTGTCAAGCAGTGTGGTTTCAGTTGTAGCAGTGTCAAGGAGTGGTGTTTCAGTTGTAGCAGTGTCAAAGAGTGTGGTTTCAGTTGTAGCAGTGTCGAGGAGCGTGGTTTCAGTTGTAGCAGTGTCGAGAAGTGTGGTTTCAGTTGTAGCAGTGTCAAGTAGTGTGGTTTCAGTTTTAGCAGTGTCAAGTAGTGTGGTTTCAGTTGTAGCAGTGTCAAAGAGAGTGGTTTCAGTTGTAACATAAACTTCTTCCACTTCAGTTACGTCTTCTATTGATGGTGTGAAAGATGTGATAGGAACAGTAGTGGATTCGGTTGTTTCGATCTCTGCAGCAACAGTAGTTTCGAGTGTTGTGAGTGTTGCATTAATGTCAAGTGTCGTTGAGATTGTTGTAGGAGTGTCGAGATGTGTGGTTTCAGTTGTAGCAGTGTCGAGGAGTGAGGTTTCAGTTGTAACAGTGTCGAAGAGAGGTTTTTCGGTTGTAAGAGTGGAGAGGAGTGTAGTTTCAGTTGTAGCAGTGTCAAGTAGTGTGGTTTCAGTTATAGCAGTGTCAAGTAGTGTGGTTTTAGTTGTAGCAGTGTCAAGTAGTGTGGTTTCAGTTGTAGCAGTGTCGAAGAGAGTGGTTTCAGTTGTAGCAGTGTCAAGGAGTGTGGTTTCAGTTGTAGCAGTGCCAAGGAGTGTGGTTTCAGTTGAAGCAGTGTCAAGGAGTGTGGTTTCAGTTGTAACAGTGTCGAGGAGTGTGGTTTCAGTTGTAGCAGTGTCAAGCAGTGTGGTTTCAGTTGTCACAGTGTCGAGAAGTGTGGTGTTAGTTGTCGCAGTGTCGAGCAGTGTGGTTTCAGTTGTAGCAGTGTCAAGGAGTGGTGTTTCAGTTGTAGCAGTGTCGAGATGTGTGGTTTCAGTTGTAGCAGTGTCAAGGAGTGTGGTTTCAGTTGTAGAAGTGTCGAGGAGTGTGGTTTCAGTTGTAGCAGTGTCGAAGAGAGTGGTTTCAGTTGTAGAAGTGTCAAGCAGTGTGGTTTCAGTTGTAGCAGTGTCGAGAAGTGTGGTTTCAGTTGTAGCAGTGTCAAGTAGTGTGGTTTCAGTTATAGCAGTGTCAAGTAGTGTGGTTTCGGTTGTAGCAGTGTCAAGGAGTGGTGTTTCAGTTGTAGCAGTGTCAAGCAGTGTGGTTTCAGTTGTAGCAGTGTCGAGAAGTGTGGTTTTAGTTGTCGCAGTGTCGAGAAGTGTGGATTCAGTTGTAGCAGTGTCAAGTAGTGTGGTTTCAGTTGTAGCAGTGTCATTGAGAGTGGTTTCAGATGTATCATCAACTTCTTCCACTTCAGTTACGTCTTCTATTGATGGTGTGAAAAATGTGATAGGAACAGTAGTGGATTCGGTTGTTTCGATCTCTGCAGCAACAGTTGTTTCGAGTGTTGTGATTGTTGCATTAATGTCAAGTGTCGTTGGGATAGTTGTAGCAGTGTCGAGATGTGTGGTTTCAGTTGTAGCAGTGTCAAGGAGTGTGGTTTCAGTTGTAGCAGTGTCGAGGAGTGTGGTTTCAGTTGTAACAGTGTCGAAGAGTGTGGTTTCAGTTGTAGCAGTGTCGAAGAGAGTGGTTACAGTTGTAGCAGTGTCAAGCAGTGTGGTTTCAGTTGTAGCAGTGTCGAGAAGTGTGGTTTTAGTTGTCGCAGTGTCGAGAAGTGTGGATTCAGTTGTAGCAGTGTCAAGTAGTGTGGTTTCAGTTGTAGCAGTGTCATTGAGAGTGGTTTCAGATGTATCATCAACTTCTTCCACTTCAGTTACGTCTTCTATTGATGGTGTGAAAGATGTGATAGGAACAGTAGTGGATTCGGTTGTTTCGATCTCTGCAGAAACAGTAGTTTCGAGTGTTGTGATTGTTGCATTAATGTCAAGTGTCGTTGGGATAGTTGTAGCAGTGTCGAGATGTGTGGTTTCAGATGTAGCAGTGTCGAGGAGTGTGGTTTCAGTTGTAGCAGTGTCGAAGAGAGTGGTTTCAGTTGTAGAAGTGTCAAGCAGTGTGGTTTCAGTTGTAGCAGTGTCGAGAAGTGTGGTTTCAGTTGTAGCAGTGTCAAGTAGTGTGGTTTCAGTTATAGCAGTGTCAAGTAGTGTGGTTTCGGTTGTAGCAGTGTCAAGGAGTGGTGTTTCAGTTGTAGCAGTGTCAAAGAGTGTGGTTTCAGTTGTAGCAGTGTCGAGGAGCGTGGTTTCAGTTGTAGCAGTGTCGAGAAGTGTGGTTTCAGTTGTAGCAGTGTCAAGTAGTGTGGTTTCAGTTTTAGCAGTGTCAAGTAGTGTGGTTTCAGTTGTAGCAGTGTCAAAGAGAGTGGTTTCAGTTGTAACATAAACTTCTTCCACTTCAGTTACGTCTTCTATTGATGGTGTGAAAGATGTGATAGGAACAGTAGTGGATTCGGTTGTTTCGATCTCTGCAGCAACAGTAGTTTCGAGTGTTGTGAGTGTTGCATTAATGTCAAGTGTCGTTGAGATTGTTGTAGGAGTGTCGAGATGTGTGGTTTCAGTTGTAGCAGTGTCGAGGAGTGAGGTTTCAGTTGTAACAGTGTCGAAGAGAGGTTTTTCGGTTGTAAGAGTGGAGAGGAGTGTAGTTTTAGTTGTAGCAGTGTCAAGTAGTGTGGTTTCAGTTGTAACAGTGTCGAAGAGTGTGGTTTCAGTTGTAGCAGTGTCGAAGAGAGTGGTTACAGTTGTAGCAGTGTCAAGCAGTGTGGTTTCAGTTGTAGCAGTGTCGAGAAGTGTGGTTTTAGTTGTCGCAGTGTCGAGAAGTGTGGATTCAGTTGTAGCAGTGTCAAGTAGTGTGGTTTCAGTTGTAGCAGTGTCATTGAGAGTGGTTTCAGATGTATCATCAACTTCTTCCACTTCAGTTACGTCTTCTATTGATGGTGTGAAAGATGTGATAGGAACAGTAGTGGATTCGGTTGTTTCGATCTCTGCAGAAACAGTAGTTTCGAGTGTTGTGATTGTTGCATTAATGTCAAGTGTCGTTGGGATAGTTGTAGCAGTGTCGAGATGTGTGGTTTCAGATGTAGCAGTGTCGAGGAGTGTGGTTTCAGTTGTAGCAGTGTCGAAGAGAGTGGTTTCAGTTGTAGAAGTGTCAAGCAGTGTGGTTTCAGTTGTAGCAGTGTCGAGAAGTGTGGTTTCAGTTGTAGCAGTGTCAAGTAGTGTGGTTTCAGTTATAGCAGTGTCAAGTAGTGTGGTTTCGGTTGTAGCAGTGTCAAGGAGTGGTGTTTCAGTTGTAGCAGTGTCAAAGAGTGTGGTTTCAGTTGTAGCAGTGTCGAGGAGCGTGGTTTCAGTTGTAGCAGTGTCGAGAAGTGTGGTTTCAGTTGTAGCAGTGTCAAGTAGTGTGGTTTCAGTTTTAGCAGTGTCAAGTAGTGTGGTTTCAGTTGTAGCAGTGTCAAAGAGAGTGGTTTCAGTTGTAACATAAACTTCTTCCACTTCAGTTACGTCTTCTATTGATGGTGTGAAAGATGTGATAGGAACAGTAGTGGATTCGGTTGTTTCGATCTCTGCAGCAACAGTAGTTTCGAGTGTTGTGAGTGTTGCATTAATGTCAAGTGTCGTTGAGATTGTTGTAGGAGTGTCGAGATGTGTGGTTTCAGTTGTAGCAGTGTCGAGGAGTGAGGTTTCAGTTGTAACAGTGTCGAAGAGAGGTTTTTCGGTTGTAAGAGTGGAGAGGAGTGTAGTTTCAGTTGTAGCAGTGTCAAGTAGTGTGGTTTCAGTTATAGCAGTGTCAAGTAGTGTGGTTTTAGTTGTAGCAGTGTCAAGTAGTGTGGTTTCAGTTGTAGCAGTGTCGAAGAGAGTGGTTTCAGTTGTAGCAGTGTCAAGGAGTGTGGTTTCAGTTGTAGCAGTGCCAAGGAGTGTGGTTTCAGTTGAAGCAGTGTCAAGGAGTGTGGTTTCAGTTGTAACAGTGTCGAGGAGTGTGGTTTCAGTTGTAGCAGTGTCAAGCAGTGTGGTTTCAGTTGTCACAGTGTCGAGAAGTGTGGTGTTAGTTGTCGCAGTGTCGAGCAGTGTGGTTTCAGTTGTAGCAGTGTCAAGGAGTGGTGTTTCAGTTGTAGCAGTGTCGAGATGTGTGGTTTCAGTTGTAGCAGTGTCAAGGAGTGTGGTTTCAGTTGTAGAAGTGTCGAGGAGTGTGGTTTCAGTTGTAGCAGTGTCGAAGAGAGTGGTTTCAGTTGTAGAAGTGTCAAGCAGTGTGGTTTCAGTTGTAGCAGTGTCGAGAAGTGTGGTTTCAGTTGTAGCAGTGTCAAGTAGTGTGGTTTCAGTTATAGCAGTGTCAAGTAGTGTGGTTTCGGTTGTAGCAGTGTCAAGGAGTGGTGTTTCAGTTGTAGCAGTGTCAAGCAGTGTGGTTTCAGTTGTAGCAGTGTCGAGAAGTGTGGTTTTAGTTGTCGCAGTGTCGAGCAGTGTGGTTTCAGTTGTAGCAGTGTCAAGGAGTGGTGTTTCAGTTGTAGCAGTGTCGAGAAGTGTGGTTTCAGTTGTAGCAGTGTCAAGTAGTGTGGTTTCAGTTGAAGCAGTGTCATTGAGAGTGGTTTCAGATGTAGCATCAACTTCTTCCACTTCAGTTACGTCTTCTATTGATGGTGTGAAAAATGTGATAGGAACAGTAGTGGATTCGGTTGTTTCGATCTCTGCAGCAACAGTAGTTTCGAGTGTTGTGATTGTTGCATTAATGTCAAGTGTCGTTGGGATAGTTGTAGCAGTGTCGAGAAGTGTGGTTTTAGTTGTCGCAGTGTCGAGCAGTGTGGTTTCAGTTGTAGCAGTGTCAAGGAGTGGTGTTTCAGTTGTAGCAGTGTCAAGGAGTGTGGTTTCAGTTGTAGCAGTGTCAAGGAGTGTGGTTTCAGTTGTAACAGTGTCGAGGAGTGTGGTTTCAGTTGTAGCAGTGTCGAGAAGTGTGGTTTTAGTTGTCGCAGTGTCGAGCAGTGTGGTTTCAGTTGTAGCAGTGTCAAGGAGTGGTGTTTCAGTTGTAGCAGTGTCGAGAAGTGTGGTTTCAGTTGTAGCAGTGTCAAGTAGTGTGGATTCAGTTGTAGCAGTGTCATAGAGTGGGGTTTCAGATGTAGCATCAACTTCTTCCACTTCAGTTACGTCTTCTATTGATGGTGTGAAAGATGTGATAGGAACAGTAGTGAATTCGGTTTTTTCGATCTCTGCAGCAACAGTAGTTTCGAGTGTTGTGATTGTTGCATTAATGTCAAGTGTCGTTGGGATAGTTGTAGCAGTGTCGAGATGTGTGGTTTCAGTTGTAGCAGTGTCAAGGAGTGGGGTTTCAGTTGTAGCAGTATCGAGGAGTGTGGTTTCAGTTGTAACAGTGTCGAAGAGTGTGGTTTCAGTTGTAGCAGTGTCGAAGAGAGTGGTTACAGTTGTAGCAGTGTCAAGCAGTGTGATTTCAGTTGTAGCAGTGTCGAGAAGTGTGGTTTTAGTTGTCGCAGTGTCGAGAAGTGTGGTTTCAGTTGTAGCAGTGTCAAGTAGTGTGGTTTCAGTTGTAGCAGTGTCATTGAGAGTGGTTTCAGATGTATCATCAACTTCTTCCACTTCAGTTACGTCTTCTATTGATGGTGTGGAAGATGTGATAGGAACAGTAGTGGATTCGGTTGTTTCGATCTCTGCAGCAACAGTAGTTTCGAGTGTTGTGAGTGTTGCATTAATGTCAAGTGTCGTTGGGATAGTTGTAGCAGTGTCGAGAAGTGTGGTTTTAGTTGTAGCAGTGTCGAAGAGAGTGGTTACAGTTGTAGCAGTGTCAATGAGTGGTGTTTCAGTTGTAGCAGTGTCAAGGAGTGTGCTTTCGGTTGTAACAGTGTCGACGAGTGTGGTTTCAGTTGTAGCAGTGTCAAGAAGTGTGGTTTCAGTTGTAGCAGTGTCAAGGAGTGTGGTTTCAGTTGTTACAGTGTCGAGGAGTGTGGTTTCAGTTGTAGCAGTGTCAAGTAGTGTGGTTTCAGTTGTAGCAGTGTCGAAGAGTGTGGTTTCAGTTGTAGCATTGTCAAGTAGTGTGGTTTCAGTTGTAGCAGTGTCGAAGAGAGTGGTTTCAGTTGTAACATCAACTTCTTCCACTTCAGTTACGTCTTCTATTGATGGTGTGAAAGATGTGATAGGAACAGTTGTGAATTCGGTTGTTTCGATCTCTTCAGCAACAGTAGTTTCGAGTGTTGTGATTGTTGCATTAATGTCAAGTGTCGTTGGGATAGTTGTAGCAGTGTCGAGATGTGTGGTTTCAGTTGAAGCAGTGTCAAGGAGTGTGGTTTCAGTTGTAGCAGTGTCGAAAGGAGGGGTTACAGTTGTAGCAGTGTCAAGCAGTGTGGCTTCAGTTGTAGCAGTGTCAAGCAATGTGGTTTCAGTTGTAGCAGTGTCGAGAAGTGTGGTTTCAGTTGTCGCAGTGTCGAGCATTGTGGTTTCAGTTGTAGCAGTATAAAGGAGTGGTGTTTCAGTTGTAGCAGTGTCAAGGAGTGTGGTTTCAGTTGTAACAGTGTCGAGGAGTGTGGTTTCAGTTGTAGCAGTGTCAAGCAGTGTGGTTTCAGTTGTAGCAGTGTCGAGAAGTGTGGTTTTAGTTGTCGCAGTGTCGAGCAGTGTGGTTTCAGTTGTAGCAGTGTCAAGGAGTGGTGTTTCAGTTGTAGCAGTGTCGAGAAGTGTGGTTTCAGTTGTAGCAGTGTCAAGTAGTGTGGTTTCAGTTGTAGCAGTGTCATAGAGAGTGGTTTCAGATGTAGCATCAACTTCTTCCACTTCAGTTACGTCTCCTATTGATGGTGTGAAGGATGTGATAGGAACAGTAGTGAATTCGGTTTTTTCGATCTCTGCAGCAACAGTAGTTTCGAGTGTTGTGATTGTTGCATTAATGTCAAGTGTCGTTGGGATAGTTGTAGCAGTGTCGAGATGTGTGGTTTCAGTTGTAGCAGTGTCAAGGAGTGTGGTTTCAGTTGTAGCAGTTTCGAGGAGTGTGGTTTCAGTTGTAACAGTGTCGAAGAGTGTGGTTTCAGTTGTAGCAGTGTCAAGTAGTGTGGTTTCAGTTGTAGCAGTGTCGAAGAGTGTGGTTTCAGTTGTAGCATTGTCAAGTAGTGTGGTTTCAGTTGTAGCAGTGTCGAAGAGAGTGGTTTCAGTTGTAACATCAACTTCTTCCACTTCAGTTACGTCTTCTATTGATGGTGTGAAAGATGTGATAGGAACAGTTGTGAATTCGGTTGTTTCGATCTCTTCAGCAACAGTAGTTTCGAGTGTTGTGATTGTTGCATTAATGTCAAGTGTCGTTGGGATAGTTGTAGCAGTGTCGAGATGTGTGGTTTCAGTTGAAGCAGTGTCAAGGAGTGTGGTTTCAGTTGTAGCAGTGTCGAGGAGTGTGGTTTCAGTTGTAACAGTGTCGAAGAGTGTGGTTTCAGTTGTAGCAGTGTCGAAAGGAGGGGTTACAGTTGTAGCAGTGTCAAGCAGTGTGGCTTCAGTTGTAGCAGTGTCGAGAAGTGTGGTTTCAGTTGTCGCAGTGTCGAGCATTGTGGTTTCAGTTGTAGCAGTATAAAGGAGTGGTGTTTCAGTTGTAGCAGTGTCAAGGAGTGTGGTTTCAGTTGTAACAGTGTCGAGGAGTGTGGTTTCAGTTGTAGCAGTGTCAAGCAGTGTGGTTTCAGTTGTAGCAGTGTCGAGAAGTGTGGTTTTAGTTGTCGCAGTGTCGAGCAGTGTGGTTTCAGTTGTAGCAGTGTCAAGGAGTGGTGTTTCAGTTGTAGCAGTGTCGAGAAGTGTGGTTTCAGTTGTAGCAGTGTCAAGTAGTGTGGTTTCAGTTGTAGCAGTGTCATAGAGAGTGGTTTCAGATGTAGCATCAACTTCTTCCACTTCAGTTACGTCTTCTATTGATGGTGTGAAGGATGTGATAGGAACAGTAGTGAATTCGGTTTTTTCGATCTCTGCAGCAACAGTAGTTTCGAGTGTTGTGATTGTTGCATTAATGTCAAGTGTCGTTGGGATAGTTGTAGCAGTGTCGAGATGTGTGGTTTCAGTTGTAGCAGTGTCAAGGAGTGTGGTTTCAGTTGTAGCAGTTTCGAGGAGTGTGGTTTCAGTTGTAACAGTGTCGAAGAGTGTGGTTTCAGTTGTAGCAGTGTCGAAGAGAGTGGTTACAGTTGTAGCAGTGTCAAGCAGTGTGGTTTCAGTTGTAGCAGTGTCGAGAAGTGTGGTTTTAGTTGTCGCAGTGTCGAGAAGTGTGGTTTCAGTTGTAGCAGTGTCAAGTAGTGTGGTTTCAGTTGTAACAGTGTCATTGAGAGTGGTTTCAGATGTATCATCAACTTCTTCCACTTCAGTTACGTCTTCTATTGATGGTGTGAAAGATGTGATGGGAACAGTAGTGAATTCGGTTTTTTCGATCTCTGCAGCAACAGTAGTTTCGAGTGTTGTGATTGTTGCATTAATGTCAAGTGTCGTTGGGATAGTTGTAGCAGTGTCGAGATGTGTGGTTTCAGTTGTAGCAGTGTCGAGGAGTGTGGTTTCAGTTGTAACAGTGTCGAAGAGTGTGGTTTCAGTTGTAGCAGTGTCGAAGAGAGTGGTTACAGTTGTAGCAGTGTCAAGCAGTGTGGTTTCAGTTGTAGCAGTGTCGAGAAGTGTGGTTTTAGTTGTCGCAGTGTCGAGCAGTGTGGTTTCAGTTGTAGCAGTGTCAAGGAGTGGTGTTTCAGTTGTAGCAGTGTCAAGGAGTGTGGTTTCAGTTGTAGCAGTGTCAAGGAGTGTGGTTTCAGTTGTAACAGTGTCGAGGAGTGTTGTTTCAGTTGTAGCAGTGTCGAGGAGTGTGGTTTCAGTTGTTGCAGTGTCGAAGAGAGGGGTTACAGTTGTGGCAGTGTCGAGCAGTGTGGTTGCAGTTGTAGCAGTGCCAAGAAGTGTGGTTTCAGTTGTAGCAGTGTCAAGGAGTGTGGTTTCGGTTGTAGCAGTGTCAAGAAGTGTGGTTTCAGTTGTAGCAGTGTCAAGGAGTGTGGTTGCAGTTGTAGCAGTGTCAAGTAGTGTGGTTTCAGTTGTAGCAGTGTCGAAGAGAGTGGTTACAGTTGTAGCAGTGTCAAGGAGTGGTGTTTCAGTTGTAGCAGTGTCAAGAAGTGTGGTTTCAGTTGTAGCAGTGTCAAAGAGTGTGGTTTCGGTTGTAACAGTGTCGAGGAGTGTGCTTTCAGTTGTAGCAGTGTCAAGTAGTGTGGTTTCAGTTGTAGCAGTGTCGAAGAGTGTGGTTTCAGTTGTCGCAGTGTCGAGCAGTGTGGTTTCAGTTGTAGCAGTGTCAAGCAGTGTGGTTTCAGTTGTAGCAGTGTCAAGTAGTGTGGTTTCAGTTGTAGCAGTGTCAAGGAGTGGTGTTTCAGTTGTAGCAGTGTCAAGGAGTGTGGTTTCAGTTGTAGCAGTGTCGAGGAGTGTTGTTTCAGTTGTAGCAGTGTCGAGGAGTGTGGTTTCAGTTGTAGCAGTGTCGAAGAGAGGGGTTACAGTTGTGGCAGTGTCGAGCAGTGTGGTTGCAGTTGTAGCAGTGCCAAGAAGTGTGGTTTCAGTTGTAGCAGTGTCAAGGAGTGTGGTTTCGGTTGTAACAGTGTCGAGGAGTGTGGTTTCAGTTGTAGCAGTGTCAAGAAGTGTGGTTTCAGTTGTAGCAGTGTCAAAGAGTGTGGTTTCGGTTGTAACAGTGTCGAGGAGTGTGCTTTCAGTTGTAGCAGTGTCAAGTAGTGTGGTTTCAGTTGTAGCAGTGTCGAAGAGTGTGGTTTCAGTTGTCGCAGTGTCGAGCAGTGTGGTTTCAGTTGTAGCAGTGTCAAGCAGTGTGGTTTCAGTTGTAGCAGTGTCAAGTAGTGTGGTTTCAGTTGTAGCAGTGTCAAGGAGTGGTGTTTCAGTTGTAGCAGTGTCAAGGAGTGTGGTTTCAGTTGTAGCAGTGTCGAGGAGTGTTATTTCAGTTGTAGCAGTGTCGAGGTGTGTGGTTTCAGTTGTAGCAGTGTCGAAGAGAGGGGTTACAGTTGTGGCAGTGTCGAGCAGTGTGGTTGCAGTTGTAGCAGTGCCAAGAAGTGTGGTTTCAGTTGTAGCAGTGTCAAGGAGTGTGGTTTCGGTTGTAACAGTGTCGAGGAGTGTGGTTTCAGTTGTAGCAGTGTCAAGAAGTGTGGTTTCAGTTGTAGCAGTGTCAAGGAGTGTGGTTTCGGTTGTAGCAGTGTCAAGAAGTGTGGTTTCAGTTGTAGCAGTGTCAAGGAGTGTGGTTGCAGTTGTAGCAGTGTCAAGTAGTGTGGTTTCAGTTGTAGCAGTGTCGAAGAGAGTGGTTACAGTTGTAGCAGTGTCAAGGAGTGGTGTTTCAGTTGTAGCAGTGTCAAGAAGTGTGGTTTCAGTTGTAGCAGTGTCAAGCAGTGTGGTTTCAGTTGTAGCAGTGTCAAGTAGTGTGGTTTCAGTTGTAGCAGTGTCAAGGAGTGGTGTTTCAGTTGTAGCAGTGTCAAGGAGTGTGGTTTCAGTTGTAGCAGTGTCAAGGAGTGTGGTTTCAGTTGTAACAGTGTCGAGGAGTGTTGTTTCAGTTGTAGCAGTGTCGAGGAGTGTGGTTTCAGTTGTAGCAGTGTCGAAGAGAGGGGTTACAGTTGTGGCAGTGTCGAGCAGTGTGGTTGCAGTTGTAGCAGTGCCAAGAAGTGTTGTTTCAGTTGTAGTAGTGTCAAGTAGTGTGGTTTCAGTTGTAGCAGTGTCAAGTAGTGTGGTTTCAGTTGTAGCAGTGTCAAGTAGTGTGGTTTCAGTTGTAGCAGTGTCATTGAGAGTGGTTTCAGATGTAGCATCAACTTCTTCCACTTCAGTTACGTCTTCTATTGATTGTGTGAAAGATGTGACAGGAACAGTAGTGGATTCGGTTGTTTCGATCTCTGCAGCAACAGTAGTTTCGAGTGTTGTGATTGTTGCATTAATGTCAAGTGTCGTTGGGATAGTTGTAGCAGTGTCGAGATGTGTGGTTTCAGTTGTAGCAGTGTCAAGGAGTGTGGTTTCAGTTGTAGCAGTTTCGAGGAGTGTGGTTTCAGTTGTAACAGTGTCGAAGAGTGTGGTTTCAGTTGTAGCAGTGTCGAGGAGTGTGGTTTCAGTTGTAGCAGTGTCAAGAAGTGTGGTTTCAGTTGTAGCAGTGTCAAGGAGTGTGGTTTCGGTTGTAGCAGTGTCAAGAAGTGTGGTTTCAGTTGTAGCAGTGTCAAGGAGTGTGGTTGCAGTTGTAGCAGTGTCAAGTAGTGTGGTTTCAGTTGTAGCAGTGTCGAAGAGAGGGGTTACAGTTGTGGCAGTGTCGAGCAGTGTGGTTGCAGTTGTAGCAGTGCCAAGAAGTGTGGTTTCAGTTGTAGCAGTGTCAAGGAGTGTGGTTTCGGTTGTAACAGTGTCGAGGAGTGTGGTTTCAGTTGTAGCAGTGTCAAGAAGTGTGGTTTCAGTTGTAGCAGTGTCAAGGAGTGTGGTTTCGGTTGTAGCAGTGTCAAGAAGTGTGGTTTCAGTTGTAGCAGTGTCAAGGAGTGTGGTTGCAGTTGTAGCAGTGTCAAGTAGTGTGGTTTCAGTTGTAGCAGTGTCGAAGAGAGTGGTTACAGTTGTAGCAGTGTCAAGGAGTGGTGTTTCAGTTGTAGCAGTGTCAAGAAGTGTGGTTTCAGTTGTAGCAGTGTCAAGCAGTGTGGTTTCAGTTGTAGCAGTGTCAAGTAGTGTGGTTTCAGTTGTAGCAGTGTCAAGGAGTGGTGTTTCAGTTGTAGCAGTGTCAAGGAGTGTGGTTTCAGTTGTAGCAGTGTCAAGGAGTGTGGTTTCAGTTGTAACAGTGTCGAGGAGTGTTGTTTCAGTTGTAGCAGTGTCGAGGAGTGTGGTTTCAGTTGTAGCAGTGTCGAAGAGAGGGGTTACAGTTGTGGCAGTGTCGAGCAGTGTGGTTGCAGTTGTAGCAGTGCCAAGAAGTGTTGTTTCAGTTGTAGTAGTGTCAAGTAGTGTGGTTTCAGTTGTAGCAGTGTCAAGTAGTGTGGTTTCAGTTGTAGCAGTGTCAAGTAGTGTGGTTTCAGTTGTAGCAGTGTCATTGAGAGTGGTTTCAGATGTAGCATCAACTTCTTCCACTTCAGTTACGTCTTCTATTGATTGTGTGAAAGATGTGACAGGAACAGTAGTGGATTCGGTTGTTTCGATCTCTGCAGCAACAGTAGTTTCGAGTGTTGTGATTGTTGCATTAATGTCAAGTGTCGTTGGGATAGTTGTAGCAGTGTCGAGATGTGTGGTTTCAGTTGTAGCAGTGTCAAGGAGTGTGGTTTCAGTTGTAGCAGTTTCGAGGAGTGTGGTTTCAGTTGTAACAGTGTCGAAGAGTGTGGTTTCAGTTGTAGCAGTGTCGAAGAGAGTGGTTACAGTTGTAGCAGTGTCAAGCAGTGTGGTTTCAGTTGTAGCAGTGTCGAGAAGTGTGGTTTTAGTTGTCGCAGTGTCGAGAAGTGTGGTTTCAGTTGTAGCAGTGTCAAGTAGTGTGGTTTCAGTTGTAGCAGTGTCATTGAGAGTGGTTTCAGATGTATCATCAACTTTTTCCACTTCAGTTACGTCTTCTATTGATGGTGTGAAAGATGTGATAGGAACAGTTGTGAATTCGGTTGTTTCGATCTCTTCAGCAACAGTAGTTTCGAGTGTTGTGATTGTTGCATTAATGTCAAGTGTCGTTGGGATAGTTGTAGCAGTGTCGAGATGTGTGGTTTCAGTTGTAGCAGTGTCAAGGAGTGTGGTTTCAGTTGTAGCAGTGTCGAGGAGTGTGGTTTCAGTTGTAGCAGTGTCAAGCAGTGTGGTTTCAGTTGTAGCAGTGTCGAGAAGTGTGGTTTTAGTTGTCGCAGTGTCGAGCAGTGTGGTTTCAGTTGTAGCAGTGTCGAGAAGTGTGGTTTTAGTTGTCGCAGTGTCGAGAAGTGTGGTTTCAGTTGTAGCAGTGTCAAGTAGTGTGGTTTCAGTTGTAACAGTGTCATTGAGAGTGGTTTCAGATGTATCATCAACTTCTTCCACTTCAGTTACGTCTTCTATTGATGGTGTGAAAGATGTGATGGGAACAGTAGTGAATTCGGTTTTTTCGATCTCTGCAGCAACAGTAGTTTCGAGTGTTGTGATTGTTGCATTAATGTCAAGTGTCGTTGGGATAGTTGTAGCAGTGTCGAGATGTGTGGTTTCAGTTGTAGCAGTGTCGAGGAGTGTGGTTTCAGTTGTAACAGTGTCGAAGAGTGTGGTTTCAGTTGTAGCAGTGTCGAAGAGAGTGGTTACAGTTGTAGCAGTGTCAAGCAGTGTGGTTTCAGTTGTAGCAGTGTCGAGAAGTGTGGTTTTAGTTGTCGCAGTGTCGAGCAGTGTGGTTTCAGTTGTAGCAGTGTCAAGGAGTGGTGTTTCAGTTGTAGCAGTGTCAAGGAGTGTGGTTTCAGTTGTAGCAGTGTCAAGGAGTGTGGTTTCAGTTGTAACAGTGTCGAGGAGTGTTGTTTCAGTTGTAGCAGTGTCGAGGAGTGTGGTTTCAGTTGTAGCAGTGTCGAAGAGAGGGGTTACAGTTGTGGCAGTGTCGAGCAGTGTGGTTGCAGTTGTAGCAGTGCCAAGAAGTGTGGTTTCAGTTGTAGCAGTGTCAAGGAGTGTGGTTTCGGTTGTAACAGTGTCGAGGAGTGTGGTTTCAGTTGTAGCAGTGTCAAGAAGTGTGGTTTCAGTTGTAGCAGTGTCAAGGAGTGTGGTTTCGGTTGTAGCAGTGTCAAGAAGTGTGGTTTCAGTTGTAGCAGTGTCAAGGAGTGTGGTTGCAGTTGTAGCAGTGTCAAGTAGTGTGGTTTCAGTTGTAGCAGTGTCGAAGAGAGTGGTTACAGTTGTAGCAGTGTCAAGGAGTGGTGTTTCAGTTGTAGCAGTGTCAAGAAGTGTGGTTTCAGTTGTAGCAGTGTCAAAGAGTGTGGTTTCGGTTGTAACAGTGTCGAGGAGTGTGCTTTCAGTTGTAGCAGTGTCAAGTAGTGTGGTTTCAGTTGTAGCAGTGTCGAAGAGTGTGGTTTCAGTTGTCGCAGTGTCGAGCAGTGTGGTTTCAGTTGTAGCAGTGTCAAGCAGTGTGGTTTCAGTTGTAGCAGTGTCAAGTAGTGTGGTTTCAGTTGTAGCAGTGTCAAGGAGTGGTGTTTCAGTTGTAGCAGTGTCAAGGAGTGTGGTTTCAGTTGTAGCAGTGTCGAGGAGTGTTGTTTCAGTTGTAGCAGTGTCGAGGAGTGTGGTTTCAGTTGTAGCAGTGTCGAAGAGAGGGGTTACAGTTGTGGCAGTGTCGAGCAGTGTGGTTGCAGTTGTAGCAGTGCCAAGAAGTGTGGTTTCAGTTGTAGCAGTGTCAAGGAGTGTGGTTTCGGTTGTAACAGTGTCGAGGAGTGTGGTTTCAGTTGTAGCAGTGTCAAGAAGTGTGGTTTCAGTTGTAGCAGTGTCAAGGAGTGTGGTTTCGGTTGTAGCAGTGTCAAGAAGTGTGGTTTCAGTTGTAGCAGTGTCAAGGAGTGTGGTTGCAGTTGTAGCAGTGTCAAGTAGTGTGGTTTCAGTTGTAGCAGTGTCGAAGAGAGTGGTTACAGTTGTAGCAGTGTCAAGGAGTGGTGTTTCAGTTGTAGCAGTGTCAAGAAGTGTGGTTTCAGTTGTAGCAGTGTCAAAGAGTGTGGTTTCAGTTGTAGCAGTGTCGAAGAGTGTGGTTTCAGTTGTCGCAGTGTCGAGCAGTGTGGTTTCAGTTGTAGCAGTGTCAAGCAGTGTGGTTTCAGTTGTAGCAGTGTCAAGTAGTGTGGTTTCAGTTGTAGCAGTGTCAAGGAGTGGTGTTTCAGTTGTAGCAGTGTCAAGGAGTGTGGTTTCAGTTGTAGCAGTGTCAAGGAGTGTGGTTTCAGTTGTAACAGTGTCGAGGAGTGTTGTTTCAGTTGTAGCAGTGTCGAGGAGTGTGGTTTCAGTTGTAGCAGTGTCGAAGAGAGGGGTTACAGTTGTGGCAGTGTCGAGCAGTGTGGTTGCAGTTGTAGCAGTGCCAAGAAGTGTTGTTTCAGTTGTAGTAGTGTCAAGTAGTGTGGTTTCAGTTGTAGCAGTGTCAAGTAGTGTGGTTTCAGTTGTAGCAGTGTCAAGTAGTGTGGTTTCAGTTGTAGCAGTGTCATTGAGAGTGGTTTCAGATGTAGCATCAACTTCTTCCACTTCAGTTACGTCTTCTATTGATTGTGTGAAAGATGTGACAGGAACAGTAGTGGATTCGGTTGTTTCGATCTCTGCAGCAACAGTAGTTTCGAGTGTTGTGATTGTTGCATTAATGTCAAGTGTCGTTGGGATAGTTGTAGCAGTGTCAAGGAGTGTGGTTTCAGTTGTAGCAGTGTCAAGGAGTGGTGTTTCAGTTGTAGCAGTGTCAAGGAGTGTGGTTTCAGTTGTAGCAGTGTCAAGGAGTGTGGTTTCAGTTGTAACAGTGTCGAGGAGTGTTGTTTCAGTTGTAGCAGTGTCGAGGAGTGTGGTTTCAGTTGTAGCAGTGTCGAAGAGAGGGGTTACAGTTGTGGCAGTGTCGAGCAGTGTGGTTGCAGTTGTAGCAGTGCCAAGAAGTGTTGTTTCAGTTGTAGTAGTGTCAAGTAGTGTGGTTTCAGTTGTAGCAGTGTCAAGTAGTGTGGTTTCAGTTGTAGCAGTGTCAAGTAGTGTGGTTTCAGTTGTAGCAGTGTCATTGAGAGTGGTTTCAGATGTAGCATCAACTTCTTCCACTTCAGTTACGTCTTCTATTGATTGTGTGAAAGATGTGACAGGAACAGTAGTGGATTCGGTTGTTTCGATCTCTGCAGCAACAGTAGTTTCGAGTGTTGTGATTGTTGCATTAATGTCAAGTGTCGTTGGGATAGTTGTAGCAGTGTCGAGATGTGTGGTTTCAGTTGTAGCAGTGTCAAGGAGTGTGGTTTCAGTTGTAGCAGTTTCGAGGAGTGTGGTTTCAGTTGTAACAGTGTCGAAGAGTGTGGTTTCAGTTGTAGCAGTGTCGAAGAGAGTGGTTACAGTTGTAGCAGTGTCAAGCAGTGTGGTTTCAGTTGTAGCAGTGTCGAGAAGTGTGGTTTTAGTTGTCGCAGTGTCGAGAAGTGTGGTTTCAGTTGTAGCAGTGTCAAGTAGTGTGGTTTCAGTTGTAGCAGTGTCATTGAGAGTGGTTTCAGATGTATCATCAACTTTTTCCACTTCAGTTACGTCTTCTATTGATGGTGTGAAAGATGTGATAGGAACAGTTGTGAATTCGGTTGTTTCGATCTCTTCAGCAACAGTAGTTTCGAGTGTTGTGATTGTTGCATTAATGTCAAGTGTCGTTGGGATAGTTGTAGCAGTGTCGAGATGTGTGGTTTCAGTTGTAGCAGTGTCAAGGAGTGTGGTTTCAGTTGTAGCAGTGTCGAGGAGTGTGGTTTCAGTTGTAGCAGTGTCAAGCAGTGTGGTTTCAGTTGTAGCAGTGTCGAGAAGTGTGGTTTTAGTTGTCGCAGTGTCGAGCAGTGTGGTTTCAGTTGTAGCAGTGTCGAGAAGTGTGGTTTTAGTTGTCGCAGTGTCGAGAAGTGTGGTTTCAGTTGTAGCAGTGTCAAGTAGTGTGGTTTCAGTTGTAACAGTGTCATTGAGAGTGGTTTCAGATGTATCATCAACTTCTTCCACTTCAGTTACGTCTTCTATTGATGGTGTGAAAGATGTGATAGGAACAGTAGTGAATTCGGTTTTTTCGATCTCTGCAGCAACAGTAGTTTCGAGTGTTGTGATTGTTGCATTAATGTCAAGTGTCGTTGGGATAGTTGTAGCAGTGTCGAGATGTGTGGTTTCAGTTGTAGCAGTGTCGAGGAGTGTGGTTTCAGTTGTAGCAGTGTCGAAGAGAGTGGTTACAGTTGTAGCAGTGTCAAGCAGTGTGGTTTCAGTTGTAGCAGTGTCGAGAAGTGTGGTTTTAGTTGTCGCAGTGTCGAGCAGTGTGGTTTCAGTTGTAGCAGTGTCAAGGAGTGGTGTTTCAGTTGTAGCAGTGTCAAGGAGTGTGGTTTCAGTTGTAGCAGTGTCAAGGAGTGTGGTTTCAGTTGTAACAGTGTCGAGGAGTGTTGTTTCAGTTGTAGCAGTGTCGAGGAGTGTGGTTTCAGTTGTAGCAGTGTCGAAGAGAGGGGTTACAGTTGTGGCAGTGTCGAGCAGTGTGGTTGCAGTTGTAGCAGTGCCAAGAAGTGTGGTTTCAGTTGTAGCAGTGTCAAGGAGTGTGGTTTCGGTTGTAACAGTGTCGAGGAGTGTGGTTTCAGTTGTAGCAGTGTCAAGAAGTGTGGTTTCAGTTGTAGCAGTGTCAAGGAGTGTGGTTTCGGTTGTAGCAGTGTCAAGAAGTGTGGTTTCAGTTGTAGCAGTGTCAAGGAGTGTGGTTGCAGTTGTAGCAGTGTCAAGTAGTGTGGTTTCAGTTGTAGCAGTGTCGAAGAGAGTGGTTACAGTTGTAGCAGTGTCAAGGAGTGGTGTTTCAGTTGTAACAGTGTCAAGAAGTGTGGTTTCAGTTGTAGCAGTGTCAAAGAGTGTGGTTTCGGTTGTAACAGTGTCGAGGAGTGTGCTTTCAGTTGTAGCAGTGTCAAGTAGTGTGGTTTCAGTTGTAGCAGTGTCGAAGAGTGTGGTTTCAGTTGTCGCAGTGTCGAGCAGTGTGGTTTCAGTTGTAGCAGTGTCAAGCAGTGTGGTTTCAGTTGTAGCAGTGTCAAGTAGTGTGGTTTCAGTTGTAGCAGTGTCAAGGAGTGGTGTTTCAGTTGTAGCAGTGTCAAGGAGTGTGGTTTCAGTTGTAGCAGTGTCGAGGAGTGTTGTTTCAGTTGTAGCAGTGTCGAGGAGTGTGGTTTCAGTTGTAGCAGTGTCGAAGAGAGGGGTTACAGTTGTGGCAGTGTCGAGCAGTGTGGTTGCAGTTGTAGCAGTGCCAAGAAGTGTGGTTTCAGTTGTAGCAGTGTCAAGGAGTGTGGTTTCGGTTGTAACAGTGTCGAGGAGTGTGGTTTCAGTTGTAGCAGTGTCAAGAAGTGTGGTTTCAGTTGTAGCAGTGTCAAGGAGTGTGGTTTCGGTTGTAGCAGTGTCAAGAAGTGTGGTTTCAGTTGTAGCAGTGTCAAGGAGTGTGGTTGCAGTTGTAGCAGTGTCAAGTAGTGTGGTTTCAGTTGTAGCAGTGTCGAAGAGAGTGGTTACAGTTGTAGCAGTGTCAAGGAGTGGTGTTTCAGTTGTAGCAGTGTCAAGAAGTGTGGTTTCAGTTGTAGCAGTGTCAAAGAGTGTGGTTTCGGTTGTAACAGTGTCGAGGAGTGTGCTTTCAGTTGTAGCAGTGTCAAGTAGTGTGGTTTCAGTTGTAGCAGTGTCGAAGAGTGTGGTTTCAGTTGTCGCAGTGTCGAGCAGTGTGGTTTCAGTTGTAGCAGTGTCAAGCAGTGTGGTTTCAGTTGTAGCAGTGTCAAGTAGTGTGGTTTCAGTTGTAGCAGTGTCAAGGAGTGGTGTTTCAGTTGTAGCAGTGTCAAGGAGTGTGGTTTCAGTTGTAGCAGTGTCAAGGAGTGTGGTTTCAGTTGTAACAGTGTCGAGGAGTGTTGTTTCAGTTGTAGCAGTGTCGAGGAGTGTGGTTTCAGTTGTAGCAGTGTCGAAGAGAGGGGTTACAGTTGTGGCAGTGTCGAGCAGTGTGGTTGCAGTTGTAGCAGTGCCAAGAAGTGTTGTTTCAGTTGTAGTAGTGTCAAGTAGTGTGGTTTCAGTTGTAGCAGTGTCAAGTAGTGTGGTTTCAGTTGTAGCAGTGTCAAGTAGTGTGGTTTCAGTTGTAGCAGTGTCATTGAGAGTGGTTTCAGATGTAGCATCAACTTCTTCCACTTCAGTTACGTCTTCTATTGATTGTGTGAAAGATGTGACAGGAACAGTAGTGGATTCGGTTGTTTCGATCTCTGCAGCAACAGTAGTTTCGAGTGTTGTGATTGTTGCATTAATGTCAAGTGTCGTTGGGATAGTTGTAGCAGTGTCAAGGAGTGTGGTTTCAGTTGTAACAGTGTCAAGGAGTGGTGTATCAGTTGTAGCAGTGTCGGAGAGAGTTGTTTCAGTTGTAGCAGTGTCAAGCAGTGTGGTTGTAATTGTAGCAGTGTCAAGGAGTGGTGTTTCAGTTGTAGCAGTGTCAAGTAGTGTGGTTTCAGTTGTAGCAGTGTCAAGTAGTGTGGTTTCAGTTGTAGCAGTGTCAAGTAGTGTGGTTTCAGTTGTAGCAGTGTCGAAGAGAGTGGTTTCAGATGTAACATCAACTTCTTCCACTTCAGTTACGTCTTCTATTGATGGTGTGAAAGATGTGATAGGAACAGTAGTGGATTCGGTTGTTTCGTTCTCTGCAGCAACAGTAGTTTCGAGTGTTGTGATTGTTGCATTAATGTCAAGTGAAGTTGGAATAGTTGTCGCAGTGTCAAGGAGTGTGGATTCAGTTGTAACAGTGTCAAGGAGTGGTGTTTTAGTTGTAGCAGTGTCGAGAAGTGTGGATTCAGTTGTAACAGTGTCGAGAAGTGTGGTTGCAGTTGTAGCAGTGTCAAGTAGTGTGGTTCCAGTTGTAGCAGTGTCAAGGAGTGGTGTTTCAGTTGTAGCAGTGTCGAAGAGAGTGGTTACAGTTGTAGCAGTGTCAAGGAGTGGTGTTTCAGTTGTAGCAGTGTCAAGAAGTGTGGTTTCAGTTGTAGCAGTGTCAAGGAGTGTGGTTTCGGTTGTAACAGTGTCGAGGAGTGTGGTTTCAGTTGTAGCAGTGTCAAGTAGTGTGGTTTCAGTTGTAGCAGTGTCGAAGAGTGTGGTTTCAGTTGTCGCAGTGTCGAGCAGTGTGGTTTCAGTTGTAGCAGTGTCAATTAGTGTGGTTTCAGTTGTAGCAGTGTCGAAGAGAGTGGTTTCAGTTGTAACATCAACTTCTTCCACTTTAGTTACGTCTTCTATTGATGGTGTGAAAGATGTGATAGGAACAGTAGTGAATTCGGTTGTTTCGATCTCTTCAGCAACAGTAGTTTCGAGTGTTGTGATTGTTGCATTAATGTCAAGTGTCGTTGGGATAGTTGTAGCAGTGTCGAGATGTGTGGTTTCAATTGTAGCAGTGTCAAGGAGTGTGGTTTCAGTTGTAGCAGTGTCGAGGAGCGTGGTTTCAGTTGTAACAGTGTCGAAGAGTGTGGTTTCAGTTGTAGCAGTGTCGAAGAGAGGGGTTACAGTTGTAGCAGTGTCAAGCAATGTGGTTTCAGTTGTCGCAGTGTCGAGCAGTGTGGTTTCAGTTTTAGCCGTGTCAAGGAGTGTGGTTTCAGTTGTCGCAGTGTCGAGCAGTGTGGTTTCAGTTGTAGCAGTGTCAAGTAGTGTGGTTTCAGTTGTAGCAGTGTCAAGTAGTGTGGTTTCAGTTGTAGCAGTGTCAAGTAGTGTGGTTTCAGTTGTAGCAGTGTCAAGTAGTGTGGTTTCAGTTGTAGCAGTGTCAAGTAGCGTGGTTTCAGTTGTAGCAGTGTCAAGTAGTGTGGTTTCAGTTGTAGCAGTGTCATAGAGAGTGGTTTCAGATGTAGCATCAACTTCTTCCACTTCAGTTACGTCTTCTATTGATGGTGTGAAAGATGTGATAGGAACAGTAGTGAATTCGGTTGTTTCGATCTCTTCAGCAACAGTAGTTTCGAGTGTTGTGATTGTTGCATTAATGTCAAGTGTCGTTGGGATAGTAGTAGCAGTGTCAAGGAGTGTGGTTTCAGTTGTAACAGTGTCAAGGAGTGGTGTTTCAGTTGTAGCAGTGTCGAAGAGAGTTGTTTCAGTTGTAGCAGTGTCGAGAAGTGTGGTTCCAGTTGTAGCAGTGTCGAGAAGTGTGGTTGCAGTTGTAGCAGTGTCAAGTAGTGTGGTTCCAGTTGTAGCAGTGTCAAGGAGTGGTGTTTCAGTTGTAGCAGTGTCGAAAAGTGTGGTTTCAGTTGTAGCAGTGTCGAAGAGAGTGGTTACAGTTGTAGCAGTGTCAAGGAGTGGTGTTTCAGTTGTAGCAGTGTCAAGGAGTGTGGTTTGGGTTGTAACAGTGTCGACGAGTGTGGTTTCAGTTGTAGCAGTGTCAAGAAGTGTGGTTTCAGTTGTAGCAGTGTCAAGGAGTGTTGTTTCAGTTGTAACAGTGTCGAGGAGTGTGGTTTCAGTTGTAGCAGTGTCAAGTAGTGTGGTTTCAGTTGTAGCAGTGTCGAAAAGTGTGATTTCAGTTGTCGCAGTGTCGAGCAGTGTGGTTTCAGTTGTAGCAGTGTCAAGTAGTGTGGTTTCAGTTGTAGCAGTGTCGAAGAGAGTGGTTTCAGTTGTAACATCAACTTCTTCCACTTCAGTTACGTCTTCTATTGATGGTGTGAAAGATGTGATAGGAACAGTAGTGAATTCGGTTGTTTCGATCTCTTCAGCAACAGTAGTTTCGAGTGTTGTGATTGTTGCATTAATGTCAAGTGTCGTTGGGATAGTAGTAGCAGTGTCAAGGAGTGTGGTTTCAGTTGTAACAGTGTCAAGGAGTGGTGTTTCAGTTGTAGCAGTGTCGAAGAGAGTTGTTTTAGTTGTTGCAGTGTCGAAGAGAGTGGTTACAGTTGTAGCAGTGTCAAGGAGTGGTGTTTCAGTTGTAGCAGTGTCAAGGAGTGTGGTTTCAGTTGTAGCAGTGTCAAGGAGTGTGGTTTCGGTTGTAACAGTGTCGAGGAGTGTGGTTTCAGTTGTAGCAGTGTCAAGTAGTGTGGTTTCAGTTGTAGCAGTGTCGAAGAGTGTGGTTTCAGTTGTCGCAGTGTCGAGCAGTGTGGTTTCAGTTGTAGCAGTGTCAAGTAGTGTGGTTTCAGTTGTAGCAGTGTCGAAGAGTGTGGTTTCAGTTGTCGCAGTGTCGAGCAGTGTGGTTTCAGTTGTAGCAGTGTCAAGTAGTGTGGTTTCAGTTGTAGCAGTGTCAAGTAGTGTGGTTTCAGTTGTAGCAGTGTCAAGTAGTGTGGTTTCAGTTGTAGCAGTGTCAAGTAGTGTGGTTTCAGTTGTAGCAGTGTCAAGTAGCGTGGTTTCAGTTGTAGCAGTGTCAAGTAGTGTGGTTTCAGTTGTAGCAGTGTCATAGAGAGTGGTTTCAGATGTAGCATCAACTTCTTCCACTTCAGTTACGTCTTCTATTGATGGTGTGAAAGATGTGATAGGAACAGTAGTGAATTCGGTTGTTTCGATCTCTTCAGCAACAGTAGTTTCGAGTGTTGTGATTGTTGCATTAATGTCAAGTGTCGTTGGGATAGTAGTAGCAGTGTCAAGGAGTGTGGTTTCAGTTGTAACAGTGTCAAGGAGTGGTGTTTCAGTTGTAGCAGTGTCGAAGAGAGTTGTTTTAGTTGTAGCAGTGTCGAAGAGAGTGGTTACAGTTGTAGCAGTGTCAAGGAGTGGTGTTTCAGTTGTAGCAGTGTCAAGGAGTGTGGTTTCAGTTGTAGCAGTTTCAAGGAGTGTGGTTTCGGTTGTAACAGTGTCGAGGAGTGTGGTTTCAGTTGTAGCAGTGTCAAGTAGTGTGGTTTCAGTTGTAGCAGTGTCAAGGAGTGTTGTTTCAGTTGTAACAGTGTCGAGCAGTGTGGTTTCAGTTGTAGCAGTGTCAAGTAGTGTGGTTTCAGTTGTAGCAGTGTCGAAGAGTGTGGTTTCAGTTGTCGCAGTGTCGAGCAGTGTGGTTTCAGTTGTAGCAGTGTCAAGTAGTGTGGTTTCAGTTGTAGCAGTGTCAAGTAGTGTGGTTTCAGTTGTAGCAGTGTCAAGTAGTGTGGTTTCAGTTGTAGCAGTGTCAAGTAGTGTGGTTTCAGTTGTAGCAGTGTCAAGTAGCGTGGTTTCAGTTGTAGCATTGTCAAGTAGTGTGGTTTCAGTTGTAGCAGTGTCATAGAGAGTGGTTTCAGATGTAGCATCAACTTCTTCCACTTCAGTTACGTCTTCTATTGATGGTGTGAAAGATGTGATAGGAACAGTAGTGAATTCGGTTGTTTCGATCTCTTCAGCAACAGTAGTTTCGAGTGTTGTGATTGTTGCATTAATGTCAAGTGTCGTTGGGATAGTAGTAGCAGTGTCAAGGAGTGTGGTTTCAGTTGTAACAGTGTCAAGGAGTGGTGTTTCAGTTGTAGCAGTGTCGAAGAGAGTTGTTTCAGTTGTAGCAGTGTCGAGAAGTGTGGTTCCAGTTGTAGCAGTGTCGAGAAGTGTGGTTGCAGTTGTAGCAGTGTCAAGTAGTGTGGTTCCAGTTGTAGCAGTGTCAAGGAGTGGTGTTTCAGTTGTAGCAGTGTCGAAAAGTGTGGTTTCAGTTGTAGCAGTGTCGAAGAGAGTGGTTACAGTTGTAGCAGTGTCAAGGAGTGGTGTTTCAGTTGTAGCAGTGTCAAGGAGTGTGGTTTGGGTTGTAACAGTGTCGACGAGTGTGGTTTCAGTTGTAGCAGTGTCAAGAAGTGTGGTTTCAGTTGTAGCAGTGTCAAGGAGTGTTGTTTCAGTTGTAACAGTGTCGAGGAGTGTGGTTTCAGTTGTAGCAGTGTCAAGTAGTGTGGTTTCAGTTGTAGCAGTGTCGAAGAGTGTGATTTCAGTTGTCGCAGTGTCGAGCAGTGTGGTTTCAGTTGTAGCAGTGTCAAGTAGTGTGGTTTCAGTTGTAGCAGTGTCGAAGAGAGTGGTTTCAGTTGTAACATCAACTTCTTCCACTTCAGTTACGTCTTCTATTGATGGTGTGAAAGATGTGATAGGAACAGTAGTGAATTCGGTTGTTTCGATCTCTTCAGCAACAGTAGTTTCGAGTGTTGTGATTGTTGCATTAATGTCAAGTGTCGTTGGGATAGTAGTAGCAGTGTCAAGGAGTGTGGTTTCAGTTGTAACAGTGTCAAGGAGTGGTGTTTCAGTTGTAGCAGTGTCGAAGAGAGTTGTTTTAGTTGTAGCAGTGTCGAAGAGAGTGGTTACAGTTGTAGCAGTGTCAAGGAGTGGTGTTTCAGTTGTAGCAGTGTCAAGGAGTGTGGTTTCAGTTGTAGCAGTGTCAAGGAGTGTGGTTTCGGTTGTAACAGTGTCGAGGAGTGTGGTTTCAGTTGTAGCAGTGTCAAGTAGTGTGGTTTCAGTTGTAGCAGTGTCGAAGAGTGTGGTTTCAGTTGTCGCAGTGTCGAGCAGTGTGGTTTCAGTTGTAGCAGTGTCAATTAGTGTGGTTTCAGTTGTAGCAGTGTCGAAGAGAGTGGTTTCAGTTGTAACATCAACTTCTTCCACTTTAGTTACGTCTTCTATTGATGGTGTGAAAGATGTGATAGGAACAGTAGTGAATTCGGTTGTTTCGATCTCTTCAGCAACAGTAGTTTCGAGTGTTGTGATTGTTGCATTAATGTCAAGTGTCGTTGGGATAGTTGTAGCAGTGTCGAGATGTGTGATTTCAGTTGTAGCAGTGTCAAGGAGTGTGGTTTCAGTTGTAGCAGTGTCGAGGAGCGTGGTTTCAGTTGTAACAGTGTCGAAGAGTGTGGTTTCAGTTGTAGCAGTGTCGAAGAGAGGGGTTACAGTTGTAGCAGTGTCAAGCAATGTGGTTTCAGTTGTCGCAGTGTCGAGCAGTGTGGTTTCAGTTTTAGCAGTGTCAACGAGTGTGGTTTCAGTTGTCGCAGTGTCAAGTAGTGTGGTTTCAGTTGTAGCAGTGTCAAGTAGTGTGGTTTCAGTTGTAGCAGTGTCAAGTAGTGTGGTTTCAGTTGTAGCAGTGTCAAGTAGCGTGGTTTCAGTTGTAGCAGTGTCAAGTAGTGTGGTTTCAGTTGTAGCAGTGTCATAGAGAGTGGTTTCAGATGTAGCATCAACTTCTTCCACTTCAGTTACGTCTTCTATTGATGGTGTGAAAGATGTGATAGGAACAGTAGTGAATTCGGTTGTTTCGATCTCTTCAGCAACAGTAGTTTCGAGTGTTGTGATTGTTGCATTAATGTCAAGTGTCGTTGGGATAGTAGTAGCAGTGTCAAGGAGTGTGGTTTCAGTTGTAACAGTGTCAAGGAGTGGTGTTTCAGTTGTAGCAGTGTCGAAGAGAGTTGTTTCAGTTGTAGCAGTGTCGAGAAGTGTGGTTCCAGTTGTAGCAGTGTCGAGAAGTGTGGTTGCAGTTGTAGCAGTGTCAAGTAGTGTGGTTCCAGTTGTAGCAGTGTCAAGGAGTGGTGTTTCAGTTGTAGCAGTGTCGAAAAGTGTGGTTTCAGTTGTAGCAGTGTCGAAGAGAGTGGTTACAGTTGTAGCAGTGTCAAGGAGTGGTGTTTCAGTTGTAGCAGTGTCAAGGAGTGTGGTTTGGGTTGTAACAGTGTCGACGAGTGTGGTTTCAGTTGTAGCAGTGTCAAGAAGTGTGGTTTCAGTTGTAGCAGTGTCAAGGAGTGTTGTTTCAGTTGTAACAGTGTCGAGGAGTGTGGTTTCAGTTGTAGCAGTGTCAAGTAGTGTGGTTTCAGTTGTAGCAGTGTCGAAGAGTGTGATTTCAGTTGTCGCAGTGTCGAGCAGTGTGGTTTCAGTTGTTACAGTGTCAAGTAGTGTGGTTTCAGTTGTAGCAGTGTCGAAGAGAGTGGTTTCAGTTGTAACATCAACTTCTTCCACTTCAGTTACGTCTTCTATTGATGGTGTGAAAGATGTGATAGGAACAGTAGTGAATTCGGTTGTTTCGATCTCTTCAGCAACAGTAGTTTCGAGTGTTGTGATTGTTGCATTAATGTCAAGTGTCGTTGGGATAGTAGTAGCAGTGTCAAGGAGTGTGGTTTCAGTTGTAACAGTGTCAAGGAGTGGTGTTTCAGTTGTAGCAGTGTCGAAGAGAGTTGTTTTAGTTGTAGCAGTGTCGAAGAGAGTGGTTACAGTTGTAGCAGTGTCAAGGAGTGGTGTTTCAGTTGTAGCAGTGTCAAGGAGTGTGGTTTCAGTTGTAGCAGTGTCGAGAAGTATGGTTGCAGTTGTAGCAGTGTCAAGTAGTGTGGTTCCAGTTGTAGCAGTGTCAAGGAGTGGTGTTTCAGTTGTAGCAGAGTCGAAAAGTGTGGTTTCAGTTGTAGCAGTGTCGAAGAGAGTGGTTACAGTTGTAGCAGTGTCAAGGAGTGGTGTTTCAGTTGTAGCAGTGTCAAGAAGTGTGGTTTCAGTTGTAGCAGTGTCAAGCAATGTGGTTTCAGTTGTAGCAGTGTCGAGAAGTGTGGTTTCAGTTGTCGCAGTGTCGAGCAGTGTGGTTTCAGTTGTAGCAGTGTCAAGGAATGGTGTTTCAGTTGTAGCAGTGTCAAGGAGTATGGTTTCAGTTGTAGCAGTGTCAAGGAGTGTGGTGTCGGTTGTAACAGTGTCGAGGAGTGTGGTTTCAGTTGTAGCAGTGTCAAGTAGTGTGGTTTCAGTTGTAGCAGTGTCGAAGAGTGTGGTTTCAGTTGTCGCAGTGTCGAGCAATGTGGTTTCAGTTGTAGCAGTGTCAAAGAGTGGTGTTTCGGTTGTAACAGTGGAGAGGAGTGTGGTTTCAGTTGTAGCAGTGTCGAAGAGAGTGGTTTCAGTTGTAACATCAACTTCTTCCACTTCAGTTACTTCTTCTATTGATGGTGTGAAAGATGTGACAGGAACAGTAGTGGATTCGATTGTTTCGATCTCTGCAGCAACAGTAGTTTCGAGTGTTGTGATTGTTGCATTAATGTCAAGTGTCGTTGGGATAGTTGTAGCAGTGTCGAAATGTGTGGTTTCAGTTGTAGCAGTGTCAAGTAGTGTGGTTTCAGTTGTAGCAGTGTCAAAGAGAGTGGTTACAGTTGTAGCAGTGTCAAGGAGTGGTGTTTCAGTTGAAGCAGTGTCAAGGAGTGTGGTTTCGGTTGTAACAGTGTCGAGGAGTGTGGTTTCAGTTGTAGCAGTGTCAAGTAGTGTGGTTTCAGTTGTAGCAGTGTCGAAGAGTGTGGTTTCAGTTGTCGCAGTGTCAAGCAGTGTGGTTTCAGTTGTAGCAGTGTCAATTAGTGTGGTTTCAGTTGTAGCAGTGTCGAAGAGAGTGGTTTCAGTTGTAACATCAACTTCTTCCACTTCAGTTACGTCTTCTATTGATGGTGTGAAAGATATGATAGGAACAGTAGTGAATTCGGTTGTTTCGATCACTGCAGCAACAGTAGTTTCGAGTGTTGTGATTGTTGCATTAATGTCAAGTGTCGTTGGGATAGTTGTAGCAGTGTCAAAGAGTGTGGTTTCAGTTGTAACAGTGTCAAGGAGTGGTGTTTCAGTTGTAGCAGTGTCAAAGAGAGTGGTTTCAGTTGTAGCAGTGTCAAAGAGAGTGGTTTCAGTTGTAGCAGTGTCGAAGAGAGTTGTTTCAGTTGTAGCAGTGTCATGCAATGTGGTTTCAGTTGTAGCAGTGTCGAGAAGTGTGGTTTCAGTTGTAGCAGTGTCGAGAAGTGTGGTTGCAGTTGTAGCAGCGTCAAGTAGTGTGGTTCCAGTTGAAGCAGTGTCAAGGAGTGGTGTTTCAGTTGTTGCAGTGTCGAAGAGAGTGGTTACAGTTGTAGCAGTGTCAAGGAGTGGTGTTTCAGTTGTAGCAGTGTCAAGGAGTGTGGTTTCAGTTGTAGCAGTGTCAAGTAGTGGTGTTTCAGTTGTAGCAGTGTCAAGAAGTGTGGTTTCAGTTGTAGCAGTGTAAAGCAATGTGGTTTCAGTTGTAGCAGTGTCGAGAAGTGTGGTTTCAGTTGTCGCAGTGTCGAGCAGTGTGGTTTCAGTTGTAGCAGTGTCAAGGAGTGGTGTTTCAGTTGTAGCAGTGTCAAGGAGTGTGGTTTCAGTTGTAGCAGTGTCAAGGAGTGTGGTGTCGGTTGTAACAGTGTCGAGGAGTGTGGTTTCAGTTGTAGCAGTGTCAAGTAGTGTGGTTTCAGTTGTAGCAGTGTCGAAGAGTGTGGTTTCAGTTGTCGCAGTGTCGAGCAGTGTGGTTTCAGTTGTAGCAGTGTCAAAGAGTGTGGTTTCAGTTGTAGCAGTGTCAAGTAGTGTGGTTTCAGTTGTAGCAGTGTCGAAGAGTGTGGTTTCAGTTGTAGCAGTGTCGAGATGTGTGGTTTCAGTTGTAGCTGTGTCAAGGAGTGTGGTTTCAGTTGTAGAAGTGTCGAGGAGTGTGGTTTCAGTTGTAACAGTGTCGAAGAGTGTGGTTTCAGTTGTAGCAGTGTCGAAGAGAGTGGTTACAGTTGTAGCAGTTTGAAGCAGTGTGGCTTCAGTTGTAGCAGTGTCGAGAAGTGTGGTTTTAGTTCTCGCAGTGTCGAGAAGTGTGGTTTCAGTTGTAGCAAAGTCAAGTAGTGTGGTTTCAGTTATAGCAGTGTCATTGAGAGTGGTTTCAGATGTATCATCAACTTCTTCCACTTCAGTTACTTCTTCTATTGATGGTGTGAAAGATGTGATAGGAACAGTAATGGATTCGGTTGTTTCGATCTCTGCAGCAACAGTAGTTTCGAGTGTTGTGATTGTTGCATTAATGTCAAGTGTCGTTGGGATAGTTGTAGCAGTATCGAAATGTGTGGTTTCAGTTGTAGCAGTGTCAAGTAGTGTGGTTTCAGTTGTAGCAGTGTCAAAGAGAGTGGTTTCAGATGTAGCATCAACTTCTTCCACTTCAGTTACGTCTTCTATTGATGGTGTGAGAGATGTGATAGGAACAGTAGTGAATTCGGTTGTTTCGATCTCTGCAGCAACAGTAGTTTCGAGTGTTGTGATTGTTGCATTAATGTCAAGTGTCGTTGGGGTAGTTGTAGCAGTGTCGAGATGTGTGGTTTCAGTTGTAGCAGTGTCAAGTAGTGTGGTTTCAGTTGTAGCAGTGTCAAGGAGTGTGGTTTCAGTTGTAGCAGTGTCAAGTAGTGGTGTTTCAGTTGTAGCAGTGTCAAGGAGTGTAGCTTCAGTTGTAGCAGTGTCAAGGAGTGTGGCTTCAGTTGTAGCAGTGTCGAAGAGAGTTGTTTCAGTTGTAGCAGTGTCAAGCAGTGTGGTTTCAGTTGTAGCAGTGTCGAGAAGTGTGGTTTCAGTTGTCGCAGTGTCGAGTAGTGTGGTTTCAGATGTAGCAGTGTCAAGGGGTGTAGTTTCAGTTGTAGCAGTGTCAAGTAGTGGTGTTTCAGTTGTAGCAGTGTCAAGAAGTGTGGTTTCAGTTGTAGCAGTGTAAAGCAATGTGGTTTCAGTTGTAGCAGTGTCGAGAAGTGTGGTTTCAGTTGTCGCAGTGTCGAGCAGTGTGGTTTCAGTTGTAGCAGTGTCAAGGACTGGTGTTTCAGTTGTAGCAGTGTCGAGGAGTGTGGTTTCAGTTGTAGCAGTGTCAAGTAGTGTGGTTTCAGTTGTAGCAGTGTCGAAGAGTGTGGTTTCAGTTGTCGCAGTGTCGAGCAGTGTGGTTTCAGTTGTAGCAGTGTCGAAGAGTGTGGTTTCAGTTGTCGCAGTTTCGAGCAGTGTGGTTTCAGTTGTAGCAGTGTCAAGTAGTGTGGTTTCAGTTGTCGCAGTGTCGACGAGTGTGGTTTCTGTTGTAGCAGTGCCAAGAAGTGGTGTTTCAGTTGTAGTAGTGTCAAGTAGTGTGGTTTCAGTTGTTGCAGTGTCAAGTAGTGTGGTTTCAGTTGTAGCAGTGTCAAGAAGTGTGATTTCAGTTGTAGCAGTGTCAAGTAGTGTGGTTTCAGTTGTAGCAGTGTCATAGAGAGTGGTTTCAGATGTAGCATCAACTTCTTCCACTTCAGTTACGTCTTCTATTGATGGTGTGAAAGATGTGATAGGAACAGTAGTGAATTCGGTTGTTTCGATCTCTGCAGCAACAGTAGTTTCGAGTGTTGTGATTGTTGCATTAATGTCAAGTGTCGTTGGGATAGTTGTAGCAGTGTCGAGATGTGTGGTTTCAGTTGTAACAGTGTCAAGGAGTGGTGTTTCAGTTGTAGCAGTGTCGAAGAGAGTTGTTTCAGTTGTTGCAGTGTCAAGGAGTGGTGTTTCAGTTGTAGCAGTGTCAAGGAGTGTGGTTTCAGTTGTAGCAGTGTCAAGTAGTGGTGTTTCAGTTGTAGCAGTGTCAAGAAGTGTGGTTTCAGTTGTAGCAGTGTCAAGCAATGTGGTTTCAGTTGTAGCAGTGTCGAGAAGTGTGGTTTCAGATGTAGCAGTGTCAAGGAGTGGTGTTTCAGTTGTAGCAGTGTCAAGGAGTGTGGTTTCAGTTGTAGCAGTGTCAAGGAGTGTGGTGTCGGTTGTAACAGTGTCGAGGAGTGTGGTTTCAGTTGTAGCAGTATCAAGTAGTGTGGTTTCAGTTGTAGCAGTGTCGAAGAGTGTGGTTTCAGTTGTCGCAGTGTCGAGCAGTGTGGTTTCAGTTGTAGCAGTGTCAAAGAGTGGTGTTTCGGTTGTAACAGTGGAGAGGAGTGTGGTTTCAGTTGTAGCAGTGTCGAAGAGAGTGGTTTCAGTTGTAACATCAACTTCTTCCACTTCAGTTACTTCTTCTATTGATGGTGTGAAAGATGTGACAGGAACAGTAGTGGATTCGGTTGTTTCGATCTCTGCAGCAACAGTAGTTTCGAGTGTTGTGATTTTTGCATTAATGTCAAGTGTCGTTGGGATAGTTGTAGCAGTGTCGAAATGTGTGGTTTCAGTTGTAGCAGTGTCAAGTAGTGTGGTTTCAGTTGTAGCAGTGTCAAAGAGAGTGGTTTCAGATGTAGCATCAACTTCTTCCACTTCAGTTACGTCTTCTATTGATGGTGTGAAAGATGTGATAGGAACAGTAGTGAATTCGGTTGTTTCGATCTCTGCAGCAACAGTAGTTTCGAGTGTTGTGATTGTTGCATTAATGTCAAGTGTCGTTGGGGTAGTTGTAGCAGTGTCGAGATGTGTGGTTTCAGTTGTAGCAGTGTCAAGTAGTGTGGTTTCAGTTGTAGCAGTGTCAAGGAGTGTGGTTTCAGTTGTAGCAGTGTCAAGTAGTGGTGTTTCAGTTGTAGCAGTGTCAAGGAGTGTGGCTTCAGTTGTAGCAGTGTCAAGGAGTGTGGCTTCAGTTGTAGCAGTGTCGAAGAGAGTTGTTTCAGTTGTAGCAGTGTCAAGCAGTGTGGTTTCAGTTGTAGCAGTGTCGAGAAGTGTGGTTTCAGTTGTCGCAGTGTCGAGTAGTGTGGTTTCAGATGTAGCAGTGTCAAGGAGTGTAGTTTCAGTTGTAGCAGTGTCAAGTAGTGGTGTTTCAGTTGTAGCAGTGTAAAGCAATGTGGTTTCAGTTGTAGCAGTGTCGAGAAGTGTGGTTTCAGTTGTCGCAGTGTCGAGCAGTGTGGTTTCAGTTGTAGCAGTGTCAAGGAGTGGTGTTTCAGTTGTAGCAGTGTCAAGGAGTGTGGTTTCAGTTGTAGCAGTGTCAAGGAGTGTGGTGTCGGTTGTAACAGTGTCAAGGAGTGTGGTTTCAGTTGTAGCAGTGTCAAGTAGTGTGGTTTCAGTTGTAGCAGTGTCGAAGAGTGTGGTTTCAGTTGTCGCAGTGTCGAGCAGTGTGGTTTCAGTTGTAGCAGTGTCAAAGAGTGGTGTTTTGGTTGTAACAGTAGAGAGGAGTGTGGTTTCAGTTGTAGCAGTGTCGAAGAGAGTGGTTTCAGTTGTAACATCAACTTCTTCCACTTCAGTTACTTCTTCTATTGATGGTGTGAAAGATGTGACAGGAACAGTAGTGGATTTTGTTGTTTCGATCTCTGCAGCAACAGTAGTTTCGAGTGTTGTGATTGTTGCATTAATGTCAAGTGTCGTTGGGGTAGTTGTAGCAGTGTCGAGATGTGTGGTTTCAGTTGTAGCAGTGTCAAGTAGTGTGGTTTCAGTTGTAGCAGTGTCAAGGAGTGTGGTTTCAGTTGTAGCAGTGTCAAGTAGTGGTGTTTCAGTTGTAGCAGTGTCAAGGAGTGTGGCCTCAATTGTAGCAGTGTCAAGGAGTGTGGCTTCAGTTGTAGCAGTGTCGAAGAGAGTTGTTTCAGTTGTAGCAGTGTCAAGCAGTGTGGTTTCAGTTGTAGCAGTGTCGAGAAGTGTGGTTTCAGTTGTCGCAGTGTCGAGTAGTGTGGTTTCAGATGTAGCAGTGTCAAGGAGTGTAGTTTCAGTTGTAGCAGTGTCAAGTAGTGGTGTTTCAGTTGTAGCAGTGTCAAGAAGTGTGGTTTCAGTTGTAGCAGTGTAAAGCAATGTGGTTTCAGTTGTAGCAGTGTCGAGAAGTGTGGTTTCAGTTGTCGCAGTGTCGAGCAGTGTGGTTTCAGTTGTAGCAGTGTCAGGGAGTGGTGTTTCAGTTGTAGCAGTGTCAAAGAGTGGTGTTTCGGTTGTAACAGTGGAGAGGAGTGTGGTTTCAGTTGTAGCAGTGTCGAAGAGAGTGGTTTCAGTTGTAACATCAACTTCTTCCACTTCAGTTACTTCTTCTATTGATGGTGTGAAAGATGTGACAGGAACAGTAGTGGATTCGGTTGTTTCGATCTCTGCAGCAACAGTAGTTTCGAGTGTTGTGATTGTTGCATTAATGTCAAGTGTCGTTGGGATAGTTGTAGCAGTGTCGAAATGTGTGGTTTCAGTTGTAGCAGTGTCAAGTAGTGTGGTTTCAGTTGTAGCAGTGTCAAAGAGAGTGGTTTCAGATGTAGCATCAACTTCTTCCACTTCAGTTACGTCTTCTATTGATGGTGTGAAAGATGTGATAGGAACAGTAGTGAATTCGGTTGTTTCGATCTCTGCAGCAACAGTAGTTTCGAGTGTTGTGATTGTTGCATTAATGTCAAGTGTCGTTGGGATAGTTGTAGCAGTGTCGAGATGTGTGGTTTCAGTTGTAGCAGTGTCAAGTAGTGTGGTTTCAGTTGTAGCAGTGTCAAGGAGTGTGGTTTCAGTTGTAGCAGTGTCAAGTAGTGGTGTTTCAGTTGTAGCAGTGTCAAGGAGTGTGGCCTCAATTGTAGCAGTGTCAAGGAGTGTGGCTTCAGTTGTAGCAGTGTCGAAGAGAGTTGTTTCAGTTGTAGCAGTGTCAAGCAGTGTGGTTTCAGTTGTAGCAGTGTCGAGAAGTGTGGTTTCAGTTGTCGCAGTGTCGAGTAGTGTGGTTTCAGATGTAGCAGTGTCAAGGAGTGTAGTTTCAGTTGTAGCAGTGTCAAGTAGTGGTGTTTCAGTTGTAGCAGTGTCAAGAAGTGTGGTTTCAGTTGTAGCAGTGTAAAGCAATGTGGTTTCAGTTGTAGCAGTGTCGAGAAGTGTGGTTTCAGTTGTCGCAGTGTCGAGCAGTGTGGTTTCAGTTGTAGCAGTGTCAAGGAGTGGTGTTTCAGTTGTAGCAGTGTCAAGGAGTGTGGTTTCAGTTGTAGCAGTGTCAATGAGTGTGGTGTCGGTTGTAACAGTGTCGAGGAGTGTGGTTTCAGTTGTAGCAGTGTCAAGTAGTGTGGTTTCAGTTGTAGCAGTGTCGAAGAGTGTGGTTTCAGTTGTCGCAGTGTCGAGCAGTGTGGTTTCAGTTGTAGCAGTGTCAAAGAGTGGTGTTTCGGTTGTAACAGTGGAGAGGAGTGTGGTTTCAGTTGTAGCAGTGTCGAAGAGAGTGGTTTCAGTTGTAACATCAACTTCTTCCACTTCAGTTACGTCTTCTATTGATGGTGTGAAAGATGTGATAGGAACAGTAGTGAATTCGGTTGTTTCGATCTCTTCAGCAACAGTAGTTTCGAGTGTTGTGATTGTTGCATTAATGTCAAGTGTCGTTGGGATAGTTGTGGCAGTGTCGAGATGTGTGGTTTCAGTTGTAGCAGTGTCAAGGAGTGTGGTTTCAGTTGTAGCAGTGTCGAGGAGTGTGGTTTCAGTTGCAACAGTGTCGAAGAGTGTGGTTTCAGTTGTAGCAGTGTCGAAGAGTGTGGTTTCAGTTGTCGCAGTGTCGAGCAGTGTGGTTTCAGTTGTAGCAGTGTCAAGTAGTGTGGTTTCAGTTGTAGCAGTGTCAAAGAGAGTGGTTTCAGATGTAGCATCAACTTCTTCTACTTCAGTTACGTCTTCTATTGATGATGTGAAAGATGTGATAGGAACAGTAGTGGATTCGGTTGTTTCGATCTCTGCAGCAACAGTAGTTTCGAGTGTTGTGATTGTTGCATTAATGTCAAGTGTCGTTGGGATAGTTGTAGCAGTGTCGAGATGTGTGGTTTCAGTTGTAGCAGTGTCAAGTAGTGTGGTTTCAATTGTAGCAGTGTCAAGGAGTGTGGTTTCAGTTGTTGCAGTGTCAAGTAGTGGTGTTTCAGTTGTAGCAGTGTCAAGGAGTGTGGCTTCAGTTGTAGCAGTGTCGAAGAGAGTTGTTTCAGTTGTAGCAGTGTCAAGCAATGTGGTTTCAGTTGTAGCAGTGTCGAGAAGTGTGGTTTCAGTTGTCGCAGTGTCGAGCAGTGTGGTTGCAGTTGTAGCAGTGTCAAGGAGTGGTGTTTCAGTTGTAGCAGTGTCAAGTAGTGTGGTTTCAGTTGGAGCAGTGTCGAGTAGTGTGGTTTCAGTTGTAGCAGTGTCAAGCAGTGTCGTTTTAGTTGTAGCAGTGTCAAAGAGAGTGGTTTCAGATGTAGCATCAACTTCTTCCACTTCAGTTACTTCTTCTATTGATGGTGTGAAAGATGTGACAGGAACAGTAGTGGATTCGGTTGTTTCGATCTCTGCAGCAACAGTAGTTTCGAGTGTTGTGATTGTTGCATTAATGTCAAGTGTCGTTGGGATAGTTGTAGCAGTGTCGAAATGTGTGGTTTCAGTTGTAGCAGTGTCAAGTAGTGTGGTTTCAGTTGTAGCAGTGTCAAAGAGAGTGGTTTCAGATGTAGCATCAACTTCTTCCACTTCAGTTACGTCTTCTATGGATGGTGTGAAAGATGTGATAGGAACAGTAGTGAATTCGGTTGTTTCGATCTCTGCAGCAACAGTAGTTTCGAGTGTTGTGATTGTTGCATTAATGTCAAGTGTCGTTGGGGTAGTTGTAGCAGTGTCGAGATGTGTGGTTTCAGTTGTAGCAGTGTCAATTAGTGTGGTTTCAGTTGTAGCAGTGTCAAGGAGTGTGGTTTCAGTTGTAGCAGTGTCAAGTAGTGGTGTTTCAGTTGTAGCAGTGTCAAGGAGTGTGGCCTCAATTGTAGCAGTGTCAAGGAGTGTGGCTTCAGTTGTAGCAGTGTCGAAGAGAGTTGTTTCAGTTGTAGCAGTGTCAAGCAGTGTGGTTTCAGTTGTAGCAGTGTCGAGAAGTGTGGTTTCAGTTGTTGCAGTGTCGAGTAGTGTGGTTTCAGATGTAGCAGTGTCAAGGAGTGTAGTTTCAGTTGTAGCAGTGTCAAGAAGTGGTGTTTCAGTTGTAGCAGTGTCAAGAAGTGTGGATTCAGTTGTAGCAGTGTAAAGCAATGTGGTTTCAGTTGTAGCAGTGTCGAGAAGTGTGGTTTCAGTTGTCGCAGTGTCGAGCAGTGTGGTTTCAGTTGTAGCAGTGTCAAGGAGTGGTGTTTCAGTTGTAGCAGTGTCAAGGAGTGTGGTTTCAGTTGTAGCAGTGTCAATGAGTGTGGTGTCGGTTGTAACAGTGTCGAGGAGTGTGGTTTCAGTTGTAGCAGTGTCAAGTAGTGTGGTTTCAGTTGTAGCAGTGTCGAAGAGTGTGGTTTCAGTTGTCGCAGTGTCGAGCAGTGTGGTTTCAGTTGTAGCAGTGTCAAAGAGTGGTGTTTCGGTTGTAACAGTGGAGAGGAGTGTGGTTTCAGTTGTAGCAGTGTCGAAGAGAGTGGTTTCAGTTGTAACATCAACTTCTTCCACTTCAGTTACTTCTTCTATTGATGGTGTGAAAGATGTGACAGGAACAGTAGTGGATTCGGTTGTTTCGATCTCTGCAGCAACAGTAGTTTCGAGTGTTGTGATTGTTGCATTAATGTCAGGTGTCGTTGGGATAGTTGTAGCAGTGTCGAAATGTGTGGTTTCAGTTGTAGCAGTGTCAAGTAGTGTGGTTTCAGTTGTAGCAGTGTCAAAGAGAGTGGTTTCAGATGTAGCATCAACTTCTTCCACTTCAGTTACGTCTTCTATTGATGGTGTGAAAGATGTGATAGGAACAGTAGTGAATTCGGTTGTTTCGATCTCTGCAGCAACAGTAGTTTCGAGTGTTGTGATTGTTGCATTAATGTCAAGTGTCGTTGGGGTAGTTGTAGCAGTGTCGAGATGTGTGGTTTCAGTTGTAGCAGTGTCAAGTAGTGTGGTTTCAGTTGTAGCAGTGTCAAGGAGTGTGGCTTCAGTTGTAGCAGTGTCAAGGAGTGTGGCTTCAGTTGTAGCGGTGTCGAAGAGAGTTGTTTCAGTTGTAGCAGTGTCAAGCAGTGTGGTTTCAGTTGTAGCAGTGTCGAGAAGTGTGGTTTCAGTTGTCGCAGTGTCGAGTAGTGTGGTTTCAGATGTAGCAGTGTCAAGGAGTGTGGTTTCAGTTGTAGCAGTGTCAAGGAGTGTGGCTTCAGTTGTAGCAGTGTCGAGAAGTGTGGTTTCAGTTGTCGCAGTGTCGAGTAGTGTGGTTTCAGATGTAGCAGTGTCAAGGAGTGTGGTTTCAGTTGTAGCAGTGTCAAGTAGTGGTGTTTCAGTTGTAGCAGTGTCAAGAAGTGTGGTTTCAGTTGTAGCAGTGTCAAGCAATGTGGTTTTAGTGGTAGCAGTGTCGAGAAGTGTGGTTTCAGTTGTCGCAGTGTCGAGCAGTGTGGTTTCAGTTGTAGCAGTGTCAAGGAGTGGTGTTTCAGTTGTAGCAGTGTCAAGGAGTGTGGTTTCAGTTGTAGCAGTGTCAAGGAGTGTGGTGTCGGTTGTAACAGTGTCGAGGAGTGTGGTTTCAGTTGTAGCAGTGTCAAGTAGTATGGTTTCAGTTGTAGCAGTGTCGAAGAGTGTGGTTTCAGTTGTCGCAGTGTCGAGCAGTGTGGTTTCAGTTGTAGCAGTGTCAAAGAGTGGTGTTTCGGTTGTAAAAGTGGAGAGAAGTGTGGTTTCAAATGTAGCAGTGTCGAAGAGAATGGTTTCAGTTGTAACATCAACTTCTTCCACTTCAGTTACTTCTTCTATTGATGGTGTGAAAGATGTGACAGGAACAGTAGTGGATTCGGTTGTTTCGATCTCTGCAGCAACAGTAGTTTCGAGTGTTGTGATTGTTGCATTAATGTCAAGTGTCGTTGGGATAGTGGTAGCAGTGTCGAAATGTGTGGTTTCAGTTGTAGCAGTGTCAAGTAGTGTGGTTTCAGTTGTAGCAGTGTCGAAGAGAGTTGTTTCAGTTGTAGCAGTGTCAAGCAGTGTGGTTTCAGTTGTAGCAGTGTCGAGAAGTGTGGTTTCAGTTATCGCAGTGTCGAGTAGTGTGGTTTCAGATGTAGCAGTGTCAAGGAGTGTGGTTTCAGTTGTAGCAGTGTCAAGTAGTGGTGTTTCAGTTGTAGCAGTGTCAAGGAGTGTGGCTTCAGTTGTAGCAGTGTCAAGGAGTGTGGCTTCAGTTGTAGCAGTGTCGAAGAGAGTTGTTTCAGTTGTAGCAGTGTCAAGCAGTGTGGTTTCAGTTGTAGCAGTGTCGAGAAGTGTGGTTTCAGTTGTCGGAGTGTCGAGTAGTGTGGTTTCAGATGTAGCAGTGTCAAGGAGTGTGGTTTCAGTTGTAGCAGTGTCAAGTAGTGGTGTTTCAGTTGTAGCAGTGTCAAGAAGTGTGGTTTCAGTTGTAGCAGTGTCAAGCAATGTGGTTTCAGTTGTAGCAGTGTCGAGAAGTGTGGTTTCAGTTGTCGCAGTGTCGAGCAGTGTGGTTTCAGTTGTAGCAGTGTCAAGGAGTGGTGTTTCAGTTGTAGCAGTGTCAAGGAGTGTGGTTTCAGTTGTAGCAGTGTCAAGGAGTGTGGTGTCGGTTGTAACAGTGTCGAGGAGTGTGGTTTCAGTTGTAGCAGTGTCAAGTAGTGTGGTTTCAGTTGTAGCAGTGTCGAAGAGTGTGGTTTCAGTTGTCGCAGTGTCGAGCAGTGTGGTTTCAGTTGTAGCAGTGTCAAAGAGTGGTGTTTCGGTTGTAACAATGGAGAGGAGTGTGGTTTCAAATGTAGCAGTGTCGAAGAGAATGGTTTCAGTTGTAACATCAACTTCTTCCACTTCAGTTACTTCTTCTAATGATGATGTGAAAGATGTGACAGGAACAGTAGTGGATTCGGTTGTTTCGATCTCTGCAGCAACAGTAGTTTCGAGTGTTGTGATTGTTGCATTAATGTCAAGTGTCGTTGGGATAGTTGGAGCAGTGTCGAAATGTGTGGTTTCAGTTGTAGCAGTGTCAAGGAGTGGTGTTTCAGTTGTAGCAGTGTCAAAGAGTGGTGTTTCGGTTGTAACAGTGGAGAGGAGTGTGGTTTCAGTTGTAGCAGTGTCGAAGAGAGTGGTTTCAGTTGTAACATCAACTTCTTCCACTTCAGTTACTTCTTCTATTGATGGTGTGAAAGATGTGACAGGAACAGTAGTGGATTCGGTTGTTTCGATCTCTGCAGCAACAGTAGTTTCGAGTGTTGTGATTGTTGCATTAATGTCAAGTGTCGTTGGGATAGTTGTAGCAGTGTCGAAATGTGTGGTTTCAGTTGTAGCAGTGTCAAGTAGTGTGGTTTCAGTTGTAGCAGTGTCAAAGAGAGTGGTTTCAGATGTAGCATCAACTTCTTCCACTTCAGTTACGTCTTCTATTGATGGTGTGAAAGATGTGATAGGAACAGTAGTGAATTCGGTTGTTTCGATCTCTGCAGCAACAGTAGTTTCGAGTGTTGTGATTGTTGCATTAATGTCAAGTGTCGTTGGGGTAGTTGTAGCAGTGTCGAGATGTGTGGTTTCAGTTGTAGCAGTGTCAAGTAGTGTGGTTTCAGTTGTAGCAGTGTCAAGGAGTGTGGTTTCAGTTGTAGCAGTGTCAAGTACTGGTGTTTCAGTTGTAGCAGTGTCAAGGAGTGTGGCTTCAGTTGTAGCAGTGTCAAGGAGTGTGGCTTCAGTTGTAGCAGTGTCGAAGAGAGTTGTTTCAGTTGTAGCAGTGTCAAGCAGTGTGGTTTCAGTTGTAGCAGTGTCGAGAAAAGTGGTTTCAGTTGTCGCAGTGTCGAGTAGTGTGGTTTCAGATGTAGCAGTGTCAAGGAGTGTGGTTTCAGTTGTAGCAGTGTCAAGTAGTGGTGTTTCAGTTGTAGCAGTGTCAAGAAGTGTGGTTTCAGTTGTAGCAGTGTCAAGTAGTGTGGTTTCAGTTGTAGCAGTGTCAAGCAATGTGGTTTCAGTTGTAGCAGTGTCAAGGAGTGGTGTTTCAGTTGTAGCAGTGTCAAGGAGTGTGGTTTCAGTTGTAGCAGTGTCAAGGAGTGTGGTGTCGGTTGTAACAGTGTCGAGGAGTGTGGTTTCAGTTGTAGCAGTGTCAAGTAGTATGGTTTCAGTTGTAGCAGTGTCGAAGAGTGTGGTTTCAGTTGTCGCAGTGTCGAGCAGTGTGGTTTCAGTTGTAGCAGTGTCAAAGAGTGGTGTTTCGGTTGTAACAGTGGAGAGGAGTGTGGTTTCAGTTGTAGCAGTGTCGAAGAGAGTGGTTTCAGTTGTAACATCAACTTCTTCCACTTCAGTTACGTCTTCTATTGATGGTGTGAAAGATGTGATAGGAACAGTAGTGAATTCGGTTGTTTCGATCTCTTCAGCAACAGTAGTTTCGAGTGTTGTGATTGTTGCATTAATGTCAAGTGTCGTTGGGATAGTTGTAGCAGTGTCGAGATGTGTGGTTTCAGTTGTAGCAGTGTCAAGGAGTGTGGTTTCAGTTGTAGCAGTGTCGAGGAGTGTGGTTTCAGTTGTAACAGTGTCGAAGAGTGTGGTTTCAGTTGTAGCAGTGTCAAGTAGTGTGGTTTCAGTTGTAGCAGTGTCAAGGAGCGTGGTTTCAGTTGTAGCAGAGTCAAGCAATGTGGTTTCAGTTGTAGCAGTGTCGAGAAGTGTGGTTTCTGTTGTCGGAGTGTCGAGCAGTGTGGTTTCAGTTGTAGCAGTGTCGAAGAGAGTGGTTTCAGTTGTAACATCAACTTCTTCCACTTCAGTTACGTCTTCTATTGATGGTGTGAAAGATGTGATAGGAACAGTAGTGAATTCGGTTGTTTCGATCTCTTCAGCAACAGTAGTTTCGAGTGTTGTGATTGTTGCATTAATGTCAAGTGTCGTTGGGATAGTTGTAGCAGTGTCGAGATGTGTGGTTTCAGTTGTAGCAGTGTCAAGGAGTGTGGTTTCAGTTGTAGCAGTGTCGAGGAGTGTGGTTTCAGTTGTAACAGTGTCAAAGAGTGTGGTTTCAGTTGTAGCAGTGTCGAAGAGAGGGTTTACAGTTGTAGCAGTGTCAAGCAGTGTGGCTTCAGTTGTAGCAGTGTCAAGCAATGTGGTTTCAGTTGTAGGAGTTTCGAGAATTGTGGTTTCAGTTGTCGCAGTGTCAAGAAGTGTGGTTTCAGTTGTAGCAGTGTCAAGGAGTGTGGTTTCAGTGGTAGCAGTGTCAAGGAGTGTGGTTTCAGTTGTAGCAGTGTCGAAGAGAGTTGTTTCAGTTGTAGCAGTGTCAAGTAGTGTGGTTTCAGTTGTAGCAGTGTCAAGTAGTGTGGTTTCAGTTGTAGCAGTGTCAAAGAGAGTGGTTTCAGATGTAGCATCAACTTCTTCCACTTCAGTTACGTCTTCTATTGATGGTGTGAAAGATGTGATAGGAACAGTAGTGAATTCGGTTGTTTCGATCTCTGCAGAAACAGTAGTTTCGAGTGTTGTGATTGTTGCATTAATGTCAAGTGTCGTTGGGATAGTTGTAGCAGTGTCGAGATGTGTGGTTTCAGTTGTAGCCTTGTCGAGGAGCGTGGTTTCAGTTGTAGCAGTGTCAAGGAGTGTGGTTTCAGTTGTTGCAGTGTCAAGTAGTGGTGTTTCAGTTGTAGCAGTGTCAAGGAGTGTGGCTTCAGTTGTAGCAGTGTCAAGGAGTGGTGTTTCAGTTGTAGCAGTGTCGAAGAGAGTTGTTTCAGTTGTAGCAATGTCAAGCAGTGTGGGTTCAGTTGTATCAGTGTCGAGAAGTGTGGTTTCAGTTGTAGCAGTGTCAAGTAGTGTGGTTTCGGTTGTAACAGTGTCGAGGAGTGTGGTTTCAGTTGTAGCAGTGTCAAATAGAGTGGTTTCAGATGTAGCATCAACTTCTTCCACTTCAGTTTCGTCTTCTATTGATGGTGTGAAAGATGTGATAGGAACAGTAGTGAATTCGGTTGTTTCGATCTCTGCAGAAACAGTAGTTTCGAGTGTTGTGATTGTTGCATTAATGTCAAGTGTCGTTGGGATAGTTGTAGCAGTGTCGAGATGTGTGGTTTCAGTTGTAGCCTTGTCGAGGAGCGTGGTTTCAGTTGTAGCAGTGTCAAGGAGTGTGGTTTCAGTTGTAGCAGTGTCAAGTAGTGGTGTTTCAGTTGTAGCAGTGTCAAGGAGTGTGGCTTCAGTTGTAACAGTGTCAAGGAGTGGTGTTTCAGTTGTAGCAATTTCGAAGAGAGTTGTTTCAGTTGTAGCAATGTCAAGCAGTGTGGGTTCAGTTGTAGCAGTGTCGAGAAGTGTGGTTTCAGTTGTAGCAGTGTCAAGTAGTGTGGTTTCAGTTGTAGCAGTGTCAAGTAGTGTGGTTTCAGTTGTAGCAGTGTCAAGTAGTGTGGTTTCAGTTGTAGCAGTGTCAAAGAGAGTGGTTTCAGATGTAGCATCAACTTCTCCCACTTCAGTTACGTCTTCTATTGATGGTGTGAAAGATGTGATAGGAACAGTAGTGAATTCGGTTGTTTCAATCTCTGCAGAAACAGTAGTTTCGAGTGTTGTGATTGTTGCATTAATGTCAAGTGTCGTTGGGATAGTTGTAACAATGTCGAGATGTGTGGTTTCAGTTGTAGCAGTGTCAAGGAGTGTGGTTTCAGTTGTAGCAGTGTCAAGTAGTGTGGTTTCAGTTGTAGCAGTGTCAAAGAGAGTGGTTTCAGATGTAGCATCAACTTCTTCCACTTCAGTTACGTCTTCTATTGATGGTGTGAAAGATGTGATAGGAACAGTAGTGAATTCGGTTGTTTCGATCTCTGCAGAAACAGTAGTTTCGAGTGTTGTGATTGTTGCATTAATGTCAAGTGTCGTTGGGATAGTTGTAGCAGTGTCGAGATGTGTGGTTTCAGTTGTAGCCTTGTCGAGGAGCGTGGTTTCAGTTGTAGCAGTGTCAAGGAGTGTGGTTTCAGTTGTAGCAGTGTCAAGTAGTGGTGTTTCAGTTGTAGCAGTGTCAAGGAGTGTGGCTTCAGTTGTAACAGTGTCAAGGAGTGGTGTTTCAGTTGTAGCAATGTCGAAGAGAGTTGTTTCAGTTGTAGCAATGTCAAGCAGTGTGGGTTCAGTTGTAGCAGTGTCGAGAAGTGTGGTTTCAGTTGTAGCAGTGTCAAGTAGTGTGGTTTCAGTTGTAGTAGTGTCAAAGAGAGTGGTTTCAGATGTAGCATCAACTTCTCCCACTTCAGTTACGTCTTCTATTGATGGTGTGAAAGATGTGATAGGAACAGTAGTGAATTCGGTTGTTTCAATCTCTGCAGAAACAGTAGTTTCGAGTGTTGTGATTGTTGCATTAATGTCAAGTGTCGTTGGGATAGTTGTAACAGTGTCGAGATGTGTGGTTTCAGTTGTAGCAGTGTCAAGTAGTGTGGTTTCAGTTGTAGCCTTGTCGAGGAGCGTGGTTTCAGTTGTAGCAGTGTCAAGGAGTGTGGTTTCAGCTGTAGCAGTGTCAAGTAGTGGTGTTTCAATTGTAGCAGTGTCAAGGAGTGTGGCTTCAGTTGTAACAGTGTCAAGGAGTGGTGTTTCAGTTGTAGCAGTGTCGAAGAGAGTTGTTTCAGTTGTAGCAGTGTCGAAGAGAGTTGTTTCAGTTGTAGCAGTGTCATGCAATGTGGTTTCAGTTGTAGCAGTGTCGAGAAGTGTAGTTTCAGTTGTAGCAGTGTCAAGTAGTGTGGTTTCAGTTGTAGCAGTGTCAAAGAGAGTGGTTTCAGATGTAGCATACATTTCTTCCACTTCAGTTACGTCTTCTATTGATGGTGTGAAAGATGTGATAGGAACAGTAGTGAATTCGGTTGTTTCGATCTCTGCAGCAACAGTAGTTTCAAGTGTTGTGATTGTTGCATTAATGTCAAGTGTCGTTGGGATAGTTGTAGCAGTGTCGAGATGTGTGGTTTCAGTTGTAGCAGTGTCAAAGAGAGTGGTTTCAGATGTAGCATCAACTTCTCCCACTTCAGTTACGTCTTCTATTGATGGTGTGAAAGATGTGATAGGAACAGTAGTGAATTCGGTTGTTTCAATCTCTGCAGAAACAGTAGTTTCGAGTGTTGTGATTGTTGCATTAATGTCAAGTGTCGTTGGGATAGTTGTAACAATGTCGAGATGTGTGGTTTCAGTTGTAGCAGTGTCAAGGAGTGTGGTTTCAGGTGTAGCAGTGTCAAGTAGTGTGGTTTCAGTTGTAGCAGTGTCAAAGAGAGTGGTTTCAGATGTAGCATCAACTTCTTCCACTTCAGTTACGTCTTCTATTGATGGTGTGAAAGATGTGATAGGAACAGTAGTGAATTCGGTTGTTTCGATCTCTGCAGAAACAGTAGTTTCGAGTGTTGTGATTGTTGCATTAATGTCAAGTGTCGTTGGGATAGTTGTAGCAGTGTCGAGATGTGTGGTTTCAGTTGTAGCCTTGTCGAGGAGCGTGGGTTCAGTTGTAGCAGTGTCAAGGAGTGTGGTTTCAGTTGTAGCAGTGTCAAGTAGTGGTGTTTCAGTTGTAGCAGTGTCAAGGAGTGTGGCTTCAGTTGTAACAGTGTCAAGGAGTGGTGTTTCAGTTGTAGCAATGTCGAAGAGAGTTGTTTCAGTTGTAGCAATGTCAAGCAGTGTGGGTTCAGTTGTAGCAGTGTCGAGAAGTGTGGTTTCAGTTGTAGCAGTGTCAAGTAGTGTGGTTTCAGTTGTAGTAGTGTCAAAGAGAGTGGTTTCAGATGTAGCATCAACTTCTCCCACTTCAGTTACGTCTTCTATTGATGGTGTGAAAGATGTGATAGGAACAGTAGTGAATTCGGTTGTTTCAATCTCTGCAGAAACAGTAGTTTCGAGTGTTGTGATTGTTGCATTAATGTCAAGTGTCGTTGGGATAGTTGTAACAGTGTCGAGATGTGTGGTTTCAGTTGTAGCAGTGTCAAGTAGTGTGGTTTCAGTTGTAGCCTTGTCGAGGAGCGTGGTTTCAGTTGTAGCAGTGTCAAGGAGTGTGGTTTCAGCTGTAGCAGTGTCAAGTAGTGGTGTTTCAATTGTAGCAGTGTCAAGGAGTGTGGCTTCAGTTGTAACAGTGTCAAGGAGTGGTGTTTCAGTTGTAGCAGTGTCGAAGAGAGTTGTTTCAGTTGTAGCAGTGTCGAAGAGAGTTGTTTCAGTTGTAGCAGTGTCATGCAATGTGGTTTCAGTTGTAGCAGTGTCGAGAAGTGTAGTTTCAGTTGTAGCAGTGTCAAGTAGTGTGGTTTCAGTTGTAGCAGTGTCAAAGAGAGTGGTTTCAGATGTAGCATACATTTCTTCCACTTCAGTTACGTCTTCTATTGATGGTGTGAAAGATGTGATAGGAACAGTAGTGAATTCGGTTGTTTCGATCTCTGCAGCAACAGTAGTTTCAAGTGTTGTGATTGTTGCATTAATGTCAAGTGTCGTTGGGATAGTTGTAGCAGTGTCGAGATGTGTGGTTTCAGTTGTAGCAGTGTCAAGGAGTGTGGTTTCAGTTGTAGCAGTGTCAAGTAGTGTGGTTTCAGTTGTAGCAGTGTCAAGGAGTGGTGTTTCAGTTGTAGCAGTGTCAAGTAGTGTGGTTTCAGTTGTTGCAGTGTCAAGTAGTGTGGTTTCAGTTGTAGCAGTGTCGAAGAGAGTGGTTTCAGTTGTAACATCAATTTCTTCCACTTCAGTTACGTCTTCTATTGATGGTGTGAAAGATGTGATAGGAACAGTAGTGAATTCGGTTGTTTCGATCTCTGCAGAAACAGTAGTTTCGAGTGTTGTGATAGTTGCATTAATGTAAAGTGTCGTTGGGATAGTTGTAGCAGTGTCGAGATGTGTGGTTTCAGTTGTAGCAGTGTCAAGTAGTGTGGTTTTAGTTGTAGCAGTGTCAAGGAGTGTGGTTTCAGTTGTAGCCTTGTCGAGGAGCGTGGTTTCAGTTGTAGCAGTGTCAAGGAGTGTGGTTTCAGTTGTAGCAGTTTCAAAGAGTGTGATTTCAGTTGTAGCAGTGTCGAGGAGCGTGGTTTCAGTTGTAGCAGTGTCGAAGAGAGTGGTTTCAGTTGTCGCAGTGTCAAGCAATGTGGTTTCAGTTGTAGCAGTGTCGAGAAGTGTGGTTTCAGTTGTAGCAGTGTCGAAGAGAGTGGTGTCAGATGTAGCATCAACTTCTTCCACTTCAGTTACGTCTTCTATTGATGGTGTGAAAGATGTGATAGGAACAGTAGTGAATTCGGTTGTTTCGATCTCTGCAGAAACAGTAGTTTCGAGTTTTGTGATTGTTGCATTAATGTCAAGTGTCGTTGGGATAGTTGTAGCAGTGTCGAGATGTGTGGTTTCAGTTGTAGCAGTGTCAAGTAGTGTGGTTTCAGTTGTAGCCTTGTCGAGGAGCGTGGTTTCAGTTGTAGCAGTGTCAAGGAGTGTGGTTTCAGTTGTAGCAGTGTCGAAGAGAGTGGTTTCAGTTGTAGCAATGTCAAGCAGTGTGGGTTCAGTTGTAGCAGTGTCGAGAAGTGTGGTTTCAGTTGTAGCCGTGTCAAGTAGTGTGGTTTCAGTTGTAGCCTTGTCGAGGAGCGTGGTTTCAGTTGTAGCAGTGTCAAGGAGTGTGGTTTCAGTTGTAGCAGTGTCGAAGCGAGTGGTTTCAGTTGTAGCAATGTCAAGCAGTGTGGGTTCAGTTGTAGCAGTGTCGAGAAGTGTGGTTTCAGTTGTAGCAGTGTCAAGTAGTGTGGTTTCAGTTGTAGCAGTGTCAAAGAGAGTGGTTTCAGATGTAGCATCAACTTCTTCCACTTCAGTTACGTCTTCTTTTGATGGTGTGAAAGATGTGATAGGAACAGTAGTGAATTCGGTTGTTTCGATCTCTGCAGCAACAGTAGTTTCGAGTGTTGTGATTGTTGCATTAATGTCAAGTGTCATTGGGATAGTTGTAGCAGTGTCGAGATGTGTGGTTTCAGTTGTAGCAGTGTCAAGGAGTGTGGTTTCAGTTGTAGCACTGTCAAGTAGTGTGGTTTTAGTTGTAGCAGTGTCGAAGAGTGTGGTTTCAGTTGTAGCAGTGTCGAAGATTGTGGTTTCAGTTGTAGCAGTGTCAAGTAGTGTGGTTTTAGTTGTCGCAGTGTCGAGCAGTGTGGTTGCAGTTGTAGCAGTGTCAAGGAGTGGTGTTTCAGTTGTAGCAGCGTCGAAGAGAGTGGTTTCGGTTGAAGCAGTGTCAAGTAGTGTGGTTTCAGTTGTAGCAGTGTCAAATAGTGTGGTTTCAGTTGTAGCAGTGTCAAGTAGTGTGGTTTCAGTTGTAGCAGTGTCAAGTAGTGTGGTTTCAGTTGTAGCAGTGTCAAGGAGTGGTTTTTCAGTTTTAGCAGTGTCAAGAAGTGTGGTTTCAGTTGTAGCAGTGTCAAGGAGTGTGGTTTCAGTTGTAGCAGTGTCAAGTAGTGTGGTTTCAGTTGTTGCAGTGTCAAGTAGTGTGGTTTCAGTTGTAGCAGTGTCAAGTAGTGTGGTTTCAGTTGTAGCAGTGTCAAGGAGTGGTTTTTCAGTTGTAGCAGTGTCAAGGAGTGTGGTTTCAGTTGTAGCAGTGTCAAGTAGTGTGGTTTCAGTTGTAGCAGTGTCAAAGAGAGTGGTTTCAGATGTAGCATAAACTTCCTCCACTTCAGTTACGTCTTCTATTGATGGTGTGAAAGATGTGATAGGAACAGTAGTGGATTCGGTTGTTTCGATCTCTACAGCAACAGTAGTTTCGAGTGTTGTGATTGTTGCATTAATGTCAAGTGTCGTTGGGATAGTTGTAGCAGTGTCGAGATGTGTGGTTTCAGTGGTAGCAGTGTCAAGGAGTGTGGTTTCAGTTGTAGCAGTGTCAAGTAGTGTGGTTTCAGTTGTAGCAGTGTCAAAGAGTGGTGTTTCAGTTGTAGCAGTGTCAAGTAGTGTAGTTTCAGTTGTAGCAGTGTCAAGTAGTGTGGTTTCAGTTGTAGCAGTGTCAAAGAGAGTGGTTTCAGATGTAACATCAACTTCTCCCACTTCAGTTACGTCTTCTATTGATGGTGTGAAAGATGTGATAGGAACAGTAGTGAATTCGGTTGTTTCGATCTCTGCAGAAACAGTAGTTTCGAGTGTTGTGATTGTTGCATTAATGTCAAGTGTCGTTGGGATAGTTGTAGCAGTGTCGAGATGTGTGGTTTCAGTTGTAGTCTTGTCGAGGAGCGTGGTTTCAGTTGTAGCAGTGTCAAGGAGTGTGCTTTCAGTTGTAGCAGTGTCGAAGAGAGTGGTTTCAGTTGTAGCAATGTCAAGCAGTGTGGGTTCAGTTGTAGCAGTGTCGAGAAGTGTGGTTTCAGTTGTAGCAGTGTCAAGTAGTGTGGTTTCAGTTGTAGCAGTGTCAAAGAGAGTGGTTTCAGATGTAGCATCAACTTCTTCCACTTCAGTTACGTCTTCTATTGATGGTGTGAAAGATGTGATAGGAACAGTAGTGAATTCGGTTGTTTCGATCTCTGCAGCAACAGTTGTTTCGAGTGTTGTGATTGTTGCATTAATGTAAAGTGTCGTTGGGATAGTTGTAGCAGTGTCGAGATGTGTGGTTTCAGTTGTAACAGTGTCGAGAAGTGTGGTTTTAGTTGTCGCAGTGTCGAGCAGTGTGGTTTCAGTTGTTGCAGTGTCAAGAAGTGGTGTTTCAGTTGTAGCAGTGTCAAGGAGTGTGGTTTCAGTTGTAGCAGTGTCAAGGAATGGTGTTTCAGTTGTAGCAGTGTCGAAGATTGTGGTTTCAGTTGTAGCAGTGTCAAGTAGTGTGGTTTTAGTAGTCGCAGTGTCGAGCAGTGTGGTTGCAGTTGTAGCAGTGTCAAGGAGTGGTGTTTCAGTTGTAGCAGCGTCGAAGAGAGTGGTTTCGGTTGTTGCAGTGTCAAGTAGTGTGGTTTCAGTTGTAGCAGTGTCAAGTAGTGTGGTTTCAGTTGTAGCAGTGTCAAGTAGTGTGGTTTCAGTTGTAGCAGTGTCAAGGAGTGGTTTTCCAGTTGTAGCAGTGTCAAGAAGTGTGGTTTCAGTTGTAGCAGTGTCAAGCAGTGTGGTTGCAGTTGTAGCAGTGTCAAGTAGTGTGGTTTCAGTTGTAGCAGTGTCAAGTAGTGTGGTTTCAGTTGTAGCAGTGTCAAGTAGTGGTGTTTCAGTTGTAGCAGTGTCAAGAAGTGTGGTTTCAGTTGTAGCAGTGTCAAGCAATGTGGTTTCAGTTGTAGCAGTGTCGAGAAGTGTGGTTTCAGTTGTCGCAGTGTCGAGCAGTGTGGTTTCAGTTGTAGCAGTGTCAAGGAGTGGTTTTTCAGTTGTAGCAGTGTCAAGGAGTGTGGTTTCAGTTGTAGCAGTGTCAAGTAGTGTGGTTTCAGTTGTAGCAGTGTCAAAGAGAGTGGTTTCAGATGTAGCATAAACTTCTTCCACTTCAGTTACGTCTTCTATTGATGGTGTGAAAGATGTGATAGGAACAGTAGTGGATTCGGTTGTTTCGATCTCTGCAGCAACAGTAGTTTCGAGTGTTGTGATTGTTGCATTAATGTCAAGTGTCGTTGAAATAGTTGTAGCAGTGTCTAGATGTGTGGTTTCAGTTGTAGCAGTGTCGAGGAGTGTGGTTTCAGTTGTAGCAGTGTCGAGCAGTGTGGTTGCAGTTGTAGCAGTGCCAAGAAGTGGTGTTTCAGTTGTAGTAGTGTCAAGTAGTGTGGTTTCAGTTTTAGCAGTGTCAAGTAGTGTGGTTTCAGTTGTAGGAGTGTCAAAGAGAGTGGTTTCAGTTGTAGCATCAACTTCTTCCACTTCAATAACGTCTTCTCTTGCTGGTGTGAAAGATGTTATTGGAATTGCAGTGAATTCGGTTGTTTCGATCTTTTCAGTGATACTTCCGTTTTCTATTGCTTCTGTTTCGTCATAAAGCGTAGTTACGTTGTAAATGAATAGAATCGTTGTTGTTTCAGTTTTGCTCAGAGGTCTTGACGTTTCTATGTCATCACTACTCCTAGTTCTCGAAACTTCTGGAAGTTCTGATGTTGTTATAGTTGTGTCTGAAATTGTTGTTGATGAAATCTTTTCTTCCTTTGTCATCGTTGTCGCTGATTCTGCGCTTGTACCATTGACAATTTCGAGTCTAATTACGGTTGTTTTAGGTCCTAAAGAGGAAGTGCTCTCAGTTGTTCTGGTTGCTGTTTCAGGAGTAGATGATGTGATAGAAATGGTTGGCACTGATGATATTGTCGTTGGTGTTGTTGCAGTAACATTGATCTTCAATTTCGATGTTTTCGATGGAGTCAAAATAGTTGTTGTTGATTCGTCATCTATTTTTGCATAAGTGGTCGTTTCTAGCTCACTTTTGTCACTTATCAGAGCTGTTGTGGAAGTTTTCATTTCAGTTACGTGTGGTGTAGTTGTTTTATTTTCAGTTTCCGTTGAAGTTGTAGTCGCTAAGATGGTTGTGTTTAAAGTCGTTGCATTGAATTTGAGGCCTCCTATTTCTATTTCGTGATCTTTTTCGATTTTTCCACCTTCGATGATTATCTTAGTGAAGCCTTCACTGACACTTGAGGTTTGTGTGATAGGAGACTCAGTTGTGAAGTACTTATGAGATGTTAGTTGATCTGTTGTGGATTCTAGAGAATGCGTTATTTCTTGTATTTTCGGTATTTCTGAAGTTTTTTCTTCAATAGGATAAGTAGTTGGTAGAGGCGTAGTAACAGTTTGATGAGTTGTTGTAGTAGTATTAGTAATAGTGATGATAAAAGAATCGGTTACGGCTGGTATAATCGAAGTAACTCTCGTAGTATGAACTGTAGTGAATTCAATGCCCGCAGTGGTGTGAGAAGACGAAGTCATTGAAGTGCTAGTGGTGGTGGGTGTGGAGGTGGTAGGAGTTGAAGTGTACTTTTCAATTGGCTCTGCTGTTGTTGAGCTAACTTTTTCACTGGTTTCAGTAGGAATTATTTTTAGTTTTGGTCTTGTTGTACTCATTCTATATTGCGTAAGAGTGGTTTCATAATCCGTTGTTTCAATTATGGGCGTTGTCGTTGTGGAATATTTCGAGCTGATGGGAGTTCTTTCAGTGGTGATTTTAGGCATGAGGGTAGTGCCAAGAGAAGACTCAGGCAGGCCAATTATTGAAGTATCGTCTGGATCAGTAGCATCGGGAGGATGTATGGTCTCCGTCGATGGGTGGCCGAAGTCTCGCTTGTGGCAGTGCTCATACACAGTATGCATTAGTCCATCGTCGCCTTCGACGGTTATTCGGATTTCCTGGTTTCTCATGTCACTCACGTGGTAGATGTCTCCTTGGTAATCAACCGTGTGACACACCGTGGGCTCATCTTTGTAGGCGGTTGTGTTGATGGAAATACACTTTTTTCCAACCCCTTCAATGCTGATGTTTGTCTGGATTTTCATGCTGCCTATTTTGACTTCTTGTGTGAGTGTGAGAGAAGCATTACTGCACTTCTTTATCCACGAACCAACAATTGAACCCGTTGGCCTGCCTGTCTCGTTAGATGTTATGGGTGAGAAAATTTGAAAATTGAATAACTAACCTTTTTTGAAATGATTTTTTTCGCGATAAAAATCATGATTGATAAAAATATTTTTTTACAATTAATTGTTGAAAAAACTTAATCTTATAAAAAAATTATTATAAGTTACTTATCAAACTAAAGCTTACCGGCGATATGGCAAATGGAAGCAATCCATATGAGGCACAACCCGCCCTTGAGCGTTATCATCTTGCGGCGATTATTAAAAACTTAACAATCAGCCGTGTATGATAACTTTCAAAAATTATATGTAAAAATTATATTTTAATTTCTAGATTAGGCAATCATTTTTCAAATAATTTACTTATTTATTTATTTTGTAGCTAATGACTATGTTAATTTTAATAAACAATTTTTATTCAATGATTTTCATAATAGAAAATCATTTACCAAAAAAGTTATATTGTAATTTCTTACAATAAAAGTCTCACTAGGTTCTTCAACTCTCTCATTTATAGCACAACGTCTTGTCACCCAAAACTAGCGTCACTCCCTGCCATCGAAACCATGTGCGAATACATCATTATTATTTTTAAAGGCTCATTTGATAGTCTGTTCTTAATTATTTGATTATTATATCTTTTTGCCAAAATTTATGATTCTTGTTCCCGTTTTTTTTATTTAGTTGTTTAAATTATAAAGAAGTGTTTAATTTATTCACTTTTTGGTGTTTGCAGTTTTAGATTTTTAAGAAAATTTTAAATAGCTTTGGTTTGATTTATAATTTAGGCAGTCTGAAAAAACGTTTTTTTACTCTATTTAAAAAATTTATTTACTTTTTTACAGATGCTTAAAAATATTTATCATTACAGAAACACATTGGTAAAAAGAGGAAAAAATTTAATTAATTAAAACCATAATTAAAGTTTTTTAATATTTACAACATTTTTCACTTTAAAATGCTTTATTACTTGAAACCTTTTTAAATAGTGCTGTAATTTTGCAGAGGTGAAATAATATTTTAGAAATAAAAAATTAAGCCGCTTCAAGTTCGTGAACCTTTTAGAATTTATTAAATGTAATTTTCAATCATTAAAAATTCGAATTAAATCATTGAAGATATATAAAAAAATCCAAAATACTTTAGTTATATTTTCTTTTAAAGTTAATTTTTGCATTACAGATTCATTATATATTTATTTTTTTATATATTCTATATATTTCATTATATGTAATTTTTAACAATTAAATTTAAATTTTATTGAAATATTTTTAAAATAACTTTTTTCCCCTATGTAAAACACCAATAGAGATCCTTGAAAAGTATTTTACAAGATTATTTCCGTGTGGAATACTTTAAAATAAAATTAATTTTTAAAAGGTTTTTTATACTTAAAGTAATTAAAACAACTTTTAATGTAATTTTTTTTTATAAAAAACATATTTTGTTAATTGACTGACATAAAATAGCAGCATTGAAATCTTAATCTATGGAAAAGACTCTTGCTGACACAAGTACTCAAGATATGATGGTTTGGTTTCAATTAGGTGACAAATGTTAAACGATATCTTTTTGTTTTCTTGCATAAATCTTTGAATTGTTAAAAAACCAAAGTTAAAATTTTTTTAGAGTGGTGCTAAGACATAAGTATCACGGTTTGTCTTTCTTTTATTTACGTGCGAAATAACCACATCAAGAACATACGCCCAAAGTTGAAGTTTTATCATATCTTCAGTTCTTTAAACTGAGGTCTCATAAGTTGAAGTTTTTTTATATCAACTTTTTAAAATAGTCTTTCGAATAGTTTTACTCTTTTCAAGGTTGGAGTCACTCGTTAGAAAACAAAAACTTAAATGTTTCCCATGACTGGTCAGATCGTATAAAAAACTTTCTTGTCATTTTTGTTTATGGCTTTAGTTTTCTCTTGGTGGTCCCATCTCTTCTCCAACAAATGTAGTTTACTAGGGTTTGTTGGAATCGAATCCACGAAACATGGCTATCGGCCACAAGTCGCTAGCCACTTGTTGATATATTCTAATTATTTATTTAAAAAATAATTTAGGCTTTTTTTTTACATACGTTGACATTCCATTGTTTTCTCACAGGGGCTTTGCAATTGAACTCGCTAGGACCCTTTCGTAGTTTCGTTTCCAAAATAGACCAGAGAAGCCTTGGCAGCTTCGAAACTCTCTCAGAACTTTTAGTTTATTGTGAAACAGATATTTGTCGTTGAAATAACATTTTAAAAGAAACCGATGAGCTGAAAATGTCTATAAAAAAACAAGACGAAACGTCTCAACTATTTTTTCACAAATTATGGCTTGTTTATTTAAAAGATTATATTCATTTAGCGAATGACAAATGTTCTGAACCTAAATGTCACTACGCCTTTTAACTACCGGCACTAGTTGGTTAAGAAATTTTTAATTTATTTGTTTTCAATGTCTCATGGGTGTTGTTGCGCCATAAAGCAAAAATTCATCCGCTTCTCTTGTGGTCTTCCAAATAGCGTAAAAAGTTACGATGGTTTCATTAATTTAGCTTTTTAGAAGCATATTAATATTATTCAAACGAATATCGGTGTAGACACAAGAGTTAACTGAGCCATTCACTAGGAAAGTTTATTAAAAAGATTTAAATGTGTGAATTTTCACGTTGTTTTTTTAAAGTCTTGTTGTAAGATAACATTAAGTTCGGCTTATGAAAAGTAATTTGAAATGGAAATGTCACATTTATCTTGTGAGCCAGAATTGTTTTGGATTTATTTTGAAGCTATTAAAAGACAAGATAATAAAAAACTCAGCTTCAGCTGTCAAATAAACGAAAATGAACTCAACAAAACCTTCAAAAAAGAAAATTATTATTCTATATTTTTATTTTTACTTAAAAATTGAATTATATTTTTTCAAAAGTTAAAGTTGCTTTCATATTTTCTCAAAAGTAAAAGTTGTTAAAATTTTCGTATTATTGCAAAATGTAATAATTTTAAAGATTAAAGCCAAATTCTTAAAATAATTTCACTCAAAAATGTAAGAAAAAATGTTCATCGAGAAATGTGAAGGTTTGTCACAAGTGATTATTGCTTCTAAGAAAGTTCATTTGGAGGCGTCGAGTGTTCTTGCAGCTTCCTGTGATGCCGTCTTTCTAGGGCACCTTCATGTGTATAGGATCTGAAGAGAAAATGAGTTTCAATTTTGTTTTTTATTTTTCGGGTTTTCTGTTTTATCTATTTTAATTTTTATATTTTTTTCCAATTTTTTATGTTTCTTAAGTATTGAAATATATTTGTAATTTTAATTTGTCTTGTCATATATTTGACTTAATTTTTTGATATGTTTACGTGTAATCTGCGTCTTTTTTATTGGCCTTACAATAAAAAGTAACTCGACAAGCAATATCTAAAGTTAGTAACTGGTCCACTAAGGTTTATATTATATACAAAAAAAGAAAATACTTTGAAGCACATAAAAATGACAACAAAAACCAAGCATAAAAAACATATGAAAAGTTTGAAATGTCTCAAAAAAAATTTTAAGCTTTTTGAGCAAGAATACAGCGTTATTATAAAAAAGAAACATATTTAATCAATGTTTGCTATATATAAGAAACGTTTAATCGATCGCTATTGATCGGTAGCGTCTGTGCAGGTGCCAAAGCAAACAGGAATCTATTTAGTATGTTTATTGCTCACAGTTTTCGTAAAACCCTTAATTTATCATTTTAATGACACTTTCAAGGTTCGAATGAGTGTTGTAAATCAGCGATCTTTTTTATTTTGTGTTTAAAGTTTTACGGCTAGAATTTAACTTATTTGAATGAGTTTAAACGAACTTTTAAAAGTTCGATACATTAAATAAATTCGAAACTCTGAATTTACTAAAAGGTACGAAAACATACGCACAAAACAATAGTTTCTGAAATAATTTCAGTCGTTACTCTGCATTTAAAAGTGCGCCGTGGTGTTTAGCATGAGACCCCACACGCATCATAGATGCTTATGTTTGAAGCAACTTTTAAATATACATGTCTGAAATAGTTTCAAAGGTTTTGTTACTAACTTTTCAAAACCCGATGCAATTACTAACGTTCAGGCTATCTAGAAAATTGCAAAGTTGCTTGAAGATGAAACAATTCACAAAGAGACTGTTGAGTAGAGGGCTATCAAAAACTCACTTTAGACGGGGAGCTGTCTCGAGTCGATACTTAAGGTGGAAAGAGTGTAATGCGAGACAAGCGTCAATCATCTCACTAAAGCGAAGGCAGATAGAAAATATAATTTTCAAAATTTTTTCACGTGAGACGTAAATATGCTCTATGTTTCAAAAAATATGAAATTAAATAGTATTTTTAAAGCATTAAATTAGATTGGATCCAGCTGTTTACTTCTCCATGCATTCAAACTAATTGGATATAACTGTTAACATCCGGAGAGGACTTTTATCACTGGAGTTTTATTGCTCTTCCAGCCCTTTTATGCCAACTCATTAGCTGTTCCGAAAGTGACTGAGTGGTTGCATGACGAGAAGATGGATGGATGGATAATTGAGCAGATGGATGAAAATAGTAATGAATGGGTGCTGGCCTAAACGAAGTGATGAACAGATGGGAAGACAAATGTGTGGATAGATTCATAAATGTTTTAAAGTTTTAAAAGTTGAAAATATCAACAACAACAAAAACAAAAATGTTTTTTTAATGTGGTAACCTATAGTGAAAATTCTTGTCTTTCTATAAAAAATGGTATTATTAAATTTTTTTATATATTTAATGATTATCCGTTTTGTAATACAATTCAAAAACTTGTTTAAGATTTTATATTTTTAAAACCTAAACTTTCTTTAATACAATTTTATATTTTAAACAATCACATCGAATTGTTTCAAATTTTAAATTAGAAAATGGAAGATGTTTTTTAATTCCTTGCATGAGTAAAACGAAGTCAAATTAGGATAAAAACTTTGAAACCTATGTATTCTAGAGAAAGAACGACATCAAACTGCTTCAAATTTTTTTTAAAAACAGTCTAAAGCAAACATTTGTTATTGTTTTGAAAAATCTCTAAAATTAAATTTTCTAATTTCAAATTTGTTTATTTTTGATTTAAAAAGTTTGTTTGTTTAAAAAAAATTGGTTACTCACGCTAACCAGAAAAAATAAAAATTTTAACTTTTTTTTGAACATTTTATTTTCATTAAAAAAACTTTTTTTCACCTGATTTATACAAAAATACATTTTAAAAAACCTTTTTTTGAAAAAACTATTATCAATATTTTAAATGCATACAATAACGATTGTTTTTTAATGATTTTCAAAATGCCTTTCTACTCAAACATCAATTGAGCTCTCAGCAAACGTCAATCAATTGTTACCACGAACTAATTGTTTCCATACACTAGACACTTTCACAAAGCTAACAATAATTTAAAAGTAGATGTTTCATTTAGTGATGTCAGTTGAGAGATTATTTGGAGGTTATGAAATATTTCAATGGCATTTAAAAAAAGGAAGCTTTTATGGTAATGAATATACCAAATGTCAAACCTAAAAGCAACGGTTTAGCATGAAAATCCTTAAAGTAAGCCATTTCAAAGCTATAATAAAATCGACACTTACATTATAAATATTAATTAATGTTTGTTTTTTTAAACTTGCTTGTATTTATTTTTACTAATAATTTGTAATTAAAATTTTAGTAACAAAATTAGATTAAAGCAATTCTTAACCATGTTGGCATTTTAAAACTGATTCATTTCAGACATTTAAGATAACAGCTTTTCAATTCAAAAATTAAAAAGCATAGCCTGTACAGTTTAGTCTATATTTTTTTAATATAATGAAATGTGATTCTTTCACATTCCTGTTATGACCCACGAAGCTTGACATTTGACTTTAAGGCTCACAAGTGAGTCAAAGTAAAAATCTTTATTTACTTTTTAAATTTAATTCATAGGAAAAAGTTTAAAAATGTGTTTACATTCTTTTACATTTATCTTGAGTTTTTCTTTTTATTATTATTCTTATTGTACAACTGGTACTTACATAAATAAATGTTTTTCATTATTATTATTACTATACAAATGATACTTACATAAATAACGTTCAATGTCTATAATAATCCTCTCAGCGTAGTATTAATTAAACGTTCCATAAATTAATTCTTGTTGGGCAGAAAATAATTTTATAAAAGCGAACTAATAAAATCCACTCGACGAATGTAGAAATGTTTGAGACTTGTTTGCAATTTCTAAATAAGACAAGACCTTTTGCGCGGAATTTCAAGGTTAGAAATGTGCAATGGAATATTCCATCTTATCCAAGTGACTGCCACTTAAGCTTTTTTCTTTTTTCGGAGATCCAAGTCGTTTAACAGTTTATTCCATTATAAAAAGAAGAAAACCTTTCAATGAAAATGTTCAAACTAAATAAACATAAATCTTCCATTAAGTTTGAATCTGGTGAATAAACATTCTATTTTGCATCCAGTCATGCATCAAGTCTGTCACATTTAGAGAATGTTGTCATTTAATTCATCAAAGTGTCTAAAAAAAAGATTTTGAAAGTTAATTTATTTTCAGGTTAGATAGATTATAATTTATAAGTTAGAAGGTTGTTGTTTTCAAACACTGCACACTGTGCACAGCCTTCCGTCCACTTTGTATGTCCGCTACAGCTCTCCAAGCACCCTCAACACCACTTCAGACTGCAAACATTTCTTATCAGACTTCCTACAAGCCTGCAAACACACACACACACACACACACACACACACACACACACACACACACACACACACACACACACACACACACACACACACACACACACACACACACACACACACACACACACACACACACACACACACACACACACACACACACACACACACACACACACACACACACACACACACACACACACACACACACACACACACACACACACACACACACACACACACACACACACACACACACACACACACACACACACACACACACACACACACACACACACACACACACACACACACACACACACACACACACACACACACACACACACACACACACACACACACACACACACACACACACACACACACACACACACACACACACACACACACACACACACACACACACACACACACACACACACACACACACACACACACACACACACACACACACACACACACACACACACACACACACACACACACACACACACACACACACACACACACACACACACACACACACACACACACACACAGACACATACACACACACACAAACACACAACACACACAAACGGCCTAAATGTTCCTTGGATGTTATTTTGCTTCTTTAATCAGAACTACATCACAAGTTGTGTCATCAATAATTTCATGCGCCAGAGTAAATATTTTATTCTAATTTTCTTTATATGCAAAGCACATAAGGTGTAAAAAAAATATTCACTATACGGTATACAGAAAGAAAGCAAAAATATTGACTATACGGTATAGTGAACGGAATAATCCTCAGCACCTTTTTGAGCATGAACTACAACAGTTAGAAGGCAGCAATAGAAGCTCTTGTCTAGTAAGTAAGAGTAAATAAGACTCTTATCATGAGAGTCGTTCTTTTATGGAAAGGGTGCTACACAGGAGTCCTCAATTGCATTCCACAATGCACGACTAAGCGTAATGGAAAGTTGAGTGTAGTAGAAGTGATAATGATAGATTCGGGTATTGATTATAATGGATGTGAAAGCAGTAATAATGATGATGGATGAAGTAAAATGATGATGATGAAGAAGATAAGATGATGGTGGGAATTATGATGCTGGAAGGTTTGAAATGGGATACGATGTTAAAGGTCGTGGTAATGAGGATGAAGATGGTAGAGATGAGGTGCTGCATTAAAGCTGACACAGTTTTAAGTCAAAGCAAATCGTGATTTACTATAGTATATCTATAAATCATCAGCCTCCACATCAACATCATCAACTAGAATTAGGATATAAATATATTTTTTAATATAAAAATTAAAATACTTACAGTAGAAAGCTTTAATTTATAAGCAATAAATTATAAAGTGCTAAAGGAGTGACAAGGTTGTATCCTTAAAAAGCCGATGGCCTAATAAATCATTTTTCTCTCTCTATTCAATAGGAAAATATTTTTCATATATATGACATTTAAAAAAAAAATATATATATATGAAAACATAATATATGAATAAAAACAGGTTTATGTATCATTAAGTGCGCGGACGATTGAAGGCTAGTAATGATTGAGAGCGTTTCAAATGCACTCAATAAGAGTGGTTGGTAACGAGATGAACCTGCGAGAAAATGAGTATAAAAACGACAGTAAAAGCAGCGATGAAATATCTTAAGCAATAATAGTCTTTAAAAAACTCACTAACAAGAAAAATATTCCTATTCAGCAAGCAAACAAGCTTTAATATGACAAATTACTTTTGTTTAACAAAATTAAACAATGATAATTATTATCTTCATATTGAATTTTTTCATTCTTATTTAAGGAACTTGAGATTTTGCACGTTGTGAAGTTTAGGATTTGAAGTTAGGTCATAAAGAAAGAGATCAATGTTATTAAAGGAAAGTTTATCGACGAAATGACAGTGTAATCAGTGAGTGTTGTCACCCGCAGCCGATCCCTCCCACGAACGATGATAATAATAGCAGAAAAAAAAGAAAACTAGTTTTATTTCTTTTTTAATTCATAATATTTTTAAGATCTATCTAATTTTTTTTTAATTAGTAACTACTTCATTTACGAAATGATTAATAAATTAAAGGGTTATTCTTCTTGTTGCTTTGTCATATTTGTTTTCAGCAGCATCTCCCAAGAGTGATTACGTTTCATTGCGCTTCGTGAATATGTCTTTGAAGCGCATCTTCTTTCAGGGCGTGGTGGTGGTGATGGTGAAAGAGTGACAACGATGATAATGATGGTGATAGTGCTAGTACAGGTTTTCATGAAAAAAGCTTTGTTAGGGATGTTTTACGTGTGGAGAATGTAGCAATGCTACATTGGGGCATACGCCGAGAGGCTTTGAGTCTGAAACTTGCGCGTACAAGTCTAAATATTTATGCTGGTTTCTTCTTTGTGTCGTTGGATTGTGATGTATTTTATTGTATTTTAGTGTGTGTTTTAAAAAATGAAGAAAATTATTCACTGCATCCTTCACGAAGTCATGAAGAGAACTTGGTAATTAAAAAAATATTTGAAAAAGTTTTGAGCAAATTTTGAAATAATAGAAACAATAAAAAATTGAAAATATGCAAAACGAAAATTTCATGAAACGTGACTAAAAAAATACTCTTTAAACTTTTTATTAAAGAAAGCTTCTTGTATTTTTATACAATATTTTAAAATAAAATTATAATATTTTAGAAATGTGAAAAGGGGTTTTTTCGATGAAGTTAATTTCTTTTTGTTTAATAATTCTTTTAGAATTAACAGCATGAACGAAACTCTAAATTTAAAAAGTTTTTGCTTAAATATACTGAAAAAAAGATTTAATGAAAGTTTAAAAAGTAAAATGAAAACTTTCAATAATTTAGAATTTTAATCTAGCCTTAAACCCTATTTAGGTGCTAAAATATAATTCAAGAAAACCACAATAAAATGTAATTTAGTTTTAAAATTTAATGAAAATTTATTAAACATATAAAAAATAATATTAAGAAAAAGAATGAGAAAATGAAGATTTACTTTTAATGAACATGAAAATAATATTTCAAGACATATAAATGATACTCTGAATTAATTTCTTGCAGAAAATTAAAATAATGTGTTTTCTTTCAGCATTTATAGTTTTTAAAAAAATTATATAATAAAAATAAATCTGAAAAAATTAATAAAAACTTTTAAAAAACATAAAATAAAACAAAAAAACTAAAATAGCCAAAAATTGGAAAAGTATTACGTTAAAAAAACTTCAAAAATAAAAATTGTGTTAGTTCAAAATAAATTCCCAGTGGTAAATCATAAAAAACAGACACCTGAGATGATTTTAAAACGGAAATCTTTGAAATAAATTCATCAATGTAAACTTCTTTTCATTTTATTTTTGAATATATATTTATGAACAGATCTTCATTAAAAATCTTTACTAAAGCACCTGAATACATAAAAAAACCTAATCACACACCTTGAAAAAATAAATTTACCAAAAATAAATTAATCAATGCCCTAAGAAACAAAAACAAAAAACAATAACGCACAAACAAAAAAAACTCAATACTATGAGTCATAGTCTAAGAGCGAGATATGATCTTCCATCTGCATTCATTGATAAATCCTTTCCAGAGACCCCTAAGCAATTTTTAAAGATCCCGTTACAACATTCCAAGTACACCGTTCCCTCAGTCAATTAAAAAAAACGAATAAATCATATTTAGTATTCATTGTATTGATTATTTAGTAGATAGGAACGTCAAACTCTTCGAAAGATTCTTCACTGCAAGCTGACTCACTGCCTTTCTTGCATTCTTTTCGCCACCGGCACAATCAGCATGATGGACACCTGATTGGTCTATTGATAGTATTTTTCTCATTTTATTTATTCTAATTATATACTCAGTCTAATTATCTTATTCCAATCCCATTATTCTGTTGCCCCCAGAGATGTGATTGCTTTGTTCTGTTTTATATTTATGTGATTTATACATCCTAGGTTATTAATGTGAAAACATTCAGTTCTGTATATATTATACATTTTATACAAATATATACAATCACGATAGTGTATAATTTAGCGTGGGTGTATGCATAGGTGTTTATGCGATGTATGTGCTTGTGAGCGTGTGTACGTATGATCTTGGACGCATGGATGGACGATGAGGTAGTTATACGCCAAAAAAGTGTACACTAGTTGGAAGGGCTTCTGTGTGTGCGTGCTTATAAGACTTTGCAAGATGGGCGTGTGGCTAGTTGGGAAAAGTGCTATGAAGGAAAAGTGTTTGTGCTTCAAATGTAACAGCGTTCCATCGTTGGTCACCAAAAATAAAGTCATGAAAAAATAGAGAAATGTGAAACAATGTCGAGTTGAAGTTGCAATTTGTTGAATAAACTGGAACTGAGATTTTGTTTATGTTTTATAGTTTTAAGGTGGAAGCATTCTGTTATTCTTGAAGCATCATCTCGTGACTTGAACTATAGCGTGGACCTGCAAAAGACTGTCGGGGGTTTATTAATTGGGCTTGATTTTTCCCTCTACACTAACGAGTTGAAACTGAAAGTAGGTCTTACGAACAAGCGTTCATGAAGCAACTTCAACACAAGTTTTCTTAAATAACTGAAAGTCGAACACTTGAAAATTTTATTTTATTAACACAAGAACTAAAGTCACAGTATCAAAATCGAAAATGAGAGATGTAGTGAGTTCAGACTCGTAATTCAAGGCATTAATATTGCAATAAGTGTCTTCCATTCCCACCACATCAGTAAGTTTTTTGAATTCAGATTATGTAATTAAAAGTAATTTGAAGTATTGTAACATTAAACTTGGAATTGAGTTATAATAATATTCATGTCTGCAAAATTTAATCTTTTGGTTCCTTGATCTGTAGGTTAACTTGATTGCCAGTTAACATGTCAAACACAATACTAGAAGGTTTGAAACCTTTATTTGATCATTTCGTTTGTTAAATTTTAACAAATCATTACTTTGTATCTAGACTACTTTTACTAGTTTCTTTAGTAAATTATAAATTTTGAGGGGGGGGTAGCATGTTTGCTTTTTATTGGTTTTCATATATTAATATAATAGTATATGATAAATTACTGATTTTCAAAACACTTTGATGTAGTCGCTGAGATTGAGTGTTAAAGTAAAAAATTTAAAAATCCACTTTTTTAGAATAATTTTAACACTGTTTAGCTTTTGTTTTTAAAACATGTCAAAGCACTTTGTACCGACATGTCGAGAAGGCACACACAAATATATCTTGTAAACCTTTTAGATCTTTCGCAGAAACGTGAGCCGGGTTTTTTGACATGTTTTTAAAATATTTTCTAGTATAAAAAAACTATTCTGCAAAAAAAACGTTAAGAGTTATTTGTACGTTTGAATTGTAGAACTATTTCTATTACAATTGTTATGTTGTAGTTATCAATCAATCAATCAAATAGATTTCTATAGCACTCTTTCATCAAATTCAAGGGTGCTCAATGGATTCCATAATGGAATATCTCATAAACGAGACGCTCGTTTGAGTTGAATAATGAATAAGCCAGTCCTAAGTTACTTTCAATTGTTTTCTGGTGTAGTCATAATGGAGTACAATGTAAAAAATATTTAGATCTCTTATTGTGTTCCTAAGTAAAATTAACCCCAAAAATTTAAATTATGAAAAAATGAACTTAAAAATCAAATAAATTTTAAAGTTTCAAACTAAAATGAAAAATTTCATCACAAAAAACATCTTTAAGTTGTTTGAATGATTAAACGCACAATAGGCCTTTTAATCTCCAAGGATTCCTTTCATTTACAGAATTCCAAAAAGAAGTTGCTCAAATTTATATAAAAGAAAAATGTCAATCTCTTAAAATTATAAAACTTGTAATTATTCAATGATGGTTTTTCCCAATTGCTTTTATTTCCAAAGTTTTATTACCAATTAGTTATGGATTCCAGAATCAGCCAGCTAAAGCAGACAATCACAATCTTTTATTCAGTCCACAATATTATAATTTTATTTTCCAATTGTTTGTACATTGTTCTCGCAAAACGACATATATTAATGTGTCCATTATCGATTTTAGCTGATAAAATTTATTCTACGTATTTTTGAATTTTTACTTGTATCCATCTTTTATTAGGAATACATTTTTAATGAATGCGAAAATATATTTTATAATATTATCTTGTATCCTTTCGAAAGAAATTTATATGAAAATATACTTATTTAAAGTTAAGTGTTTTGAACCAAATTTTTAAAATAAAAGTCTGTTTTCATTCCATTAATTTGTAATAGGCAAAATAAAAGACTTTTATAGGCGGTTATTACCTGGTAACGTTGGCAGGTGCTTCCTTAATGCATCCACATACCTGCTTTTGAGCCCGTGTGATAGTGATGATAGTAGTGTTGGAGGTTATGATGATGATGACGACGATGATGATGATGATGATGATGATGATGATGATGATGATGATGATGATGATGATGATGATGATGATGATGATGGTGATGATGATGATGATGATGATGATGATGATGATGATGATGATGATGATGATGATGATGATGATGATGATGATGATGATGATGATGATGATGATGATGATGATGATGATGATGATGATGATGATGATGATGATGATGATGATGATGATAGTAAAAATTAAAATGAGAATAAAAGCAATGATAAAAAATTTCTTTTTGTCGATGATGATGATACAATAGAAAGAAGATTTTTACGAAAAATATGAGAATTATAAAGTCCCAGTCAAGAAAAACGCCGATAAAAGTTTTTAATCAAAAATTTTGAATTATTTTTGAGTACATCGATCAAACATTCCATAAGCTTTTCAAATTTTCCATGAAAATTCAAAATTAACTTTTGAAGGTTTCAACAAATATTGGTAAAAAAAGTTGTTTTCTAGGAGCTTGAAATTACAAATTGGTTACTTTTACGAGTGCATTTAGATACACTAAAAAGTAATAGATTTTATGAGTTTTTGCGAAATTTGAAACAAGAAGGAGTTTTAAAGAAACAAGTTTTAGTGCTTGAACTTCGAAAAATTTGAAGCAGAATTGGATTCAGAAGTAAATCGAATTGAATAAGGACTGGTAGAAGATTTTAAAATTGGATTACTAGAGCCGTTGGCAAAGAATTGGCTAGTATTCAGTTTCTGTATTTCTCTCACTCCATCTAAAAAATTGATTCATGGTTTTTTTTATTTCTTATGTTTCTTTTTTTCCCATTCAATTAGTAGTCTTTTATTTATCCATATTTCTATAATTTATTGTTTTTTTCCAAACTAAGTCACACTGAAGTATAAGATGCATCCCCAAATTTTCAGAGGGAAAAAATGTTTTACATACAAGATGGTATTGTGTATAAAAATGCACATCCTTATCAGTGAAATTTTATTTCTCTACCATGTAATCATGGACCCCACTGGCAATGAGTTTTGAAAGGGGGATTTGAACGAGCTAGTTTTAGTGTTTGTTTTTCTTTCATCAGTACTAGACAGGAATAGCATTGAAATCAACGATGCAAGCTCTAATAACTCGTTTATCACCGAGCTTTCGATTTTTTGAAATCTAATTTTTTTAAATAAAGACGTATTTATTTTATTTTTTAGATCCGTTGCATAAACCAAGCCAACTCAAAACATCGTATACCTATTGAGCTCTCGATTGTCAATGGGCGATTTCAATTCATAAAACATTTCGTTTCTACAATACTTTCCTGAAAAAATTTAAGTTTTTATAATTATTTTCAAGTCTTCAGCAGTATAAACATACATTTCAGAAACTGAGTAATCTTTCAATTTTATCACTGGCATTAACAATTATAGATGGTTAGTAAATATGTGAATTGTTCTCATTCTGTGTACCTAGCGTGTTTTCTTTACCGCAAAGTTTCGTAATACTTCAATTTCTTGAGCTTTTCTATTTATTTTATTAAAAAGAGTTATATATAAAATTTAGAAAAAATATTTGCATTAATAAATTCTAAATTGAAAAACGGTATTTATAACATTAGTAAAAAGATAAAATTTGTAACATTAATGAAATAATACATTTTATATTCAATATTTTTGTTTTTGCAAATAGGACCTTCATGGCATCACATTATAAAAAGTCTCAAAATATTTGCATCTTTTATGGTTTCATTAGTCTAAGGCATTTCTAAGAGTTTTTGAATTGATAATCAAATTATCCGCTTCTATTTTATTGGTGGTTTTTTGATGTCCTAAAAGCGACTAATTTTTATATTTTGAAATTTAACTTTTTAGATTTTTTCAAATTAGTTTTTTTCAAAATAATATTTGGTCTAAGAATAGGGTTATGTGGGATTGACCACATACTGACTGAAAGCACTAACAAATAAAACGTTAGTAAAAAAAGAATAAATTGTTTAATTAAGAAAGTACGTGAAGATTCATCAAAAGATGGTGTTCATGAATGTATCCAACGCCGTCCAAATTTATATTTTTTCCATTTTACATTTTTTACTTAGTTTTTCCAACTGCTCTATTCATTGTTTGGGGAGTCTTTATAAGGGCGTGAACGCCTTTTGCTTTAATTTTAACTCAACACTTTTTTCTTACATTTTTATAAAATTTTTTTCTTGAGAAGTTAAACCATATAAATAAAAATAAAAATAACTAAATATTCTATTGTTTTATTTCACATAAACTCAAACGTTTTCCAGGCCTGGTTCTTGCTAGCCAAACGCCAATACGATAACGGTTTAGTATTTCAAAAGCTGAGACGCTATTATCTGCTTTTTAGAATAAATTTTCGTTTCATACACCGGAAAGAACGTTATTTACGAGCAATCAGTCACTGTATTCTTTTTTGACGTTTTCAAAACCCATCAACTTTTTCAACAAACTCCTACGCACTTCCTATTAATTTCCTACCCCAAACGCACCTGAACCGCTCCATAAAATGTTAACACAAGCATAGCTGCTTATGCCCCTAATACCTACTCTTGCTAATTTGGAAAACTATTTCTAGGATAATTAAAGATGCCTAAATGGCAAAACTCATAATATTTAAAAACACAGTGGAAACAAAAAGGCAATTTCAAGAACTTTGTTTTACATTTGTTTAACTAATTGAAACGATTTATCTAGTTGTCAAATTATTTTAGAATGCTAAATTAAACATATAATGGCAATATTAAAATAATTTTTAGAAGATTTTGCTGATTAAGTATAAAAAATATTAATATAAGCAAATACATATTAAGAGAAAGTTTCAAACGAGGGCATAGATATTTGACTGACGACTTGTCGTGTGTCATGTCATTATGCGTGTTTGAGGAAGTTATTACTTAGCCATCAGTCTCACGTCAAGGGGCCAATCTGCTTCCCTGGCGTGTGAAATGATTGATTACACCTTCCCTCGTCCTCCACGCACGCCATCCATTTCGTTTTCTTTATATACTCTGACTTTTAGTTGAGATTTTATGATTTTATCGATTAACTTGAAATGAATTTAGAGCTTCAATCAACTTTTATAAAAACAAATACATGTGCTTTTCAAAGCGATTGACGAAGCTTCGATTATACTAACTTTGGCAAGCTTAATCGTCCTATTTTTAACCATGCTTAATCGTCCTATTTTTTAACCATGCTTAATCGTCCTTTTTTTTAACCATGCTTAATCGTCCTATTTGTTTACCATGAGCCTTTCATCCTTTCCAAGCCCGACAAAATCGAAATTTGCCGCATTAAACGTCCCATAAATATCGATTTTACTTTGCACAGAAAAAACACACTGCTGTAAAAAGAACCCCTGAAAATGACAATAAATGATTTTTCTGCTAATAAAACTCAATAAAGACAAAAGGTAAAACTGGTATTTCGTGTAAGAATTAAGTGTATTTTTAAACTTCGTTTTGGAAAGCTCCAGGCACTCCGGTGAATTACTGAACTACTTGTTCGCCTAGAACCAGAGCTTTCCACAGTTTAAAAAAACCATAATTCTCCAACTTGTCTTTTAAGCATCTATTTTTTTATTTTCAAAAATCGTTTTCTAGTTTTAGTGTTTATATTTCGCAAATCTGATTTTATTTAAATGCGCAATAAGAAGTAATAAAAAATATATAATTATTTGAAGATATTCTCAAATCTGTATGTTTGACTAATAAACATTTTTTTGAGATGAAATAATTTTATTATCCAAAAAATATACTAAATAGGTAAAATATAATTCAAGAGATTTTTACTTTTATGCAAAAGTTACTTCATGAAAAACGTTTGCCCGCTGGCTTTAATGAAAGGAATACCTCAAATGAGATTTTTTATGAAAATAAATAGGAGTAATCTATAAGTAATAAGACTTGTGGCATATTTAAATTATCAGACTAACAGTCATTGCAAATGATTTATCAAACAAGAAGTAAAAAACCCAAAAGAGAAATTCGTTTGGTCAACCTTTAAAGCTAACGTTGAATTTTAGAAAATAAGTTTGGACGAATTTATTCCATCCGTTAACCAGTTGGCCAGTGAAGTGTGAAAGCTTTATTTGCCATGACCTGACTCAGAACTCGAGTCTAATTAAGGTTTGCTTTTAAAACAGAAAGCCGAAATTATAATATTCATAAAATAATTTTTTTCTCAGATTTTCACTGAAGAACTTTATAAAAACAGAAGATGAATCTTTCTACACTTCATCCATGAGTACACGCAGTGACAAACGGCTGAAAAAAGCAACTTCTGGGTAGTAAGTGTAAAATGAAATTGGCATCCACGACGATCGAGAAAGTAAAATACCGAACACGCAACGACATCAGCGACTCGAGGCAACGTCTTATGGACTCCCTGCCAACAATCTCTAGCCAATCGACCGACACTCTCAGCCAAAGAACATTCTCTTCAAATTTGCAAAAATTTCTTTCGATCAATCGCTTCAAAAACATGGCTGGTGAAAGACCCAGCCTGAGAAACAAAGCAAAGAACGACGTAAATGCGCCCTTAGAAGCAGTCTCTGTTAAAGAACCTTTTTCCATTCCTCACTCTCAAAGTGAGAATTTTGATGGAAAATCCCACTTTGCTGTAGAGGATGACAAAATCGACACTGAATATCCTGAATACAATGCTTTCCAAATCGCCTGTAATAAAAGCAACGACAACTTTAACGAGAGTCAAACAAATCCTTCGCTAAAAATAAACGATCAAAACGAGTTCAAAGAGCCGCAAAGTATACAGGACTGTGTGTCATCAAATATTTTCAAACAAACCACCCAACTGTCAGTTCACGAATTATATCAAGATAAAAATGTCTCGTCAACTGAATCTTCCCAGTACTCGAGAAAACTACCACATCTGGCTTTTTCGAACGAAAACACTTCAACCAAACACAGAAGATCATTTCGCAAAAACTCTAAAGTGAACGCCTGCGAGAAAAGTGAAACAACGGGGTGGTTGAAAAACCGAATTGTAAAAAAAAGTATTCCTACGCCTCATCACCAAAGACAAGCTCAATATCAACGCCTCGTTTTCAAGAACGGTGAATGCAATGTGACAAGGGCTAATATCAAGAAGCGCAGACAGCGTTACATGGCAGACATCTTCACCACGCTAGTCGATATCAAGTGGAGATGGAATCTTCTGAATTTCGTTCTCGCCTTCACTCTCTCTTGGCTCATATTCGCTCTGGCCTGGTGGCTTATTTGTTTTTCACACGGAGACTTCGACAACTATGGCAAAGTAACGCACAAGCCATGCGTGGAAGAAGTCTATGATTTCACGACAGCCCTTCTCTTCTCGATTGAAACACAACAAACCATTGGCTTCGGCTCACGCAGAACAAACCCTCATTGTCCGGAAGCAATCCTCCTGATGATGTGTCAGTCATGCTTCGGGGTGATCATTCAAGCCCTGATGACTGGCTTGGTTTTCGCGAAACTTTCCAGACCAAAGAAAAGAGCAGAAACGCTGTTGTTCAGTAAGAACGCCCTCATATGCAAACGAGACGACCAACTCTGTCTGCTCTTCAGAGTGGGAGACATGCGCAAGTCACACATTGTGGAAGCCCATGTGAAAACGATCATGATAAAAAAGAGGGTGACTGAGGAAGGGGAGATAATTCCTCTCTATCAGTATGACTTGGTTCTGGGAGATGGCGAAACGGAGGGTAGGCTCTTCATGGTTTGGCCAATAATCGTTGAGCATAAGATCGACGAGAACAGTCCTTTGTGGGAGTTTTCAGCAGATGATTTGAAAAGAGAACAGTTTGAGTTGGTGGTGGTGTTGGAAGGCATTGTCGAATCCACAGGCATGACGACGCAAGCAAGAACAAGTTACTTACCCTCGGAGATTCTGTGGGGACATCGTTTTGAGAAACTGGTAACTTTTCAACGAGAGTCGGGACAGTATTTTATTGATTATTCTCGCTTCCACTCCACTGCAGCTATCGACATGCCTGAGTGTAGTGCTAAAGATATGGCTGCCCAGTCATCATACAGTGCTGGAAGTAGCAATGATGATGATGATGAGGAGGATGATGACAATGAAAATGAGGATGATAATGATGGTGCTCATGGCAACAATGATGACGAAGACAAAGAAACGGTTTCGATAAAATCTGAGCCATTATGCGAAGTGACTTCGTTAACTTCTGAAGATGCCAAATTGCTTCCAAGCCAGTCTGCTCCAGTCGAAGAGCTCATTACTTTGGAAAAAAATACATCGATAGAAGAGTGTCAGTCATTGTTGGCTAAGGAAGAAGTGGAAGAAGAAAAGGCGTCTCTTCACAACGCTCTCAGTGATCACTCTTCAGTGAACGACGTCCACCGAGAAAACACAATAAACTGGCTTGTGGCTTCAATACAACAGCAACACAACAAAAAGCAGCAACCCAAACACTCCAACGACCAAAAACAACAGCCCAGACACCACAACGCCCAAAAACACTATCAAAAACATCTCATGCAAAAACCTCAAAGAAGCGTTGAAAAAAACAGACTTTCTGCTTCTTACCTACCTCACAAAAACTACGAAGACCTCTTGAAGCAGTACAGCATTCCAGGAGTCAGTCGCAAAAATGGTGTCAACAGCGTTGCCCTTGCAGCGTTTGATCTTCAAAACGACGAGCAAATGAATAAATCAACCTTTGATATTTCCAGTAATTGCATTAACGAACCATCCGCTTTCCAGTTCGTCTAACCTGCAGTCGCTTTTATATTTTTATTCTTCGAATTCTTTGTGCTTTGCTCTGTGATTCTGAGTTTATTTAATGTCATTTGCTATGTTATCTTAATATTCTCTTATTTTGTGTTGAAATCATTCTAAGGTTGTTTGAACATCTTTTTCTCAATAATATTCCAACAGTTTAGCTGTTTACAGGAGATTTAAAACCCCTTTTTAATATTGTTATTTTTCCAGTTAGCTAACATAGGTTGTTGAAGATCGTAATCACCTGAAAAAACTGTTAAATTACAATTTTAACTTGACAATTTTTCGCTTTTTTTAAATTTTATTATTGCAAATGTTAGTTTTATTTTTGAGTCACAACTATAAAAATTCCCGTTGAAACTATTTTTACAATTAGATTTTACCTAAGCTGAATATGTTGAAAACATTCTAAATCAAAATTTCTTGTTACTACATTTTCCAACTTTTAAATTCCATGCCAAAATATTTATGTTCACTATACATTGACTTTTTTTTTAGAAAACAAACAAATTGATAAACCACTAAAATACTGAAAATATTCGGTAAAAAAGCTCAATCTATTGTTATTCGGCAAGGTTTTTCTATCTAGAGAAAGAATTTTACATTCGCCTCAACGACAGTTTGTATCAATAGGGTCTTTAAACATGTCATTCATTCAACCTTCAATGATATTAAACGTGGAAAAACTTTTTTATATACTTTTAATAAAATAAACCCATCTAGAATTTTTTCAAAGTCATTGATATAAAGTTTTCGCTTTTCTTAAATTACCTATGTCTTCACTTGTTGTCCCGTTTGGGGCAAAGACCACGAAGCATCATTTTCCAGGCGGTATGGTCCTAAGCAAATCATTCCAGCTGCTCCCACCTTCCCTCCATCTGTCTTGAGTCAGTCTCCAATTCCTTGCGCCAGTCACCATTCGCTTTCCATCGAAGGTTCCTGGTTGTTTCTTGGTTCAAAGTTATTTATTATTTATTTGAGTTCGAAAGGGAAAAAGACATTTTGTCAATTAATGTGTCTTATCGTCACCGGATGCAAATAGTTATATTACATACTTTATGTATGTAATAAATACTCCTACGACATAGACCGAAGCCTACGAATGATAATGGTTTTTTAAGAAAACATATTTAATGGATTTTGTTCCGATTCAAAAAGGGTTTTTGATACTAAATCCAATTTGAATTTGGTGATTACTTTTGATTGAACAAAGGCATGAAAACAAAAATTATTCAGGTCAAATCACAAACACAATGGTCTAAAAACTCCATTTTTTAGTTTTTAGATTTTGACAATAAAATATCTTATAAAAACAAAAATTGAAATGTTGACACAATTGCTGCTTCCTCTATCCATAAACGGCAGTTACTAAGTTCTGCCAATCAGGGTTTTATGCTATCGATAGTATCGATGAGAAGCAGTCCCAAGGCAAACATTACTTATACTAAACTCTTCGAATATTAATGTTTACAACTTGAATAAAAGATTAAAATATCCTTCAAAATGTATGATAAAGAAGCAAAAATATACATTCCTAAACAAAAAAAGGGCAATAAAAATATTATAAGCGTATTACTTACCTATTTTCAAACTAATGTCATACTGAAACTTATAATAGCGACCTTAAGCATTATCTCATGTTTAATCGATGAGAGCAGTTCTGTGTTTGCTTGAAAAACTCACAATAAAAATGTCTGCAAGTTTTTTCAATTTAATGCTGATGATAGTCGTAAAAACATTACTTTTTCTTTTGGAAAAACTTATAATACATAATTAAATAAACTTATAGAGAAAGAATTTCACACTTCAACGGCCAACTGGCTGACCTTCGTTGACCTAAACTTGACGTTTTAAAAATCCTCTTTTTTATTTTATACTTTGAATATGTAAATATTTAAGTATAAATTAAAAATTAATAAAAAAACAAATAATATATGTTATTTTTCCTTCATTTGATTGATTGATTGATTTATTTATTTATCCTGACTGTCGGGTTTGAATTGACTGAAAGCTAGATGTGATGTATTTTTAAAACAAGTTATTAATGGAATAAAATTTTATTTAAAGAAATGTGTCACGTAGAATAATGTCAACAGGAGAAAACTTTCGAATAAATAAAAACTCTTTTTAAGTCGTAAAAAGCATTGAAAAACTTCAGAATTTCAAGTATTTTCTATTTTGGAAGGATTAACAGAGATAAGTATTTGAAAGAGAATGAATGGCAGTGGCTTCAATTGATAATTTGGGGATCATTCAAATGAAAAAATATTTAATTTTTAGAAGATAAATAATAATCTTATAATATAGAATAAACAATAATGGTTTGGTTAATATAATTTTATATGAAAAGGAAAATTAAATTTGATAGTGAACATTATAAAAATAGAAATTTATACTTCGAGCAGAACTATTACTTGACCATTTTCTTAATGTTTTAAGAAAAGACTAATTAACAAAATATCAAAAGTTTGAAGTGAGTCCAATATGAAGTTTAAAACTGTTAGAAAGATATACAAAAAGTTTGTGTAAAAATTACTTTTGATGTTTATACTTTTGCTCATCAACGTTTATTTTAAAGTTTTTGTTTTTAAAAATGTTTCAAATACTTGAAAAAACAGTTAATTATTATAAATACCAAAACTTTGGCAAAATATAAAGTATTATTTAAAGTATTATTTGAGGCATAAATTTTGGTTATCTCATTTATACATTTCATTCCATTCATCGATCCTTGTCCAAAAAATACAGATGTTAAAAGACACAATAGTCTAATCTCGATTATTTTTAATTTCTATGATTTTGATACAATGGTTTCCTGCATCAGCAACCATCATTCGTCCATCGTCTGTAAAGCAAAGACCCTGAGGCGCAGAGAGAGAAAGACTCAACTTCTCTACAAACAAGCCTTCCTTGCTAAACACCTGCATTTTGATTTTTGAGATTCAATATAGGAAGTAAATTTATTTGAGAAATCGTTTATTTTTTATAAGGTTTAGTCAAAACTTATTACTAGACTAGCTCAAATATGTAATAATTCATTATTTTTATATTATTCCTAAATATAAAAAGTTCTACTAAGCTTCAAATTGTATCAATCTAACCTGTATTCGAGTGTTGCTGAAATCACAAACGTAAATGTTTCCAGTGCTTGGGTGCACTGCCACACCCGTTGGACCACTCAGCTGACCAAGCCTCGTTCCCGTGCCTCCAAAGCATCTAACAATATCCAAGTTGCTTTATTAAATTTCTTGTAATATAACTTTTTATATTTCATTTTGATCTTAAATAAAACCAAATTTTAACTATAAGACAGTTAAAAATATAGACCTACTTCAACAATTGGCCTTTCCATGAAAAGACTTTAACTTTGTCAGTTCTGAAATCGGAAACGATTATGTTTTGCTGGTCTGGCGTAATAGCGCAAAACTGTGGGCTGCATAGGTTCTCATCTTTGTATCCTTGACTTCCAAACCTTCCCAACAGTTCTCCACTCGATTTGTCATACACGTGCACACTACACCCCTTCATGTCAGCCACTACCAATTCCTGTAAAGCAATTTATGATTCTGGTCAAGATTAAGTTTACAAAAATATATTCGTTTCGCTAGTGTTATAATTATTTTCATTTGCCTAAAAAGCTCATATAATTATATATAAATTATTTTTATTAATTACCAAATAATAAACAAAGCACAACTCTTACTTTATCTGATAGGGCAAGACCCTTCGGTCCTTTAAGGTAACCTTGTCCAATCTTCTTAGTCATGCGTCCTTTTGAATTTAGAACTACAACGCAATGGTTTTCCAGATCAGAAACGTACACATAGCCTGTTGAGTCCACAGCCAATCCTGAGGGAGATGGAGGTTTGTCCAGGCCCTCTCCAAGAATTATCTGTTTTGTGAACTTCCCTGTTTTGAAGTCTAGCATTTGAATGCATTGGTTCTTAGAGTCACTTCCGAGAATCAATCCGTTGTGGAAAGCCACGTCTTGAAGACTGTTGAATTCGCCCAACAGCTTACCCTTAGTGCCGAATCTTTTGAATGCTTCATTTTGAGGTTTCAAGTTGGTTTTCGAAGGATTAATTTTATTTGTGGTTAGTTTATTGGAAGTTGCTAGTGGTCGAGTGACGCGAGGTTGGCTATGAGAAAAGTTTGTAACTTTGCGTTTTGGTTTCGAATCGGGTGTTTGAGTGGTGGGCAGAGTCTTGTTGAGTTCTCTGCTATGCACACGGATACAAAGATGGTTTTTGTTTTCACTGTCTTCCTCTTCTAATCCATGAGCTTCGGCATCTTCTTCCTCGTCGATAATCTTCTGCAGATTCATCTTACATTCATTTGCAAATTTAAATGAATTATTCATAACTGGATGGCTGGAGATTCGAGCACTCAATTTGGCAGTTTTGTCAAGTTTATGTAGACTGTTGTTAGAAAGCCGGTGGGATAAATCATTGCGAGGAACCGTGGAACTGAGAGATCTGCGAAGTGGCTGGTTACTAGAAGCTGTTTTTGCGTTCTTTGTGACAGAGTTATTCCAAGGAGGCCTGCTGAGACTGGTGCTGCTTTGTTGTCTTTGTGCAGGCATGTGAGATGGCTTGCTAAATGTTTTAGTGGCGAATGAATTCTGTGGTTGCTTGCTCGGAATGCTTTTGTTGAGGAATGTTGAAGACGAAGATTTAATTTTAGGCTGGAACGTATTTTGAGTTATAGGTCGCTTAGATGTTGTATTTTTTGCTTTCGAAGTTGCAAAATTGTTGAAGTGGTTTGAAGATATGTTGGAAGTAAGAGGAAACTTACTCACCATCAACTCAATCGGAGTTCCTCTAACCAAAACACCAAAGTTATACAACTCAAAAACATGAACACCAATATGCTCAGGTGTGAATATTAGATGACCAAGTTCATTATCAGACATGTCTTTTATAAATTCAATTGTTTTTTTGCGTCCGTTCGGGAGATAAAGAAAGGCGTAAATTGCGCTATTGAGTCTGCTGACGTAATCATTAACTATGCAAGGATTGTCTTCAATTAAGTAAATTGCTAGTTTGAACTTTCTGTTCAGGTTTATGGGTTTGCTTAAATCTTCAGTCGAAAAACTGATCATGTTGGAACAAAGGTTTTTATCAGAGACTATTCCACTCAAAAAAGATGAGTATTTTTCCAGATTTTCGTAGCCTTCAGGGTCAAAACACACAAAAGAAGATTCAACAGGTCGAGAAAGAGAAGACAGACTGGAAGAATGCTGTTTGTAGGATGTTTGCTTGGGTTCAGCGCTATAATCTTCGATGGCGTAACACTTGTTGGCCAGCAGTATCAACTCAGACCTTTCACTGTCCAGAATCTTCTCCGCCAAATCGTAATTCAATTGAAGGTTTTCGAAGTTCTCATTGATGCAGGCTAGTTGCTTGTCGAGCAGGTCGTTTCTGAAGCCATAAAGGGTATCAAGCTCCTGGAGGTTAGTTTTGAGTTTCTTCTGAAGAAGATTCATAATGTGATTGTAACGAGAATTGATTTGGTCTTTGACTTTGGTGAAGCTGTATTCTAGGTCACATTTAACACTTTCGATAAAACTTCTATCATTTTCGGTATCTTTCGATTCATTTTTCAACTGTTCAAGCAGGTTGAGAAGTGTGGACTTTTGACTTTGTACGGCTGAGTCTATACTGACTATAGCGTGTTGGTAGTGGCCCTGCTCAGAGCAGCGGATACAAATCGCTACGTCGCACAATTGACAGTATAATTCAAGGTTCTGCAATGAATGCAGTTTGCAGTAGAGCTTTTCATGGGAAGACTCTGACGAGGATCTGTAGCTTTGTGAAAAAAATGCGCTTTGTGAAGTTTCTGCTGTTAAGGATTCGTCCATTACAATGGCTGAAGAAGAGGCCGTGTCGCATTGCAGGTCGTGATAGTGCTGCTGTGTTGATGGGTGACCGTACTTGCTAAGTGAATGGTTATTAGTGGGAGATTCACTGTCATTCTCTGAATGTTTCGTACTCGCTGACTCTATATTGTCTGAGATTTGAAAGCTGTTGCTGGTGGTGTGCAGTGTGTCATTGTTAGATTGGAATGTGTTGTTAATGCTCGTGTGGTTGCTTCTAAAGTTGTTATACTCGAAGTTGAGGTTGTTGTTGTTGCTGTTTTCGCAAATGTATAATTCGTCTCCAGGGAAATCATTTCCATCAATTGTGTCCAGCATTCGACTCGATGTCTTTATCGTCAATAAATCAACCTATAAATGAATAATAAGTTTTCTTGATTTATTCTATAAGACTGCGATATTTTTTTCTTGTATATCCTATTTATTCATTGATTAAATATTCTCTGAAAAGTCATATTCATTCAATTAAAACTCACACTCGGCGACTTTCCATCTTTCATGGAAGTGAGCATCCAGTTATCCGGCAAACAGTCAACTCCTTGTTTTGGTAGGATGCAGGGAATGTTGCAGACCGGACAAATCACTGAGATGCTGTTCTCTGGAACGTAGTTTGTGAGACATTCCAGGCAAAATGAATGCCAGCAGCTTAAAACCTTCGGCGATTTGTATTTTCCGTGGCATAGCGAACAACTGAAAAAGGGTCTCTTGCTCTTTAACTGGCTACCTTCGAGGTTTTGGCTGTCATCCTTTAAACTTTCTCTGTCTTCCATATTTGGTTGTTTTCAATAGACACAACTCTGTTGATTGAGTGAGATATTAAGGTTTAAAAATATAATAAATTATCAATAATCAAGATTATCTTATTGAATTAACTAAAATATTGCTAAAAAATTAACCTTCTCAGACATTGATTTTAAATATTAAGTCACCAATTTTGATAAACTTTCGACAGCAGTCTGACTCACGTATTGATTCTTATATCTCCCGTTAGATTCACTAATTCAGCTCAATTGCTTTTCTCAAGGGTAACATTCAACCCTGAACAAAAGCAAAATTGTAGTTATCAAAATAATAATAACTCATTAAATTCACATCAAGTTTTAAAACATAAATTAACTTTCGAATACTTTGAATAAAATTGAAAATAATCTTTTCGATTTTTACCTAAGCAAACATCTCATAACTGGCGTGTATAAAAGAGCTTCTGAAGTCTAGTTTATATAACGAATTCTTCGCGTATTGACTACTTTTAAAAGGCAGAAGGTTTATTCGTTGTGTATGAGCAATAAGTATGTATATGAATGGTTCTTATGGTACATATCAAGTGTTGAATATAATCATATAGGGAGTGTTTATGAGAAATATATACAGCGCAGATAGAGTTTAGGCAATGCCTCAAATCTCAAACCCAACAGGTGAAAGAGATTTAGTCATATATACTTATTGCTGACATTCAGGGAGTCTTGTGTCAACCAATTGTGTGAAAAATCTCTGGCTTTTAAGCTATGGATAAAGCTTCTTGTTCCAAACCAAATCTGCATCGCGTGATATCTAATCTGACTAAAATCTGAATTCATCTTTCCTTAAATTCCATGCATTCTGTTCTCAATCGAGGAATGGAAAGAAGCTGCTCATTAAATTATTCAGTCTCATGAACTCTCATGCCGCGCTGAATGAATGTTAATTTCATGCTTTTGAATTTATTCTTTCATGAATTATTACCTAATATTTATTTCATTAAAATATTATTATTATTTATTATTATTTTGAAAATATTTCTAAAAAAACATATTTTTTTGGCTTTGAAAACAAGTATCATATTTATGAATTTCAAATACCAGCCACTATATTTACTCCTTTTATAAGGTTTATATATTCGAAGATTAATGGCCAATAAATCACAGGATTCCATTCATATAATTTGACTTCAATGCCGTTAATAACTTTGTTATTGAACATTCGAAGCAGAATTGTTTGAGTTATAATAAACATAAGTGCTAGTAATCATTTATAACACTCTCGCATTCAACAATATTTAAATTTAAAAAATTAAAATTAATTTAATGAAAAGTTGATTAGCGAAAATGTATTTTTGCAGGATTTAATTAGTCCGTTAACTAACTTAACAAAACTGTAAGTTAAATCTTTAATAATGATTTAACGGGTTAACGGTTTGGTACTCAGCTCTGAATTTGAAGTAAATCTAAAAGATATTATCTATATAATTAATCAGTTAAACTTATTGAGCAATCGAAATCTATTATTTGATTGTTAAAATGACGAATAAATTTTGTTCATTTGTTTTTGTTTGTATAAGGGCGTTTTAAAACCTTAAAAGAAGTGTTTACTCCTTGAAAACATATAAGTTCTCTTAAGCTCATGGCATTGAAGTGAAGCAGTTTGATAATTTATAAATGACTAATAAAAGCTTCATTGTGAGAGAATAATTAATCTCTCTTACCATGAGGTCCTTGCAAGCCTTGGAATATAACATCATTGTTACAGTGTAATGACAATGATTACTTCTTTTGAGTTTGTTGAGCAAACATTTAGCAGCATAAAACATTAAAAGTATTGTTTTAGTAAAAGTTTTAAAAAAATACTTTTTAGATAGGAGAAAATAACATGAAGCTTTTGTTTTTTTAATGTTTTAAAATCCAAACAAAGTCTTCCCACTGTCTCTTCCACGGCAACTACAACAAAATCCTCACACCAAATAACTCCTCCAACACAAACAACACTCACATTTGTGCAGCAGAAGTGTGCACAAGAATATGCATAGTTCCGATGTACACATTCCTTATACATGAGAACCTTGTTAATAATATTTTTACTTTCATACTGCATACAATTCTTAGATCGTTTTTTAATGTGAAGAATCTTTTTAGTTATTCAACTATGGTAACAACCTTTCTGATTTTAAAATATATTGGAATACATATTTATAAATCAAAAATTTGAAAAAACTAAGTAGTGACAATATTTTATGAAAAGAAAACATCAAATTTTTTTACTAATTAGAAATTTTTTCATGAAAACCTATTTTTTACTCTTATAGTTAGTAGGGTTTTTTTATACATCTTTAGCGTAGATTTTATTACAATATTTTTTCCCAAAAATTAGTGTGAGAAATTATTCCTTACTAAAAAGACAGTTAAATTTTCACTTTAACTTTTTTTTACAACTTGCACTAAACCGAAGATAACTTGAGTGCTTTAAGAAGAGGTTTATCGAAGGTTGTACGAGTATTTTCGCTCAAGTACAAGCATCAAGATATTCAAATCTCCAAATCTGTGCATTATAATACTTTTGAGTAACAATCTATTAGTGAGTTTTCAGTCCTTGCTTTTCATCGGTAGCCTTTCATTCTGGTTGAATTCTAACCCATCAGTTTCCCAGGGAAACCTCGTTTGGGGCCTTACTTGGCTGCGTTTATGTAGACAGATCTATAAATATTTTTTAATAAAATAAATAAAAAAAATTTAAATCAGATTATTGGCTCAAGCTATGTAGACAGCTTTAGAAGTATTTTTTTAGTATAATAAAAAAATATGTTTAGCTCAGATCACCACACAAACTTTTTGAAAACGTGATTGTGTAATAGAGAGAAAACATTCTGTAAATCAAGATATTTATTTATTTTCGTTATTCGGAGTGCACGATGAATGATAATTGACTTCAAATGATGAATAAGCGTTGACAAGGATATGGTCTGACCTACAAGAAGTGCTTGCTGTGTCACAAAGGCTGCAAAGACACGTAACGAACGGAATATTAAAATGTAAAAATATGAAAATAAAATATGTTTATTGTGACTATTGACAATTGTTTAAATAAAGCATTTGGGTTATTTTTATTGAAATATAATGATTATTCCAAGAACAATGTCTAAGGAATTCCAGGTAAGCAATGCCTTGTGGACCTCAATTGTTCGGTTTGTGAGAAACTTCTGAACTTTTAATTACAACTTTCTTTAAATCACGTTGCATTACCCATTCACAATGACCTTAAGTTATTTCTATTGTCATCTCCTTAATTTGATGGGTTTTCTAAGCATTTTGGTCATTTTTGTGATCATTTTTTTTATTAGAGGCAAAAAATCTAATTAATTCTACAAGAGATTTCGGCACAAGAAACTTTCGAGTTGATTAATTCAAGCATAGTTTCATAAGTATAAAATATTTAATTGTTTTCAATTGAGGGAGCATGTTTTCAAGAACTAAAAATATTAACTTTATCAATCTTATAGTAAAATAAAGAGTAAAATTAACTGTTTAAAAATTTGTAACTATAATTTTTAAGATATTTGTTTCCCCAACAACATTAGGTTGAGTTTACATTTTAAATAATAATTTTACAATTAACATATACATTTAAAAATATGTATTCAAAAATAAAAATACTGCAACTAATTAACGAATGCTTAGACAGAACTTCTACCTGTATTGACAACGAAAAACAGCACCAAAACATTCCATGGGAAAATATTGAAGATTTTTGAAGAGTTTGATCATCGTGCAAAATAAACTCCAATCACTTTAAAAAGATAATTAACTAAATTTGCAAAAACTTTTATACATTTTGCAAAATAAAAACTAGAATTTTTGCTGAAAGATCAGAAATTACGAAAACCTTTGAAAGCTATTTTAATAAAATTACTTTGCAAAACTTTAAATTGGAATTTACGTAAAATTAAAAACTTAACTTTTTCAAAATATACTTTTTCAAAAACTTTTAATATTCAAAATGATCCCTTCACTTAAGCATAAGATAGTATAGAATTCAAAAACAAAAGAAACTATAAGATTACTTTAATATATAAAATCTAAAGAATATATTGAAAAATTAAATAGTATAAAAGGAAAAAATAACAAGCGCACATCAGTTTCTAAACACAGGGCCCATGAGCTTACGATTCCACTCCAACGATCTCAGCTCTCCCACTTCTGTCTTCTCTGACCTTACTCTACCCAGTTCACACTCTGACCACGCCATCCAGGTTGCCAGTGCTGCCATGAAGCATAGAATTATAATGTTTTAAAAATTCAAATAATAGTGCTGTCTTTCTTTATAAAAAAACGTTCAGTAGATTAACTGGCTCGTTTCGGAGATTAAATCTTGCCTAGATTTTATTTTTTACTTAAATTGTTAACATGTTTGAAATCAATCAAAATCCTAAAAATACAATATATCATTAATGCAACTTTGAGTATTTAATCATTATGACTTCAATATCACAATTTTTCTTAATTAGTTATTCACCAGTTATCCCATGCTAGGAACACGATGGAGAGGCCCTCATATCCATAGCAAATCCACAAGACCCTTTTATCTTTCTGGAGGTGGTAGAGAAGATAGCCCATGGGACAAGCAGCGTCATTTACAGGGCCAAGGAAAAGTCCTCGGATCGAACCGTCGTCATCAAACACTGCAACAAGAACCACAGCAAGAAACTCATCTTCAATGAGGTTTGTCTTAAATTATTCGAGTTTTTTTATTGAGTGAGTTTTCATGAGTTTTGTAAATCGAAAAAAAAGTAAGATTCTAAAAAATTCACCAAATTTATATTTATTTTAACTATTTTTAATAAGTTTTTTCCCCTTTCACACTAGCCAATTTGCAACCACTATTCCATAAATACAACAGATAAACATCATGGAGAGTCTTCAGCACGCTAATGTGGTTTCCTTCATTGACAGCTTCTACGCGCAAGAACAAGCGTGGATCGTGATGGAGTACGTAGACGGGTGCTCCCTCACGGACATCGTCACCACTCACAAGTGAGCAGAATGCATGGAAGAATGATCGTTTTAAAAAGATTATTTTAAACGTAAGAAATAAAATAATAGTTATATCGATTCGTTATAACATGTTAATAACATTATAATACATCGCCATAATACAAATTAACAGATTAACTACCGAATTATAAAGTAAAATAATAAACATGTCAATCCGTCAAGCATGTCGTGGACACCCACACTTAAACCCGACTACACGATAGAATGTCAGAGCAGCAGATAGCGACTGTGGCGGAGGCCGTGTTGCAGGCGCTGGCGTACATTCATGGACTGGGAATCGTCCATCGAGACGTCAAGTCCGATTCGGTGCTTCTTCATGCCGATGGCAGGGTAGTTAGTGGGGAAGAAGTGATTTGCAAAAGATACGTAGGAAGTTTAGGAATTTCAAATAGAGTAAATCTCCAATCCGATGAATTATCGGATAGCTTTTACTTCGGTCTTTAATTTGGACTTATAATGAAAAGTTACAGTAATATAAAAATACGAAAAAAATTATAGAAAAAATTGACTTTTTTTTCTATTTAAACTTATAAATTCTTTGAACCCCTTATTCAGCAATTTTCATATTTATTCTACCTCAGGTAAAACTGAGTGATTTCGGCTTTTCAGTGCGTTTGAGGGGCGAATGGGACAGAAGGGTGAGTCTTGTGGGCACGCCTTACTGGATGGCACCTGAAGTGATTTCAAGAGAGCCACACCACTGTCCCGTGGGTGGGCGCTTGTGGGGAGATAAAGATGGTCTAGAGGGTGGTCTTTGAAGCTGGGTGTAAAAAGATTGTGGTTTGGTTGTTGAAAGCCCATGTTTGTATTGATGTAACTTGTAAAAATATCATGTTATTTTGGAAATAATCAATCAATCAAATAAACTTCTTTAGTGCTCTTTCATCAATAAAGCTACTCTTGATAAGAATATGACATCAATCATTGTAGAATTTACATTTTTTAACAACTTTTAAAGGCTGATATCTGGTCTTTTGGCATCATGCTGGTGGAGGTGGTGGATAGTGAACCACCCTACTTCAACGAGGAACCCTCTAAAGCCATGGAACTCATCCGTGAGAGGCCTGCTCCTTCCATGGCGAACGTCTCCAGGGTTTGTAGTGATGGTTTTTAATAGATTTAAGGGTGGTGAGATTCTTTATATAAGTGGGTTTGTGAATTATTGATTTTAAATGCACTTGTTTACTCTAAACTTCCGTGGTGTTAGTCCAAAGAGCTTCTAAGAGCTAGTTTTTTTTAGTTTAATAAAATTAACTTTTAATTATTGTTGATAATTTTTCATAATTCAAGATATCGCCAAGACTACAAGGCTTTGTGGAAAAAGCCCTGGTCAAAGACGCTTCCTTAAGACCCACTGCGGGCCACCTCCTCAAGCATCCCTTCATCTCCAGAGCCACAACCCCTGCTTGCTTGACTCCTCTTATTAAGAACTGATGTTTTTTGAGGTTCAAGGGCGCATGGGAAAATTATTTTCTCTCTTGAATACTTTCATATTGATATTGAAGATCCTTTTTTATGCTATTTTGAAATATTTTTTATTTCATTCTGTTCAACGAATATATTAAAGTAGGATTAATTAAACAGAAAAATATTTTTTTGGGATATTTGGTTGAAGGATCACAAGATATAATTGAATGTTGTTTTGAGCTGTGTACATTTTATACTTAATACTTAATTAGGATTAGAATTTGTTAATATTTAATTTTGAATAATATACTTATTTTAAAATTGTAAAATAAAAAAGTTAAAATTACGCACACGCGATATCTTCAATATAATTTAATTATTCTTTGAAATTCATTGATCGATTCCAAATAGTGCATTAAGTTAATCTGTTTTAATTTGGTTTTATGTGAGCTTTAACAATTACATAAACTATATAAAAAAGATATTAAAAATCAAATTGAATTTTTTTGATAGTCAATCACTATAAACTTCAAAACATACCACTTGAACTCTTTTTTAAAAGCTACTCATTTGTTTTACATATGCCCAATCAATTGCTATTTTTCAACTGCTCTGCTGTGTTGTTTCACCACTACATTTTATACCCTTGAAGTTCGAAGTTAGTTTGCTACTGAGTTATTTTAAACCAGAATAAAAGTTGATTTATTTTTTATACATTTGTGTGTGCATTTTCATACCTTCTTTCGAATTATTTGTTTCCTTCACAGCGTTGAGTTTTAAAATATATTGAGGGGGGATAAATAGGTAAATTAACACATAAAGTTTGTAAATTCTATTGATAAATCGATATTTGCGTAGTAGTAATGATTATGCGAATTGATGATAGAAAATATATCTAGCAAGTCTCTAATTACAAATCAAGATCGAAACGTCACACACCGCTGGAAAGATGGGAAATAAGAACATGGAAAAGCTAGTTCAGTCCAATAGAGGTTTAAAAGTTTAAGTAACAACGAAATAGACACTTATAAAACACGAAAGTAATTCGAAAATTATTCTACGAAAATAATTTAAAACAATTAAAATACAACGATTCGTAGGGGCTTGAGAGGCTTTGCTGCTCAGTCTCCTTCGTCGAGGCTGTTCAGCCATTGCATGCATTTGGACCTGGCTAAGCTCTTACTCGCCATCATCGACCTCTTCTTCCTCTCTCCGTCTTTGCTTAGTTCCTTCCTCATCTCCTTCAAGACTTCATGCTTTTCTTTCACTTGCTTCTCGATGTTGGGGTCGGGTTCAGTATTCACAGGAGTTTTAGCAATTTCAAAAGGTGCTGGAGAAATCTTACCTAGAATTGGTTCGTTGTTTGTGGCCGTTAATGAAATATCGTTCTCAACTTTATGAGTTATTTGGAACTCTTTCAAGCGCATGGGAGGAACAACTTGAGGGCAAGATGTCGACCTTGCAAACTTGCCGAGAAATCTGCCTTTGTTGATTGCACAGAGATGAGATGGTCGTTGTGGGCAGAGGAAGTTCATGGGTGATTGTTGCATGACAGGGAGCTGCACATTGGAGAAAGACTCGAGGAATGGGGGTTCAACTCTGCAGTTTTGGTCGTCAAGGAATTTGAGGTGCAGGCTGTTGAGGCTGTTGAAGGATACCCTGGGAGACACGTTGTCCAAGTTGTTGACGCTGCCCAAGCAGTCTCTGCTGGTGGCGTCGTAGTTGTTGTTGATGGAGAGGTTGCTGTTTGAGACGGCATTCAGGTCTTTCAGACTGCACCATGGAGAAAGGTTGTGAGACGAAAGAAGGCTTTTTGACGGCGACAACGCACTCAGTTTTTGAGCGTTCAACATCAGTTTTTCAAGTGAAGAAGTTCTTTGCGGAGGTTTTCTCTGGCCTTCAAAACTCCATTTGTCAGATGCCTTTGCTGAAAGGTGTCTTTGTTTGAAAGGTCCCTTGAGGCAAGACAAAGAACGGTTTTGTTCGCACAAATAAACGTTTACTTCACAAGAGCTTTGAACGTCGTTTGCCTTAAACATCATACACTAATCTTCAACTGTACATACTATTTAATTTAGTTCCCAATTCACTTATATGATTTTATATATTTTGAATCAATTTTTTAAGAAATTTATTTTTAAACCATAGATTGATTTCAATGCTTCGAAAGTATCACGACATATACATCTCAAATCCAATATGCCCACCACATGCACATCCACAAGCACATACACCTTGAATACGCGCATATACACTGATGCAGAACAGTCATTATGCGCTCAGCATTTGCGAGTTTTTTGTCCTCGCCTTCAAGCAAGCATCTTTCATACAACCGCTCTGCATTGTTTTATTAAGTATAGAAGCTCCTATAAATTAAAGGCAGTTCATTATAGTATAAAATGAACTTCTGTTTATATTGATCTAAGTATGAATATTAATATATTGCTTTTTTATACTATAAATCCTTTGATGGGTTAATACATTTTTGAAATTAAACTTTGGTGTTTTTATGTGCTTTAACACATTTTTTTAGTTGAATAAAACCATTTTTTTCATCTTTGAACTTCTTTTTTAGAAACTTTAGAAAATTTTAAAATGTTAATTTTTTTTTTAATTAAAATTTAAACATATAACATTTTGTATATAAAAAAGATGGAATCGAGTATTTGGGTCAAAAAATATTACTGAGTACCAAATAACGGAGAAGTGTATGGACCCGGGTACCCAAATTTTTTTTAAACTTATCATTTTTATTTAATGAATGGACTTTTCGACCAACTTTTTTTTTGAAAATCATTTTTTTATTTCAAGCAGAAGTAATACTTTTTTTTAATATGTCAGTTATGAAAAAAAATTAACATTATATTTTGTAAAAACGATAATATTGAAGTTATATTAAAAATTGCATGCTTCAAAATGAAATAGTAATAAAAAATGTACACTAATTTATTTTTTTTGACAATACCCGGTTTCTGTTCACAAGCACCAGGGTTCTGGCATCTCTAATGAAAAGCACGGCAATTCATTTGGCTTTGCAATTAAAAAAAATGTGAATCTATTGAGTTTTGAATGTCTTTATTTTATTATTAATATTTTAAAAAATGAAATTATTTTAAACTTTTTTCAAAACATCTCAATCTAGTTTCTTGAAAATTAGATTTTTTTAATGACTTTTTTTATAAATATTGGGAAAACAAAAACAATAGGTTGAAATAATTTTGTAATATTTTCTCATTTATAACGATATTTAAGACTTTTAGTTTGAAAATAAATTGGTTAAAAGTGAGCATAGGTTAAGTTTGTTTAAGTTGAATTAAGCTGCTACTTTTAGTCTAAAAGTTTTAGAAGTGCATTTGTAGATTTTTAAAACATTTCAAAATGTTGAACGAACAGTCGTCTTCTGAAGTTTCTGGATCTCAGGAAAAACTCAAAAACTTTTGGTCGAAAACTATGGAAGATATCAAGAATATGAAACTGGTAATAAATTCTTTAAAAAATGATTTTTTTGAAAATATTTTGAGTTTTCTTCATCTGAAAAAATATCTTTGAAATATATTTAAAATAATTGTTAATAGAAATATATTATTTGTTTTTTAAATCATTTGAATTTTCAGAATGAGTTTAAGACACAGGAACTTCCATTGGCGAGAATAAAAAAAATAATGAAAATGGATGAAGATGTCAAGGTGCCTAATTAATAACTTTCATTCCATTTTAATTCCCATATATACTATCAATCACTCAATCATTTTCTCAACATGCAATATTATCAGATGATAAGTGGTGAGGCTCCAGTACTATTCGCAAAGGCTGCAGAGATCTTCATACACGAGTTGACACTGCGAGGGTGGGTCTACGCAGAGGACAACAAGAGGAGAACTCTGCAGGTGCCTATTTAAAGACTGTGTGGGTGTTTTCACATGAGATAGGTTATTTTAGTTGTCTATTTGGAAGATTTTACATACTTACATTTTTTAAACTAATTTTGAATTTATGACTCTTTTAGTTGTTTCTCATTATATTAAAAATCACAATTAACTCTTTTTTTCTATCAGCGCAACGACATAGCGGTGGCAATCACCAAGTACGACCAGTTTGACTTCTTGATCGACATCGTGCCCAGGGAAGAACTCAGACCCGCCAAGAAGGTACCTCAGTGCTATCATAATATTTCATAATTTTCGAATAATTATTTTTCTTTTTTCGAAATTGGGCAAAAATATTTTAATTTGTATTTTCATATATATTATTACTATTATGATTACTAAACACAAGTTTGATTATTTATTCATTTTATTATTATTATCATTATTCGTGCCACTCCTATTCAAGCACTCCTCCACTCTAAACAGGAAGAGAGTCCGGACAACCAAGTGAAGTATGTCGTGCAAGTCGACCAGAACAACCAGGCCGTCCAGATGCCCAGTCAGTTGAAGAGGGTTTCTCTGGATAAAATAAAAGAAGATAAGCTTTTGCTATCATGACTCTTAATCATTAAATATTCCCACTCCATCCCTCCACCACTCCATCAATCCATCTTTTCACCACTCCATTCCTCCACCAATCCATCCTTCATCACTCCACCACAGCCCAAGTGGTTCCACAACAGCTTCAACTTGTGCAGGGCAGTAATGGAATGCTTCTGACGCAGGTTTGCCCTGCTTTTCATCTCAAAGCTTGTCTTTTTTATATTTTAAGTATATTATTTTATTTTATTTTTTTATGGTTTTCTATTTTGAACATACAAATATACATGTTTTTTTTCATATAACAATTTATTCACATTCAATCAATTCTCAGCCAATGGTTGACCAGTCGCAACAAGTGCTCCAGGCCTCCCAACTCTTGCAAGCTCCCACAGTAATCACCACGCAGATGATGCAACAGCAACAACTGCAACAACAACTTCAACAGCAACTTCAACAGCAGCAACTACAACAGCAGCAACAACAACAAGCTGTTCCACAAAGCATGCAGGTCTTCACACAGGTTACTGGTCCTAAAGGCGAGATCCAGCAAATACCGGTAAATATATCACTAAAGTCTGTGTTCTTGTACTATCTTTAATGCCTTTGACTTTTATTTATTTATCGCTTATCCACTCTTCCAAAAATCATTCATTCAATAATCCGTCTATCCATCCTTCCATCCACCCACCCATCCATCCAACTACTCATTTCTCCCTCACACACATACAGATACAGCTGACACAAGCACAGCTGCAGCAGATAGTGATGCAGATGCAGGGAAAGCAACCAGGCCAGCCCATAGTCATCCAGACCTCCGACACCAACGACCTACTGAACAACGGCATCCTCAACAATGCCGTCAATAACAACGGAAACGACCAGTCGATGAACCAGTTTACTAACCATGTATCGCTGTAACTAGGGTTATAAAACGACCATTTAAAGTATTTTAAAGAAAAATAATTTGTGTTCATTAAATAATTTATTTTCCTATTGTTCTTTCATAATAAATGAACTCGAAAGAATTTTTTGTTAAATGTAAATTTAAATAATGCTTTTTATGAATAATAACAACTTTAATTATTTTCTTATGGTTCTTAAATCACTATTTTAAAGCATTTACAACATTTTTGACCATTATAATCAATCTATTGTTTTTTAAATTTTATTAAGCTTGTTAAAATATGTTAAATTAATAAATATGTCGAAATAAATGAAAAAGATATTAAAATGCAGTACATTATGGGATAATGTATCCGCAAGATACGTTTATTAAAGCGCCTTCAACTGCTAAAATCGTTTCAAGTCCTCGGCCAGCTGTTTCTGCCTAAACCACTAAAACATCTTTTATTCTCTAAAAATCCCTATTTTGACACAATTTGTTTCTTGCTTTAAGCATCATACAAAAATACTAAAATATACTTTTTTTGCTTTTAAATGTTTAAAAAAATATCATTACAAAAAACATTTTATAATTTTTGGACTGCCGTAGGCTGCTTAAAGATAATGATTAAATAGTTTAATCATTTTCTTCAGTTATTTGAAAATAAAAATTCTGTTTAAAATACTTTAACAAGAGTTAAAAGTTTGAAATTGAGGTTTGAGTTTGAAAAATCAGATAAAAACAAGAATAATGGGTTGTAATATAATTACGAAACTCATCAAACGGTTATTTTAATAAGTATTTCTCAAATAATTAAACAAAAATAGAAATTTCTTTTCAATACACAACTTTAAAAAGCTAATTCAAAACTTAAAGAGTTCCAAACTCTTAGTTCGAAATAGTTGAGTTTTCAGGTATTTAAAACTCATTTGAAGGATGCTGATTGAAATGTTGAGTTGTTTTTCTTCCGTGCACTTGTGTGCGCTGATGAGAGGTGTGCTAGAAGGAAGGCTTTTAGAGTTATTTCGGTGTCTTGGCTAGTCGGGTAGATGTATAAATGGATAGATGATTGAACGAGAGGATGACTAGCTTATTGATAATTCACACACTGCATGGAAATTTATCAATTATTTTCTTCTTTAAAAAATCTTGAAGACTCGTTTGATATATGGATGACTGGGTTGATAAGGCAATGGGTAGGTCGACTGACTGATGTATTTTGGAAAGACATTTGGTACCTTTTCGAGAAGGACTTTGAAATTGATTGAAGCTGTGATTGATTGATTTCTGAGTTCACTAAACGCCTCGTGGGCTGACCTGAAAGCTTTTAAGCTATCTCACCACTAAAATCCATTTTCCGCTTTCAAAAGTTTTAAAGAAGCTATAAAGAAAGTATTAACCCGATTATATTTGTTATATTTTATCTGTATAGTTTATTTGACAGCATTTGATTGCGAGTTCTCCCGGTACATGAAGTGATCTATCACACGCAGCCTTGAACCCTCTCTGGCATTTCAACTATATCTTCAACACAACATTTATAAGAAATTTAATTATTTGTTTAAACCATTATTATTGTCATAACCCTCGCAAAAGGCTATTAAACCGTCTAGCAAAATAAAAAGAATTTTTACAATTCTTTTTGAGGATTTTATTTCCTTATGAAGCACCCTTTATTTTCCAAAACAAAAAAATGATTATTACAAGCAAAACTTTTTTAAACACCCCTTAACCATACAATTTCAGTTTCTTTTACAACTTTATAGCACTCGCCAAGTTTCTAACGCTCCCGAGAGAAGATAAACATTTTAAAAACCTGGAGGTCTTTGTGATCGTGAGCCAGCAAGGTAAAACCAAAAATAAAAAAATTTGAAAAACTAAAAATGAAAAAATAATATTTAAGCTTTGTGTTAAACGATTTCTTTGAAGGCTGGCTCAAGAAATCAAACATTTAGACGGGGTTGTTTCGTTTAGCTGTGAGCATCAAACCTCAAGACATTGTGTGGCATTGATAAGGTAGCTTAATGTGAAGTAGATTTTTTTCTTGTGATCAATCATTCAACGAGGCATTTAGGTGATATTCCCATCAAAACTTATCTCTTTAAGCATATCCTTGTTTTAATTTGTTTTGAATGCTTCTGTTATAATAGCCTTCTTGTCGCTGTCATCGAAATAATGAAACTTTAACGTTATTTTCCTTACAGTGTTTAATGAAGGTTTTTGATTAGGAGGAAAATAGATTTTTTATTATAATTTGAAGGTTGCTAGAAACCTCGATCTCGAAGATCAAAGATTTATTTGAGAATGTAATTTCCCGAAAAATATAATACGATAAAAAATTTAGAAATTCACAAACTCTAAAAAACTAACTCTCTACTCACTTCTCACGCTGGAGATAATTAGTTTTGAAAAAGTAAGCATAACACAAACAATACCCAGTGTCTGAATAGTTTAAGTACTTTTCATCATAAAGTTGAGCGAATTTCATCAAGTTCGGGCATCTTTCCACGCCACATCCTAACGCACTAGAAACTCAAATTATCTTGTTCTCTTCTGTCTTTTATTCTAGAGCTTTGGTATTTCAGGTACCTACATATTCATTTTTTTCTTTCTCCTTCATTTCATAAGTTCACACACAGTATTATATTTTATAAAAATATTTTTCATTAACATTATTTTTACAATAATTAATTTTTTTATTTCAATTTTTCCCCATTTTTCACCCTTGTTGATCAATATAATGCTGTTTTGCTGTTTAACGCAATCTTTCTCAGTCTTCATCTTACAAGTTTTCGCAAATCATCGAAGGAACAAGAACTTCAAATCCCTTTCAGACACTTTCAACATTGGAATTTCATGAATATATGACATAGATTTTTAGACTCTTCCTATATCAGTTTTTATAATTGTTATATATATTTTATATTTATATGAAAGATTTTTTCCTGACCACTCTGAGTGGCTAATTAAAACTCACTAATGAAACTTTCGCATATCAATCTTCAGCGAATAAAGTTTTTTTTTTATTTTAATATTTAATATTATATACTTTTAACTTGATAACTAAATAAAACGAATTATTCAAGTAAATAATATATTTATTTATAAAGAATCTTTTTTGTCATGGGTTCTAGAAAATACATAAAGGAAACATCTAAAACATGTAATGGTCCACAAAAACATCAAGTTAAGTAAAAAATAGTTTTAAGTTATGAAATTAACAACAGTTGCTTTATCGACTGTAACTTCAAAAGCATTTTACAATGTCATAGCTAAGCAACTACTTCTAAAATTATTATCAACGTACAAAATTTACAAAATAAAACTGTTTAAAATTCAGATATTTCAATGCTTTTAAACCTACATCTTCAACTATCATCACTACCCTATAACCATCTTAATCAACATAATCATAATCATAATAATTATAATAATCATCATCATCCTCCTCATTTCTTTAGAACATGAAGTCCGTTCAGCTCTCAGAGATCTGTCAACGAACTTCAAGCTCTGAGTGCTCTACACTTTCAATTTTTCTTTTTCTTTTACTATTTTTATAAATTCAACTTTTTAATTTCTTTTATTTAAAGAAAATTCTGTTAATTAATTTTAATCTCTATTTAATTAATAATAATTTTTTCTAGGAAAATAAATTATTTTCAAAACAATGCAACTAATAAATCCTTTTCTCAATATGTTTCTCAAAGATGAGTTATGTTGAATTATTTTATTATGCAGATAATAAGTCTAAAACACATTTACCAAAATACTTCAACAAAAATAACTTATAAATAGCAGAATTTAATCCTACAATACTTTCATAAATCTTCTAAGAGTATTTGATCAAATTAACGTTCTATTAGTTATTATAAACATTGCTGGAACATAAAGACATTTTTGATACCGTAGCTATTGAACAAAACACAATAAGTGTAGGTCATTTGGCCAATAAAAACGTTGCAATGGTAATTGAAGGGATAGTAAAACCGAAATATGTGATATACATAAGTATATGCAATCGAAATCACAAACATTCTTTGTGTGTTCTGAAGCTGTGTTTTGGTTGCTGTTGTTGGTTTGGAGTGTTGTTAAGTGTCTTTGTTACCCAATGTATTTGTACAGTTATTTTTTTTGAAATTTCAATCAAGTTCTTTTTCAATACTTTGAAATCAGTACCGTATGGATGACATTTATATCATATCAAGCACCTTTACATTCCTTAAATGTCATTTCTCTTGAAAATCCATCAAAGGTCACGGTTGCTAGCATCAAAGACTGAGCCGACAAGAATTTTTTCAGCTATGACATCTCCTTCAAATCTTTAATTCATCTACATTTTCTAGTGACTTCAAAATCACATATTATATTTACACTTTTATCTTTAAAAATATCTTTAACTACTTTGATTTTTCGTCAAATCTAACTATGTGAGTTGTTGATGTTTTCAAATTTGTGTTTAAAAAATGCTGAAAATTTTGAAAACATTTTTTTCTAATTGATCAGTTTTATCCACATAACAAACCAACCCTTTCTTGATTTATCTAAACACTAAATCGATATGAAGCATCCATGGTCTCAAGCCTACACTCCACACAACTAAATCTCCAATCAAACGAACGCGAAACTTTAGTTTTCAAAGATGAGGAAGCCAGAAAAAGTGGTGTACATGAAGCCATGCAGGTAAGAGGCCCTGGTGAGAAGAAGAAGCCACACCTGGTCTCCTTTATCCAATGACAAAACAGCGATGTTGGAGGCAGTGGCCCAGTAAGGAAAACTCTCAGCCCACACCGTGCCCACCATGTCCCCGTTCTTCAGTATCATCACTGCTGCCTGGTGGGTGGAGGGTTTGAGGAGTGAGTAGGAGTTGTAGAAGTGTGGTAGTGCTTTGGTGGGACCACAAAGGTGGGCGTGATAGATTAAGATTGAAACAAAGAGATGTGGGTTCATCGTTGGTATTGAGGAATATGAAAAAAAAAGACTATTTTACGTTTAAAAAGACTTTTGAAGAATATTTTATTGTGATGAAAAGTTAGTTTTAAAATATTATAAATAAAATGAATTAAAGTTAAAATAAACCTATAACACATATAAGATGGGCCGAAATCTTGCTATGAAGAGAAGAGCGATGATGGATAGGTGGGAGATTTAGAGAAGAAAAGACGAGTGGCAATGAGGTGGCAATGATAAGCTTATAGATGGGTGAGGCTGAAGAGGAGCACTATTGGTGAATTAGGTGTGCTGGTGAGTGAATGGACCTAAAAGAACACTGATTAACTTATTGAAATATGCCTTCAGTTCAAAATTATTTTACTTATTCAATTGATTAATTTATAATTAATCAAACAATTGTAAATTAGAATTTTTATAAAATCTTGAGAAAACAAAGCTTTTAATATACATAATTAAATACTTGATGAAATAATAGTGAAATGAATAAATCAAAAAAGCTTTCGTGAGGCTGGCTAATGAGGTACGCGTTGAGGCAATGAATGATTTATTTGAATTTTGAATTTCACGTGGGAGTACACCTTTGGTAGGTGTGTTCTCAAGATTTACTGTGCTGAGAAACAAGAATTAGGCATTTTAATTTGGGTTTCTTCATTTTTTCACGGACTTGGTTAATTTTTGAATATAAATATAAACCGTTTAGTAAGTCAATGAAGCTGACTTTCAAACAATTGAGCCTTCAATCAACGTCAATCTTGATCATTAATTAGACTCTGAAAGCTTTGAAAGAAGATTTCTTTTAATAAAAAAAATATAAATAAACCATTGAAATACTGATAAAGTCAAAAAGAATTAACTTGAAACGTTGAAAATGTAAAGATAAAAATCCTGAATAACACTTGGACTTATGATATTTTTCTGAATCGAATAAACATTGTGTACTTTCCCAACTTAAATTTACTTAAAATTTGTTTTCTAGTGCTCTCGCATCTGATCGAAGATATTTATCCGCCATCGCACCTCCCACACACCCACCTACCTTTTGTTTTCCTTGGGCCGATACAATGACGTTGAACTGGAAAACGCCACTGCAAGGAGCAGTGAAGTGTCCAGTGGCTGGGTTGTAGGCGGTTCCCACGTTGGTTATCACCCGGTCAAACAAGATGTCCGTGTGTTTCAGTACTGGTCCGAAGTTTTCCGTCAGACCTGCGTAGAATGCCACTTTGCTGCTTGGCGAAGCTGTTTGGGTGATTTACAGATTTTGTAGTTTAATTAATTGGTGAAAAAAATTCAAAAATTAAAATAAAAAATATTTATAAACTCAAAAAAATAATTAGTTTACAATTTGAAGCACTCAAGACTTGACCAATGATACTACTTGAAGCAACAATTCGACCCTTTGGGAGCACGTTTGAAGTAAGTTTTAATTACTCTCAGGCGCTGCAGATACCCAAGCAGCCCACTGACATAATGAGGCCTGGTAGGAAAAGAACACCCTATACATATTTTTATTGTGCCAACGTGATCGTAGTGAGCAATTATTGAGAGCTGACTGTGAAAGAAAGTCACGAGCGTTGGATTAAATGCTGAAAAGAACGTTTTTATTCGAATTTTTCAAATATTCATGAGTTGTCAAATAAAATACTATTTTGATAGTTGAACTTGTGAAAATATAAAAAATGTAAGTAAAATTAATAATAAAACAAATTTTTGTATACTCATTTAACTAGCTATGGGAATGGAAAGGGTACGATTGAAAATTCTAACCCTTTGCAGGCCTCTAGTCTAAAAATTTCCAACAATAAAGTTTTTATTAGATTAAATAAATTTTTGACGGGGTTTTGCTATGCAAAATTTATTTTTTTTAAATGGAATAAAATGCATAAATTTTATAGAAAATTATTATATTAAATATATTTTAATATTGAAAATAGACAGTATATCTTCTTTAAAACCGCATATTAAATTTAATTTGTTTCAACGTTTAAAAATCAAACTTAACCCAATGCGTGACTATTTCCGGGTTCTGTTGCCATGCACCAGTCTTGATTTTAAGCCATTCCTTTAGTTAATGAAGCTTCAAAAATACCTTTATACGATTAAAAAATAGTATCCCTATTTATTTATTTTTTTAACTCAAATATCAGTTATGCTTATCCAAATAATACTATAATTGTTAATTTATTTTGTCTTTTTGAATGTTTCACTAATAGGTTTTTATTTCCGAATTGAATTTTACTTCATTTTATTCACCCCCATCTACTCTATCTACATCATAACAGCTTCGAAGTTTCAGGGCTTTGAGTAAATATTTCTAAGGCATCAGTTAAAATTCCATCAGGTCCAGAACGCTCGCATAAATCAACTGAATGAGACTCATTAACCTCCCTGATCGCCTACTCCGCTTGTATTAAGCAATTATAAATATTCAAAATTTCAAAAGGTTTATATTTTTAAGTTTTTTATGTTTTAGGAAAAATATTTTGCTTTCCATGATAAGTGAGTAGTTATTAGTTTTCTCAAATGTATTTTAGGAAGTTGAAAGCCTTTTAAGGGAAATCTTAATTTCAGTTTTATTTCTATGGATAGATTTTTCATTCTTTTGGATCACGCACGCACATAAATATTGCTGCACGCACATAGTTGATGGCTTAAAAGCATTTTTGAAACTATTTTCCTATAAAACTCACTATGAAAAAATCGCTAATGTCTGCTGTTCCAAGCTACTTACACGGTCTTGCCCCTTTAAGTACTATTTCTCAAAATCATGAAAATAGCTTCATGTTATTTATTTATTTATTCTATCTTCCATATTCCTATACAATACAATACAACGACGAGTGTTATTAACGTGGCGTAAACCCGTACGGGCTTCAAGACCTATAATCTATCATCTTCTTTTCTCACCCACTTAGCCATCTCTCCACATCACAAACTTTCCTTCCATTTACAAACAAACTTGAGACTCTGCATGCCAATGCCACGAAAACCTGCCGTCAGATCTTTCCGTTATTATGACTTGCTCACTCAAACCATGACTTTCCGTGTGTTCATGAATGAGTTTTTAAAGCGTGTGATGCGTCTTTCATCATTGGACAAAATATTTTAATTTTCTTTTAACTATTTTATTTATTCTTGAAGATTTAATTTTAAATTTGAGAATTTCTTCCCTTTCAACCAAAAGAAGTATTTTTTTTAAATCTTAATTTTTAAAACATACTTTCTTGAAACTTTACAAGCCTTTAAAGTTTAATTGCGGGATCAAGTCATAATTGTTAGAGCTTGAGTATCTAGCCCTTTTTTACACACAGACAGTTCAACACTCATTCATTCTTTTATCATTTTTTCATTAAATCATTGAATTATTACTTTTCTAGCTTTTCAATGATTATTGAGTCAACTCACCCCGCATTCGACAACTCACTTAGTCCCTCACACGTGAAAGATTGAATGCCAAATTCAACGTGAAAGGGGAAAATATAGAAGTATGCACGTAAATGTATCATAATTGTAAATGGTAGAGTTTCATCACATTAGCTAAGCACTGAGAAAAAACTTATATTGCGATTCTATATTTTTAAATCGTATTGAAACGCCTAATTATTAGTTGATTTTCTATTAAATAAAAGCTCAAGACTCTTACTCTCAACTTCTTCTCGATAAATTTGTAATTATTTACTGAGCTATTATGTAAGAAAACCTCAGAAAAACGCCGAATTCCAAAGGTGCCATAATTAATAAGTCCGTTGTTGGTATAAAATTTGACATTTTATTAATGGTTTATTTAATCATAAAAATGATGAAGAAGTATTATATATTTTTTAATTTAATGCATTTATTGGATGCTTGAAAAATTATTTATTTACGAGTCGTTAAAGACTATCTGTGGGAAACAGAAAAGATCAAAAGGTCAAGCGTATTATATCTAAGTAAGTCCTAAGAAATAATTATAAACCAATGTAAAAAATATAATATAATAGATTATTTATAAAATAATCTTACAAATAATATTTTTTTACAACCTATTTTCAATCTTAAAGGAACAATAAAACGAAGAAAAAGTGTTTGATACGAAGTTTTCTACTTTATAATAAAGTTTATTGTTCAATGTCTTAGAATCACTAAAAGAATGTATTTACAAATTATGCCAGTTTTCATCGTTAGGTTAATAAATTGAGAGGCTGTGTCTCTTGCTTATAGCTTTATCACATTTCATGAGACACTGTGCGGATTTCCAGATATGAAAAATCACACAATTTTCATTGTCGAGAACATTTAATGATTAATTTAATTAAATACATCATCATCAGTACCATAACGTAAGACTTAGTTGGTTCCGATTTTAAATAAACTAATTGTTTTTTAATTTATTAAAATATTAATTTATTAAAATATTAATTTATAATATTTTAAACTGTCGGTCGAGGGTTTCTTGTACTCAAATGGGCAGGCAATGATTAACGAGGCGTCATAATTTGATTTCTCGGGTTAATCGATGATTGTTTCTTGTGTGTGTGTTTATGTGTGTGTGTGTGTTTGTGCGTGTGTGTGTTTGTGTGTGTGTTTGTGTGTGTTTGTGTGTGTGTGTGTGTGTGTGTGTGTGTGTGTGTGTGTGTGTGTGTGTGTGTGTGTGTGTGTGTGTGTGTGTGTGTGTGTGTGTGTGTGTGTGTGTGTGTGTGTGTGTGTGTGTGTGTGTGTGTGTGTGTGTGTGTGTGTGTGTGTGTGTGTGTGTGTGTGTGTGCGTGTGTGTTTGTGCGTGTGTGTGTTTGTGTGTGTGTTTGTGTTTATGTGTGTGTGTGTGTTTATTTGTGTGTGTCTTTATGTGAGTATAAATGTATGGAGCGGAAAAAGGTTTTCTTAGCAATTTTTGCTTCAATGGAAATACAGTTTTAAACGATCAACCATTTTAAAAAACCAAAAATTATAAATTTAAGTTTTCCACGAACCTATTCCGAGACCATGTATTCCAGGGGCTCCGTCTTTCCCTCTTTCTCCTCGGACACCAGGAGCGCCTGGAGGGCCTCTTGGACCCTTGATGGGCAGTCGGATGGGCAGAGAAGCATTAGTGCTTGATAGCGAGGCGTGGGACTTTGACTGGCGACATGTAAGCTCCAGCTCGCAATAGCCCTCTCTGTGTTGGCTTCGTTGTCTGCTCCAGTGCTTCGTGTGTTGTCTGTCTTGACGTTTTGCAGTGGTGAAGCAGAGAAGAAGGAGAAAGGTGGTTGTTATCGTGAGGATTTTCATTTTAGTGAATTTTTTTAGACTCATTTTGTATAGTTTTGAGTTTCTGTTAAACTGTTGATTTAAAATTGTTTTACAAACACTTCAAGATTACAACTTTCAACTTCTTCAAAACTCTTTTTCAAATGCCAGCCAGCGATTCTATCTCCAGTTTTCTCGAGTCTTTTATGAATGATCTGATAATAATCATTAGTTACGCAAACTTACTTACAACCTCAACAATGCACGATTAATAATGGGAATGGTGATGAAAGCCATAATAGAACGAAATACATTCATTAATATTTTTTTTTCTTTATGCATGAAAAATAATCCTTAAACATTCATTATTCGTTTATTTCAAAGCATTTATATTGTCTTCCGATAACAATAAAGGAAGTATTTTGAGTCGCATCAGACGAGTCTCACGACTGCAAGGAGGTTGACGATTATAATGGTATGCTGAAAATTAGGTTGTCGCTTAGTTTCATTTCAAGGTTATCCTTTCACTAAAAGTTCTAGTTTTCAAAAGTTAAAAAAGAGTTTTAAAAATGGTTTAAAAGAAAGAAAACATAAGTTAAGTCTGTGACCAAGAGTTTTTAAGCCAATTTAAACAAAAGCAATTTAACACTTTTGAAGCGGAAAAAAAAATTTACAAAATAGGTTTTGGAGTTATCATCGAAAAAAGCAAAATTCATTTTTTTTTCAAACTATTTAAAAATAAAAGTTGAATCTTTTGTAAATTATGTTAAAATATAAAATTAATTTTTCCAAATATCATACAAACAATAGCATTAATCTCATCGCGTGTTTCCCTAGAAATTAAGACTAGATCGATTTACATATAGATTTACTTAAACCTAAATTTAATTATCTGTTGTTGACTCTTAATTTAGAGAAAAAAATTATTTAACATAAATTTAAAAATAAATTGTTTGAGGTTGAACTTTATCATTTTTAGTTTCAATTTTATCACCTTTCAGATGCGACACAGACCAAAATTCACGGGTTCGTACTTGTTTCTGATGATACACAAAAAAAACACAAACAGGGATTTTTAAAATTTTGTTAACACTAGTTTTGTTAAACTATGAAATTATAAAATAAAAAGTAAGCTGAAACAATCAAGAAAACTATAAAGGATACAAGCACCAAAAGTTTTAGTAGCCAGACTTATTACGCTAACTAAAGTCGATATGCTCCAAGACTACATTTTAAAAACATAGTGATCAAGTCAATGATCTTGCATGACCATTACATATATATGTTACATATATACGTATGTACTACATTTATACCTCCTCAAATACTTCGATAGAGACACACATATGTCTTTGAATACATCTATATATGCACGAAATTATATTCATTTTCTCATAAAGGCACGGTGTGATAGAGATGAGGGCATTGCGCCGAGTGATGCTTAATTAAAATGTAATAAAATTACCTTTTATTCACGCGTAAGTCACGGTTACTGACGCTGTAAAATCAACGATCTTCCAAACCACCCCTGACCGCCCAGCGTGACTCACGTTATTTCTTGGAGTTTTGGGGGTTTCCTTCTTATTTTATAGGTATTATTCTTATCTTTTCTTAAAGTATTTTTTTCTCATCTTCTAAAGGTGGTTAAATCTGTTATTCATTCAATTGCAATAAAAATATTTTTTATATAGTTTTTGTGTATTCATAACTATGAGGAAAAATTATATTTATGTCAAGAATATGAAAAATATCGGGTAAAGGTTTGAAGGATTTTTCTCGAGGCCAAAAAAAAATAGCTTGAGGGTATGTGCCATGATAGATCATTGAATAATCCGTAATAAATTGATGTGAATTTGTAAAGTGCTACAACATTAGGAAGAGAATCTTCTTCATGACGTTCATAATTCAATTTGATGACCCATTTAAATTTCCCAGTTTCTCAATTGTTGATATGAGTTTAAATCCTTTTAAAACTAAAGGATGGATTGCACGATTTTTGGTTATTTAAATTATATATATAATGAACATTTATTTTTTGGGAAATTGACATTGGTTAACCATCGAAGCTATGCGCAAAACACTTGAAATTAAAGGCTGTAAAAAAAAATATTTGAAATTTATACTAAAAGAAATTTAGGGATGTGAACAAGGAAAAGTAGGATGTAAACTAAATCTCCTCAGTAGGCCGCAATCAATCGGAGCTGGATCATCGGGAAACAGAGCTAGATTGATTATTTAATTAGATTCTAATTAATTATTAGAGAATTAAGTTGTAATCTTCATGTTCCATTATTTACACAAAAAAAAGTTTTCTATACTGTTCACAGCCTAACAGACGCATGCCATGTTACAATGGTTCTGAGAACCATGGTCTTATGCGCCGAGGCGCCACTCCACACGACGTATAGATCTCTCAATGCATACGTCGCAAACACCGCATCATATAAACTAGGTATATGTTAGTTCACGGTTGCTTGTCAAGGATTCGAACAGACAACCTTTAAGTTGCAAGTCCGACGTCTACCATCTAAGCCATCCCCTCTCCGAATTTATAAATAAATGTCTAAGAACTATTTGTCATTTAGATTTTTTAAATGATTTAGTAAGCTCCAATTAAATCCAATCACTAATTATTTGTATAGGGCCCTTGCGATAATACAAAAGCGCTCAGCCATCACGTTCCGAACAAATACGTCTTCAAGCTCATGATTATAAGTTTAAAAACTAATGTTTCGAAATATATCTAACTGATGTTGTGTTTGATAAACACTTTTTTACCATTTCAACACGAAATTTAAAAAAGAATGTAGTATTACTATTATACAATAATAAATTTACATGATTAGTAAAAAATGAATATAAGAACTTTAGATTAATTATATCTTGAAATAACTTAAATTTGAAGCAATTACAAACGATTTTGATTTATGAAAAAATTGAAGTTGGTTTTTCAAAACTAAGCGCTAATCATTTCAGGTAGCATTTGAATGCACGGAATTATTTGTCTTGGCTTGTTTTAGGGTCTTTGCTTACCATTTTACGATAATCGAGGGCGTTTATTTTGTTTACTATTTTTATTATATTAATTTATTTTTCCGATTAAATTTACGGCCTAGAAATGAATCAGGAAGCATACCAAAATGGCGATTCAGCCTATTTGACCGAGTTGTTTATGGAAAAAGAGGCTATGGCGAACTATCCAGGCTTCGTTCATTCTCCGAATTTAATTGCACACGGTTCGAAAAAGTCAAACTATAATCTTCATTAAATGTTAAAACTAAAATATAGCTAACTTATTTATCATAATTATAACTTTTTAGTTAATATCTTGATTTATCGCTCACAGAAATTGATAGATTGCAATCAAGCTCGAAGAAAATGATCGATCTTCATGTTTGCAAACCGATGAAGGTGGACGCGAAAGTTCGTCTGCCAGTTAAGGAGTTTCCAATGGTGAGTTCAATTTCCTGCTATTTAAATTCTCCAGGCATTCTTTTGAAAGCGATTCAACTGTTTTATTACATTTTATTTCATATATTTCTAAATTAAAAAAATAGAAAAACAAATTGTATAAATGATCCTGAAAATAAATTACACATCTGGTGAGTAAATTAAAAATGCGTTTTTAATATCAAAAGTAAAAACATGAAAATCTTATCCAAAATGAATAAAGGTATAATTAAATCAACAATCTATCTCCACCTCCAAGTTCAACTTTGTGGGCAAGATCATCGGTCCAAAGGCGCAGACACTCAAGTTGCTGCAGGAGGAGACCGGCTGCAAGTTGATCATCCAGGGTGCTGGCTCCATGAGGGACAAGGCTAAGGTTTGGGGAACTGGTTGAGGTGTTGGTTGGTTATAAGCGTCAAGGAAAAGTTTGAGGTGTTGGTCACTTTTCAAGTGTGAAGATTTTCTTATGTAAATAGGATTGAAAAACTAAATAAAAAGTTATTCAACACGTTATTTATCACTCTTGGATAATGGTTTCTTACATTGAGAATAATGTAAGACATAGTAGTTTCTCACAATAGATCAGGTTGTAGAGGTGAAACAAGAATTGTTTGTAAGGTAACTTGTTTAAGCCTCTGTGGCGGGAGCGATTTATCCCACTGCTATAAGTCTCAAACTCTTCAGGCACCACTCAACATCGCTTCCACCACCAAACGACCACCACTTTCCTCACACAGGAGGAAGAATTGAAGAAGGAAGGAGGCAAGTACTCACACTTACACGAGGAGCTCCACTTGCTGATCGAGGCTTACGGCCACCCTGCCGACTGCTATCGCAAACTCTCCCTCGCCCTGTGGAGACTGCATGAGTTCTTCATCCAGGTGCTTGGGTGGTGAAGTGGAGTTTGTTTTTGGAATTTTTTTATTTCAAATAATTATTTTGTTTTACAAAATTATTAATGAACTAAAACTGTATTAATTAGTTTTTTTTTTTTTACTATATACCATTAAACTTCACTCCCCCACTCAAAAAACCCACCAAAACCATCATAACTACTTTGTTCACTCACCCATTGATGAACACCAGGAAAACATAGGCGAAGTGGGCAAGTTGGCTGCGTACAGGTCGAGGGGGGGCATGATGGCACCTAGGCACGCGAACCCCGGCATGGGGGGCTCCACATGGTGAGTGGGTGGGATGTCTGTGTTTATGTTGTATTTAGATGGTGTTCTTGGGGGTGTTGTATTCAGATTAGGGCTCGAATGTGTGAGGTGGTGGTGGTGGCGATGATGATGGTGGTGGTGGTGGTAGCGATGATGATAATGAAAGTTAATCAAAGTAAGGATACATTTTAATGGAGCTATTCTGGATCTTCGACCAAACCACTCCTCCCTCAGGAGCAGCAGATCAACGACAGCTTCGACGGGCGGCAAGTCGACGAGTCACATGGGCCACTCTAGCCACTACGCCTCTTCCCCCTCCTCCATGTCCTCCTCTGCCTTCAACCCTTCCAAGAAAGAGGTGTGTGTGCGCGCGCGCGTGCGCGTGTGTGTGTGTGTGTGTGTGTGTGTGTGTGTGTGTGTGTGTGTGTGTGTGTGTGTGTGTGTGTGTGTGTGTGTGCTTTTTAATATTTAACATCACAATAGTTGTTTTAATGGCGTTTTAAGCAGAACTCGAATCAATCAACCTTGTTAATTCCAAGGTTCTGTTTTTTTTAAATGACTTAGAAGGCTGACAAAATCTTGAGGGCTGGATAGGCCAAAAATGCTTAGTTTAGGAACTTTAGTTTTAAAAAGGATTGAGTCCTTTTTATGCAAATGTTTCGTTAATAAATTCATTTGAATTTAGCATTAGGCTTGATGTATTTTAAATATATTTTCGCTTATTGCTCGAGGCGTGTTCAGATTTGTATTATTTACATTATTTAGGCGTGGTTACTGCAATCCTAATTCGCCATTTCTTTATTGCAGGATTCCTCAGGATACGGAAGGTAATTCGGGGTTTTGGCGCTGTCTTCTGAGTATCTGTATGTGTGTCTGTGTATATCTGTGTTTATCTCTCTGTGCGTGTCTTTGTGTGTGTACTGTATTGTGTTTCTAGAAGTATGCGTTGTGTTTTTAGGAATTTTTATTTGCTGGTGTATGAACATAAGTGCTGTGGTTCGGTTCACTTGTTAACTATGAACTGTTCAATATAATGCTAATGTTTTAAAGCCTCAAAATAATGCTATATCATAAATTTATAAATTTACAATTTAATATGAATTATTAATACATTTTATTCATATTATTAAATTTTAAATATTTATTTTGATTAATTTTTAATTAATATAAAACATAAATTCACCATAATCCAATCATACCATAGCTCTGACCTGTTTTTTTCACCTCTAGATAGTCATCTTAAGTATAGTGGGTTCCCTACTTTCAATGAATAGATAAATAAATAATTTTTCAAATTATTGATTAAATATAATATAATATCTCTCAAATACATTTAATTATTTAAAATATTATTAATTTAATTTTAATATGATTACACTAATGATTACTCTAAATCATGTGATTAAAGGCATAATTAATTGAGATAATTCTACTAATTTAGAAAACAGTTCATACAATTAATGCTCCAATTTTCAAATTAAGAATCAACAATAATTAATATTTTTATTATATTTTATTATTTTATCATTTGAGCCTATTTTTATTATTAGAGAAGTTCAGCATACATTTTTTAAATTAATTTTTATTATTGTTCATTATAGTTTTTTTATTTTACAAATTTAATTGGTTTTATTATTAATACAATTTAAACACTATAATCAACTTTATTAGATAGATTCAAACAAATATGCAAGTAGTTACCCATTTTTTTTTACAACAATAAGTGCCTGAATAAGCTAGTATAATGGATATATACATGGTAGGTAGTTAGGTAGATGGATCAGTTAAAATATAGGCATAGTAAAAACTAATTAATAATTATATATTCATAGATAAACCGGTAATTTCACAGGTATGGGCCATGAGCCGGCCTATCTGAGGGGAGGAAAGTCATTGAGAGAATTCAAGAATATTAAATTTCATCCTTACAAGAAAAACTATGAATAAATCAGAGTTCATGAATAAATTATAGAGTATTCTATGAATAAATTGTAGAATAAATATTTATATTGTAAGAAGACATTGATGATGAGTGGTAAAGTTTATGGAATTTATGTATACTTGATGTCTTAAGCATCCGAATGCATTGTGAAATTAAGCCCTTCGTTCGTTTAATGTTCTTTTATGAATATTTATTTTTGTAAGTGTTATGCATGGATGACGGGTGGGTTCAAATTTAGTGCATTTCATGTACTTTTCGTTTGGTTTTTAATTAATCGTCCTAATATGTCATTTAACATTCATTTAGTTCTTAATATACTTTGACGCGTATTAACAAGTATATAATTTATGTGTGTGTATTCATTTATATTTAGATGTATGTACTTATTTATCTATTTTTTTATAAATATTTAATTCTTTCTAAATCTTATTTTATTCCTATTTAAGACTTGTTTAAATAATTTCTAATGCCCCCCCCCCCTTATCTCCTTATACTCACAACGGAACCTCCCTAATCGAGCATAACGACTGCGTGCGTGACGTCGCTATCCCCAGGGACCATAAGAGCTTTGCATTGCGGTCTGGTGACGCGGCTAAATTTGTTGCTATGTCGCATTCTTGGATGTTTCTTCTTGCTAATGCAATTAACACTAAGTATCCAGTAGGGTGACACTTTTGCAAGCTCTCAAGTTTTCATCAAGTAAACCCTTATTAATCAATAATGTGGAAACATGAAACTTAAATCAGGGGAGAAGAAAAATATGCAAAGAAAAACTTTCCACTAAGGTCTTGTTAGTGAATAGACTTTTCACGGTCCGATACTTGGTTTCGTTACTAAATAGGCAGCTAAGTAGGGAGGTTCCGATATATATCGCTATTTAATGTAGAAGACATCCTTTTATAAGGTATTTTAGACTACTTTTTTGGCTGGCATCCGCGTTTTGATTGGATTAAAATTTTATCGACTTTTTGATAACTCCAAAAATACATTTAATTCATACTTTTTAAAGCTTTTTTTAATTATTTAGTTTTTTCGTTTTATATAGCTCCACGTGTCTTTAATCGTATTTAAGTAGTGATAAATCGTTTTTTCATATTATCACCTAATGCTTTCAAGAAATTATCTTAACAATTCAGTAAGAACGTGTGTGCACAAGCCATTTAACCACTCTGAAATGAATGAATTTGAATGAATTGTTTTTTGCCTGAAGCTATTGATTTAATCATCAAATTCGCATATATTCATTGAAATACTAGTTGCCTGTTAGTTAACTTAATCTCCAATGCTATTTCATTTGCTATTTCCTAATGTGACTTTGCCAACACTAGTTCATTAAATTTATGGTTTTTAATAAATGTATTGTCCGTTTCATGTTCGCGCGCTTTAATTTGAATGTGCTATTGTAAGACTTACTTAATTAATTATTAGTTTAAAAGTTAATTAATCACATGCACATTAATTCGCATTCACACATACATAAAGTTTGTGAGTTGTTTGAGTTATTTAGTTGTACCGTAATGTCTGAATCTTATGGCTGCTTTGTAACATTTCACTAGCATTACAATGTCATGATTATCCACTAATTTGTGAATTCAGGAGTCAAGAAAGACGAATGTTTGCGAGTTTAAAATAATCATTTATTGACAATCTTATTTCTATCTGAGCCGAAATACTGTAATGATGGTAATTTTGTAATGATCATAAATTCATTGATCTTAATCATGATAACGTAATCAAAATGTTCATCGCATGAGGATAGTTTGTTTTATAAAGAAACTTTTCAGTTGGTCGGCCATTGTCTAAGTGTTCTTTGTTCAGGTCTTTTGAATAAGCGTGCGATTACGCATTTAATTCACATACACAGACAACCTTATGTTTGACTGTATAGCTGTCTTTTATATAATTTAAATCGAATATTAAAATGTTTCTATAACCTTGGCGGTCTTCTTAAAGTTTGTGTGAATGTGTGTGTGTGTGCGTGTGTGTTTGTGGGATCTGTTTATTATTCAAACAGGGTGGGTCACTAAAAACATGAGAGCATCGTAGAGGCCACTGTCACTGAGCATTGGCGCCTTCAGATCAACAAGTTCTTCGCATAAATCTGCAACAAAGTCTACACTGGGTGGTTTGGAATAAGCTTAAAGTCTTACCGAAACTAAAAGCTTACTAAAAATAGTTTAGTTGTCTGTCAAGCCGTTATGGATCGTAGCAAAAAAGAAAAGAAGGCTGTCCCAGTGGATCCGATGGATATGGTGGAAAGCTTACTAACGATCTCGAAGCGCTTACATTTACAAATAAATATTCTCTCTTCGTTTCAATAACTTGTATAGATTTGTCAAACGGTTGAATCTTGACTTTAAAACTACTTTTTGTGATCTTTGAAGGAGAAGCCTGTTTACGAAGTTCCCCTGATGACGACCATGTCACTCAACTTCGTCTTTTCCAAGCAGTCGTGCACCACTCCTCAAGGTAGCTTCAACTAATTTACGGGTATTTACTGCTCGAAAACACTTTAAAAATTCCTGCTTAAATTTATTAAAATACATATCGAAACTCATGAGTAATGGAGTTTTAAAATTAAATAAAATCTGAGTTAAATCTTCAGAAACTTTAAAGCTTCAAAAATATTTAAATCTAACTCCAATAAAGAGACAGTGACTCAGCTGACCCTTCCCGTTCATCGACAAGAGTCTTTGGGGCAAGAGACGATAACTCAAGACGTTACAAACGGAGAAGCTCCGCTTGGTGCAAGTCCAATCAAAACGACTTTGGAGTCGAAAAATAGATCACCTTCGGGAGAAGTATATAAGTCAGAAGCACACAAATTTGAAAATATAGAAAATAAAAATTTAAAAGAAAATTATCTTCAAACAAAAGACTTACAAGGCATGAATGAAAAGAATATGTTGAATGCAAGTGAAGGATTGAATGCGAGGAGAAGTGGAAAAAAGTACATTACAACATTAAACGACCAAAATAATGTTAACAAGCAGGCCGAAGATGCTGATAGCGATGGTGAGTTGGATGTTGAAGGGTTGGCAGCAAAGTCCCAAAGTCACAAATCCACTTTTAACCACATGACTTGGAGGCTGCCTTCACCACAAAAACTCTCTATCAACCCTTCTTCCGTCGTTCTCTATTATGATTCTGACATCGTCGTCATGATAAAGGTTTGTTGGATGTTGCTGTTTAGAAGAATATAGTTACAAATTAATCAAGAAGAAAATGTATAATTTATTTTCAGATCTAATTAGACTATTTCAAATCTAATTACCATTAAATCTAGTTTTAATGTTGAAACATTTATTTTGCACGAGTGATCAAAATACAATGCTTCACTCTCAGATGACATGCTTGAATGAGAAAACTCTGCAGAGTGCCCTGTTACACGCCTTGATGCTCGATGTTGCTGAGAACTGTGGCAGACGCCTCAAGAAGATGAGAGACCTTTCGCTGGTTGGTGACTTTTCTGTTCGGAGAGAGTTTTGATTTTTCACATTGTGATTGTGAGTTAAGTTTTGAATGCCAATCTTTCAAATAAAAAAATTTTGAACAAATATTTTTTTATTATTTATTATCAAATACAATTTAAATATAAAAACTTTTCCAACTTTTTCGCAAGCCTAAACTGTGTCCGAAGCACATGGACAGCCTGCCTCTGAACGACCAGAGACCCACCAAGGAGCACCTGGAATCAGTCTCCAAGGAGCTTGGTGATGATATCAACCTTTCTGACGTTTGTTACAGGTATCACGGTAGACTAGAGTGATTTCATAGTGATACCATAGTCTATTATTCAAATTAAATTATTGTAAATTACTCTATAATCAAATTATAACATTTAGTAACCATAGTACTAGGCCTTTAAGATATAAATTTGATTTCTATTTTAATAAACCTAGATCACATTTTTTCACTAATTCCGTTCTATACTCAATGATGTATTGCGGGATAGATTGCCAATACATGCTAAAAATTCATTGTCACTAGGTTCATATAAAGATATAATTTACAAGTTAATTAATTCAAATTTCTTTTCGTAATAGTTTTCTATTTGTCTATTCATATAAAAATGTTATTTCTCTGTAATTTTTTGTTTGGGTGGCCCTACAAGTGTATACTTCGGGTCTCCTAGGAATTAACCATGTTAATTTGCTGAATAAATCATTTTTTGAATTGAATTGAATTTGAATTATAGACTATAGTATCACTACTATGATAGTAGTTTTGTAGTGCGTAGTATGTGGTTGAAAGTAAAAAGAAAATGTCATTCAATGTTGCAGCGATTGAATGGTCCGAATTAAAAAATATATTAAGCTTAAATATCAATGAAACCTCCTTGTACAGATACCAAGCAGAAAACATCTACATTGGGACATTCGTTTCTAATAAAGGTTGGACATATTAAACTCTCAGCCAGTCTAAGTTTTACTTAACAATTTAATGACCAAGTTATAAGTATGCGGTATTCAGAAAAATAAAATATAGATCTTCTCCAAGATCATATCACCATGTAATCTCCAAGCTACGATTACAACAGTGAAAACATCAGGGCACTGCTGCATAGGCGACACCGGCGTTGTTGCAGTCTTGTCTCGTAAGAGCAGGTTCGCCACCATCGACGCCTTCTCCGAACAGCTGTGCAGACACATCGCCGCCACCAAGCCAGCTTCCTTGGGCTACGTATCAGAGGCCGATGTGAGGAAGATCAACAAGCGAGGCACACTGAAGATCATGCACCTGCAGAAGGACCAACTCATGCTGCAGAACTTCCACTCTGACCCCACCATCATCGTCGCTGAGGCTGCCAGAAGGTGTTTCGTCAAGGTCGAAGACTTCATTCTCTTAAATTAGCTAGTTTATCATTGAGTTTTTTTACAATTTATTTGAATTGTGCATAATAGTTTGTTCCATGTGATTTAACATTATACTCATCATTCTGTTTTGAAGGCTATTTTCCAACATTAATCAACTAGAGTTTCTATGTAAATATACAAATAATTTCTCGATTTATTAAATGATTTCAATTGGCCGTTTCTCATTTAGAGACGAGTTCAAGAGTGAGGTATCTTCATAAGCTACCTTCTTTAATAAATATTCAAAGCTATTTATTTATCTTTCACTCAAGCCACTAGTCATGAATACATTTGGACTGATAATGTCACAGTTTACAGAATTTGTTTTTTCATTCGTTTGTCAGTTGACCGACAGTGTGAAAGTCATGGCTGCATTTGGAAACACCATATAAAGAAACTTTTTGAATTTAAACAATTTTTTGCATGCAACATTTATTTATAAACACAGAATCATTTATAATTTTGAGTTTCAGAATTGAGTAAGTGTCAAGCAGCACAGTTCAATGGCCAAACGATCAAATATATCAGAGTGATTTCATGATAGAAATTTTATTCCTATCAAGAGCTTTCTAGACTCATTTCTCCTTTCTTCAATCGACTGCAATGAAATAAATTTTTTTTCAAAAAATTTTTTTTTTGAAAGAATATATGATGACAAAACTTTTAATTCTAAAAGCTGTGAATTAAATGAATTTTAAATAGTGATATTCTTACCGCAAAGTCCTTCTTCACATCTATTCGGGCATGCTGAACATGGAGTTCCCTTATCGTACGGCTTCTCTCCTTTCCAGTTTCCCCTTGAAGAATATAAATTGTATAAGCTTTTTAATAAAATAAATACATATTTTTTTCTTTATATTTAAGTCTAAAAACATGCTGTTGAGTTTCTTTGGTTGCTACAGTTAAACAAAATTTATATAATTTATATGTTTCAACAGCCGAAAATCTGGCGTTTCAAGTTTTTATTTTACTAATGGATTTAATAATATAAAGTTTGAGTTATTGTAAGACTTTCTAGTAGCTTTCTTTATATTTTAAGCTCAACCTACCCCGGTCCATAGTTACACACGACCACCAGCACATCCTTCCAATCGAGACGCTCTACCGTGGGACAACGGGCGAAACCACAGCCAACATCAGTAGTCTCATGCCAAACTACCTGTGGTTTCGAAAAGTCAAAAGATAAAAAGCTTAGATAAAAACAAAACGTTTTCAAAAGGGGATATTGACCTGCGTGTAGTGGCCGCAGACTCTGGAGCATGAGCCGCTTTCGTAGCCGTAGTACTGTTTCTCGTCGAACCATTTCCAAACAATATAGGTGTAGTTTATATTAGTTTCAAAAGGAGATTTGGCGTAAATGTTTTGGCCTGGGTATTCGAAAACACTTGCTGGAGTGGCTGGCTGGCCGTGATACCACTTGCATTGATCAGCCCACCCTTGCGCCGTTTCTTCCAAATTTGTATTCCATTCCTACATAAGATGTTAAATTTCGATGATAATGGCTGATAAATTATTTAAAAGTCAAACTGTTTGAAAATGTCACAAAAAAAGCAAAATAAAAAAGTTTATTTACCATTTTCTTTATATTGGCGGCATTTTCTGATTTCCTGAAATTGTTGTGAGCCTCTAGGATGACATCCTTGTCTGCTTGAGAGACCGACTTCTTCGAACGAAGAGAAATGTCATCCCTTTTCGCTTGAAGACTGCCGGCTTCTCTCTTTCTGAAGACAGGGTCTCCAGAGTTGATCGACTCGGCTTCTCCGTTCACTCCGAACGAGAGCACCAGCACAGCCAGGAGCAGAGGAATAAACCGTATCATAACGAGGGATTCGCCAGACCGCAGTAAAGGTATCGAAGATCAGCTTGAAAATCTGAGTCGTTCCAGAAAATATTTTTCGTATTTATACACGATAATGTCGTCATTATATAGATTATGCAATCGCTTTGACTTCCGACTGATGCACAATAATCTTATTTCGATTTCCACAACAATTTCGCAAGAATTATTTTAACGCCTTTGTCAATGTTTATTGTGCTAGAGCCCATTGAGGCTATTGGGAAAGCGATTGTACTCATTCATGTTTCCAATAATGGATGCACCTTTAAACATTTAGATTAATTTGCCAGGTTAATTAAGAATTTTCGCTTATCTTTGTTATACTTTTCAAAATTCAATCAATAATGTTACAGTTATATTGAATACCAAGAATTATTTATCTAATATTAAGTTAGTATTTTCCTAAATTTTTTTTAACATCAATCAAAAATTAAATAGTATCAAAAAGAATATTTTAAAATATGTTTATCAAATTCGAAAAATATAATTAATATTCGGTTTAGAAGAAATAAAACGATATCTTAAATTTTTTCTTTGCAATAAAATAAAATAAAAACTTTATTTTTGTTATTCGTGCTTTCATTTTAATAAATTTTATTTATTTATTAAGTTTAAGATTTGTTTCTCCTTTCCAATGAATTTATTTTGAGTTTCATGTTTTAGCCAAAAACCATCAGTATATGTTAATGGTTCAATAAGTTGATAAGAAATTTATTTTATTATTCCAATTTTCAATCTATAGAGCTGTTAATCAGTTGATTTTTCGGTCACCCGACTCAAATGAAATTACATTTTATAATAAAAAGTTATTAAAAACAAAAATCCTTGATAATTATTCTTCATCGATGCATAGGCCGTCTTCACACACGTCCGGACAAGCGCTACATGGAGGTCCCTTGGTGTACGGCTTTTCGCCTATCCAGTTTCCTCTTGGAATTTACAAACAGCAGAAGATCAATAATAACAATGAATTCATATTTAAATTATGTCTTTATAATTAAATCAATTAATTTATTTCAATAGAATTTAGTTGATCGAAAAAAACTTTAATAGGTCCATTGAAACCAATGTTCTGTCAAATGAGCATTCCTTTGAATGAAAATCTCATACTCATAAAGTTCTTAGTTTGTTTCGAACCCAACTTACCCGGGTCCATAGTTGCACACGACGACAAGAACATCTCTCCAAGCAAGTCCCTCCATCGTAGGACAACGGGAGTAGGCACAGCCAAGGCTGGTCGTATCGTGCCAAACCACCTGTGAATACAAAATATTAAAAAGGTCATTTGAATAATAATGATGTGAATTCATTGAATTCTTCTGCGGCAGTAGAATTTAGCTTCAGGAGATGTCTTTTTTATGTATAGATTAACCTGCGTGTAATGGCCGCAAATTTTAAAGCAAGCGCCGCTGTCATACTGGTAGTATTTTTTTTCTTCGTACCATTTCCAAAGAATGTGGGTGTAGTTCAAGGTCGATTCGAAAGGATATTTAGCATACATGTTTTGGCCTGGGTATTGGAATTCACTTTGCGTAGTATTTGCCTGGCCGTGAAACCAACTGCATTCTTTTGCCCAATCTTTCGCCATTTGTTCGAGATTTGTATTCCATTTCTGTGAATAATTTTAAAATTAAATTTATTAATTTATAATTGACTGATATCATTATAAAATTAATTATTTTAAAATAGCTTCACATACGAAGTTGAATGCGCTTACCAGTTGCACACTGAATCATTAAAATACTTATAGACAGTAAAAAATTATTGATGAACAAAATAATATCTAAATATTTAAAAAGCTGTCACTTCGATTTACCAGTTTGTTCATGTTGGTAGCTTCTTCTTCACTCCTTAACCTGTTGTGTTCTTCCAAGAAAGCATCCTTACCTGCTTGTGATAGGGAAAGAGGATAATTTCTTTTTATTTGAATTTTGGGTTTTCCTTTCTTTCTCAAAGAACTTTTCCCAGCATTGATTGTCTCTCCACTTCTTTTCACTTCCAACGAGTGCCCCAGCAAAAGCAGCAACAAAAGTATATAGCGTAACATATTTTGTTTTGCACTACAATCCTAAATCGCCAATTTTATTCCTACTGATTTCTTAAACTTATTGTAAAGACGACTTTGTCATTCCTTAAGTTCACTACATTTCAATTCGCATTTTGACAGATCGTCTCCTAATTAAAAGTAATTTCAGAAATTTTGTAGTTTCATTTTCTTCATATTCAAATCAATAACAATCAATGAAATGTCAGCAACGATTTATGAAACTAAAGTTTTGGCCATTTCTCTTTTAAATATTTTTTCACACCTCTTGAAAGAGTAATTGAACAAAAAATTTGATACGGAAGACTTGGAATACATTTAATGACTTGAATAAAGCGAGGTCACAAAAGTTTATGTTCAAAATATGAAAAATAAATTATTTAAAAAAATCTTCACTAGAAACCTACATCATAATGGAAGTATTTCTGCATTAATACTGCAGTAATAAATGTAAAAATCTGCGGTAATACCGCGGTAATAACTTTTGTAAAAAAAGTACAACTTTTTAGCATCTTTAATTTGATTCTTAGCTAGCCTATTGAAATATGAAAAAAATATTATTGTAGAATTACTATTTTTTTAACTATTTCATTGAAATAAAGACCCTTTCAAGGATTTGAATAATATTATAACTTTAATAATATCTCTCATTGCCTGTCTACCTTCACGCAACGTAAAACACGTTTAAAAGAATTGCGAATAAGAAGTTTAATTTAGTCTTTAATATCAGAAAAACTTATGAAATAACACTAAATATGTTTAGGTTTGTTTCATCCGCGAAAGCATTGCGTTTTTTTGGGAGATGTTATCACACTGATAGTGTCGTTCGAATAGGAACAATCCCAGACTACTCTTCCAAAGAATATAGAGTACGATTTATACATACATTATTATTTAATAACTAAAAGTATATAAATCATTGGAATTACAGAAACACTCTCAATTTTATTATGAAATTGGAAAAATATTGACTAACAGGAAAATTATAAACAAATGGAAAATGTAGTTGCTGATTTAAAAAGCAAAGTACAACAAATAACTTTAGGTATGTTCACAAATGGAGTTAACATAATTATATTGATTGAAAATTAGTTTGAAGTTGTCCAAATTGCAGAAAATTAATACACAAATTTATTAAAACTATGAAGAAAATTGTGAACTTCACAGGAGGCAGTGAAAAGGCTCGTCAGCTACATCTTTCTCGTAAAAAGCTTCTAGTTAGAGACCGGATTGATAAGTTACTAGACCCTGGGTAAGTAAATAGATTACCCTATACTATTATAGGCTCTACCTTATGAGTTAATTAGTTGAACATGCCTAATTAAAACCACTTATCTAAAATCAATTTATAGTCATCAATCCATCTAATTAAAATAAAACAGCCCATCTTTACTTTCATCTTTTTTCCAGTTCTCCCTTCTTGGAACTATCTCAGTTTGCTGGTTATGGCATGTATGAGCAAGATGACGTACCTGCAGGTGGCCTCATCACTGGAATTGGCAGAGTTTCAGGGTTAGTAGATGCTGGTATGGATGGGTAGATGTTAGCATGGATGGGTGCGTGGGGGGTTAAAGGCATGGATTTATGCATGGGTGGGTAGATTTTAGCATGCATGGATGCATGGGGGGCTAGATGTATGAATGGATAGATCTTCAGGTGGATGAAGGCTTGGCTATCATTATGAGTTAAAACTCTTTATAAAAAACCAATCTTAATTTATTTAAAATCATTTCGAAACACCCAATCTGAAAAGCCTACAAAACACTCTAAATTCCTACAGCCAATCCATTAAAAAAATAATCCACTAATCTAGCAAACCCATCATCTTCCTCCTCCGCCCCCTTTTTTCTTCTCAGGGTTGAGTGCATGGTGGTGGCGAATGATCCGACGGTCAAAGGAGGTACCTACTACCCTGTTACCGTCAAAAAGCACCTCAGGGCACAGGAGATTGCCCAGGAGAACCGACTGCCCTGCATATACCTCGGTTAGGAGTGTATTCAGGCATTGTTGACCACTCACCGTATGTAGGATCCACTGAGACTCCAGAGTATAACACCATACGCGTTCTTACATCTTCTACACCCGTGTTATTGTTTGCATTCAATGTATGCAAATAGCTCTTGATCAATAAAGAAGGGAAGTATAGACAAAAGTGCACTTCAAATGTGATATATATTTAAGTTAGTTCACGTGATATTTTAATGCTATTTTACTTTATGTATGATTTAGTTTTCAAATACATGCAGTCGACTCGGGAGGCGCGAATCTACCACGTCAGGACGAGGTCTTTCCGGACCAGTACCACTTCGGCCGCATCTTTTACAACCAGGCACGCATGTCGGCGGCGAACGTGCCGCAGATTGCGGTGGTGATGGGCTCTTGCACGGCGGGAGGCGCTTACGTGCCTTCGATGGCCGATGAGAGCATTATCGTCAAGCAGCAGGGCACTGTTTTCTTGGGCGGGCCTCCTTTGGTGGGTTTTGGTGGAATTTGGGGGCAGTGTACTGGTGTTTGGCTGATCGAATTGACTAGATTTGCTCTGAGATAATCATTCAATGAAGGAATCAGGACCTACTGTTCTCCAACAATACATGATTTAGTTTAGGGAGTTAAAAACCACGCAGATCTTTGGACCTCTAAAATAATTGTTCATCAATGGCTCCTTCAAAACCTCTGAAATTCGATCTATCTTTTTTCAAAATCTCTGCACACAGGTGAAAGCTGCGACTGGAGAGGACGTATCAGCTGAAGAGCTAGGAGGGGCGGACCTCCACTGCAGGTGTTTTATTAGGAATTGGTAGAATATTATTAGCTTCTGCATACTTAGTTTATTCTATTAGATTCTGTAACTTGTGTCGTGTATTATCTACTGCATCTCCAACAATAGAAATAATAAATACATCAACTAAAACCACACAGACGCTCAGGAGTGACCGACCACTACGCCCTCGACGACCAGCATGCACTGCACCTCGCCAGACGCTGTGTCAGCAACCTCAACCGCCTTAAACCACAAGTTCTTTGCTAAATTCACTTTAGTTTTTGTTAAAATTATTTCAATCATTATCATTCAATTTAGTATTTCATTTATTTCTTTAAGCGTCTGCTATGGGTTTGCTTTTGTCCTCTTGAGGGTCTTGAGAGTGCTATAAAGCCTCTTGCAGCTGCCTGCTAAGAACTCTTTCTCAATGTTGATGAATTGTTTTTCAATCTACTCTTCCTTGGCCTCTTTCATCTTTCTTTTTGATTTTCGATACTGTTACCAAAGAAAGAAAATCAAATTTAAAAAGAAATTTTTCACTTTCTTTGTTTCTTTCTCTAGCTACAGGACCTCTCTCGTGCTCCAGTCGAACCGCTGTACCCTGCAGACGAGATCTACGGCATTGTCGGCTGTAACCTCAAGAAGCCGTATGATGTGAAAGAGGTGCTGGGGGCTTTTTATATTGATCTTAAAGATTCATTGATGAATAATTACTTTTTTTAAATATTATTTTTTTTAACAATTAGACTTTCAATCTTAACATCCACCTAATTGAGCCACAAATAACCATTGCAAAGGTGATAGCCCGTCTGGTGGATGGCAGTGAGTTTGATGAGTTCAAGGCCTTATACGGAGACACCATTGTCACAGGTTACTGGGTGTAAGTTAACAAGAATTTTTTTTATACTTAAAGTTTGAGTTTAATAATTTTAGAAAAGTTTTCAGTTTAAACACTTGAAACACATTATTCACAATTCACATATTACAAAATTACCACACATGATTCTGATTTTTTAAAGAATTTGTAGTTCATTTTTCAGGCTCAAATATTTATTGATAACGATGCGAATGCAAATTAAAGTTTACAAATTTTAAATGTTTTAATCAATCGATCTACTCCCAGGATTCGCTAGGATCTGGGGTTACAAGGTAGGAATACTCGCAAACAACGGAGTCCTCTTTTCAGAGGCCGCTCTCAAGGTAGTGTTGGTGGCAATGATTCAGAGCCAACATTTCAGTAAAATCTCTTTATTGAAAAGATTACCGATGCTAACCCTAACCTAACCATATATTATATTTAATTGAGATGATGGACATTTTTCTTTTACTTTCATATCTATCAATCTTATCATAACTCTCAGTTCTATCACCGATTTAATAAACTCAATGCATTTAGCACAAAAATTAATAACTATTTCAATTACGCTAGGGTGCTCACTTTGTCCAACTGTGCTCACAACGAGGCATACCTCTGCTCTTCCTACAGAACATAACTGGTTTCCATTACTTTTGTGCATCATGCCCTTTAGTTTCATCATAGGAAAAAATAATTTTATCGTTTTCTTAAATAATCATTTTTTCATTTTTTAAATAATATTTTTTCATTTTTTAAATAATCTTTTTTTCCTTTTTACCATTTCATTAACCAGCGTACCAACACAGGTTTCATGATCGGCAAGGACTCGGAGGCTGGTGGCATAGCGAAGAATGGAGCCAAGATGGTCAATGCCGTCGCCTGTGCGCAGGTAGATCATTCTAGATTGCTTCTTTATATACCCCATCATCCTCCCTATCATCATCTTCTTCATCATTTTATTTTAATAAATTAATATACATTTTGCATTATGATAACCTTTAATGGTTATTTATTATGAAATAAATTAATCTCGGCTGATCAATAATTATAATTATGATCAGTCTGATCCTTCTCAACAAGGTACCCAAAATAACGGTGTTGATTGGCGGATCGTACGGCGCTGGAAATTATGGAATGTGTGGCAGGGCTTACGGGTGCGTGCAGTTATGACTCAGTTATAAATTATGACTCATGATTAAATATTAATTAATTGAATATTTTTTTATAAAAAAACTTTTGTTAACCCTCCTCAACAAAATGTTAAGACTTATTTACTCTTCACTGATTACTTGACTTGTACCTAAGGGGCCGTTTCCTGTACATGTGGCCGAACAGCAGAATTTCAGTGATGGGCGGAGAGCAGGCTGCCAACGTCCTAGTGACCGTTGCCAAGGACCAGAAAAAGAGACAAAAGAAGCCTGAAGTTGGTGATTAGTTATTTTTTAGTAAATAATAATATTGGTATTTACATACGAACACATGCAACTCTTTATTTTTATTTTGTTTAGTGTTTTTTATTTCTATGCAGTGATAAAGTATTTATATATTATTCATTGATGTACAAGTTGATTTTTTAATTTTATTTATTTGCACTTGTTTTTTAGATGAACGCTGAAGAAGAGAACGACATTAAGGCGCCCATCTTGAGCAAGTACGAGAAGGAAGGCCACCCATACTACGCCAGTGCCCGGTACTCATCCATCCATCCATCCATCCATCCATCCATCCACCCATTCATCTTTCCATCCATCTATGCATCCTTCCATTCATCCATACATCTTTCATACATCCACGCATCCATTTATTATTTCATGCATTTCTCTTTCTAAATGATTAACAAAAACTTCTTTTTCATATTAACAAATTAAATCGTTTACCTGCCATGCTCTATTAATCAATTAATTCATTCATACATCTAGCACTGCATTCACCCATTCACCATTCACAGACTCTGGGACGACGGAGTGATAGACCCGAAGGACACTCGTCTGGTCTTAGGAATGTCATTAAGCGCTTGTTTCAACGCGCCCATCGAAGAAACCAAATTCGGAGTTTTTAGGATGTAACGAGTTTAGGAAATTGAGTGAAGCCGGTGGTTGTGGGAGGTCCAAGTTTTAGGACGGGTCTGATGCAGTTTTAAGGTTTTAAAAAAGGTTTAATGGTTAAGAGGCCTATTTATTAAAAGCGAGAACGGTACTACGATCTGTTAGTGCTTTGTTTTTTTGTATTTTTAAAAATAATTTTTAAAGATTTAATTAATTTTTCATATCTTTTGCTATATATAAGATGTATTCGAAGCTTTATTTAATTTTTTCATATATATATTTATTTACTTTTCAAATCATGTCTTACCTTCTTTATACATAATAATTCGTTTAATGACCTGCTTCTAGCAATTAAATACAAACTTTATAATTTTTTCATTTAATAAGGACAACTCATCATGTTAATATTTATATAGTTTAATTGATTTTCTAATACCTCTTGGTGAATGAGGTTAATTCATCCCAGAGAGTTACTAGGCTACGTTAGTCCGTCCATTTATACGTCAAAGCAATTCTTTTCTTTTTATTCTCGCCATATGAATCATTATTTTATTTGAAGTAAAATCTTTTTTCTAAAATTATTTACTTTATGTCCAGATTCAACTTCAATTATCATGATTTGTCCTTTGTGTTTTATTTTATTCTTAATTAAAAATTGAAGCATTTTTCATTTAATAAAAACATTCTTTATTTTTATTGATGTGAAAATGGTTTTATACTATTAAGAAAACAAATGTTATAACATGATCTACTTTTGAGATGCGTAGTGAGCTTCACAGTGCGTGGATGTTGTTTTAGTTGTGGTTGCAAATATTCGAGATTGGTTCTCAAAATGCCTGAAAATGGTGCGGATGAAAATTTATCCAAAGAAGAAAAAGAAAAACTGCTTAATTTGAAAATAGAAAAAATTAAAAAAAGAAATGAAGAACTTTTGAACAAGCAAAAAGTATATTTAAATTTTTTAATAAAATTATTTTAAAATTTTTATAAAAAGACTTGTTTATTATCTAAAAATCGCATATATTTTATACAAATTTATTCAATATATAATTTTACTAATGTTAAATTAATAATTATATATATATATATATATATAACATTTGGTCTAAATTGTATTCAAAATTTTAATTTAAAATGTTTAAAAAATGAAACTAAGACTTAGTTACTAACTGAACACATCTTGGTAACCATGCAAGAATTTAAAGTTGAATGTTCAATAAAATTATATTTTTATTGACAACTATTTGCAATAAAGATATCTTAAAATTTGGAATAGTTAACATTTTTTCATAATGTAGAAAATAATTTATTAAAAAAACCTATTTTAAAAATCTATGGGCATTTAAAGAACATTTAATTAAAAAAGCAATTATGTATTTCTTTATATATAAAAAATAATTCAACTTATTTTTTTATGATAGTTGATCAAAGAGGATATAAGAGTGGCTATGGAGCAGGGAAGAGTTATTGAATGTGCCAAAACAATAGAAAACCCACAAGACACAAGTATAAAAGAAGAACCTAAAAAGAGAGATAGATCAATTGGAAAAAAGAAAAAATATAATGTTTCAAAATCATTAAAGGTAAGGCTTATATACAAATATTATATTACTTTTTTTAAAATTTGTTTACAATTACTTAAATTTTTTTACAGGAAGAAAATTCCAACTCTAAGGACCAAAGTATAAACAATCTTCATGCACCATTGAAGGGCATTGATCCAGCATTGTTACAAGGTGTTACTCTCTTATAGTTACCATTAACGGCTAGAATTAGTAACGACTCTGAATGATTGATTGAAGGTCCTAGGTTCTATTGTAACTGATTGCCTAGTCCTTGTCGCGAATTGAACTTTGAAGCCCCAGTTGTCTATAAGCCTGTTTGGGTTATACACCACTATAATAATCTTCGTCATTATTATTATTATCATTTATCATCACATATGTTATTATTCTTACTGTATATTTACGAAGTCTTTAATCAACATCATCGTTAGAAACACAAAAGATGGACGAGTGGAAGAGGGAGAGAGAGAAGATAGATCAAGAAAGGCTGAGCAGGTGTCAGAAGGGGGGAGGATGGGCTAGGGCCTGGGATAGGCAGAAAGGAGATGTAGAAGGTGGCAGCAGTAGTAGTAGTAGAAATAGTGGGAGCAGTAGTACGAGTCTCGCTAGTAAAGAAGGAAGTAAGTTTCGTAAAAATTCAACGAAGGAAACAAATAATAATGTTGGTGTTGGTGACGGGGACCGTGATGGAATAAAGAAAGATGTTGGAGGTAATAATGCTCATGGAGATAATAATAGGGATACTTCCATTGGTTGTGATGGTGAAAACGTTTCTACGTCACTTCGAACACCTGAGCAAGACAACCACAACAGGTGAGCTGCTAATTGCACAAGATTCTAAATCCCGTCTTCTTTCTTCACACATCAGTTCTACTTACAATGGTTTTCTCAATCTATTTTTGCATTAAATAAATTACATGTAAAACATTAAAGTTATTATAGATTGTTTTTGAAGTAAATACACTTATCCTATTTTTTTCAATACAGTAAACAACTGACTCAGAATAACAGCAAGTACCAGGATAGAGGTAAAGTTGTATTTATTGAATTTATATTCTATATATAGTTAAAAAAATAATATACTCACACACTCTTAAATAATTGTTTTTCAAATGTACGAAAACAAAGGTATTTTTCAAAGAAATTTAAAAAATGCATGATTCACGCGTATTGAATGAAAAGAGCTTTATAAATGGCTTATGATGAAATATTTTTTTATTTTTGACTGGAACGAAAATATTTAATCTTTATCATTTTTTAAAGCTTTTTTTATTTTATAAATGCGCATTTCAGGTTAAATGAGCCAGTTTTATTTATTGAAGTATTTTTTTCATTTTCAATATACCCGTTTAAGCAAGTGAATACCGTGAATTTTTAGTTTTTAATTCAATTAATAAAAGAAATTTGTTTTTATTTGTGTAATTGAGTTATAAAACCTTAATTTGTGTAAAAAAAATAATTTTAATTTCTAGACAATTAAATAAAAGTTATTTGTAATTGATTTAAAAAAAAATAATTTTAACTCGTATAAATTATTCATATTTTAGTTTGAAAAACCAAATCGGGTATCCAGGTACTCATTGCAATGCTAATATAGAGACATATGAATGTTTGAGGAGGATGAACATGATAATGATGATGATGAAGATGACAAATAGATGGTTCAATATGGCGAATACGATGTTTTTGAGTATAAAATAAACATTATGGATAACAAGAAAAAGATTTGTTAAAAGGACAAAGAATATATTAATCATCACTTTTTATTCGAGTATACAACAGCTGGACACTCTTAGTCGCTAGAAAATTAACGTTTTCGCTTATATTTACAACAGTGAAGAAGACATTAGAAATAAAAATCAATTCAAGTGGAATAAAAAGAATTAATAATAAGTTCAAAAGTACTCAGTAAATTCATAGTAGTTTATTGCGAGATAATCATTGTCCGGATAAAAACACATTAAATTAATACCTGTGTTATTAAATAAATTGGATTAATTAGTATAATGTACACAAAAAAATAATTTTCTTTTTTGATAACTTTATAAAATACATAGCAACACTATGCCATTTTCATTCGTCGATATGCATTGCTAGGTTACGTAGTCATTTGCTTGAGTATTTCTTCTTGAACTAATGTTGTAGCTCCGAGTTTGAATTTCGATAAGTTAAGAGTTAACTAGATACCATTTAATTCTCAAAATTTGAAGAAGATAATTAAATTGGGTTTTCAGATATTTTCAATGTTGCGTATGTTTTAAAGATTGATGAGAAAGAAGCGAACAAGTTTGAACTGTGCAGCGTAATTATTGCAGCTATTGATTTATTTAATAACCTTACATATAAATTGTTTGTTGTTGAAGCGTTATTTTGTTGTATAGTCTCAATTAAGCATAAAAAAACGGGAAGATTGAACCGCAAATATTCATATGGAAAATAAGTTTCGAATGTTACCATTTGAAACCATCGTCTTGTTACTCAGAACGTTCAACGATTTTTCTCAAATTATTTAATAATGTCTTTCTTGCAGGCAAGCAAAGATCTGATTATTGTCAGGGTGGAAAAAGAAGAAGTCGAAGTAAATGTTTTGAGTGATTTATTCTATATGCTTTTCATTACTAAAACTCTATATAAAAAATTCCTTTGTAAAATATATCTTTTAGTGTGAAATACAGTTTTCATACGCAACTATTAGAACTTACAAATTCAACATATTACCTAATAAAGGGTAGAAATGGTGAAGATGGTGGTGATTATTATTATTTTTTTTATGATTATTATTTTTTATATTAATATTATGATATTGAGTAGAATATAGGTGGAGAATGGAAAATGTAAAAAAACTCTCACGACTTATTCTCCATTTCCAGGAGCAAGATACGGCGGAAAATTTGGCAACAATACAAACAAGAACAACAAACCCGCAAACAACAGCAATAAACATAAGATAAACAAAAATAATAATAATATAAGTAATAATAATAAAGAAAGAGATGTGAGCAATATGGAGGTGGAAGAGACAAGTGAGTCTTGCAGAATCAATGCTGATAACAGTTGTACAAAACAGTGCATTGAGGGTGAGGATAGCAACAACAACAACAATGATAATGACAATAATAATTCTATGAACAAAAAAGCCGTTAGGTTTGTTGATATGGTTAGTTGTGATGATAAAAACAACAACAACGGAATTTACAGTAAAGCAATAGTAACAATAAAAAATAAAATAGACTATAATAATAATAGTAATAATAATAGTAATAATAACAATAATAATCATCATCATCAAGAGGACAAGGGAAGTAGGGATAGCAGTATTAGCGCGGGAAAGAGTGACACAAGTAAAGCAGACGGTGACTGGGCCAATCAACGCTACCGCCGCAACGCAAGCCACTATCCGCACACGCGCCACGTCTTCTACAACGACTTGTACTACAAGTCACAGCAACAAGAGCCGCAGAAACAACTACAACACAACCACTACAACAATCAGCAACGTCAACACCCGCCCAAGCAACAGAACCGACAGAAAAGCAGCCAGGAAAGAAACCTTCCGCCACGCTTCCAGTTTCAGCATGAGTATCGACAACAACAGCAAATACAACATCAAAAGCATCAACAACAACATCAACACTATCAGCTACAACAACTTCATCAGCAACAACAGCAGCAAAATCAGGAGCAGCATAGTTACTCTTTGAAGCAAGTTGATTTTAAAGAGCATCCCTCCAACACCATTTCACCACGACAACACTTCAACAAGCCTCAACCAGTCTACCTACAACAACAACAGCAACAACAACCACAACAAAGAAACAACTACTTTTACTATCAACCTTCTTCACAAAGTCGCTTGACTAAGCAACAACAACAACTACAACAATATCACTACCCAAGAGAGTTTTATTCTAATTATTATCACAACAACTATCCTAAGCGACAGTTTGATTACTCAAACCAATCTTACCAACAACAACAACAGCAACAACAACAAAAATACTTCACCCACAAACAACTACAACAACAACATTTCTTCGCTCAACAGAATAACTATTTCGTCAAACAGCAAGCAGGAAATAATCACCACTACCAACAACAACAACAACAACAACAACAACATGAGGATCAAAAATCTATCAACGACCATAAACAACAAGAACAAGAACAACAAGATAGGGAATCTCCTAGGAAATACAGTCCAGGCTCCGGTAGATTCCTCACAAATCCATGGGGCAGAAACAGAAAGGCGCGAAAGTTCACTTCCCATTCGAGCCTTTCTCACCCGTCTCACCACCACAACTACACGAACGCCACTCAACTCTACCACCAGTCGCACCAGAAGACGATCGACTTTCGAGAGGTGAAGAGGGTTCTTTGCACAAAGGAGTTTAAGCAAGCCGACGGCAGTGGCAGTGTGCAGTCTGCGAGGAGTGGTGTGCAAGACTTGAAAGGTGCCTATGGAGGCAGAGCAGATGGAAGCCGTGGTGGTAAGTCTGAGCAGCTAATCATCACCAAGACATTCCATGCCCAGTCTCCGTCCACCCTCGCGACCTCCCCCACCATCCCGACTGACACTTCTAACCACACGTCAGCACACTCTACCACTACACCCGTTGGAAACCTAAATAACCACAAAGCAGTCAGCAGCAGTAACGACAAATCAGTGGTGGCAGCTACAGTGGCAGCTACAGCGGCAGACGAACTGACGTCACCAGCAGGCAGCAACGTCATCTCATCCTTCTCGGACATCCTCATCAAGAAAGATGCACTCAGGTACGCCTCACAGAAAGGCCTCAAGGTTTTTGATAGTGATCATGCCAGTGGTCTTGATAGTGGTGTTGAAAATGCCGAGGCTACTGATAATAGTGTCGGATTAGATGACGGTGCTGATAATGATGAGTATGATAACAATGATAACACTGCTGATGATGATGACGACGAGCAGTGGGAGGACATAGACGAGGAGGTGTGTATAGAGCTGGATCATGGCATGAGTCACTACGATGGTGCGTATGGAGATGATGATGATGACGGCGTATACTATCGAGGTGGTGCTGATGATGATGATGACGAAGATGGCAAGGGGGGTGGATGCCGTCTGAACCGCAGTGACGAATCCTTCCACCAATTCATCATCGAGAACACTCTCAATATTGACTCTTCTCAGGTGTGTGCTTGTTTGGTAATGTGTGTGTGTGTCTTTTCTATTATTGTGCGTGTGATCATTATGAGTATTTTTTTCTGAAAGTTTCGGAATAATAAAGTATGGGTTGTTTGCGATCAAGCAAGCAAAATCTTTTGTTTGTTCATTTTCCACTCACCCACCCATCCTTTCATCCATTCACTCAACCATCTTTTCACCTTCTCACTCAACCACCTATCTTCTCACCCTTTCGCCTTCTCACCCACTCATTCCTTCACGCACAGATGCTTCCCCTCAACAAACGATCAATCAGCATGATGATGCTACCGACATCATTATCATCACTCTCTCGATCATTATCATCATCATCGTGCCTGATGCCTGGACGCTTGACGAGTCAACTGAGTTATCCCGACGTGTTGGATTGGTCTGACAATGTCGATTCGATAACGCCCCTGCCATCCCATCGGGAAGGTGTGGATGAGTGTTGCGTTGGTGTTGGTGGTGTGGTCGATTGTGTTGGTAGTGTGCTCAATTGTGGTGGTGTGGTTAATGGTAGTGGTGGTGGCCTGGTTGATGATGGTGTTATTGATGGTAGCGTGGTTGTTGACGATGGTGGTGTGGTTGATGGTGGTAGTGGTGTTGTTAATGATGGTGTTGTTAATGATGGTGGTGTGGCTGATGGTGGTGGTGTGGTTAATGGTAGTGGTGGTGGCCTGGTTGATGATGGTGTTATTGATGGTAGCGTGGTTGTTGACGATGGTGGTGTGGTTGATGGTTTGGTTGATGGTGGTAGTGGTGTTGTTAATGATGGTGGTGTGGCTGATGGTGGTGGTGTGGTTGCTGGTGGTAGTGTTGTGAGTGGTGGTGATAGCGTTGTGGGCAGTGGTGGTTGTGTTGCCAAAGCATGTGGCGCTGAAAAGGACATTTCCTCTCCAACTCGCAAACATGGCGATCGAGAGAATGAACAAATAATGCCTGTAAAAGCTGTCGAAGGAGTCCTTGATAGTGGGAAAGAGACGAGAAAAGAGGGTGTAAGTGAGGGCATGGTGGACAGGGGAGGTGGTGGTGATGTGGGTGAGGGCGTTGGTGAGAGTGGTGGTGGTGAGGGTGGTGGTGGTGGGCAGCTTGGAGATACAGGCTTCAAGGCAGGTGAAGGCGATGCTGCTGCTGGGAGGAACGATAAAAAGACTTATGGTGAGGATGAAGTTACTGATGATGAGATCACCACTTGATGATTTTGCTGATGTCTCTAAAGTGCTCGTCGCGTGGGAATGCACACACACACACACAAACAAACAGGCGAAAGAAACTTATCGTAGTTGAGTTATTTCATTTTCATTTAGGGGTCAACTTGTTTGCTTCAGTGCCTTCGATTGGACGTTGGATGCTTGCGCGCGTTGCGGTGCACATCGATTCGTACGTATCCTCAAGTTTACCTTGTCCTACCATGGACATTGATCTGCATGGCGATGATGGTGAGAAGCAGGATAATGAAGAGGATGATGAGGATGAGGAGGTAGATGGGGATAAAATAATTTTTATATTTATTTAGCACTTAATTCTTTCACAATTGTAATAATAATGAGAATTATAATAAGTTAATTGTGATCAATATGAAGTGGAAATGGACATAAAACGTAGGCACATCTCAACACCTGCTTTCGCTTTCCTCATCTTTTCCCGCCTTACGACTGGCTGCTCATTTCGTTCACTTGTGACAAACTTCTTGGGTTGACCCGACCACAACATTTCTATCATATTATTATTCTACTATACCATTATAGTGCATCGTGCTTGCATCGCTCTACTCCATTGTTAAACTCCTACTTCATTAATAAGAATAATTTTTAATATTTATTAATTAATCCTTCAATTAAAAAGTTAATTTATTATAATAATTTATCCCCTTTTACGTCGTTGACTTTTTGAGGAAGTATTGATGCTTGGTGTTGTATTACGATGGTCTTACCTATTATCTTTAGTGCATTTATTTTGTTGTTTTCCATTCAAACAGTTTTTCAGACTTAATTAATTTTCATTTTCTCGTTGTGCCCGCTTCCACACCTGCGCCTATTCCTTGTTAATGACACAGTATTTAATTAAGCATTTAAATAAGATTAATTTAATCTTTGTATTTAATTAATTGGGTGTATTTTTCATTAAATTAAATATTTACTGTTGTTCAATAATCCATTGAATTCAAGGTGAGTCTCGTTATTGGGTTATGATGATTTCATGAAGATATTTCAGTCACTTCCTTCGCTTCCTTGTTTTGAGCTTACCTTTCAATGTTCAATATTTGTATTTGTCATCTGAAAATTCTCATTTATTTTATATTAGTTAACCATACTTTTTTTATAAGTTTAAATTTCTTTTTTGTTTCAATTTCAAAAAAGATATCTTATTCTAGTCCTTGTCACCTGGAGATTGCTTTAAAACATTTTGAGTTATTTGTTTCTTTTTTCCATTTATCGATTAGTTGTTTTTCATGCTTCATTTTTATTTTTCGCATTTCGTTTTTCTTTCTAAGAGGAAAACTTTTTTCTTATTTAAATATTTATTGTCATTTTTTATTAAACCATTTTTTATTTTAAAAATTTATCATTTCAAATTTTATTTTTTTATTTTAATGAAATTTCTTTAAAAAACTTTATATAATTGCTGTAAAATATAAGCTAACTGACTTAGCAAGCTACGAATCACTGGGGCTCATAACATAACATATAACATTCTATTAAATGCATCTGACTTGCGCGAACTCTTCAGCTTGGTGGTTTGGGTGCTTCAATCTTTTCTACAAGACTAACGGCAAGCTGGCGATGCTAGTGACTTTGTTAGCATTTATCAAACAAAATATTTAATATAATAGTAGCATGATTCATGTTTAATTGGTGATCACCAGCGATGTATGCAGTTCTTCTGAGATTCAAGAGTAATTTTTCATCCTTTCAATACTTCTTTACTTTCCAAATTGAGTGGCTAGGCCACTGTATTCAAATGGCTTCAACTTTTATTTTAAGACACTAAACATGCAAACGCTTCGAATTTATAAAAATAATTTCTTTAATTTCATTTTATTATTATTTACAGTATTTTAATCTTGAATGAAGGCCCTTAATCGTTCAATTCTAGATGATTATCCAATTACTTATATAATCAACCAATCAATAATCAATAATAATAACAATAATCAATAATTTTAATTTTATAAATTATTGATGGTTGTTGTTGATAGTTGATGGGGAGCGGGGATGGCTTAGTTGGTAGACGTCGGACTTGGAACTTAAAGGTTGCCAGTTCGAATCCTTGGAAGCAACCGTGAACTATCATACACCTAGTGTATATGATGCGGTGTTTGCGACGTATGCATTGAAAAATGTGTACGTCGTGTGGAGTGGCGCCTTGGCGCATAAGAACCATGGTTCTCAGAACCATTGTAACATGGCATGCGTCTGTCAGGCTGTGAATAGTATAGACCAAAAAAATATATATATATATATAAATGATCAGAAATAGTTTAGGAAATAGTTTGTTCATTTTAGGTATTTGACTTGAAATGTAACAATATTTTATTCCCAACTTCAATGGCTAAGTTTCCAATGTGGGGGTGTTGTTTAGGAAAATTTAGGCTTGGATTAACAAATTGACTTTTTCTAGAATTCTTGATGGAAGTTATTTATAATAAATTACTCGATTTTTTCATTTCAAAAATAATAAAAGATTCGATTATTTTATAAGCGGTAAAATATTTTATAATATAAAAAGTTGAACAAAAACTAAATTCAGTTTTTAACAACTTCATCTAGAACATCTCTTCCCCAGTTTGCAATTTCGAGCTTCAAAACACGGCTTAAACCTTGAAACGAGGCGGTAATTATGAAGGGAGGCGTTTGGGAGTAGTGGAGCGGAAGTGAACTCCCTCACGCATGCATGAACTTCATTGCTTGAATGTAAGTATCGATTGAGGGAATAAGATGATTAATGCCGAGATAAGATTCGTAATTACAGTATTAGTAATGGAATAACGTTAGTCCTATCATTATTTTGTTTTAGTGCAGTTAAGTGGAAAAGGGATTCTGTTTGAGTTTATCAAAGATGTTTTTTTGTCATTTAAATTATGATTATTCTTATTTACATCAAAACTATTGATCTTTAGGAAGTGAGAACCATAGGAACAATAATAAATGAAACGTTTAAAAAGTGATTTGCACTTCAATTTGAGTTTCAATTTCAAGACGTCTGATTGGAAAGCAGTTATTAACATGTTAAAGACACAATTGCAAACATGACTTACCAAGGAAATTAATTTTTAGTAAAATAATTAGAGTTTTCCATTATACATTTTTTACAAATACGTAATTTAGTTTTTTAATGTTCTTTTAATAAATAAATATATATATTAAAAATACAATTTTCATTGATTGTTTTCAAACTGTAAAATTTTGGCAAATCTTAATGGACTGTTTTAAAAGTGTTGTGAATCACACGAAAGAAACAAAAGGTGAGAAGGAAGGAAAATTAGTGTTTAAATTCGCTAAAACGTTATAAAAACTTGTCTAGGAAAAAAATTAAGTAATCCTAAAATAACTTACACATTTTAATTTTTACAATTCGTTAAAAAAATATAAAACATTTAGTCATTTATTTGTGTATTATGAAACAGCGCACATACACTTGAGGAGGCATACAGACGATCATGGATAAGCGACAATATGTGCAGAGGAGCGTGATTATGACAGCGCAAAAACAAATCTTTCCCATGGGAAACGGACGACACAGCGCATTTAAGCCCGTGGAACTGGCACTTGAATGAGCGACTGACTGCAATATCACCATAGTGCTTTACAAGAACAAGATTTTAGACAATTATTTTTGTAAAAATTATTTTGCAAATGTTACGTATATAACATTGGTGTCTTTTTCAAGAGAGGTTATTCATCTATTACCGATAAAAGCCCGAAGAAAGTTTCGTGAAAATGAAAATAAATTCAATTTTATAAATAAATTGTGCGAAAAAAATATTTTACAAACTGAGTGTTATTGGCGCGAAAAATAAAAATACTTTTTAAAATGCTTAAAAAAACACCAATGGGAAAGTAAGCAGCAACAAACAGATTTCGTAACTGAAATTTTTTTACACAAATTACACTTAATAAAGACTGTCAATCACATAGACTCAGTCTTCAAATCATTCAAATCAAAATATATGTTTTCTCGAAAGAGACATCAGAGTGTTTTTGACTAAAAGGTTTTTGTTAAAATGTTGTATATGAAAGGTTTTTAGTTGGATTTTTAGGCAAGAACTGAATTTGGAAGAAACTGGTATCCTATCAAAGTCTATATTTTACAGTTAATTAAGTACCTTAATTTGTTGCAAACACCATCTTAACATTGAAAGTCTTCATAACTATAAGCTTGCAAAACTCTTGAATTAAGTTTGAAAATGCACACGGAATATTCGACGCTATTAAAATAAACTCAAAGAAAGAGAATTTAAATCAAAGGCCGATCAAAGTCGCCTAATTGAAACTCGCACAAAACATTCGTCTTTGCGCGTCACAAAATACAAATAGTACTTTTCAAAAAAATAAAATTTGTGAACATTAAAGTATTTATAACTTAAATAAAAAAATATTTTTGATATTTCCATTCAATTGCTTGTATTAAAAGCATTCTTAGATCCTTTCATTGCACTAAAACTCTTTGTAAATCCTTTCAAATAACGCAGTTTAGGCTTACACCTTTCAGCCCTTCGAAAACACACCTGACAGCATTTCACTTCTTGCAACTTTTCCACTCCAGTACCAATCGATCGACCGTAATGGCGATTTCTTGTAAAGCAGGTGACTCTCGATCGCTACAAAGGTCCATTGTAAGCCAATATGGTTTCAAAGATTGAGTTTTTGAAGATTTAAATAATAATTAGCAAATATATTTTTTTAAATAATGAGCTAACTTTTTTTAATAAAATTAGTTTTTCAATAATTTTTTCGGGAAATTTTTCCTCGAACTTATCGAAATAATCTGATGGAAAGTATTAACCTTCCGACGTTTAAAATTTTGCTAATTCTATTCAGATAGCAAACTTTGCGTATCTTTCTAGCGAAGAGTTAACGTCCATTATGATTAGGCGTCAAGTACGTCATCGAGTCAAGCCTGCATGAGTGACTTCTCTTTATAATTACGTCTCAATTACGCAACCTTGCCGTATATTCTTGCGCTGTGACCGACGCCAATAGCGTTTTGTATTAGCAAGATGTTAATTTGTAGGCTTTTAATGAATTTATTTTCAAAATTGGGATTTCGAATGTTTTTTATTTGAAATATATAGTTCAAAATAATAATATCGATGGTTTAATTATAAAATAAAAGTTTATTTACAAATCTAGTAGTTCAATATGAAAACAAATCAAACAACTCATAAAAAATAGAATCAATTACAGTTCAAATAAAGATGGTGGGGTCTAATTGAAACGCTAGGAATTTGGCCTAGAGTCTTAGCACCTCTCAGCATTATAGCCATTACACACCTTCTTGTGGGGATTTTTATTACTAAAATGTTTTTCGTTTTGAGGATATTGACAAGTTTTAAAAGTATATTTTAAATATTTATTTTAATATTTATTTTAAAATTATTTTGAAATAACCAAATATCTTTCATTAAGTTTTAAAACGATATATCAAATCCAACATTTCACAGTTTTATGCATGAATAAAATTCGTTAGACCAATACATTTGAAAATTTGATTTCTAAATATAACGAAAAACAAACATTGAGTATCAATTTAGTATAAAAAATTCTAATCAATCACAAAATCAGATTATTCGATTAACTAAGAGAAAACATATTTCGAATAAAACTTAGAAAGTCAGATTATAATTTCTAAATAAACTAAATGAGTTTAAAAAATCAAAACTCATTGTTTTGTGATTTATAATTTGTAAAAGATCATCTGATGCCACTGTTGAAGAGCTGCAAAAAGTCGCCTTGGATGAATGGTGTTTGCGAGTAAGAAGGGATGTAGAGTTGGTTGTGGAATGTCTTGATGGGAATCTTGTAAGCCATCTCATTACCAGCACTGATTCTATGCAAGGTGTTGAAGTAGAAGGGAGGTTTGAGGGGGGTGCTGGTGGACGGGTCATGGTAGAAGAGCGGTGCCTTGAAGGATTTTGAAGAGTCGTAGTGGTATTGGTGCAGCTTTCTTGAGTGCTTCTTAAGGTCAAAGTTGCGACAAAATCCTTTACCACAAACCTGTTAAAAAGTTGAGATGCTGAAGGTAGTAGCCTTTGTGAAGTTCACTCAAAGAGAAAATTATTAATTTGTTGCGGAAATAAGTTTATGAATAGGTAAAAAAATATTTTTAAATCACTGCAAATGTTATTAGGCAAGAAGATGAAGCGCTTAGTATTGATTAAAACCTTGCAAGTAAACGGCTTGTTCTTTTGGTGAGTGTGCATATGGAAAGTGAGGTTGTAGATCTGGGATGTGGTGATGTAGAAGAATTTTTATTTTAAAATAACTATTTAACAATTGGATAAACTAATATTTCAAAAAAAAATTTTTAAGCATTGATGAAAGTGTATTCAATTTCAATTGTTCAGTTGTTTCTAATATCAAGAATGTGACCACTAGCCTGATGAAACGCCTTATGGCAAATCTCGCATTTAAACTGCTTTTCCTTTGAGTGGGTCAGACGATGGTTCTTGTAGTTTCCCTTCTGGTGGAAACCCTTGCCACAGAACTCGCACACGAAAGGCTTGAAGCCTCGGTGGATCAGCATGTGGGTGTTGAGGGTGGACGAGCGGTTGAAAGCTTTTCCACAAGTCTTACACTTGTGCGGTTTTTCAGAGGTGTGAATAATTTTGTGACGGCACAGCGTGCTCGCTTGTCTGAAACCTTTGTCGCACACCTTGCACACAAAAGGACGGGCACCAGTGTGCACGGGCATGTGCCGGTTGAGGTTGTAGTGCGCGTTGAAGGTCTTGCCACAGTCTGGACACACAAACAACTTCTGAGCACTTGGGTTTTTATTCGTTTGTTCTGCGCTCAGTGTGGTGCTGTTGATGAAAGAAGTTGTGTTGATGGCGGTGGATGTTGCGTTGGTTGTAGTGGTAGTTAAAGAAATATTTTCTTTTGACCTGCTTGGAGAAAGGTTGAGGCTGGAACTGAGAGGGTTCACCTTCACATGCGTTGGTGAGTCTTGAAGCTCGATCACATCTCTTGGGGCCTCACTATCTTTCTTCTCTTTTTGGTCACTCTTGTAATACATCTTCTTAAACTCCGTTATTTTCTTTTCTTCTTCAGTTGAAACTAAGCCCTTTTTAATGTCACCATTGAAACTTTCTCTCTTTGATTCTTTTTTAGCCATAATTACTTTTTCAAACTCTGGTGCGTGGTTCAAACTGTAACCTCTGTAATACTCGCCCAGATTTCCCTTCAGCATTTTTAAGCAATTCTCTTTAACGAGGTTGTAATGATAAACTCTCCATTGAAACTTCTGCTGCAGAGACCTCACCATCATCCAATGGTGTTGCTCGAAAGGAAAATTTGTATTTAAATTCTTTTCTAGCGATTTTTTCATCATAAGGTTGGAAAAAGTTGTGTTTGAAAAGTTTATGCCTAGGTTGAAGCTATCTTTTGAAGCGACAGAAGTAGTTAATTCTTTTGAGTTATAGGAATGATTGGTAATGTTGTTGCTAGAGTAATTTGTAAAATTGCTAGAGATAGCGTGTATAGGGTTGAAACTCGGACACTCAGAGTTATTTGTTAAAATTTCTGTATCTCTTTTCATGAGATTCTCAATCGAGAAAGGGAGGTTCGCCATTTGGAAGTACCAAAGTCGCAAAAATTGCAAAACTCTCGCGAATTTTCCTCACTTCCACGTCTTAATATTGCACGCAGGCATCCATCATAATCAGAAAATGACGCGAGTGGGAGGAGCTAAAGGATGGGGCGCCGAATCAAAAATAAGATTTTTTACAAATCTCATGCTCCTGAAGACATTGTCCATTTTAAGGCGGAGCTTAAATTGAAAGGAAGTACGATAGATTGGTTGATGTTAGTTCAACGCTGTTTCACTTATTTTCCTAAGTTATTCAAATGGTTAGAATTGGTATTTCAACGCCAATATTCAAAAAATAAATGTTTAAAATATCTTATAGTATTAACTCATTTTCCTCCCATTTTCTATTTACCGTTGCAACACAACCACCACACAAGCATTGGCACTAACATCAAGACGACGCCATACACAACGGTGTTGACAACAAAAGCTACAAGTCCGCTTGACACACAATATGCCCTGTCTTTATGATGCCCCCTCTTTGCAAAGTCTGTACATGTTCCAAAAAAGGTTTCAAAAAAGAGAATTAACTTTCACCACTTTAAAAGGATTTGTTGATATTAGCATGTGTAGAATTTAAGTTTTTTAAATAATTATTTCTAATAGTATAATTAGATTTATTCTTTATGTTAATCGTTTCATCGAAGGTAATAAGAATGAAAACCTTAGAAAGGACAAAAAGTGTAACGTTAGTAGTAGCTGGACTAGTAGTAGAAATATTTTTAAGGAAAGTAATAGAATTAATAGTAGTAGAAGAAGTAGTTTTAGTAGGAGTACTAGTATTATTAGTATTATTAGTAGTAGTAGTAGTAGTAGCAGTGGTTGTAGTAGTAGTAGAAGTAGTAGTGGTAGAAGTAGTAGTAGTAGAAGTAGTAGTAGTAGTAGTAGTATTATTAGTAGTAGTAATAGTAGTAGTAGTAGTAGTAGTAGTAGTAGTAGTAGTAGTAGTAGTAGTAGTAGTAGTAGTAGTAGTAGTAGTAGTAGTAGTAGTAGTAGTAGTAGTAGTAGTAGTAGTAGTAGTAGTAGTAGTAGTAGTAGTAGTAGTAGTAGTAGTAGTAGAAGTAGTAGTAGTAGTAGTAGTATTAGTATTAGTAGTAGTAGTTGTAGTTGTAGTAGGAGTAGTAGTAGTATTTGTAGTAGGAGTAGTAGTAGTAGTAGTAGTAGTAGTAGTAGTAGTAGTAGTAGAAGTAGTAGTAGTAGTAGAATTAGTAGGAGTAAAAAGAGTAGTGATTGTTATTGTAAAAACAGAAAAATGGTAGTAGAAGAGTTAGTAATAGTACAATGGGGATAGTAGTAGTAGTTTCTTGGAGATGTCTCGACCGGCTGACCTCAATAGAAGCATTCATTCTCTTTCCTTCGGGGATTGCTGGCACTTTGTAAGGCCCGTCTTGTCATCCTTCTTCGCACGCTTCGCTCCCATTGCGTGTGCCATTGAATGTGTTCGTCTAGGTGCTACTCACTTTACTTTTCTGTACGATTTTACGGCGTTTAAATGCGCCGACGTTGGGCGTTACTTTGGAGCGTTTCATTGAAAAGCTGCCTGAAACCGCTGGGAACTTGTTGTAGTGAATGCTTGTTTAATGGCGTCAAATTAATGAGTGGACTTGGGCGCTTTTTCGCCATCTTTAAAAAAAAAGTTTTTTCAGACAAATATTTTTCGAGCCTTATAGAAACCAATAAAAATTTAAAATATTTAAATATTTATTCAAATTTGTGAAAAAAATTGAATTAAAAAAATTTAATTAATAAATAACTTTTTTTCAAAGAGACATAAAAACATTCACCCGTTTTTCAAAAATTATTTTATCACTTACTCATTTCTCCATTTTCCATTAAATTACTTTTCCATTTATCCACGAATCAGCCTCCAACTCACCCTTCTACTCAGCCATCTTCTAATCCACCTACTCAAGCACCCATTCATCGACGCATAGCCTCTCAACATCCGATTACGAAGTAATTTGCAAGACAATCAGGTGACCTCACGAGATACACGCTGTAATGCTGCCCTCTATGTGCGTCACTTTAACTGCCTTCCCCTTTATTGAAATGACCTCAGTCTCCTGACGATTTCTTTACTGCTTTTTTAGTTTTATTATTATTTGATATTTTTTTCGTTGCTTGGATATTTTTTAGTTAATATAGAGAAAATTGTATTTTTAATGTTTGTTACATAATTAATTATTTTCACATACGCTAAAAGCAAATTTTTAAAATTATATTTTTAATAATAATTTTTTTCCAACTTTTAGATTTTTTTCTTTTTTTGTTTTGAACGTTTTCTTTGTTGAGTGCTAAAGGTTTCATATTTAATTTTGTTATTGTAACATGATAAAAAAATTGATTCACCGGTCGCTCATTTTCTGCACACAAACGCAAAACATTTACGCAAAATGTAGTAAATTAACACACAGACACACCCATCCATCAACTTGTCCACACTCTCATAAGTAAATTTAACGGAGACGAGAAAGGCTCAACTCGTACATTGCATCTGAACACTTCTCGTTTTTTATTGGTTGAAAAAAATAGATCTGTAAGTGGATCGCAAAATTTGATCGTCTCGAAAATTCTGAAATGATTTTCTTGATATGTTGAAGTCTGGAAATATAACATTTGTTTCAAATAATACATTTTAAATCTAAGTTTTATTAGGACTTTTATTTGATTGAAGATTCAATAAGCACATTTAATTTAGTCGGTATTTTATTCAAATATTTGTATAAAGAAATATTCAAAAAAGTTAATATCAGATAATTTAACAAAATTGGTCGAAAGCTCTGTCGAACGGATTAAAATTCAGAATACAATGCAGGTCTTACTACGTGATCTTTGCATGACACATCTATCCTATACTCCCGACTTTTATTATTTAGATTGATGATGACGTTTTAAAACTCGGACTTGGAGGTGGATAACATTTGACTCTAGGGTATTCCGTGGCGTGTACATGCGAACATCTTCGAACTCGTCGTTTCAAAGTTAGCAAGACTCACAATTTTTTATATTTTTTTATTGACCACTTTCATATGATAGTTTGGAATTTTTAGATATTCAAGTTTGAAGGGCATTGGATAGTTGAGAGCACTTCTGAAGAATGTCAATCATTTAAGCTAAACTCACGAAAAAAAATTGTCGTTTTTTGCTATTTCAGAAAATCTTTTTTTAAAGTTAAAATATAATAACGTATACAAAGTAGGGTAGCTTCTCAATAAGATCAATTGACAGTAATATTTTTTTTATTGACAGGGGTTTTACACGGACCATAAAAATAATTTTAATTCTTACACCGATTGTTCGCGCAAACTCTTGTGAACTCCAGAAAAACATCACTGGTTCTTGATACAAATATGGGTTTCAGTGGAATGTGCTTTTTTAGAAAAAATTATGCCCAATTAAAATTATTTCTTTTAAAAGTTATGTGCTTTAAAGTTATTTTTCTGAGTAAATTATTTATTTGAATAAAGTTGTTTTTTCAAAGAATGGAAACTTAAAAACAGAAAAGTGTGAAAAGGGAAAGTTCACATTATATATCAGTTTTACAGCATAAACAGTGGCATTCAAATGATTTGTAGGGGTTTGAGCACGTCAACTCTTAGAGAAGTAAACATTCGTTTTTTCATTTTCTGATTGCGAATCTCGATTTCCTGAAACGTTTCCATTTCTGCTTTTTGCTACTTCATAAGCGATGGTGGGAAACAAACTAAAAGACTTCTGAGTACCGTCTTGCGTCATAACCACTAAACTAGAGCAGTTTACGAGCCATTACCGTTCACACTCTGAAGGGCTTGCAATGATCTATCAGTTTGTAATCTTCATATAAATATGCTCTAATTGCCTATTTGTGCTATATTCAAGATCTTTTCTAGTTCAGGTGAGATAATAATACAACGTTTAAATAATAGAACACTTTGAACTGCAAAACAGTCAAATTAGTTTATTAAAAGTTTTTGTGAAAAGTTCGGATTGTAACGTAAACCGTTTAAAACAAATGGAGCTTTATGAGGATTCATATAACCAATGCTACAAAGCTTTCAAAGAAACGAGCAACCAGAAAGAAGTTTACGAATCATTGTGGAAGAGTTTAGACGACGATGCTTTGAAATCAGCCACAAGCGCTCTGACCATTGGCTGCGGCTCTGGAGTTACCGAGATAGATTTCTTTGCTGAAGTGCTTCCTAGCTTGAAGAAAGCCTCTTTCGAAGAACCAAATCTTTCTGGTTTCACCATGCTAGAAAAAAATCTTGTTTCTAGCAACCTTTCGAACAAGGCGGAATGCAAGGCTCATTTTTGTACCATTCAGGAATGGGACAACCAGGGTGGAAAGTTTGATTTAATTTTAATGAGTCACTGTTTGTATTACTTTAAAGCTCGTGAAAGAACAGATTTATTCAAGAAGTGTTTTGATGACTTACTGAATCCAAAAGGAATTATTTATATTCTGATGTCATGCGAAGGTGAAAATGGTAAGTTATTTTTGTTAAACTTTAAAACGATACTTAAAATTGATTTTAAAAAATTAAACATAGAGGAATCTTTATTCAATCTTCAGGTGACACAAACCTATTGAACACTGTCATAAAAAAAGTTGGATGCCAGCCACAAGATCCATTTGATGTGGTTAGAAAAGAGCTGGCTTCAAATGGAAGGTTTCCTGATAAGGAAATCATCATTCATATTAAATATAACCTTAGCTTATTCAATGATGGAGCAATAAATTTTATAAAGCTTCTTTGCAATCCGAAAAGAGAAAAAAAAGAAATCTTCGAACCGATTGAAGTCTTGAAGAGCAGAGGCTACGATGGAGTTTAAAAAGAGTGTTTGTGCGTGCTGAAAAAAGAAGTTTAGAAACTTCATTACTTCTTAATTTTTTAAACTAATTCTGGAATTTACGGTGTTTAATATTTTTATTGAAATGGTTTTTTCTAAATAATTTTTTGTTTTATATAAAGATATAAAAAAACTTTTTAGTGAAATTGTATAAAATAAATTAAATATTTAAACTTCGTTTTTAGGGTTTGCATTTTTTTTCACTGTGAAAGAGTTACTGAATTGTGTTGTATTGAAATTAGTGCTCTAAAAGCCTCCAAATGTATCTCAAAAACTTTCAAACTGTACAAAACGCTTCATTTCCATGCATATCATACCATTTTGCAAAAATTGAATAAAAAAACTGATAATAAGTTGAAACACTTAGAAAAACGACTAAAACGGGACCGAAAAGACCTGATAACAAGTCCAAACGCTTTGTCATGCATGAAATACTATTTTGCAACAAAATTTGTTCGAAAAAAAATCAAAAAAAGTTGACGATCTTAAAACTTTTTGGTTTTTCATAAAGTTGAAAATTACTGCTAAAAAATTAATTTAAAAAAATAATAATGCCTATTTATATTGCGCCAAGGCCTAAGTCGTGAAACCCCGCATCCAATACTGGTGAACGGGTAGCTGGGTTCTCAATGACTTTCGGCTTGACCAATAATGAAAGGTCCTAGGTTCAAATGCGACCAATGTCCTAGTAACCCAAAGGCACAAAGGAAAATATGCAGCCTAAGTGACCCAAGAAGCCCGTTCGGGTTATACGCCACTATAATAATGCTCGTCATTATTATTATTATAAATACACTAGATTTATGATAGCTCATGGTTGGCTCAACAGGGATTCGAACTGGTGACCTTTAAGCTGCAGGTCCAACGACTTTACCATCTAAGCCAACCCGCTCGCCTAATAATAAGTTAAAACGCCTTTTCACCTGTGGCAAGGAACTTCATCATCATCTTCAACATCATCATCATCGTCATCGTCATCATCATCATCATCATCGTCATCATAATCATCGGGTTTCAGTGGGGAGAGAGCAATAGCTTGGACTGACAGTCTTTAAAGTATAAAAATTTCACTTTTCTCTTTGAAAAGTTAAAAGTAACTCGTAAGTTGTTATGACGACCATTTTAATTACTCTAAGGTCGAATCGAGCAACAAGGTTCACTGTAAAATTTACATGTAAAAATTCACGAGTTTCTAAAATATAAGCTATTTTCTGGATTCTAGCAATAATTCAAAATTACAGTTTGTAATAGAGAAAGGCTAACGAAGATATATGGAAGTAATTATTTATAATAAAAAAAACATGAATATAAAATGTGTGGTTGATGAGAAGACAAAAATTAACTAAATATACGTTTCATGCGAGAGAATTCTATGATCTACTGCAACCAGTTATGTCGACCTAATTTTTTCTTGTTTATTTGCCATTTCTTGTTCTGTGAAATAAGTGAAATAATTATAAGATAAAATGACAATAAAGAAAAATCGTACTGATAAAATTATTTGAATGAAAGAGATTATAGTTTTTCCAAAAGAGTACTGCACTTAATGAAAAAAATAATTGTTTTATTTCTAATGTTTATACCTATATAATATTAACTCAAAGCCTTACAACCTGAAGCCAAAATAGAACTTTCTTGCTGCCAAATGTCGAGCAGACAGCTGAGTAGTTGAGCGTGTTTTGCGAAAGTGTCTGAGGAGAAGGAGGGTGGCGAAGTGAACGAAGAGTTGGCTGGTGGGCAGATGAGACAGGGGCCCAGACAGAGACCAATCTGTTCCGAAGTCATTTTGTTCACTTCACTGTTGCTGCTCACCTTCTTGAGGTGGTCCAACATGAAAGCCAGTGTTTCCTGTTGTATGAAAAGTTTTTTGAGATGAAATGAAAAAAGTGCGAAAATCGTGATAAGGTTAAAACAGATTTGGCTAAAGACGTTGTGTAAGTTCAAGAATTTACGGTAATTCAAACTCACATTAAAGTTTTAGTTAACCCTAAAAAAATTCACCAAAAAAACCCTTTTTCACCTGGTTGGCCCTGGGCAGACACTCAAGGATTCCGAGCATGAGCTGGGTGTTGCCTTCGACGTCGCCAGGCACTTGCACACTCAGTGCGTCCAGGAGCATTTCATGAAGACTGCTCGTGCAGAGGGGCTCGGGCAATTCTCTAAAAAAGGCAGTCAGTACTCCTGTGTGTTGTGAAAGAAAAGGTTGCTTCAAGCAAAGCAAAAGAAAGAATGTGATCAGGCTGATCAGACAGCATTGGAATAACTGCTAAGAGACGAATGGCAGACTCACCTGTGATGACGTTGATGTCGGAGACACTTTCAGGACTTATGTCGACCAGTCGAGGGTTCTTCTCCATCTCCTCCCTCAACTGCGTCTTTCTCTTGTTGGAGCAGCTCAGGCGGTACAGACCCATCTGCGACAGTCCTCTTCTCTCGATTTCATTGACGCACCGTTGCACTATCAGAGGAACATTCACGCCTGACTTCTCTCTCAACACCACTTCCTTCAACTCCGCGCCGAACAAACCGTTTTTCTTGGTGCTTTTGATGCGCGGAAACATCGCTTCGCTGTCTGTGAATGAAAGTTCGGTGTATAAGACGCCCTTTGGCTCAAGTTTGATTGCCAGTTTAATGGGGAAGATGTCTTTGTCCGAATCTTTGAAGTCGTTTTGTGAAAATTTAGAATGTTTTTTTTGGTTGAGTGTTGAGCAGATGACGTGGGCGATTGGAGTGGTGGCTGTGAAACAAAGCTGGTGTTTGGTGTCCATGTCCCAACTGTAAAGAAGCAGCTGCATCTTCTGCACCTTACACACTTCAAAGTCAAAATCCTCGTTCCAATCGAAGTTCAGAGCTCCAGTCCTCACCGTGGTTCTGGCGACTGGCATCGAGTCAACCTCGATGACGCAGTACAAGTCTCGCAGCGCAGTCTTGTTCGATTTGAGACCATAACCACACAGCACGTTCACCCTCAAGAGACCGGTGATGGGATTGGAGCCTTTTGCCAGCTCCACCGGGGGAGACTCGGTAAACTCCGCTAGTTGAAGCTTGTTCGGCATGCGAGAGACTGGACCACTCTTGAGTTTGGAAGGATGGCCGGGAGGATGCGGCTTATTAGAAGAGAGCGAAGTGGATGAACTCAGTGCTGAGACTTGCTTGTGTCTAGAGAGAGAATGAGAAAATTGTGGTTTTTGTTTCGAAACGGATGAAGAACGAGATGGTTTTGAGAAGGGAGTGTCAGAAGAGCTTATCCAGCTGCCTAATCTGTTGTCTAGCTTGTGTGAGAAGGGAGCGTAGTTGTTTGAGTCGTTCATTTTGTAGATGTTGTAGTCAAGCAGAGAATCAGTGCTGAGCTTTCTTGTCAGTCTGCATGGCTGGAACGCTGTTATGTTGTTATTCTTTTTTTTTATTATTATTACAATTGATTTTTTTCATTATTATACACTTCAAAAAAATTAAATCCAATTTATCCCAAACTTATTTTTAGTATTATTATTACCACTTTTCCCCAAACCCATCGATCCCAACCCTAAAAGTAACCCAAATCCCTTATCGAACCCTCTTTGCCTTGCGCCATTTGCTTCGACGCAGACGCCGACATGATGGACTGCTGCAGGAGCTGCTGGTCCAGCCAGGCGTTGTAGTCCTTCTGCGGGAGTGGAACGTTGCCCAGGAAAGGAATTTGCGAGTTGGCTGTGTGGCTGGAGAGGAGGGGGTAGTCTCCGTACAGACTGAGAGAACTCAAGTCCGCAAATGAGCCTGTTGATGGAGATTTTTAATGAACGTTTTTTTATTGATAATAAATTATTTTAGTAGGTGAATGAATATATACGTTAATTTTATTGATTGATTGATCGATTGATTAATCTATTTTTTGAAGTTTTTTTGGTTAAAGTCTATTTTTAAAATCTATTTTATCCAAGGCCTAATTGGTTTAAGTCTATAAGTCTATTTTGTTCTTAGTCCGAAAGCAACATACAAACACCACTCACCACCCAGCTTGTTCTTGCTGAGATTCGAGTTCCTTGAGAAGGTCAGGTCGGACATGCCAGCTGACTGCTGCAAAGACGTCGTTGATGAGTTAAGAAAAGACTGATTAATTAATTTATTGGCTATTCATCATTCATTCTCCGTAGTTAGTGTACAGGTTTTCTAATTGTAAAAAAAAATTAGTGAATGTAACTGTAGAGTTTACATAAAGTCTGGCACAGAAAAGTGGAATTGGGTGCCTAAATGACGCTTGACAATCACCCCAAATTAAAATCAGCGTCCAAGAAAGGGCCAAATATTCTTCAAACTTTAAAAACAAATTTAATTTAGAATATCTAAATACATTATTAAATTATAATATAGATTTTCTGGTCCAAATAACAAACTAATAGTAATTACTCGACATTTGAAAATAGTTATACTTTTAAATAAAAATAACAATCACCTTAACTTTAATCCTAATCTATACTCATCATTACCCTTCTCCTCATCATTATCATTCTCATCATCATCCCAATCATCATTTCTAACACGGAATGAAACACTGTATTCACGTGATCATGTCCAGACTACGGGACGAGCGTTGAAAAAGTTGAAGTCCTTATGACTAAGAGCTCCATTAAATGGTAACTGCATCACTTAATCCAACATTTTATTTCATGTAATCATTTATAAATACTCTCAATCGAATTTATAAAGCTTATTTGATTTTTATAAAGTTGTCTTGAGCATATGAGTTCTTTATAAATTGTTCTAAGGCACATTAGTCTGTTATACATATTTAATTGGTTAACTAATTAATCAAATTATTTTTTAAATTAATGTAATCAATCAAACGATCAAGACACATTTATCGCCTCTGAAGTCTCACCCGAACAAAGGTGCGGTACTTGTTTCTCGTCTTTTGGAAGTGTGGAATTATTTCAGAGTCTGAGTTGTACTGGTCAGCACTGTTGCCGTTCACCCTGGTGAAATGCATTGGCTGGTTCTGGAAAGCAGCGTGGGAAGCCCTGTCGACGTGGCTGGTGTTCGGCAGGTAACCAGCGTTTTTTTCGAGCCACTCAATCGGCAGGCGGTAATGCAGCCCACGATTCAGTGTGCGGTACATTTGGTCAGAAGCCGAACGTCTGTGGAGTTGTTCTTGTTGTTGTTGTTGTTGATGTTGCTGAAATTGTTGCAGTTGTTTTTGTTGTTCTAGTTGTTGTTGAAGTTGGTTTTGTTGTTGAATGTACTGCAATGGAGAGTTCTTGGAAAAAAAATAGTTCAACTCAGGTCTGTACTCGCTTTGGTTTGATTGAAAAGTGTGTTGAGGGCCTAGCATGTAAGCCTGGTCGGGGAAGTAGTCATGTGGGAAGGGGAGGGGCATTTGGTAGCGAGGCATAGTGTCGTAGCCTTCGTTTTTCAGCTGACTTGCCAGTTGATGTTCGTTCGTTATATTTCTCTCGTGTCTTTTTTTATCGACTGACAAGTCTTGCTTGCCATGGTGCGATGAAGTGCCGAAGCCACTCTTCAGCACGACGATTGGCTGCCTGCCGTCCCGATGGGCTTGTTCTCGCGGCGAAATCACCTCAGTGTGCGAGAAAGCACCGTCTGAACGGGAGTTGCTGTTCACTTTGACGGTGAGGACAAGTCTCTTGGCGATCGACATGAGAATGACCACGTCATCGAGACTCATGCGCTGCACGTCCACCAAGTTCACGCTCAGAATCTCATCGTTCACCTGCAAGAGGTTGTTCTTTGCGACCACACTGCCTTGTGCGATCCTCGAGACGAACACGCCAGACCACTTGTCCACGCCATTTCCTTCTCTAATATAGAAACCAAGAGTCTGCCCTGGCTGTTTGATGATCTCAACCGTCTGAATTTGGTCTTCCATCAGCGTTCTAGTTTGATTCTTGTGTTCTTGCTTTGCATGCTTTTGACCAGTTTTTTGTGTGCCATTAGCGAAAGTGTGAAACTAAAATATTTACGAAGGGAAGTCAGAAAGTCTAGAGAATACTTGTCAGCTTGGTACTTGATGACTTGTAGAGTCGTAAGTCAGTTCTCTTTTTGGGGTTTTTCCGAATTTCTGGAAACTACTTCATGTATTGCTTTTTTTACCTTGTTTGAATAATCTCCTCCAAGAACAAAACTTTCGTGTGAAACTATGCTGGATATGTATGGAAAAGAATAATTACTAGAAACGAAAATGTAAAGGCTTTCAAGCCAAACAGTTTTTCTGATCAAAATCAACAACAGAACATTTCTTTGTAACATCTAGCTTCTCAAACCGAAACCCCGAGAATGAAATTAAAAATGTTAATTTTATTTCCTGTCTTGGTCTGAGACAAACTATCAAGAAGCCTCTATTAAACAAATAAAATTACATAAAATAGTTTTTAAGATAAAATAATAAATAAAAATGTATTTTTAAATTATAAAGAAAACTAATGTGCTTTCAAAGCCATTGCGCTTACAAACACGCCGTGTCTTTAAGTAATGTACACACTTTGTACACTCGGCATCCCCATTATCATGCACCTCTAATCTTTAGGAGCACATATGTGAGCGTACAAGCAAAACTGAACTGGAGTGTGCACTGTATTTAATTGGTGTACATATGGCTTTGTGTACGATCTTGCTATTTAATAAAAACTCAAATTAAAACGAGTTAAACAATAATTTTTTTCAAACATCTTTTTAAACGAGATCATCTATTTTTTTAAAGCGAAACTATTTCAGCTGATTAACTCTGGTGTGAAAAAATTTTTTTTAAAATAATTATGAAAATAAGGTTTCCACTTGCAAAAGAAATTCCTCTTTTAGATCGGTGCTTCTCTCATTAATTGGAGTAGCCTAGGTTCGCTGCATCAGACAAACTTTTCTTTCTCATTGCTGGCTTCAAATATTTTTTAAGCATGTGTTCCATATTTCGACGTTAGCAAGAAACTTGTATAGTGAGTCAGCAATTGTTTCCAAGTCGTTGCGAACAACACCTCATATGAACAGCCGTTTGGAAGTGCGCTGATAGCGTCTCGGATACAAAACTGGTCTGCTCCAACTCCCACTTTTTCACTTGTACTTTGCTTTTCACTTGCGGAAATTGATTGCACTTGAATGCACATAATCGAAATAAATTCGAATTTAATTTCATGCCGAAGGAAAAAGTTGGAACAGCACTAGAAGGAGTGCTAGACAAAAACTAACTTTATTTAAATAAAAAAAGTAAAGAAATCTTTAAGAATCATGTCAAGTCACACACACACACACACACACACACACACACACACACACACACACACACACACACACACACACACACACACACACACACACACACACACACACACACACACACACACACACACACACACACACACACACACACACACACACACACACACACACACACACACACACACACACACACACACACACACACACACACACACACACACACACACACACACACACACACACACACACACACACACACACACACACACACACACACACACACACACACACACACATACACACACACACACACACACACACACACACACACACACACACACACACACACACACACACACACACACACACACACACACACACGTTCACATATGAGCGCATTTGTATAATGTATGAACGTATGCTTTTTGTGGCCACGTCACAATGTGACATCGTCACGTGGAATTGTCAAATCAATAAATAGACGCGTGCACATTTGGTGAAGAGTGATTTGTGCCGGGTGATGGTACAAGCATCTTGTGTTGCTGGTTGAGTTTTAAATGTATGCACGGAGGGTTCACCATCTCCCGTTTGAGGACGCCTGGAAAAAACATTTTTCCAAGGCATGCATTTAGTTCCTCTCTTTTGCCTACCACCTGTAACACATTGACTCCTTTACAGTGAGAAATTCAATAAGAAACCATTTCATTTTCGTTCCATTCTCACACACATGCACAAAAAACACACACAAACACAAATACAAGGAAATCGTCAAGTTTCTTCTGAACCCATTCACCTTGCATTCCAAACCGCTTGCATGGTTTCAGACTTGTAAAATGTCTTAGAACAGCAGCACACCGATATCATCGGAATGGTCTATTGTAACACATGAATAGGAAACTGAGAGTATGTTTCATTCATTAATACAACCCTTAAAATTTCAAAAACTTCTCGCACACGCATCAGAGTGCTTGCTTAGTGAGAGAAACTGCCACCATGGAAAACTGTCCAGGAAATCTCTGGCAACAAACTGCTCTAAATGTGAAGGAAAGTCGAATGAATCTTACATTTTAAAGGGCAGTGCTCACGCGGCTCATTGCCACCTTCCCTTTTTACACACACATACAATAAATGTGAAGTCTCTAAAAATGTTTTATTTGAACCTCGAATTACCTGACATAAAACTAGAACGTATAATCGTGAAGCAATCATACTAACTACCAAGTGGCGTTACATTTTGTACCATGAAGATGCAAACTTTGAGAAAGGATCATATAACGATAACTTGACGATTTGAAGAAGAGCTCCTAATGAGCCGTCTTAGAATTTGGAACGAATGGATCTATGGTAGCTGAGCTGAAGTATGAAGCTTCTTCACTAAGTTCCTAAAATAGTATCCCTTCACTAGAGAAGTAACTAGCGTAATATATCAGAATCTTCAGACAATTTTGATTAATTATTTTTTATATTTCCGAAAATTCACCGTACTCATATTGGCCGCCAGAGAAATTATAGTTTTTCTATAGACGCTTTATCAAATCATGTCCGAAATAGAACCAAACATTATTTTGCCGAAAAATGAAGTGTCCTAAAATGATGAATGTTTGAAGATTCTGGTATTTCAGGGTGATACACAGAACAACATTTTACGCCGGGCGTATGCGAGGATTCATAGACATGTTGACTTATCGATAAAAGACTACTACAAGCTGCGGTAATTTCGATGCTTTATAAAGTTCAAAGACACACTACGAAGACCAACCAAGCACAATGAAGACACGAATGTTAATTTCTTTATACGATAGAGCATTACTAAAAAGTTAAAATTAATCGAACAAAGTGAAGACGCCTTCTCATAAGCATATCTACTGAACGAGCTTTAAAATATATAAGAATATCTAAAGATGGATGAATGTACTGAACGACCGGCACGCGACTCAAGGCTTGACCGCCTCCGCCTCAGTGCCCTCTGCATCCTCTCCTCCCACCTTCTTGTCCTCGTCACCTTCAGGGATAGCGCCAGAGTTACTTACACAACTCAAATTGATACTTTAGCAAATCATTCTGACTATTAATGAGAGACAATATCTTGAAAAAAAACAAAGTTTTTGAATAAATACTGAAAGTAAAATTATTAAGAAGTTCCTAAAATGAAAGGTGAGGCAAGGGTCGAAAAAGATCACCTTGGAGGTCGGAGGTCCACAGGGTGAGGTTGTCTCTGAGGAGTTGCATGATGAGGGTGGAGTCCTTGTAGCTCTCCTCATTGAGCGTGTCAAGCTCCGCGATCGCCTCGTCAAAGGCCTTCTTCGCCAACTGGCACGCCTTCTCAGGACTGTTGAAGATCTCGTAGTAGAAGACCGAGAAGTTGAGAGCCAGACCGAGTCTGATGGGATGCGTGGTGGTCAACTCACTGGCAGCGAATGCACTCGCGTCGTTGTAGGCAGCCAGACTGTTGTCAGATGCCTCTTTCTTGTTGGCGCCAGTCTCAAACTCTGCCAAGTATCTGTAGTAGTCTCCCTTCCTGCAATGCAACAGTGTTGTAATAATTACATAATAATAATAATTATTATTCATAGCACTAGTAGTAATAATAATAGCAGCCTTTTTCTCATCTACCCTCACAGCCACACTGATGCCTCTCAACATGCAACAAGCACCCATGAATAAGCAATGGACAAACGGCACGTACATCTTGTTGTAGAAGACCTTTGACTCTCCCGACTTGGCAGACGGAATGAGGTGGTCGGTGAGCACTTTCAAGACGTCGTCACAGATGTCCTTCAGCTCCTTCTCCACCTGTCAAGAAATCTCCATGTAAGACCCTGATTCAACAGAAAGGCTGTTAAGAAGGCTTGAAGGAGATATCATAGCAAAAATTCATTTTTAAATAGGTAGAGTTTAAATGAGTCAAAAGCATTCTGACAAATGGCTAATAATATGCCATGATGACTCATCGTGATGCACTGTACAGACATCAATCAATGAACAATCAGCACTGATTAATTCATTGGAGAAGGCTCTTGAGACAAGAGTCTAATTGCACAGTTACAAGACTTGCATGTCAACAGATATAGTTCACATACTAATATAGCCACTTAGTTTTAGTAGTTTTGAGAGAATTCAATTGAAGAATTCACAAAGAGAGCACAAGAGCCTCATGGTGTAGCAAAGAGAGCGAATCAGCATGTGATGCAGATCTCAAGTTAAGAGTGCTGTTCAAGAAATACTACTCCCATGTAGTACTGCAGAACAGCTAAAAGTGCATCAATTGCTTTCTAAGAGGTAAATTTTTCTTCAGTAACAATAATTAAGTGCATATAAATTGTTAAATTGTGCACTATGGAAAATTCTCCTCTGAAATAGTTGTTAACTGGCTTAGAATTTAAGATATCTTGTTGAAAGTTTTTAAAATTGGAATGCATTATTTTTTTATTTGCAAAAGAAGAATCAGCCATGAGAAAAACTTTTGACAATAAAAAAAGCTGGCAAAACAATACTCTTGAATTTTTCTATAAATCTAAACATTTTATAAATCTTGCTTTCATCATAATTAAATCATTTTTACGAATAGGTTTCCAATTCTTTAGTTAATTTCCTCTATATTTAGTCTGAAAGCACTCACCTTTTTCCTGTACTCCTGGATAATCTTGGAGTTGGCATCAGAAGCCTCCTCCTTCGCCTCAAGGCTCGAGATGATCCTCCATGAGGCCCTCCTCGCACCGATGACATTCTTGTACGCCACCGAGATGAGGTTCCTCTCCTCTACAGTCAACTCCATGTTCAGTGCAGCCACCTTCTTCATGAATTCAACCATTTCTATGTGGTGAATGTGGATGGATATTTTAAATAAGCATTGAAATATTTAATTAATTTACAAAGATTGTATAAATTCATCTGAGTCATATTTACATTTAATACTGAAGTTCAAAACCAATTTGCATTCTACACTTATATGTATTAAAAATAAACCTTTAAGATTTAAATTGTTAGCAAAAATTAGAACTTTAATAAAATAAAACATTTGATAAATATTCACACAAAATATTACATCATTTGCTTAATTTCAATAGAAGAGAAAAATCAAGAAAATTGAATTTTCTCAAAGTTTACTTATATAACCAATAAAAACCTTTAATATTTAGATTTTTAATAATAGGATTTTTTAATTTTATAACGGATAAATAATTTTATAATTATTTTAAAGACGGAAATGAGTAATTTTTTCATTTTAACCCCCATAAATCTAGATTCAACAAAAATAAATATATAAAAATAGCATTTAAAAATATTTATTAACTGTAATGGGTAGGTACTTAAACTGCTGACTACCCGGTATTTGAAATTAATTAGAACCTACCGTCATATCTTTCAGCTTGTTCAGCCAATTTTGACTTATAAACATTGTCTTCACGATCAGCCATTTTAAATTTGAAACGATACTTGTAAGCGACAAGGAGAAATTACAAAAACCTCAAGACAAGCGAGAAATTAACAAGCAAGATGGCGTCAGTAAGAAAATTTTCCTTTGAAAGATCCTTAATAAGAAAATAAAACGAAAATAATATAATTAGTGTAGCGTAATTTTAATTTTTTTAAAACTCTTTTTTTAAATGAAATACTTTTTATAATGTTTAACTAAAAACTTAAAAAATATGTAAAAAAAACATTTTTTCAAAAAATAGAATAAAATTAATCCAAAAAAAAAAATAAAGTTTTGAACAAGAGACAAGTTAAAGTAGCTGATGCAACGACTTAACACTATGATGAATATTCCAGAGGAGTGAGGAGTGCAGACAGGGTGGTGTTGGTGAGAAAAGTAAAAAAGGGTGATAAGCTACAAAAACGTGTCTACAAAGAGAAAAAAAAATTTCTAGAGACTGTGGAGCGATCCGCAATTATGCATGGTCCGGAAACAGTGGCATTGACTAAAAGATAAGAAGCAGAGCTAAAAGTAGCAAAACTAAGGAGGATTAAGTTTTAGCTAGTGGTTACGAGGTTTGACACGATAAGAAATGATTGCATCAGAGAAAAGCGCAGTGTTTTTTAAAAAATAATAATGCGTATTTATAATGCGCCATGGCACGCTACTGAGGCGCCACTCACACGACATAAGTTGTGAAACACCGCATCATATACACTCGGTATATGATAGCTCACGGTTGTTTGAACAGGGATTCGAACTGGCGACCTTTAAGTTGCAAGTCCAACGACTTTACCATCTAAGCCAACCCGATCTTTTACGTTGATGTTTGACAGCAAAACTTGAGTGACTTCATCTGGGCGCTGACTGGATTAAGAAGCACGGAAGATCAGTTGCTGTCATGTGCATGTTTCAGCTTGAACTTGAAATGTCGCTCCCATCAGGAGGATGCACCATGGCTCACCACCATCCAGAGAAGTCAACTTTCTGAAACAAATAGCAACAACTACGTCTCACAGTGTATCACAACACATTCAAAAATGTTTTTCGAAGGCTGCAATAGAATGACGCATGGTGATGATGATGATGATGATGATCATGATCATGATGATTATGATGATGATGATGATCATGACGATGATGATGATGACGATGATGATGAGGATGACGTATAAAGCCCTCGACGACCTGAACTCAACGAGACGAGAATGTCGCCAGTCGCCTGCTTGCACCCAGTCAGTGTCTTTTTTATTTGTTTGCTTAAATCCCTAAATCATTTACCGAGTTATAAATATTTTCAAATATATTCATTATATATAGGCATTTTTAAATTTTCTCAAAAATTAAATACACGCCATAAATAGATTTTTAAATTATAAGAAACTTTTAGTTTTTTTTACAAATTGAGAAATATTAATATTCAAGAAAAGGTCATGAACCCACACAAAAAGCTTATTCTGCATCTTGTGGACATGCCAGAGAGCTTCTATGCTTTGTGTGTGAGTTTTGGTCGTTTGACCACATAGTTTTCTTTAGGATTAATCGAAGAAAATTTACAAAATTAAAATGTTATTATTTAAAAAAAGTCAAACATATAAATAAAAATAGGAGCTTAAAGTTTTTGTTTTTTCATTTCAGTCAAACTGTGAAAAAGTAAGGCTTTCCTGTATGACTGGCTTTCTTAGACAAAACAATAAGTCTTACTGACTGAGTTAATCGACTGCTGCATACAAAGCAGGAATGTTGGCACGTAATTGCACTGGAGGAGCGTTTGAAGTGATCGTGGTGGGTGTTTCTGATGCAGGAGGCCTGGGGTCTGAGAACAAATTAAAAAGAAAAACAAAAAGAATTATATCAATAAGGAATAAATAAATAAAAAGAATAATCGTTTGGGTTTACGCCACGCAAATAGTACTCGTCGTTGTATTGTATAATGGAATGCACCGAGGTGTCTCGCTAAGGTGCATACCTGAGCCTCGCAGGCCTGAGATAGTCATCTTTTTGAAGCGCTGAATTGCTCATAAATAAATGTTCTTCAGAGCAGAAGTTATTTTGTAAGTGAAAAGTGATTTCTCCATGCCACCAGCACCTTAACCACTAGTGAATAGGTTTTTGGAAAGCAGTTGCAAGCAGTTCTTCTCTCAATGTACCAGAAGGAAAGTCTTCAATGTGGAGGGTTGTTCGTGTTCAAAAACTTGTTTTGAAACAATTAACTCAATTTGTGCGGCTTCTGGCTTAAAGAAGTGGCACTTGGTTACATGTCTGCGCAGATGGAGATGAAGGGAAAGGCATCCAAGCAAAAATCCCTTCAAAGATACAAATAAATCGAAACCATAAACCGCACTATAAATATAAAAAAAGAGTTCAATGAAAAGGGGAATACAGACTTTGAATGATTTATGTTTGTTTGAATGTGTTTGTGAGTGTGATTGTGTATGTGTGTTGCGTGGATGAAGTAAAATGTGTGGATGAATTTATTAAATAAATTTAAATATAAATAGATTTTTCAACAAATAATTTTTTAAATTTGTAATTTAAAAAAATCTGCGTACATAGATAGATATATGAAGACCACACTAATGAGGGACAGTGGGCAGATGGGAAAGTTCAGGTGGAAGCGTTAATGATGGCCTCAAATTGGAGCGGTGACGAAGAAAGGAAACAATTGAAAGGTTTCCTTATCAGTAGGCACAAAGAGGTTCCTGATGGGTGGATAACAAATGGAATATGCCATTCTGAATACAATGTATGCTATTTTTTTATACATTGTATGCTATTTTTTTATACATTGTATACCTTTCTGTATAAAATGTATGCTATTTTGTATTAAATGTATTCTATTTTTTCATACATTGTATACCTTTCTGTATAAAATGTATGCTATTTTGTATTAAATGTATTCTATTTTTTCATACATTGTATACTTTTCTGTATTAAATGTATGCTATTTTTTATTAAATGTATGCTATTTTTTATTAAATGTATGCTATTTTGTATAAAATGTATGCTATTTTGTATAAAATGTATGCTATTTTGTATAAAATGTATGCTAATATGTATGCATTGTATACCTGTCTGTATACAATCTATACCTGCTGTATACAATGTATGTCAATCTGTATATAAAGTATGTTTGTCTGTATGCAATGTATGCAATAAATGTGAATGGGTTTCGACTTTTGAAGCTAGCAACAATTGATAATCAACATGATCATATTTCAAAGATGGATGTGGACTTACACTCTCACACACACACACACACACACACACACACACACACACACACACACACACACACACACACACACACACACACACACACACACACACACACACACACACACACACACACACACACACACACACACACACACACACACACACACACACACACACACACACACACACACACACACACACACACACACACACACACACACACACACACACACACACACACACACACACACACACACACACACACACACACACACACACACACACACACACACACACACACACACACACACACACACAAACACACACACACACACACACACACACACACACACACACACACACACACACACACACACACACAACGATAACATCAGTCGTGTGCGGAAGTTGGCCACACAAAGACAGGCAGCCGACACAGGACATTTATAAGCAATTAAGTGGTGCCTCAGATGTTGTGTGTCAGCTGCAGCAGCGCTCTCCGCCCATATCACCTTTGCTACTACAGTGGAGGTGGACTAGAGGTGGACCTGCTTTGATGGAGTTAACATTTTTCATTCTTTCACTTTTTATTATTAAAAACATACCAATATTTTAATTATTCACTTTTACTACTCCTACTACTACTACTACTACTACTACTACTACTACTACTACTACTACTACTACTACTACTACTACTACTACTACTACTACTACTACTACTACTACTACTACTACTACTACTACTACTACTACTACTACTACTACTACTACTACTACTACTACTACTACTACTACTACTACTACTACTACTACTACTACTACTACTACTACTACTACTACTACTACTACTACTACTACTACTACTACTACTACTACTACTACTACTACTACTCCCACCGCTACTACTACTACTATCACTACTAGTATTTTTTTTTGGTATTTTAAAAAGTTTTACTACTACTTAAGCCGTAAAAACCACTCTACAGTTCCCCTCCAACCATCCTTAAAATATGTTTCAATTCTACCCAGCAGCGCATGCGTTATGCGCCACACCACCATTGACCTTATTATCCACCAAACACGTGTGTTTCGAGCCTGCTTCCTTTCATCTTTGACCTTCCTCCACCACTTCTCCGTATTACGAATCTCTAATTCACCCGCTTCGCGTCCGCTCTGGTCGCTTACATACTGTATATCATACAGGTGGTTATGTGTCGCATATACAAGGGTGTGTTGATTATGTCATGTAAATATTATGTGTGAGAATAGGGGGAAATTGCTTTTTTATTAGTATTGAAATTCTTGCCAAGTACAAAATGAATCGGGGGTTTGTAAAGTTAGATTTTGGAAAGATAATTGTTATATTAGAGGCTATAATCAAAAGATTCGCCTAGTGTTCGATTCGGTATCGAATAGTTGAAATTCACTCGAATGTTTGCATAAAGAACACCATACAACCTTTTTGAGATGAGCCACTGCCAACCAATTATTGCTAACCAATGGGCGGGAGGAACTGCCAACCAATGACTGAAGGGACTGACAATGCGACCACACCCAGAAGTGGCAAACAAAAGAACCTAAATGGATTTTTTGTTGCTTTTATTCTTGCAACTTTGGTTGTTTTGCTTGTTGTTGTTCTTTTTGTTGTTTGTAGGGCCATATATTAACAAACGCTTTGAGAGATTAATGCCGTTCTTGCTGGTTATTCTGCCAACTTTTTAAATCGTCTGCATATGTGAAGTAGTCGTCGAATCCTTTTCATTGAAGTTTTATGGCTGGAGGAACAGGACTGAAGCAGTGCTCTTAAGGAGGTGAGTGTTAGAGTATGACGGGTTTACTCTGCATTTGTCGTTAGAGAATATTATTTTATTTCTTGCACGGAAGATAATTATTGCAAAGATGGATTTGTAAGTTTAAAAAGTATGTACCTTTTTTTTCAAACTTTTGATTCTAAAAGATCGATAAGCTTGAAAAAAAATAACAGTATCAGTAGTAGTAATAGAAAATGTTAGTATACATTAAAAGCAGTATTTTAATGATAAAAATATTAAGACAATGCTTCGAATTTATCTTCAAGATTAGCTTTTAAATACTTTATAATTAATAATAATAAAAATAATAAATTAAAAACGATAATAATTATAAATGAATTATTATTTGAAAAAAATATTATTATTATTAATGATTAAATCCCTGAATAACATTTTAATGTAGCACAGAAAATATGATATGGTTTAAAAAATAATAATAAGTATGAAAAGTTCTAAATTAAATAATAAATATTATTTTTACGGAAATAGTTAATTTTTCTTTCAACTCAAGCTAAACAATCTTAATCTCCCAGATGGAAAGGAATAGTTATGAAGGATTGTGGAATGTGAAGTGCGAAAAAACATCCAGTCCTTCATCCTCCACCCATGATTCTTCCTTTTCACCCTACGAATCACCCCTCCTTCCCTTCTCTTCAGTCCCCTTTTATGACCCATCACAACCACACTTTTCTCCTTTTCCGTATGCCTTCTCCAACCCGAGCATTCACAAGAACTCCGATCAGCCCAGTTTTAATTCAAACATTTTCAATTTGAATGATCCATTTGCACAACAAAAAGACTCTTTTCTCAGCCATTCTTCTCCTTCATGTAGGTCAAGTCCAGCATCCACCAACAACAGTTTCAACAACACCGACAACTTTTTCTACAAAAACTTTTCCACCGACACAAACACTTTTTCCAGCCAAGTTCCATTCGTTCCTTCATCACCCTTCTGCCTGGCTCCGATCGCCCCTCAAGATTCCTTTTTGCTCAAATGCCAACCAACGAACGTCCCTTATTTCTTCCAACTCACCCCTTCTAAGGCAAACACTACCACCGCAAAAAGCCAGTGTCTCAAAAGTTCGTGTGAATGTCCCAACTGCAAAGAACACTTGAGGCTTACTGGTCAGCAAATATTTAAAAAATTATTAATAGTAGTAGTAGTATTATTTTTATGACTATTATCATAACTAGTCAGTTTGTGTTTGCAGTCATTTGTTGTACATTATATTGCACTAGAAGCAATAAAATTTCAATTCATTCAGTCGAATACTCATTGCAGACAATCAAACAATATTATAAGAAATAGAGATAAAAAATAAAAATATAAATTAAGATACAAACTAAAATACAAATTATGATATTAGATGGGACATTGATTAAAATAAAATTTAAGATGAAATTTAAGATACAAAGATATCTTAGATACTCACTCTGAAACAACCAAATCTGCAAAAGTGATGCCAAAGACTTTGAAACGGCAAAAAGCTTTAAAGTCATAAAAGCCATATTATCAAAAAGATGTTATTCAAAAAAACATTCTGTTGAAAATTTCTTCAAACTTGAATGCCTCTGCTCACGAAGACATGGGCGGAGATCCTGTGGGAATCCTGGGGTCCGAACTCTTCCACTTTTTGGTAGTGAAGGGGTCCACCTTGATGATTTGGACGCCAGGACCCTCCAAGGTTCACCGCCGATGCTGGATAGGACCACCCCCCCAAGACTTACAGCAGACCGCCACCTCTGCACGAAGAGTTTTCATCACTCTGCTTCACTTACTCCCAATTTGAGATTAAAAAATCTAGTACTCGGTTCCGAAAAACGATTCAACGTAAAGTTAAACCAATTGGACGAACTGAAATCGTTAAACTGAAATAGGAATAAAGTGAAACCTATTTATAACTAATTAATTTTGTATTTTCATGTACACGAAAAACTCATCTTTCAAATATAATAATTATGTTCAACGAAATTAAATTTCAACCACAGGTTCATCGACGACGACATCGACAGCTCACCACAGCCACAACTGCCACATTCCAGGCTGTGGAAAGGTCTACTCCAAGTCCTCTCACCTCAAAGCCCACCTGCACTGGCATCTCGGAGAAAAACCATTTGCCTGCACCTGGTCTCCATGTGGAAAAAAGTTTTCCAGGTACCTCGAAACACCATGTATAATACGCACTTAGTGTTTTAAAGAAATTATGCATTTGCCATATTTACGCACAAGTGTCCAACTTTTCCTATTAGAGGTTTCTTTATTTATGACGCCATAATTTATTGATTTCTATACTACAATGGAGCCTTGCTACATTTTCATCATTTCCTTGGAAACTAGAATTTATTAGGTTTATGCTTGAATTGTTTTGTATTTGTTGAAATTTGAAAAATGTGTACGTTTGAAAGTTTGAAACCCAAAGAACAAGTAATTTAAAACTAGCAACTCAGTATCAATAATAATAATAATAATAATATTATTATGCACAGATCAGACGAGCTGCAGAAGCATAAGCGCCAGCACAAGTGGCAAGGGAAGCAAAAGACGCAAAAAAAATGAAAAAAAGTTATTTATCTCTCCATCACTTCTCAAATCTCAAAAGTTGTATAGCAAAATGAACAAGATTTGTTTATAAATATTTTAAAGCCACTAAATTCCTTCCCAACCTCACCACATCGCCAATATCATCCAACCTTAACCATGAATAAGATTTGATCATTAAATTAAAACCAGAAACCGATTTTAAGATGTAATGAACACGGAAATTTAAAGAAAACTCTGTCATGGTGGTCTCTTTGTTCTTTTCATACATAATATTTGTTTTCGGCTCTTATTTTGGGCATAATTTGTTGATCTGTGTTTCGAAAAACTCGTTTTTCTATGGAAGTCGATGAGAATTCTTTGAAATAATACTTCTACTTTCGGTAATGTGAAAAATGAATTATTATTATGTTTAAAAAAATTATTTTATGGTGTATTTTATATAAAAATTATAAATATTAAGTTTATGATGCTATCCAGCTCGACTTTGCGACTTTTTGTTGTATAAAATGCATTTATGAATTTCAATTTGTTTAAATTGAATTTTTCTAACTCTTGTTATTTATGTTATAAACTTATTGTCTGTCTGATCCCCGGCTTCCCAAGCGTATCATCTTCTCTAAATACTACCATTTATTTTCCAATATTTGATAAATAAACTGAATTTCTTAATTAATTTTTCAAAAATCATGAAATATGTTCAAGAACCTTTTGCACCATCAAGATTTTGGTGTTTCTGCGTTTATACAATACAATACAATACAACAACGAATATTATTAACGTGGCGTAAACCCGGACGGGCTTCAAGACCACTTGCGTTTGAATTATAGATACAAACAATTCCACAAAATTTCGCAAGTATTCGGATACCCACCATCTTCCCTAACTTAAACTCAAAAGTTTTGGACAAGAAGTAATGACCAGATCTCTACCGCATCAGAAGTTGTAATCCCAAATAAATCCCTCACGTAACTCCCAAGTTGTTTCAATTATTTGATAAACCTCTTCTAAATCCCCTCAGAGACTTTCCCAGTGCACCGGCCTGACCCCCTCCTGCTGACAAAGCCTCAGCTTCACACCGCTTGTTAGGTCCCTAACGATTACTCAGTGCAATCTGATCAAAGACGCAAAATCCAAGAATCTGGTTTGTTATTTTGTTTATGGAATGCAAAAGCAGCGTGAGGTGTGCTTTTGAAAAGAATGAATTAGATATATACACAAACGAAAAACACTATGAACTCTAGTCTGGCGAATATCCCTGAGATCGTTTCATTCCGAACTCTCGACCTCTTCCGATCCTTAAAAAAATAACTCCACCAAAAATTTAAATGAGCAATTTATATCGAAAATCCAAATTTAAAGCCTTTACAAGGGTTAACTATTCCATCAAGTATCTGCCATTACCATCGTCAATTTCATGTTATCGCCACAGCTTTTTGGTAGTGAGGAAGTCGAACTTAATGTGGACCCCCCCCACTTTTTTCATTGAAAAAATTTTAAAATTTTGTTTTGATACATTGTGAGTATGTGTAGCTATAGCGAAAGCTGTCTAAAACAAAACTATTCTTTGCTTACTTATTAAAACAAAAGTTTAAAAACGTTTTTCAAGTTGGGGGAAGAAAGTCCGAACCACAAAATCCCCCCAGGATCACCCATGCTGGGTATGACCCCCCAAGGTTTGCAGCAGATCGCTGCCCCTGAGGATCGACACCTGGAACAACCTGCCAGCTTTCATCACTGAAGCTTTCGACTTGGTATCCTTTTAGAAGCGGCAAAAACAGCTAAATTCTAATCAGTACATTATTATTGTTCTTCTTCGTCTTCTTCTTCTTCTTCTCCTCCTTTTTCTTCTTCTTCTTCTTCTTCTTCTTCTCCTTCTCCTCCTCCTCCTCCTTCTTCTTCTTCTTCTTCTTCTTCTTCTTCTTCTTCTTCTTTTTCTTCTTCTTCTTCTTCTTCTTCTTCTTCTTCTTCTTCTTCTTCTTCTTCTTCTTCTTCTTCTTCTTCTTCTTCTTCTTCTTCTTCTTCTTCTTCTTCTTCTTCTTCTTCTTCTTCTTCGTCTTCTTCTTCTTTTTATTGGAAATACCATACTCCTTCTAATTTACTGTCTTTTACTTCTTATCCTCATCTTTTTTTACCACCCGGCGCATTATGGACGAGCGCATGTTTATTTACTAAAATCAGCTGGTGTATGTACGACAGAATAAAAATAACAATAACTAAAGGCGGCCATATTACTTTTATTATTTCGGCAACTATTTGATGCGAGATATATCGTAAAATGAACAATAATTATGGCTTATTTATTTTTAGAAAATTATTATAACCTAAATAAAAAAGATAGAAACAATCAAAGTAGAAAAAAACTTCCATCGAAATGATTTTTTGCTCAAACTTGCAGCATATCCTTTGCAGCTTTAACAAATTCAACTCAGCAATGTTAAATATTTTCACATCATAAAAATCATTTGTAAACGTCATTCAAAAAATAAGTTTTAACCACTTTATTAAACTCAAAATGTTATAAATGAAAAGTTACAGATATTGTCAAATTGTTAAATGGAAAAGTGTTGCCATAATATTGGTCAGAGAACTAGAAGTCATCAGCATTTTTTACTATGGGGGAAAATGTCTAATAATTATAGGGTGTTTTATTTTGCCTATCAGCAGTCAGAATATTTATTCTTGAATAATCCTGACATGTTTTTTTAATCTTATTTTTATCAATGTCAGCTACTAAGATACAAAATGAGTAGTTAAATTAAATTTATAATGAGTTTGAAAAAATGATAAAACAGTGTCATGATGTTGAAAAATTAGACCTATTTCACTGTCAGAACGAATCTTCTACACATGACTGTTTATGTCTATTATCTATTGAAAATTGACGTATTAGACAATTATTACCTTACTTAGATGACCCTTATTTAACGATGTCCATATATTTAAAACTCATCACCTCCTTATTTAACTACTTCTATATCATTATTTACTTTTCGTACGGATCTGAAGACATATCTGTTTAACAAATTCATTTACCAGCGCTCTTGAATTTGAGGAAAGAGCGCTATAGAAATTGATTTGATTGATTGATTAGTGGGCAAGTCACTTCCAAACCCAACAGGCCATAGGCTGCTCTATTCTCTTACTGGTCTTTTCTGCTGCTGCTGGTGCACATAGGATGTACCTTTTTTTATTTAGCTCATATCTCTTCAAGCCCTTTGAATTTCTGTTAGGATTGAATGAGTGAAGACGAATAAGGAAAGAACTTAATCCCTCAGTGGGATGGTTTTCGTAAATAAAAACAATTTTATGCACTAGCTTTCATGTAAAACACTTAAAAATTTGTTTTTACTAACTTCAAACTTTGAATAAAATAAATTTAAAGTACAAAGTTGTTCATTATCTTTAGACTTGCATAACTTATTATTATCGCTCAATGAGGTTCATTTCATAGCTATTAAATGCCTTTTAAGGCAGTAATTTTTTCTTGGAAAGCCAATAAGTTTAACTTCAAGCCCTTCTTCAAACAAATTTGTTAACACACTTTCACTAAAATCTACCGGAATGGTGAAAATCGTCTCCAAAGTAACATGTTTATGCATTGAAACCTCCATGAAATATTTCTTTTTACCATACAGCTATTTATAGAACTGAGCATGACGTCACTCTGAAACGTGTCATTGCAGTGATGTACCACCTAGATGTAGATTATCTACATCGTTGATTAGCTGCTTATTCTTAATTTCAAGAATAGCAAAATCCAATATTTAAGACATTTCTTATAGGTGTTTTAAACTTTTTTTGTAAAAATGTTTTAAATTTAAACTTTTTAGTTTCTATTATAATAATTTATTATCGAATTTCATTATAATAATTTGATATAATTTAGTCATTTTAAATTGTGACAACCCAAATCTTTTGGTAATTTTAATTTACAAATAGGTTTTAATTTACGAAAAAACTTATTATAATAACTTAAAATTTTAACTGTTTCTTAAAAAGATTGTTATTAAATTAACATTTAACGCAGAGGTGTTTATTTAAAAGATTGCTTCAAGTTTAAAGTCGAACTGTGGTGACTGAACAAATTGCGAATATATCCGTAATTTGGTTTTTATTTGTTTATTTAACAATTAAATATCAAAAAGTGAAGTTTTTTTAGCTAATTGAAGACAGCATGACTTTCTTCAAGTTCACAGCAGTCTCAATTCCAGTTTACTGCCTCATCGCCCTCTTCGGCATTTCTTCATGGGTAGACATAGTTGGCTTGTGGGTGGAGTTGCCTCTTATCATCAATCACCTGCCCGAACGTTGGAAACTCCCTTCGTACATGGCTTTGGTGATTCAACTGTCCAACATTGCACCAGCCGTCTACAGCATCGTTTCCAAGTGCAGGGCTTCAACCAGGAGTGGCGAAAACAAGGGTTCTGCTGACGCACATCGAACTAAAGATGTCGTTTTATCTTTTTTGATCATTTTAATTGAGGCAGTGTCCATCTTTTTATTATCATTTTTCTGGGACAGAACAATGTTCATTGGAGGCACTGAAAGGAGTGTGGCACTGCTCACTCTGCTGGCGTTTTGCTCATTGTGCAGTTGTTTGTCTTCTCTGGTGTACTTGCCCTACATGGCCAGGTATCCTTCCTTCTACTTGTCAGCCTACTATGTGGGTCAAGGTCTTTCTGGCTTGCTTCCAGGCATGCTCGGGCTGGTGCAGGGTCTTGGAGGAGATCCAACCTGCGTCAACAGAACTCAAGTGAGCAACTCTTCATGCCACGGAAACTGCTCATTTGAGACCACTTCACTGGTCGCAGTCTATCCTGAGCCTCGCTTTTCAGTGGAGATTTTCTTCCTGATGGTGGTGGCCATTCTGGTGATGAGTGCTGTGGCCTTCTATCTTCTAAATTTCACCAAACTCAAACGCCATCAGTCGCCGAAGGCAGGCGAGCAGAAGAAGATCTACATTCTGGAAGAGGAGAAGAGAGAAGAGGACAACATGGTAGGAGAGGAGCACATTCCAAGCGTGAAGGCAGCAACCATCAGTCGCAAGGACAGGGGCACTGTGCTCTTCCACCTAGTGCTGGTCTTTCTTCTGAACGCCTGCACCAACGGAATCCTGCCTTCCACGCAGTCGTACACTTGTCTGGCGTACGGAAACATTGTGTACACCCTGGTGATCCGTTTGTCGTCAATCGTCGGCTCCATCTCCTCCCTCTCTACCATGTTCCTGCCCAAGCCGACTGCCCGGGTGCTGGGCTGCCTCACCAGCTGTGGCCTCCTTGTCGTCGTCTTCCACCTTGTGCTGGCCTTCCAGTCCCCCCACCCCCTCTTGCAACACCACCCCATGGGACCTGTTCTTGTGGTATTTACATACCATTGTCATCATCAAAAACGTTATCACCATTATCATCATTGTATACTTCTTTGTTTTCCAATCATCCTCCTGCTTCCATCATCATCACCATCACCACAATCATAATCACCACCACCACAACCACCAGGTCTTCTCGACACTCTTCATGACAGCATGTTTCTCATTCACGAGGGTGTCGGTCTCATCAGTGCTGCACGAGTTGGGTGGTCGTAGGGTGCTCGTGTGGTGTGGAGGGGTCACCCAGGTGGGTTCCTTCACTGGCGCTGTGCTCGCCTTTTCTCTGATCAACTTCACCAACCTCTTCACCAGTGCTAAGCCCTGTCAAAGTTGATCATCATCATTATCACCACCCTTAACATCATCATTACCACTAATCTCACCATCATCATCATTAACAATGCTTCAAGGTTACCATTGTTATTTGAATTATTTATAAATTCATGCACCATCAAACTTTGTGAATTGGAAAACTTAGGGAATTGTATCATTTGTGCTGGTTAGAAACCGTCAAGCTGTATCATATATGGTTGCTAGAGATGACTGCTTGATGGAATACGCTGTTTGCATTCTAGTAGTTTGTATGCGGTGTTGTGAGGTCAATGTTGTTCTCACTGTAGAAGCTCGCTGTTGTGTTGTAGTAACTGACGAATATATAACGGTGAGAATACATTCATTTTTATTGGAATATGTATTCCAATAAAAATATTTATATGACGATGATGAGGAAGACATAAACATTTTTGAATACTCAATGACTTAATGAAATAATATTTAGCAGCAATAATTCATAAGTTAGTGCCATGTTTTCTGCATGGGATCTTTAGGCGATGCTTTTTCATATATTTTTCATTATCATAATATGTTTTTATTTTTTAATTTATATTGTTTTTGTTATTAGTTTATTTATAATTTTATTATGCTTTTTTATTATTCTTTCTAATTTTAATAAAAATTAAATTTTAATTTGCCTCTGTTACTTGCATTTGATGAGGATTGTATATGAAAACATAAATGATAGTCATGTCAAATTAGTTAAGTTAGGAAACTTCATTAAATCAAACTTGACATTTTATTAATTTTATATGAGTTAAAAATTGTAGTCTTCACACCTCATTGGATCCTAGGGCACAAGAAATCTTTTCAAGTTTTATTGAATAAAAATAATAAAGTTCTAATGGCTTGAATTAAAATTATAAAATTTATATGTTGATCTTAACAGCAGCTGCCATCTTAACAGCCGCTTTAACCAGTCGATAATTTATCTAATAAATTGTTTAAGGTTCAATATTTTAATACTTAGCCTTTAAATAAAAAATAATTATTATTAATTATAAAGGTTTTTTGGATCTGTTTTACATTTCCGCCACAAACAAAGGTTTACAACGTATTCAACGTAAACTTTTGTTTGTGAAACAGACCCGGTTTTTTTTACCGTCGGGTTTTTATGTCTGTTAAGGTATGGCTGAAAAGAACTAGGCACAACATATTTAGTCTTGGCTAGGGCATCTTCTGCACCATCAACCCCACTGCCAAGATGATTCAGAGATTATGATGTGGGATTATTTTGTGGGAATGATAGTGTTGTGGTGATGTTGAAAATGCTATATTGGTAATGATAGTGATTCTATGGTGATGATGATGATATGAGTGAGATTGGATTCTGCTTCTTAGGTGACATGCTGTCTGCAGGTGAGGCTGCTGCCATAACCGATGCAAGTGTGCATGGGAAAAATTTCGTCATTTTCTTCTTCTACTGACAAACAGACATCTTCCTCTATCAACCAGAAGTCGTGTGTACACCTCATGTGTGAGGAGTACAATGTTGCACACTTCTGAGACTTGGGCTGTCATCACAACCAGGCCATGATCTGTTGGATGTGCAACATCAAATCAAAAGATCTCATCAGCTCAGATGAACTCAAAAAAATGATAGGAGAAGAATGAGGTAGTTTGGGCATTTGGAACGTGTATGGTGGATGGATCAACAAGGTTAGAAGAATGGAGGTTTCTGGAACGAAACGATCAGGCAGGCCAAAGAAGATGTGGAAAAAGGTAGTGCAGAAAGACCTCAAATACCTGGAGGCATGCAGCACTGATGTCCATGACAGAAAGGAATGGAGAGAGATTGAGACTTTTCAGAAAGGCCCCACCCTTGGGAGAGTAAAAATTGGCCTGTATAACAAAAACCCGGAGATGATGATGATGATGGATGAGAAGGTTGGTTAAATAAATTATAAAGATGATTTTTGTTTGTTTGAATTTTTATATTTATTCCTAATGAGGTTTAGAGACTTTTATTTGATATATCTTTTGCAGAGCGCTTTTGAATTGTATAGAAAGCACTTATAGGCTTGTTACATTTTAGATTAGATTAGATGAATTATCATTAGTATCACCAAGTCAAAATGACAAATTTTTATTTATAATACAAAATCTTGATACAAATTCAATAAAGTAATAATTTATCAGTCAATTATGGCGAACACAATAAATTAACTTAAATCATGTCCAAAATATTTCATTTCAGCGATGTGAAGAATCTTTGGTGCTGTATTCGTGATCTAACTTGAAGTAATTCGGTTGGATTTCTTCACATTCTATCTCCTTCTCGGACTTCACTTGCGACAAGAGAAGCCCTCGTATCACGTCGATCTCTTTGGAAAGAAGAGAAACAGTCATTTCGAGAGATTCATTTTCATCTTTTAACTTCTCCACTTTTTCAGACACCATTTGAGCTTTTAAACGACTCTTTTCCCTACTCTTCTTAACCGAGATGTTATTGCGCTCCCTCTTTAGTCGATATTCGTCGGCTTTTAAATTTTTGGCAGACTTTTTAGTCATTTTGATTTTTTAAATATAATATTTTTAAAATAAATTAATTTTGAATTTAAGACAAAAGTCTGAGAGGGAATACGGCAGATCGGAATTGCATCACTCATTAAAAATAAAGTTTTGATTTATTTTTTTCCTTACTTTTGAAAAGCGCTGAGTTTCTTTTGAAAAATAGTTTATTTATGTAAAAATTTATTATTTTAATTATAAATATTTTCATGATTTTTTCAATAACAAAAAATATAAAATAAAAACCAAGTTGTCTTGGAAAAGAATTGCACCTGGATGATGGCAAGCAAGAAAGCTGAATCAGGTCCGTTTATAATTCTCTTCAAATATATGAATAATCATTGAAACCATTTCCTTTTAGAAAGTGACTCTGATTTGTACGATGACCAGTTAGCAGCAAACGTCTGCCACACCACGGTCTTCCCTCCATTCTATGTGGGACCTCGCAGAAGAGGGCATCTTGTCTTTAATGCTGACTTCGACTCAGGTGATGAAAGATGAATAGCGCTAGAAAGTGGAAGATTTTATAATGTAACAAACATTTTTCTCGTTAAAGCTACCATTACTATCAGCAATCGTTATTTTCCTCACACCAACACCATCTCCAAGGCAACCTGGCTCATGTTGAGTGCGTTTCAGAGTTCGAGTATGACTTGTACATTCGCCATGACACCTTCAACGCCAGGTGAACTGGTCTTTAGAAACTTCGAACGCTTTTTTTGCTTCTGAAAAAGCGTATACAAATAATTAGTGATTGATTGATTGAATGATTGATTGAATGCCGTTCAGTCTCATTCATTATGACAAAAAATTAACACGGTCTAAGTTACTTGATAAATTATTGAACGGTGTTACGCCTAAATTATTAAATAGTTATTAAAGAATATGTAAAAAAAGAAAGAAAGTAGAGTCGACAGTACTTGTTGCAGATGATGATGATGATGAAAATGGTGGTGATAAAAGCATTACTAAGCTTGAGCTTGTCTTGATGCTCTTGCTCGATTAACTCTTGCACGCTTCCCCAGGTTCCGGGTGTGGTTCAACTTCTGCGTAGAAAACTTTCTGCCAGAGCAGGTAGTGACGATGCTTGTGATTATGATAATGATGCTACTAATGATCAATATTTCTGTATACCACCATTATCTCTGCTAATTTCCAAAACTTTACCCATCACAACCGCATAAACATTAACACCCACCACCAAATAAAAATATCAACCAGTCTTGATAAAAAAACGCCAACAAACACAACGACAAGGACAACAAAAACCACACTAGAGAGTGATCTTCAACGTGGTGAACTTCAGCAAGAGCAAGTCCTTGTACAGAGACGGCATGAGTCCCGTCGTCAAATCAGTCATGCACCCTGAGTGGTTGGTGCTCGCACTGACACACATTCACACACACACACAGACACACACACGTACACACATACACACACATATGAACACATACACACACATATGAACACATACACACACACACGCACACAGGATGAGGGTGCCAGAGAAGCAGGTCTTCTATTACAGATGCCCCAGCAGAGCTCGCAACTATGTGATGTCGTTCTCTTTTTGCTTCGGTGATCTCGAGAGAACTGATGAGGTTTTGCCAGGTTGTTCGCAAAGTGTTTGCAGCTTCGGTAAGAACGGAAGCAGCCAGAATGAAAAGTCAATAGATGGTTTTGATGATGGTGCTGGACGGGAATCGGAGGGTTGCCAGACTATAAATGACGAACAGCAACTAAGCAAGTCAAACAAGGAAGAAAACAAAAATAATAATAACAACAATCAAGAAACTTCAAACAACAACATAAACAAATGCAACAACATTTACCAATTTGCCTACTGCTACCCGTACAGCGTAACTAAGCTACAAAACCACCTCGACAAGGTGGAGATGAAGAAGTTGCCCTACTTCCACCGACATCTCCTAGCCATCACCAATGTAGGTATGTGTGTGTTTGTGTGTTCGTGCGTGTGTGTGTGTGGGTGTGTTTGTGTGTGTGTGTGTGTGTGTGGCTGTGTGTGCGTGCGTGCGTGTGTGTGTTTGTGTGTGTGTGTGTGTGTGTGTGTGGTTGTGTGTGTGTGTGTGTGTGTGTGTGTGTGTGTGTGTGTGTGTGTGTGTTTGTGTGTGTGTGGGTGTGTGTGTGTGTTTGTAAAATCTTTTCATCATGGACTTCATAACATAAAGAAGTCCATGCTTTTCATGTATCCTAAAACACAATTAAAGCAAAAAAGAAGAGTTGATCTCATCGTCATAACAAGCAGCAAAAAGAAACAAAATAAGAACAACAATAACAACAGAAACAACCACCACAATGACACCAACAATGACACCAACAATGACATCAACAACACACACAACAACATCGGCAACAACAAAAAGTTCCACACCGACACCAACAACACCAACAACACGCACAATAACTCCGACAACAACACACACAACAACAATACAACAAACAATGGCAAGAGAGTAGTCTTCATAACGGCTAGAGTCCACCCTGGCGAGACTCCCTCTTCGTTCGTTTGTGAAGGTGATCTCTTTTTCATCATCATCATCATCATCGTCATCATCATTATCATAATCACAGGCTTCATAGACTTCATGGTATCGAAGCATCCGATGGCGAGGCAGCTGAGAGAGAAGGTGGTCTTCAAGGTGGTGCCCATGCTCAACCCTGACGGAGTGCATGCCGGCAACTATAGGTACACGTACACACACACTCACACACACACACACACACACACACACACACACACACACACACACACACACACACACACACACACACACACACACACACAAACACACACACACACACACATACACACACACACACACACAAACACACACACACACACATACACACACACAGGTGTTCAGACATGGGGCGTGACTTGAACAGACAGTGGCTGGAGCCTTCTCCATGGTGCCAGTCAGCTGTTTACTGCGTTAAAGACATGCTCTTGAGGCTAGACGAGGTGTCTTTCGTGTCATCATCATCATCATCACCACCTACCCCCCTTCCCCCATTATCCTCATCATCACCATTATCTCCATTCTCATCTTCATTATCCTCATCATCACTGTCATCATCATCAGAAGGGGGAACTCGACTTCTACATAGATCTGCATGCTCACTCCACACTCACCAACGGGTTACAGTCTTTTCCATTCCCATCCTCCACACAAACCTCACTATTAAATAGATTTTCTCCAATCAGTTCTCACAAACTTCTGAAACTACGAATGAACACACTAACCACACCAACCACACTACACTAACCACACCACACTTACCACACCAACCACAACACACTAACCACACCACACTAAGCACACCAACCACACTACAGTAACCACACACACTACACTACGGTAACCACACCAACCACATCACGACACGCAAATACCACCACAAAAAACCAACCTCACCACGACACACTACAACCACACGCACCACCTCTAGCTTCATGTACGGCAACGCATACGACGACTCAGAGCGACATCTGAACACTTGCGTCCTTCCAAACCTCTTTGCCCTCAACGCACGAGACTTTTCACTCTCAAACACCAACTACAACAACGATGTTAACAAGATGGGAACGGGAAGGAGGTGTGTCTAATACGATTTCAATTATTATATTATATAATTTAATTAAAAGAATTGAAAGAGGTATTCATTTTCAAATCGATTTTGAAAATTTTATAAATCGTGAAACCTTTCTAAATTATTTGAAACATCTATAAGAAGTCAGCTCATCAAAACCGCTGTAGTCGGTTGAAGTTGTAGTCTACAGAGATGCTTTAAAGAAGATTCCATCTGAATAATAATTCCACGTTTCAACAAATTCATACTTTTTCTGGCAGCCAAACTTTAATGCATGCTTTTCAATGCGATCGAGGTTACAGCAGCATTCTGCATCATACAGAACACTGGGAGAAATTCTTTCTGAACGCTGCCACTGCTACACGCTAGAAGTGTCCTTCCACAGCTTCCGACTCCAAAACACCGCTTCTCTCGTCTCCTACACCACGCAGTCATGTAGGTGCCAGTTTCAATTATGGCTTAATTAGGCTTTATTACGCTTGATCAGTCTTAATTAGTAGCTATTTAAAATATTGCTTTTTTAAAATTATTCTTCTAGTGTATTCAATATTACTTTGTGGTTTCATTGAAATTATTCCTAAATTGTTAAAACTTTTGATAAAATCAAACTTAAAGTTAAAAATAAATTTCATCAAAACTTTCTACTCTTTACTAATATAGCATAATTCAAAAAAGTTCATCTAGTTTACAAATAAAGAAATAAAATTATTCTTAGAGACATGCAACGTTTATTGTGAAATTTATGAAGAATTTTAAACTTTAGTTTTTCCCAGCAGATAAAAAACTGGGAGAAAACTTGGCGCGCACTTTCTTCCACTACTACAGCTCTACTGGTCACTTGTTGGAAGACCCCACCAGGAACCCCTGTTGCAAGCAGACTGCCGCTATGAAGAAAAAAGACGAAAATTATGACGTTTGATGTTTCTGCAGCCTTCTTTAGTAGAAAATAGATGAAAAAATTATTCTTTCATTTGACATTTGTTATTTTATCCAAAAACCTGTATAATATTCATTTGGAGAATTTCGTTTGAGAGACTAACATAATTAAAATGAAATTGAAATATTTATTTTTTGAAGAAATGTCTGTTTTTTATAAGTTTTGTTTATAAAAAAATATTATTAACATTTTGCATTAATTTATGAAATCTTACAAATATAATATTTGAGTCAGCCATGATGTGTGTGTGTTGTTATTAGATGGCTTTGAAACAAAAGTGTCTTTAATGAACCGTTATAATCTTAAATAAGAAATGTAAAAAATAGTTAATGTGTATTTATAGCGTTGAAACGAGTACTTTTTGCAAAACAATGATTCTATTTCGTGTATTCTAATTTACCGCTTTACATGTGAATAAGCCAAGCAATTTTCACAGTAAATAAATACATAAATGAATTTTTAGTTTATAAAATTGTTTCCAATGGATCCTCAAAGCGTCTCTACTTCTCAGAACTCAGAACAGCCTCGTCTGATCCATCTATCAATCAACCAGAACCATCCACAATTCAGAAATCTGTTTCAGCAGGCCAGCAAACAGCCCACCGCAACCTCCTCCCTCTCACTTTCTCAACTGAACATTCTCAATAACTCTCCCAGCAACTCTCACTCCATCCTACAAGCCTCAGCTGCCAAGCCATCATTCTCTGCTACTTCATTTGCTCCGCAACAAAAAAACATTATCGACAGCAACAGATTTTCGATAGTTCAAAATAATAACACAAAATTTCTCATTCAGCAGCAGCCAAACCAACTACAACAACAACAACTCCTCGCAATGCAACAATCAGTCCAGTCTCAAAGCACTAATGCCACTTCCACTGCACAACAAACCTCCTCAACTCCACTCGATGAAGTGCTTAAGTTCTTCGTCGTCAAGTCAAACAACCACATCATCAGCAACAATAACAACAACAACAACAAACATGTAGTCGTGGAAATGGCCAAGCCTTTGCACAAAGAAGTTATTCAACACCAAGTACAACAAGCAACACTCAAACAGCCACTTGTATCTCCACAACAACAAATACAACGTTCACAAATTGCACAACTCAAGCAAAATCAACTTTTTCAAAAGAAAATTCAACAACAAATAGAAAAACTAAGGAAAAGTCAACAAGAACAGCTGCTTTCTGTGCAACAACAACCCCCACAGCACACTATGCAACAACAACAACAAAATTATCAATTACAAGAGCAGCAACAACAACAACCAGTTGGCGCACAAGCACCCGCAACAAAGACGAAGAGAGTATACAGGAAGAGAGGCTCAGGTGATTGTCATAATAGCTTTTATAGGGGTGTCATAGGGGTGTCAGTGCTCAGAGGGCTGTATTGCTGTAATTCTAAAATTTATTATTGCTTGTATTATAGTTATTATTAATATCGTTAATAATATTTTATTATCCATATTAATATTATGCTAATTATTGTTTGTCATCATACTCATTATTATTATTTTATTATTATCATCATTATTATTTGTATGTGAAAAGTACGTTGTCATGATAACCACCTTGGCAGCAACGACGAGCAAGCCTCCAGTGTCGCCAAAGAAGAGGAGGATGTCCAAGAAGAAGATGAACAACAATAAAAATAATGAGAATAATAATAATGTAATTAATGAAGTGAACACAAATTTGTATGAGGGTGAAGGGGAGTGGATACAGGATAGCAATCAAGTCCACGCTTCTACCACCACCACCACCACCACCACCACCAACAATACCACTACCGATCACACCCTCACAAGCCCCTCACTTTCCTCCTCCTCTCTCACTCACTGTTCATCCTCCCTTCTCCTCCAACAACAAGAACCCTCCTCACAGCCCCTCCTTCCCAAGCCATCAGAAGACACCGTCTACTGCATGCTTGCTCGCGAGGAGTACCTGATCCACCTGCCCGATGGCTCGCGTCACTTCGCCCCTCTCCTCTTCAAGGGTACGTTAAGAGGTGGTGTCGTGTGGAATTGTGGTGCTGTGGTGGTAGTGTGGTGGTTTGCCATTGTGTGCTGTAGTAATGTTGTAGTATTGTGGTGTGCTGTGGTAGTGTTGGTGTGGTGTTAGAGGATATTATAGTAGTAGTGATTATACCAAAAAGCCTCTAGTTTCCACAATGACTGACAATGCATGACCCAATTGACCCAGTTTACGATCCATTCAACCAATCACTGTTTTTAAACCAATTATTATTGAATTGATTATTTTCAGGTGACCTCGAGATTATCAAAAAAAGGTTTGACTTTCCACTAATTAAGTCTTTAATTGATTTTTTAAGCTGGGTAATCTATTATCAACTGCTTTCAAATATATAATTTCATTATTATCATCTATTATTAAATCATCTTGGCATCACACCAATGACCCACACTCCCTCAGAGCTAAGGCCCTCTCCTCTACCCCCCATCTGCCTGCTAGATCTTCTTCTCAAAATAACAAAACATCCATCAACACACACAACAACACACACAACAACACATCCATCAACACACACAACAACACATTCAACAACACACACAACAACACATCCAACAACACATCCAACAACACACACAACAACATATCCAACAACACATCCAACAACACACACAACAACACACACAACAACACACACAACAACACATCCAACAACAATACTATAACAACGACCGATGTCTTGGTCTACAACACATTAATTGCACCAACAACAACAGAATCAACATTCGAAACAACACAAAACACAATATACGCTGAGATTAACACAACACAGCCTAACTCAAAATCATCAAAAACACAAATCAACACCACAACAACACATTTCAAAACCAAAAAAACAACACAAATCAACAAGCCAACAACTACAACAACATCTCAGCAAAACGGTCCTGCAAACACCACACGGATGCACATAATGGCTCCCTGCAGACCGCCCTACAACCCTCCGATCCCTCTTCTTGGCCAGTTCAAAAACTTTGCTCCCTTCCCCCCACCCCCTATCAACCAGTCATGGCACAACCCTTCTACTGGTGTGTGCGTGTGTTTGCGTGTATGTGTGTGTGTGTGTTTGTGTGTGTGTTTGCGTGTGTGTGTGTGTGTGTGTTTGTGTGTGTGTATGTGTGTGTGTGTGTATGTGTGTGTGTGTGTGTGTGTGTGTGTGTGTGCGCTCGCGCGTGTGTGTGTAATTAACAGTGTACACATACGCCCACCTAGTAGATCAGATATTGATCTCTGATGAGGAGGAGGAGGAGGAGGAGGAGGGGCAGGTTTCAAGCAGTACAACACAAGAACTCAAGCAAGAAATGCTAGATGTGGGAGGGAGCAGTGGAGGGAGAGAGAGGATGGAAGTTGAGGGGGTTAGTATAAAGAGAGAAAAGATGGATGGAGAGAGGGGCAGTATAAAAAGAGAAAAAATGGATGAAGAGGGAGAGATGTTGGATGTTGAGGGGGACACTACAGAGAGAGAGGGAGTGAATGGAGAGGGGGAGAGTGGAGGGAGCGGAAGGGTGGATGGAGAAGGGGCGATGCTGGATGACACGACGTTGCAGCAGTGGCCTTTCCAGGAGGAGCACTCGAGACCCCTCTTCCACCTGCACCTCAAACAGCTCCTCTTCTGCGGCTGCAGCATCTACGTCGCCAATTACGTTCAATTCACCCTATCTCACATTCTCTTCTTCAAGCGTCCTCACAAAAAGAAGCAGCCAGAACGACCTCTCAAAGATTCAGAACGGCCCACCAAACATCCCGAAACATCGAGCAACCAGCCAGGTGATCTCGATCAAGTCCGAGAAGACATCATATCTCGCACAAACTTCACTTGTGAGTCCATACTGTCATTGATACTGATGCTTATACTTTAGCAATATTATTGCTAATGCTACTACTACTACTACTACTACTACTACTACTACTACTACTACTACTACTACTACTACTACTACTACTACTACTACTACTACCACCACCACTACTACTACTACTACTACTACTACTACTACTACTACTACTACTACTACTACTACTACTACTACTACTACTACTACTACTACTACTACTACCACCACTACCACTACTACTACTACAAGTTTGTCTAGCGATGAGTGGGGTGGAAGAGATGGCGGTGCATCATGGATTGTGTGGTCCTGTGGTCTTCATCCGACCTTGCGCCACACTAAAAGACCTCTTCAGCAAGCGATTCAACATCGCTCCTCACCTGCCCGCCTCCCCAAACCCAGGTTATTCGGCTTGTTTATTGATAAATCTCAATAGCTTCAAGATGTGCAAATAAAATGAGGAATGATAATAAAAATAAATAATAAAAATAGTGTATTAAATATTATTTAAAAAATACTTATAAATACAAACAGCATGCCTCCACTGTGACAACTCCACCACGCAGAGGACATGCAGGCCCTGGAGTTCCTCGTGTTGATCCCCAGCAGGGAAAATCTAACAGATCTCTCCCTCATCTCCTCACCACAACCCTCCATCTCTCAATCCTGTTCTTCTCTCCCTCCCACCTCTCTATCTTCCCCTTCCATGCAACCACTTCCACAACATCTCAATTCATCACCTAACGCTGGCAGCACTACCTCCAACCAATCCACGCAACCTCCAGTTCCAGCCACGCACAATCACTTCACCAACAACAACGACAACATCAACTCTTTCACCCTCACCAGCGTCAACAACAACTCCACCACCAACGATGACAAAAACCAATCCACCAACAACAACACCAGCAATAATTACACTTCTATGGATGTCCCAATAAAAACAGAACCTTCCATCTACGACAACACTGCCACTACTGATAGTAGTTGCTCCTATACTCAAACTACCACCACCGCCACCAATAGCATCATAAAAGCTGTCAACCATGCTGAAACAAATAATGAGACAATTATTCAGGTATCTACACAAGGAAATGATGCAACAGCTACAACAACTACTACCACTGCCACAACAAATTTTACCACAGAAAGTTCCACTACTACTGATGCAGCCCAGCTCACTGCAATACCACCCACCACCACTACTACCTGTCCACTTCCTCACTATAACGGCATTGCAGTCAATTACAACGATAGCAACAACGACAACTTCTCTACAACTACTCCACTGACTTCACCAACCACCACTGACAATCCTATTCTCAATTATATTTCCTACTCAGCCTCGCCACCATCTTCACACTCGTTCTTCAATCATTCTCCTTCTGCAACAGATACTACAACTACTAAAACTACCTCCACAACAACTACCATCATCACAACAACTACCATCGTCTCAACAACTACCATCGTCTCAACAACTACCATCGTCTCAACGACTACCATCCCCACTCCAACTTCTACTTCTACTCTAAACACAAATCTTCCCAACACAACACCACCAAGATCTTCATCATCACCATCTCCATCCAATCCCACCACCAAAACGCATCTGTTCTCTTCAAGCCATCTTACAGCGCCATCGACCACAGCTTCATCATCGTCGTCTGAAGCTGAAGCCACTCACCAGACAGACACCCTCATCCCACCCAACCCAGCTACTGATGCAGTCACTACTTCAACCTTCACAACAACTACCACTACCAAACTCATCACCACAACAGCCACAGCAACCACTACGATGGCTTCAACAGCAACTACCACTACCACCACCACCACCACAACAGCAACCACCGCAGAAACCACTCCGACCACAACAGCCACCAACAACTTCGCAGCGACTTCTCAGGCGCTGATGGGCGGGCTGTTCGAGAGGTTGGTGGAGCACGCGTGGCTGCAGGAGGGCAGGAGGATCAGGTTCGCCGAAGTGAAGGGAGAGTGGACAAAACGGACTGTCGAAGCCGTCCTCCACGCCAACGACCGACAAAAACAACAATCACTTCTACAACAACAACAACAACATCAACAAGTAGTTAAGGTA
>OX030955.1:4008834-4033834 GCA_943735955.1 Piscicola geometra
ACATAAACAACAACATAGTTATGAACAATGACTATATTAATTCAACAAGTGGGTAATTCACAGTCAAGTTAGCTGCTTAGGAAGTCATTAAATACTGTTTAAATCGTGTGTGCGTGTGTGTGTTTGTGTGTGTGTGGGTGCGTGTGTGTGTGTGGGTGCGTGTGTGTGTGTGTGTGTGCGTGCGTGTGTGCGTGCGTGCGTTTATGCGTGTGTAATTTAGCAAATTAATTACAACATCAAATCAACTAGGCATTGTTCTCTCATTCATGTATGATATGTAAGGTTGCCGAAGAACTTCTTGATGCTTTTGAGAAGTTGATGCTAACCACAATCATCGTCACCATTATCATTACCATCATCGTCATCGTCATCATCGCCTCCATCTATCTAACGTCATTATGCTTTTTAAATGACTGTGACTATGAAACTTCACTGTGTCCTGTTGATGATATTTTCAAAAGTTAATAACAATAACAACAAAAATAATAATAATAATAATTATTATTATTATTAATATTATAATTATTATTTATCGGCACATGTATTAAAGACTGCGTTTGACCTTGTGTGTATATATGGCCTCTCGTGCAGTCTCTGTCTGTTTAGACCTCCTCCTTCGGAGAGGAGTGCAGTCGTTGAGAATTTCATTTGGCGAGGAATTTATAAATAAACTGAAAATGATAAAAGTGTAATGATGACGATTATGGAGAAGAAAATGATGATGATGATGATGATGATGATGAAGTTGGTGATGATGATGATGAGGATTATGGTGGTGATGATGATGATGAGGATAATGATGATTATGGTGGTGGTGGTGATGATGATACAGAGGTATCCAAAAGTTTAAGATGGGAATCAGTTTATAAGACATGCTTCCTCGCGCCTCTTATCCGATGAAGACTTCATCATTGTTATTAAACATTTGCAGAAGGGTTTTGATGGACCTAAAAGCTGACTCGATTGTTCTGCTGTGTTCTTTAAGTTCCACACAGCTCTGAAGGTTGCCTTATACGAAGACGTTGAATTACTTGTGATGTCAGGTTTTTAGATTAATATCAGGGTAACGAGTGAAGCTTTACATTGCATTGTGAGTAGCTTTCAAGACATTTGGCATTAAAATTCATGTGGGCATTTTTAAACTTCAGCTTGTGGGAAAGCTCATTTGTAGTGTAAAGTTGAGTGATTAATTCATTTGAAGGATACAAATCTCACTTTAAAAATAAATCCATGTGGTAAATGAAAGTAAGTGGTCAAGGCACCTTTGAAGCGACTTTACGCCACTGGCACGATGGACGTGTACAACTTATCGAGAAAGGACGTGCATCAGGTTGAGAACGCCATATACGCGAGCCTCCTCGACCCGCAGACCCACCTGTCCGTCTGCGAAATGGCGTCTGCCGTGGTTCAACGGGAAAGTGAGTGTTTGTGGAAAGAGCGCTATAGAAATTTATTTTATTGATTGATTGATTGATTGTGTGGAGTTATGTGTGTGTGTTTTCACTACCCTTCAACTCATACTTTTATGCAGTTTCAAAAAGCAAGGTTGAATGATTAAAGGATTACATGAGTTTGCCTATTTTTCGAAACTTTTCATAAATTTCATAAAGGGTCTTTTTAAATCTCCCGCTCTTTTTCCACTCACTCAGTGCCTGAAAGGCAACAGAAGTTGGTGGAGATGGCCCGCAGGAACTGCCACAACCTTCTACCAAGCCTCGTGAAAGAAGGCGTTGAACTCGACTGGGTGGACAGTGTACGTGTCTTTGTTTGTGCGTGTGTATGTTCTTTCGTGTTTGTTTGTGACTGTTTTTGTTGGTTCTTGTATTTGTCTCTTTCTTTCTAATAATCGATGTAGAAAGCTTATTAAATCCGTCTCTTTATTAGCACATTCCTGGTTTTAAATTATATTTATTTCTCTTTCAGTGTCCCACTTATAAGTTGTGCCCAAATGCAAGCGTACAAGTCGTTTTATGAGAAATCAATTTAAATCAATATTTACTCGACAGAATTTAGACATATCTTTAAACTGTTTCAGTGTTTCACCATTGTTCTATATCGGAATTTGTGACTTGCCTTATGCTAGCAGTCTCTAGTCAAAAAAATAAATTGTTAAATCATTTAATTATTGATGCTTTTCATGCCATGAAAAAGTTGTTGACAGGAATAACCTTGGTCAACTTCGTTCATACATGTGATTTGTGCGGGGAAAATGTATGATCATTGTTGGTCATGTTTTTACAATAGGTTCATGAATGATTTACCTAACAATCTGGAATTCAGCACACATGGTTTTAAATTATGCAAAAGAGACAAAAGAATTGATGATGGTATAACGCAACCAGACGAGGCTATCATTTCAGCGAAATGCTGTCAATGTGAGGGATTGAATCGATCTAGAAGCGCTTTGGAACTACCTTCACGAAAGCATATTTATCTACAATGATGATTCAACGAATCTTCGCGAGTCGCAAGGTGTTTAGATGAGACCTAATTGACTCGACAGTCTAACCTATGTTTTATCTATTCAAAAATATTGGACATTTGAACAAATATTTCTTCTGAAGATTATCTAGAGTGATTTGCATTGCTTGTTGTTGGCTTATTGTGATATTAAATTGACATTTTTAGCATGGTTTGGGCTGAAGGTTTGTTATTACCTGTGGAGATTCAAAACTCAAAACTCGCTAATCGGGTACCCGTTAGCATCCATACTTTTCAAAGATGCACACCAAGACCGCATAAATCTTTCGGTGCGTAGACAGTCCTGGTGGGCAGGTTCGAGGCTGAACGGCTGTCTCGATCGATCAAATCTTCGCTTCAAAACACCGAGAGGCTTAGTTGTGCACGCCGTTGAGAACGCTTACGTCTGCCTCCATCACATTACGTAGCTCAAGTTTACTTCCACTGGATAATTGAGATAAATTAATGTTATAATAGAGACTGATGGAAGCATCAGTTGTCGTTTAAAAGAGTTTGAATCCCGGTCCAAACTCAGTGAAGACAGGCGTTGTGTTGAAAATGTAAAAAGACATGAGACGACTGATAGGAGCTGACTATCGAGATATAAGAAGTTGACACTGAATGTTGAATTCTCTCGAAAGATTTAGTTACAATGTAACTAAATTACATACCCAGTTTTATGTGATAACTAATACAATTCTGGATAAAATTGTCTATATTTTAAAAATATGAAAAAGAACAAATGTACCTTTGAAATGCAGAACCACAATACGATTTTCGAATCATAAATCAGTCCTGACAAAAATTTGAATACTGTTGAGCACATTGACTAACTGAGGCAATGTCGCAAGAATGGCTGAAAGTAATGCTTCGAGACAAGCCCATGAACCCCCCTAGACACGAGGTTAAAGATTGCTTTTTTTCAACAAAAAACAATTTTTTAGCCCACGTTTATATATATTTGGTTTAAAAAAAACTTGAACATCGTTTAAACAAAACTAAGTTGACTTCAATACATCATCATTATCACGTCATCATCAACATCACCACATCATCATCACCACATCATCATCAAAACATAATCATCATCACTATTATCTTAAGGATCCTCACTATCACCACTTCATTTTCATCATTATCACCACCACATGATCATCACCATCATCATCATCCTTCTCACCACAGATGGACAGAACGGTGGCACACTGGGCGGCAGCTTCAGGTAGTTACGAAACGCTGCTGCAGCTCATCAAGCGGGGAGCCGATGTCAAGAAGAATGACAAGGTTTGATGAAATATTCTTAATTCTGCAATATTATTATTATTATTATTATTATTAACATAAATTATTAATGCTATAATTATCATTAATAATAACATAATTCATATTCTATTATTATTCTCATTATTCATGATGGTTACGATATCGATGAATAGTTTTTACTTGCATTGCATTGCTGCATGCAGTTCGGCATGACACCGCTGCTGTGGGCCGCCTGGTTCGGTCACGGCAAGTGCGTCGTCAAGCTGGCCAAGGTGCGTCCTGTTGTCATGTTACTTGCACACAAATAATATTAATAATAAATAATGATCATCACCATTACATAATATAATAACAATAATTTTACAATTTGATGACGTCAGTTCATGCATACATGATGATGATGATGAGTTTTATGGACTGCGAAACCTTCTAACCAGGTGTACAAGGAGGATGTGGTTTGTCGCAACAAGGTGATTGCTAGTGGTACACACACACAAACACACACACACACACACACACACACACACACACACACACACACACACACACACACACACACACACACACACACACACATACATACACACACACACACACACACACACACACACACACACACACACACACACACACACACACACACACACACACACACACACACACACACACACACACACACACACACACACACACACACACACACACACACACACACACACACACACACACACACACACACACACACACACACACACACACACACACACACACACACACACACACACACACACAAGCACACTTACACACACACACAAGCACACATACACACACACACGAGCACACACACACGCACACACAAACACAAACACGCACACACACAAACACACATACACACATACACATACACACACAAACACACACGCACACGCACACACACACACAGCAACGCATGAACCTTCTACACTGTGCGGCCTCCAACGACCAGGAACACATAGTGGAGTTCGTGGGGGATTGTCTGGCTGGCTTCAAGATGGACGCTAGAGATGTCGTAAGTGATGTGAAGATTAAAAAAACTCCAAAAAAAAATTTATAAAAAGGAAATATTTTTATTAAAGTGAAGTTCTAATTTTTCGTTAAAATAGTTTTTATTTTTATTTTTTAAAACATTCGAGTGGTTTTTTCGAACATTAACTAGCACTTCACCTTTTCAACCAGCCTCCCTTATTTTCCGATAAGCACTACTTCTCTAACATACCAATAAATGACACCAACTTCCACTTCTGTAACCCCCCCTCCTCACGAACCAATCATAGAACGGCTTGACGGCCCTTCACATGGCAGCTGAAAAAGGTTTCGAAGGAGTTGTACGCAAGTTGTTGACTTTGAAAGCCAAGGTCGAACCGCTAGACAAGGTCAAGATCTGAATATTTTTTGGGAGAAGTTTCCTACTTACTATTGCCTATTGTCTGAATCACATCTAGGCATTCTTAATCTAGTTAAAACCATATAGGGTGGTTTGAGGTTTGATCTTTTTGTAAGACCAAGAAAGGAACTTCTTATGCATAGCATTGTTATCTCACAAACATCGTGTTCTAAATCACATCTTGTACAAGCACCACTCCACAGCAACCACCACTACTGCCTCACTCAGCTCGGCTGCACTCCACTACACCACGCATGCAAAGTGGGTAGCCTGGCAACAGTGAAGGTTCTCCTCACCGCCAAGGCAGATCCATTTCTCAAGAACAAGGTTTTCCAGAGAATGCTTGTAAAGCAGGGAGCTTAAATGCAATGAAATCTGTTTAAATAAGTTCTGATACAAGCTTGTATAAAGATTTTTTCATTGAAAACCGGCACAAAACATCTTTTTCAACAAATTTTTTTACATGGAATTTATAGATTAACAAAGCGACTTAGGTTTATAATATATTGTATTATTTAAAATTATAATTTACCTTGAGAATTAATTCGACCACACCCCAGGAGGGCTTGACTCCCCTGCACTACGCTGTGATAAACAACAAGGCTTGCGTGGTGAGGAAGCTGCTGAAGAGATTGGATGCTCGTCAGCTTAACATGCCCTTCAATGTAAAGTTTCGTCTTTTTTATTCCAGCGCGTTAATTATACGATTGACAACATTTTACAACATTTGATAATAATCAAATAAATTCTTTAAAATTCCATAATTTTCTACAACACTATAAAAAAATCAAAAACACTCCACAACACTCGCCAACACTCGCCAACACTCCCCAACACTCCCAACACTCCCCAACACTCCCCAACACTCCCAACACTCCCCAACACTCCCCAACACTCCCAACACTCCCCAACACTCCACAACACTTCCCAACACTCTCCAACACTCCCCAACACTCCCCAACACTTTCCAACACTCCCCAACACTCCCAACACTCCCCAACACTCCACAACACTTCCCAACACTCTCCAACACTCCCCAACACTCCCAACACTCCCCAACACTCCCCAACACTCCCCAACACTCCCAACACTCCCCAACACTCCCCAACACTCCCAACACTCCCCAACACTCCACAACACTTCCCAACACTCTCCAACACTCCCCAACACTTCCCAACACTTTCCAACACTCCACAACACTCCCCAACACTCCCCAACACTCTACAACACTCCCCAACACTCCCCAACACTCCCTAACACTCCACAACACTCCCCAACACTCCCCAACACTTCCCAACACTCCCCAACACTCCCCAACACTCCCCAACACGCCCCAACACTCCACAACACTCCCCAACACTTCCCAACACTTCCCAACACTCTACAACACTCCCCAACACTCCCCAACACTCCCCAACACTTCCCAACACTCCCCAACACTCCCCAACACTCCCCAACACTCCCCAACACTCCACAACACTCAGGGGGGTGAGACTTTCCTGATGACAGCAGCCACCCGAGGCCACAAAGAAGTCTTCTCGCTCCTCCTCAGACACCCTCTCATCGACGTGAACGCACAAGACGAGGTGTTGTTGCCTTAGTGCCGTTCCTTCAAAATGGGAAAAAAATTAATCACTGCTTTGAAGCTTAAATTGGCTTCTTGAATTATGTATTGGTTGCTGAAGTGTATTTAAAATGTAAAGAATTACTTCTTTTTAGAGTGTTTAACATTTTATAAATTAAAATGCATTGAATTTTATTGGGAAACTTGAAATTAAAACGCAGAACGGCAACACGACGTGTCATTTGTGTTGCAGACGAAGCAACAACAACAAGGAAATCCTCACCTTCCTCCTGAGATCTCGCAAGACTGACATCAACATTTGCAACAAAGTGACCATTTTATGTTTTAAACACTCTCAAGTCATCCAAATAATTGATTTATTTGGTATTCTTGCATTGATACGTTAGAGTAATTCGGTTTAAAACGTTTTGAACCTGCCTCAGAGACGAGAGACTGCCTTGCACACGGCCATCGAGTTCAACGAATTAGGAATCGTTTCGATGCTCATCCAGGCTGGTGCCTCTCTCCACACGCACACCAAGGTATTCCATTCCCCCACTCTTCCATGATGTCATAATGTGACGTCACATTTTGTATTGTTTTGTGTTGTAGGGTATTGTATTGTGTTATTGTATTGTATTGTGTATAGAATATTGCTCATCACATATTGAATTGTATTTTTTATAAAAAATTTCTTGTGACGAAACTATAATATATTCTATACTAAATTAAATACTTTTTACGACAGCAAGGCAACTCTCCCTTGAGCCTGTGCTTGAAGTTGAGCGATGAAGCCTCCACTGACGTCCTCATCAAGGCTCAGAGGCTCATCCAGCTGACCAGCAACACGGAATACTTCAAGGTAGGTGCGAGGAAGCAGTTTTTTTACTACTTGAAATTATTATATTTTGTGCAAGTAGCGTGCAGGTTACGATTAGATATAAGTCTTTTTATGATTTTTTTGTGGTTCTTTCTTTCACTAGGCGTTTCCACAGTCTTCTCTTCGATAGCTTCTAGGCAATAGCAGAAATCGGATTTAATCGGAGTAATTTCCGGCTCTTCACCGATAAACTTTTGCCGTTTACTAGTAATAACAAAACTAATTATTTTGAATTTCGACAATTAATGAGGTCAACAAATTATTAACTGTATTTTTTTAAATTAAGTTTTTAATTTTTCTTTTTTTTCTCAAAATTCAAGGATACCTTCAAACCTGAACCGTTGGAAGAGCTATATCTGAGTGATGACAGCGATGCTGAAAAAGACTCAAAAGATGCAATTGATGTAAATACTACTATTAAAACAACGACAACAACAACTACTACGACTATTACTAACAATAATACTTATGATGAAAGTAATAATGCTTCTATTAGTAGTACTGCAACTTCTAATAGTAATATTAATAATAAAAGCAGGAAAAATAAAAAAAATAAAAATATTAACAAAAAAAACAACAACGACAAAAATAGTATAAATAATATAGATAATAACATCAATCCAAATATTAAGCAAATAAACAATGAGGATGACGATGACAAGAAGGACCATGTCGAGAGAGTACTGTGTGAAGACCTGAGTTCTGATGAGGACTTGGATGAAGAGTTGAGAATGGAGATGCTCAAAACGCCGATGCTAGAGCAGGACAAAACGGCCGATGTTCAAGAAGACTACTTTGAAAACGGATCGAAAAGGAATGGTACGGGTAATCTCGAGTTTGATTTCATATTCCAGAATATTTAGTAATTTATTGTTATTATGCTTCGAAATAATTGACTCTTAGTTCACAGAGTTAATGCATTACATAAAAAATATTCATAAATGAAATGCATAATATAATAAAATAATAAATTATACTAAAAACCACTGCTGCAGAAGCCGAACTCTCCGAACAACGATCTTTCGCAGTCTCCACATACGCTTCCAACACACCCATCTCCACCGCTGGCATACAGAAAGAAGTTGGAAATCCCTCTGGAAACCCGCCATTTTCAGAAGAGAAAGATTATTTGAGCGTGTCCTCGTTAGAAAAAGATGAGAGCGATTGGGTGGGAAGGAACTTTCAGAAGGATTTGAGGATGATTTTGAAAGAAGAGGAGGAGTTTATGGAAGGGGAGGAGTCTTTGAAGAAGGAGAAGTGTTTGAAGAGGGAGGAGTTTATAGAAGGAGAGGAGTCTTTGAAGTGGGAGGAGTCTTTGAAGGGGGAGAATTCTTTGAAGAAGGAGGAGTCTTTGAAGGGGGAGAAGTCCTTGAAGGGGAAGGAGTTTATGGAAGGGGAGGAGTCTTTGAAGGGGGAGGAGTCTTTGAAGGAGGAGGAGTCTTTGAAGGGGGATGAGTCTTTGAAGGGGGAGGAGTTTATGGAAGGAAAGGAGTCTTTGAAGGGGGAAAAGTCTTTGAAGGGGGAAAAGTCTTTGAAGGGGGAAAAGTCTTTGAAGGGGGAAAAGTCTTTGAAGGGGGAAAAGTCTTTGAAGGGGGAAGAGTCTATGCGGAAGGAGGAGTCTTTGAAGGGGGAGAAGTCTTCGAAGGGGGAGGAGTCTTTGAAGAAGGAAGAGTCTTTGAAGAGGGAGGAATCTTTGAAGAGGGAGGAGTCTTTGAAGGGGGAGGAGTCTTTGAAGGGGAAGGAGTCTTTGAAGGGGGAGGAGTCTTTGAAGGGGGAGGAGTCTTCGAAGGGACAGGAGTCTTTGAAGAGGGAGGAGTCGTCGAAGGGGGAAAAGCCTATGAAGGAGGCTCACAGAAGCGAAATTCTTCTGAAGAAAGCAGATGAAAGAGGAGTGGAAGTTGTGAGTATAAGCTCCGAGTCGATGTTTGACGAAGCTTCTGCAGGCTACAGCCTCTACGATATGTCCGAAGTTGTCTCTTTAAGGTCCGAAGGCGATCAATGGAAGAGAGAAAAAGAAAAAGACGAGGCGTTGTTGATGAAGCTGAAGACGATAATGTGGAGTGTTGCTCACAAAGAGATGAAGAAAACACAGTGGCTGAAGCTGGCGAAGCACTGGGAGTTTCCCGAAAGTCACATCAGAGCCATACAATATCCGATTGCAAAATGTTGGTGCTGATTACATTATAGGCATTTTATATCTTTATATTTCCAGATTAGGCATTATATTTGATATTCATCACTCTGGAATAACCGATTTTATTTGGTTGTTCATAATAAGCAGTAATTAAAAATAATTATTAAATAGTAATAAGTAAAAATAACTTTTAAAAACGATTTAATTATTAATATTTCTAAATTAGAATAAATAATGAAAAATTTGATTTTTTCGTCTTCCCTACAGCAGCGGGACTCTACAAGAAGCACTCGTACCGACTGATGAGCACGTGGTTGGAGTGTTTTCGTCTCTTGGAGCCCGAGAAGAGTCCCGTCAAGGAGCTCCATGAGGCTTTCGTTGCTATTGGCGACTCCGCATTGGCAGGTCTGTGTTTTCTCTACTTTTAATTATTATAAGTTTAATAGTGTTCAGTCAGTCTATTTGAATCATTTCATTTTTATCTTTCAATGCGGAGTTTTTAGCCTTTTTAATTAGTTTTTTATAAGCTACTACAATATTTTTTCAATTAGTTATTCATTTAAAGTTATTATATATACTTTTTGACATCCATAAAATTGTATGCTCCCTAAACCATGTTATTAATTCCAGATAAAATTCTGAAAAAAATTCGAGAAGGTGACAAAAAGGGTTGCAGAGTTAGTTGAATTCCATTAAGGAAAAGATTAAAAATAAAATGGAATAAAGAAAAAGAAGATGCAAAAGAATAATAAGAAGATATTACAGTTTTTTTATCCCGGTTCATGAGACGATAATTTAATTATAAAAATAATGAAATCGCTCCAATATTGATCTGTTGTAACCTTGAAACAAACTCTTCAAAATTTGATTTTTGCTTGAATGCTCTATTATTTCTTTAAAGCCATTGAGATGACTAGAGTAGAAATAAAACTCCAGTGTGACTCATCAATTTATGTGAAGGCGCTATTAAAAGAACTGAATGCAAGTTTCACGAACAAAATCGAATGAAAATGTGCATCTTATAAAGCAATTGACTAGAGAAAATTCATCTCTTCATGCAACCTTATTATTATTAATAATTCTATATGAATTATTAATTATAAAATTTAGAATATTATGTATAATAATAATTTATTATTATTGAGGCAGTTTTGTCTTTTAGATGCGGTTAAAAATGTTTTAAATGCTGCAGTGTTCAGATGGCGATGTCTTTAAGCGCTGAAGCACGTCGAGACGATGCCATCTGATTGGCATTACATGCAAACAAAAAATTCTATTTCTAAGTTGTCAAGACAACCGTTGTTTGCAGGTTTGTTTCTGTGTCTTCTACAGACGACGGGGGATTTTAAGTGTTTCATAATGATGCCTAATGGGAAGTAGACAATCGCTTACGTGGCGTTTCTTTGTCTTTATAAAGCCTACTTTTCAAATAAATTAATGTTTTATAATTTGAGTCAAAATATTGTTTCTAAAGCCTACTTTTCCAATAAATAAATTTCCTATAAGTTGAATCAAAATAGTATTTAATATTTATACCATGTAGAGTTCGTCATTTCCAGTGAAAACGATTTCGACATAATTTAAAGAGAAGATTTATAAAAAATAATATGAAATAAATAATTATAATAATAAATTTTAATATAAATAAATGCACGAAATTACTTGTAAATTCATAATTTTACTGAGTTGAAACTGAAAATTTCAATACAGTGGGTCTTTACCTGTTGAAAATAAAATATAGTTGGCTTCACGGTCTTCAATTCTGATATAATCTCGATATTTAAATAATAATAAAAATTAAAAGCATAAATTTATGTTTATTACATGGGTTTAACCACCTTTTACTCTGAATGAAGTCACACAATTTATAAATTAATCACCTAGCAGCCTCTGTTGAAAGCCAAAGCAACATGAACGCGCAAGAGAAGAAAGTGATCCGATGGAAGAGGGATCTGATCGCAAGCAACTTGGTGTTCGACGACTCGACCATTCAACGCCTCAAGTCACATGACCTCATCTGGGACTCTGCCGTCGCCGAAATCAACGGGGTTGCATTCGTCCTGAGTTGAATTTGAGCTTCATTTGCTAAAATAAATATTTTTATTAATGGTCTAGTTTTTTTAGAGTTTATATTCAACTTATTATTTATATTCTCCGCCATATCACTAGACATTCTCACGCTGTTCAGAATAACAAGCCGACGTCTTAATGATTAAACCATTTCCATTACAACTTGTAAAGTATTTTAAATGATTTTCTTAGCTTTAATTCAGTTTTTAAAACTCAGAGCGAGATTAAGAACTGCGAGAAGGTGTGGAAGTACCTGGAGCACCTGATGAGGGCGAAGTTGGACAGAAATGTCTTCCAGGCCTTTTGTGAATTCCTAGACGAAGAAAACCCATGGATCAGTTCCGAACTGCGAGTGGAGTTGAGTTTGGAGCGGGGCCAGCTGAAGATCGATGAGTACATAAAGAGTGAGGTGTCGACCTTGGTGCACCGCTACTTTGGCACGTCGAAGAGGATAGGTGAGAACGAGAAGAAGCAGTTCGAGGAGTTGTTGGCAATGAGGATCCAGTGCACGAAGAACATCTGGATCAAGAACGTCGAGCAAACCAAGCAAGCCTTGATCGCTCAGACTTCGTTCGAAAAACAACGCAGCAGCATCCAGAAGGAAATGCTCTCCAGAATCATGAGCCACCTGCAACAGGGCAAAGACGCCAGTGCTTTCAAGAAAAACTCCTTTTGCGAGGAACCACTCACGGAGAAGGAAGCTCACTTGTTTGTGAAGTTTAAATATCATTAATAGATTGTTTATGGAAGAAACTAAAATTAGTATTAAATTCATTTCATTAAATTTTTTTATGTAAATCAAAACACTAAAATTATAATCAAATTGTTTTTCAGGTGGATGAGCTCTAAGAACACCTTATTGTTAGTCAAAACACTGGAAGACTGGGTCGACAAACTTTTAGATTTTTCGACAACCCTCCAAGGAAAGAACGAGCGTTTGATGGAAGAAAAGGAACGATCGGAAGATACCATAAGGGAAACGATGAAGGCGATTGGCTTTGAGGCTCTTGCTAGGCCGAGAGCTGGCATCAGAACTGATAAAGAAATCAAAACCTTGGTTAAAAGTTTCAACGAAAAACTTGATGGGTTGAAGGTTCAACTAGGAGAGAAAGTCGATAGTTGTCAAGAGTTGCAGAAAACTTTGCGGAGTAAGGAGCTGGAATACGAAGAGGAACTCAAGGAAAGAGACCGACACATCAGGTTTTTGACTGACAACCTGGAAAAGTGGCAAGGAGATTTGAGCCAAAAAGCCAGGCATCTGGACGTAATGGACGAAAACTTGGGAGAGGCTAACGAGAAAATAACAACGCTTGAAGAAAAGGTTGTGGTTATTGTGTTGTACAACTTAAAAATTAATTTTTTAAGTGAACTAACTCTTCGATCATTTGGGAATATTTGTTGTATTTAATTGTATTATGCAGCTGAAATACTGGGAGAGATACCGTCACTTTGGTTACTGGTACGCAAGGAATCAAGGTATCAGCTAGCCACTTTAAGTTTTCTCATTAATTTTTTTAATTTTATCTTTTTTGAAAATAATCTTTAAAATAAAACTTAACTATTTTTGAGAAATGAGAGATGAAATTAGACTGAATCAAAAAGTCCCTTTAATTGTAACCAGTATTTCCCATTATCTTCTCCCATTTCAAGGTGATTTAGCGTATAGCATAGATGAAGTGAATCCAAGAAAGAAAGTACCGGGAATTAAACCAAAAGTTGCCAGTTCCAGGAAGTCAACGACAACGGGAAGTAAATAAAAGTAATTATACACTAAATAAAAAAGGTATAAATATAATAAATACAAAATATAGGAAAATATAATAATGAATTTATCCAATAGTCTAAATAATGATAGTTGAAATGAAATAATAGAACGTTTATGTCTTTAAGAAGCGAAAGGTCCATAATGCCATAAAAGTGTGAATGAAACGGGAAAAATATAAGTTTTTAAGCAATTTAATTTTAAGATAAATTGTTTCATGAGAAATAAATGTGGAAACTTGCATTTACAAGCATTTCTTCAAACTTTAAAACTATTTTCACTCATCTTTTCCTTATGGGCTCCTTCTCACACAAAAAAACGGTAAAATCTTTATTGATAAGTTATTCTAAAACGTTATGCACCAATTATTGTTCCAGCTTGATTTTTATCTCAATTTTTAACTTCTCTTAGTGAAAAAGCTCGACAATGAAGCATTGAAAGGATTTTGTGGAATAAAACTCCGGCTGTTTAAATTGTCAAACAACATCTAGCTAAGTTTGTATCGAAATTGCTGAAGGAATATAGTAATTTTAGAATTTCTCCAAGTCTTTGTTTTTCACACCTTTTATTTTTTATAATATAATATAAATTATGGAAAAAATATAATTAAAATATAATAAGTCAAATAAAATATAATATAATGAAAAGATAATATAATCAAAAAATAACATAATCAAAATAGAATATAACATAATTAAAATAGAATACAATATAATTAAACTATAACTTAATTAAACATAATATAATTAGGTGTCACTGAGGAATCATGCGCACTACAAAAAAACCTTGTCACGAAAGGCTAATGAGGAATTTAATTGAAAGCGCATCGCATCTATACACACATGGAATAAAAAATAACAATTCCATCTATACACACACCGAGGCTTGCAGGTAGGAACTTGTAATTCATTAGCAGATGATGGCGTGTGTCTGAATGAAAAAATATTAAAAATAAAGTCCGTTTTCAAGCAATTAAATCCGTTTATAACAAATTAGTTCGCTGTTTCCAGAATAAAAGCAGGTAATCAGAAAGACTAGTGATGGTGCAACCATCCTAAAAAAATCGCAAAGAATAGAAGACTAAAAAGTTTAAACTTAACGTTTATTTTGTCCTTATCAACATTTTTCTACGATTTACTTCTGCATTGGAAGGTCCTGATCAGTAGGTGGATCAGGATGGATCTGAGCAGAAGAGCGAGTGCCATGGTCAGAAGCAGAACCTCTTCCTTCAAGGAACTCTCCGCAGCGAACACTCGCAAATACGTTCTCGAGCCCTTGAGAGAACTCTTCTTGAATGTCGACTCGACCAGCAGCAAAGGAAGGAAGAAGCAGAGGTTTCGTCTGGTTTTTCTCCCATTGCTTCCGACAGCTTTCTTCGCGTACTTCTCGATCAGATGGCTGGTCATCTACTCCGAATCGATGAGCCACTTTTCCAACGTCCGCAACCAGGTGCTTTACAGCTTCGACACTGCAACTTTTGTCGTTGACATCAACAGGGAAAAGTCGCTGCAACTCTACAAGTATGTCTCGGCGAGCTCCAGAAAAACAAGGTGTCTTCCGTTTAACGAACTGAATAATAATGATAATAATATTAATAATAGAAATAAAAACCTTTATTTTGATGACTTGATTCTCGTTCAATTTCACAGCAATGCCAGTGCCGACCTGCTGTGTAACGCTTCGACTGGTGACTTGGAGCAGATCTTCGCTCTAACGAACAAGAGTGTGAAGGCGGTGATGGAAGGAAGGAACTTGATCATCGGTAAACTGACTCTCCAAGATGACTTTCACAAGCTTCTCACAACCGACACTTTAAGCGTTTCGATCAGCAGAGCGAGAATGATAGGCAGTCATTCAAACACAAGCACCTGCAAAAACCAATATGAAATGGCCAACACGCAATACAGCCTCATTTTGGATGCTGCCCTCAGATTCGTACCAAAGCTGTACCAATTGAACCTTTGGAGATCTGCTCTCACGATGGTCTACGCCTTCTACCACCTCCTCGAAGCTCACCTCCACTTCGCCAACCTGTGTCATCTTGCTTCTGGTGCTTTTGAGAGAGGCTTTCTGAGCTTGTTTGAGCATATTTACTTTGTTGGTAACTTTACTGCAGGAAAAGACAGTCACAAACTGGCCTTGTTTCTATTAGAGCAAGTTTTCGAGCCTCCTACCATAGTAAACTACATTCCTGAAAATGTAAAAAGTAGATTATTTCTAGAACAAGCAAGCGCCATTGAAGGCTTCAAGAAGATCAACATAAGCCTTGAAGAGTGGTTCGGCTTGTGTTTGGAGTATGCCAGGACAAATGAAATAGTTATTGAGAACGTCTCACAGAGTCTGAAAAATCATACTTTTCATTCAAAATGGCAAGAAATTCTTACAGGTAACATAAAATTACACTTTTACTAATCGACATTTTAAATCCCTTTCAAACGCTTCCAGGGCTCGCATTGTACGTCACGGCAGTCGTCATCAACATCCTCCTCCTTCTCTGCATCTTCCTCAACGCTGAGTTCACCATCAGGAACCTCAAGCACTTCTCGTCCCTCTTCCAGAAGCAGGCAGATGAACTTTCACAGGAAAAAGACCGCACTGAGATCCTCCTCTCTGAGATGCTGCCCAAGTCAGTGGCCCAGCAGTTGAGCGAGGGCCTCACAGTCGAAGCTGAGACCTTTGAGGTGCATTCTTTCTTTCACAGTTTTTCAAGGATCATTATCAAGTGAATATCAAATAATGTAACAAAAAGTATTAATTGAGTTGAATTATTATTTACTAATTAATATTTCAACTAATTATTCAGACACACTCACACAATAAAAAAAACAAATAATTATACCATCTCTACGCAGTCGTCGACGATTTACTTCAGCGACATCGTTGCCTTCCACGAGCTCACCTTGTACGCGGACCCGATAGACGTAGTGAACCTCCTGAATGGAGTCTACAACCTCCTCGACCACCAGATCGAGTGCTACGACGTCTACAAGGCGAAAATTATACTTATAATAATAAATTTCATTAATATTATCATCATCATTATTATAATTATAATTATAATTATAATTATAATTATAGTGCATTGATATATTTGAATAGATTTCAGTCCTTCGTGCTGATGATGAGGCTAATGATGATGATGCGCTGATGACAATGATGATGTTGCTGCTGCTGCTGATGAAGATGAAGATGATGATGCTGATGGTTATGACGATGAAACAGGTGGAAACGATAGGCAGTGTCTACATGGTGGTGAGTGGCGTGCCTGCCAGGAATGGACAACAACACGTCTCCGAGATCGCCGACCTCTCCCTCAACATCCTCAAGGAGGTGCCATACTATTATTTATTTTTTTATTCTTCTTATTATTAATGTTTATTTTTTATTATTATTTATTTATTTACTCAGAATTATTATTTGTATTGTGTACTTTTATTTAGCTTTTAAAATGTTACTTTTTTGACGAGCACTTACCAATTATGACGTTTGCAGTATTCGAAGAAGTTCATCAACAGAAATAATAATAACAAGATTATTAATAAAAACACAGTTAATAATAATAATAATAATTATTTTTTTTATTATTTTTAAAATAACTTGACAACTTAGGTGGAGAGACAGAACTTTCCGTCAGTTTCGAAGAAGATTGAGCTGAGAATCGGCATCCACACCGGTGTCTATGCATTGCAATCACCACTTCATACTTGTTCAATTAATCAATCTGTTGTTACCAATAATAATCATAATGATTAAAATAACTATGATGATGATGATGATCACAATCATCACCCTCACTCAGGGCCCTGTGTGTCAGGTGTTGTGGGAAACAAGATGACGAGGTAAGTTGCAATGAAGAAAGTAATAATAAGAATATTTTTTAAAATGTATATTATTACTATAGATGTAAAGATAAAAGTTTTAGAAAGGTAATCTTTGACTAACTATATTAAACTACTTTCATTCTATAATTTATCGTGATCTACTCAATAAATTTAAATTTCACTAAAAATAATAATTTGCTTTAAATAAATGATTCTTGACGTAACAAAAATTCAAAAATGATAATCAACTACCATGTTGCATCTCAGATACTGTTTGTTTGGAGACACTGTGAACACCGCTTCCAGAATGCAGTCGACCGGAGCAGGTGGAATTTGTTTTCCACGTTTTGGCAACGCGCCATGAAAAATAATATTTTTTGAATGTCGCAAATAGCATTTATTAAAAAATATTTTACATTCTTCTTAACCAATTGTTATTATAATATTATAATACAACTATAATTATCTTATTATATTATATTAACAACCAAATCTTGTGAATCTGCAAGCCATTGCACACACCACTACACTGTACAGCCTCGAAGATCCACTTGAGCGAGTCGACCTTCACCTTCTTGAACGAACTTAACGCCTACTCACTCAGCAAGAGAGGCACATTGGAGGTCAAGGTCAGACACGTTTCTTGGCGTTTTGCCAACCAATCAAAATCCTCGCGTTGGATTTCCATTTATGCTTGCGGCACTCTATTGATAATGCTTTAATCTTCTTGCAAATACTCGCTTACAACCACAAGGGCAAGGGAACCATGGTGACCTACTGGCTGGACGGAAAGCTCTGAATGAGACTGGCTTGCAATTTTCCTCGGTCGAAACTTGATGAATTTCCAACCTGAAACACTGAAACTCTGCTTGAACTAATGATAAGCATTTTGGTGTTAATTATTACGCGTATATTGTGCGATGACCATTGCGTTGAAAGAGCTCTCAGCGTACTTTTCGATCACCCTGTAGAAGAATTCTACTCACGTCTATTTGTCTGAAACATGGCGTTTCTTTGGACAGAAACAAAGACTTCGTGACTTGACTAGAAAGCTTTGTTTGAACTTCTTAAACTTGAAATGATTCGATTTTTTGATTTTTGCATCCTAAACACAGCAAAACATTGAATTTAAATTATTCTTCCTCTTCGTCTTATTGAGTCGACACTACATTGAAAAAATTACAGTGATTTATTTAACTTGAGAATCAATAAAATTTGCAGTGTTAAATACAATAAATGTACAAATTTTGTGCAGCGGCCTTGGGTGTCTGTGGTGTCTTGTCGTCTTATCGAAACTTACCCTTTTGCCATCAGCCTTCGCGCTTCTTGGACTGTCTAGAAAGTTTTGTTTTTGAATGTTACAAAATCTCATTTAGTTACTAATTTTATTTGGTAAACACGTGAAAAAGTGGCAGACGAACTTTTCTGGAGCGATCACTTGTTCTTGCTGAGAGTTCTCTGTTTGTCGCCGAACTCCACCAGCTTCTCCATCACCTGCAGGCCCTGTGGTGCCATATTAGACATGCGCGTGTACTTTGATTATAATTTATATTTAATAATAAAAAAAATAATAGTGATAATAATAATAATAAATGAAATAATAATGATGAAAAAAAAACAATAATAATTATAATAATAATATGATTTATAGTAATAATAATATGAATGATTATAATATAAATTATTATAATATCAATGATAATAATATAAATTATTATTATCATCATCATCATCATTATTATTATTATTTTAAAAGAGAAGCTACCTTCCTCTTGCGGATGTCGTTCATGTACTTGAGGGCGACGTTGGCAGAGTCCGCCTTCTCGCCGAAGTGCAGGTACTCCTCTTGTGTGGTCGGCACCCAGAAGGGGTCGATGTCGATCGCCTGTGTGTGTGAGTGTGTTTGTGTGTTTGTGTGTGTGTGTTTGTGTGTTTGTGTGTGTGTGTGTGTGTTTGTGTGTGAGTGTGTGTGTGTAAGTGTGTGTGTTTGTGTGTGTGTTTGTGTGTGAGTGTGTGTGTGTGTTTGTGTGTGTTTGTGTGTGTGTGAGTGTGTGTGTGTGCACCAGAAAATCATTACAACACAATAGAATTATAATGATAATAATCATCATCATCATCAGTATGATAAAAATGATAAAAACAAGAAAAACAAAACAATAAATAGTAGGAAAAACAACTTTGGAAGACATGTAAGTAGGGCTTTCACCATTCAAATAACAATATAATACAAATAATATTATAATAATTATTATAATAAAAACCATAGACTAAAGTGAGTGTCATGATAATGATGATGATGATGATAATGATAATCATGATGAAAATGAGTACCATTGGTGTAGTGACATGCTGTGGCAGCGTGGACGACTCACCTCCCAATGACTGAACTTGAACTGAGGCACAGCCATGCCTGAGGTCTTCTTCCTGAACTCCTCGGCGAACCCAAAACTCTCGACGACGGGCAGGAGGGAGACGATTTCGAAAAGGGTCGAGCCTTCAAGCATGTCCTCACTCAACACTCGCCCATGCCGCTTGCTCAGAACGCCGTACATCTTGCCTGCGTGTTTGTTCGATGGTGGTGGTGGTGGTGTGGTCGATGGTTGTATTGTGTATGGTTGATGGTGATCATAATTACAAGACTGGTTTCAAAGTTGAAACAAACTAAATGTTTGTGAGAAAATGGAGCTAAACCTTTTGACATTTGAAAGATAAAGAAAAGGTCACCAAGAGACCAGCACAAGGGGACAACGCACCGAGGATCTTCTTGGTGGCGTGGATGGTGCACGAATACATGGCCCACATGATGCGCTGAGGCTGCCTCTCGAAACTGCTTCTGCAACAATTCCTCATCGCGCCCATCAGAATGCCTCTGTAGTACACCACCTCTTCCTTGCCCGGCCCTTTGTCTGTCCCTTTGGCCACCCACTTGTCTGTTCCTTTGTCTGTCCCCTTGTCTGTTCCTTTGTCTGTCCCCTTGTCTCTGCCACCCCGATCCACTAATTCTTCCTCCCCTTCATCTGCCCCCTCAACCACCTTCTCCGTGATATAATCCTCCACATTCTCTACCTGCCAAGTCACCAGTGTGTGTGTATGTGTATGTTTGTGTGTATGTGTGTGTGTGTTTGTGTGTATGTGTGTGTGTGTGTATGTGTGTGTGTGTGTATGTGTGTGTGTGTGTGTTTCGTATAAATTCACTCCATTCTTCATTCTCTCTCGCTTCCCCCACAAACTTCACACCCCTTCATACCCCCCAAACTTTTCCAACCCCTACAACCCTCCACCATCCCATAAATTTTCACCTCTTCCTTCCACCCTTTAAACACTCCTCCCCCGCACCTCCACCCTCTTCACACTTCACCCACCCACCTTGTTCCACTCTACTTCACCCACCCACCTTGTTCCACTCCTCCCCCCACTTCCCCCACCTCACCCACCTCACCCACCCACCCACCTTGTTCCACTCCTCCCCCCACTTCCCCCACCTCACCCACCTCACCCACCCACCCACCTCACCCACCCACCCACCTCACCCACCCACCCACCTTGTTCCACTCCTCCAGCACGAATGCAACTCCGTACAGAGCTTCCTCGCAGATGGGGCCTGCCTTCACCGCCAACTCGAAGCCGTTCACCAGCGCTTGGTCGTTCGCTAGGAGGCTGTTGGAATGGAGGGAGTGTTATGTGGAATGGAAGGGATTGTTATGTGGTGTGGGAGGCAGTGTTATGTGGTGTGGAAGAGATTGTTATGTGGTGTGGAAGGGAGTGTTATGTGACGTGGAAGGGAGTGTTATGTGACGTGGAAGGGAGTGTTATGTGGTGTGGAAGAGAGTGTTATGTGGTGTGGAGGGAGTGTTATGTGGTGTGGGAGGGAGTGTTATGTGGTGTGGGAGGGAGTGTTATGTGGTGTGGAGGGGAGTGTTATGTGGTGTGGAGGGGAGTGTTATGTGGTGTGGAAGGGAGTGTTATGTGGTGTGGAAGGGAGTGTTATGTGGTGTGGGAGAAAGTGTTATGTGGTGTGGAAGGAAGTGTTATGTGGTGTGGAGGCAGTGTTATGTGGTGTGGAAGGAAGTGTTATGTGGTGTGGGAGAGAGTGTTATGTGGTGTGGAAGGAAGTGTTATGTGGTGTGGAGGCAGTGTTATGTGGTGTGGAAGGAAGTGTTATGTGGTGTGGAAGGGAGTGTTATGGGTTGTGGAAGGGAGTGTTATGTGGTGTGGGAGGGAGTGTTATGTGGTGTGGAAGGGAGTGTTATGGGTTGTGGAAGAGAGTGTTATGTGGTGTGGGAGGGAGTGTTATGTGGTGTGGAAGGAAGTGTTATGTGGTGTGGAGGCAGTGTTATGTGGTGTGGAAGGAAGTGTTATGTGGTGTGGAAGGGAGTGTTATGGGTTGTGGAAGGGAGTGTTATGTGGTGTGGGAGGGAGTGTTATGTGGTGTGGAAGGGAGTGTTATGGGTTGTGGAAGAGAGTGTTATGGGTTGTGGAATGGAGTGTTATGTGGTGTGGGAGGGAGTGTTATGTGGTGTGGAAGGGAGTGTTATGGGTTGTGGAAGAGAGTGTTATGTGGTGTGGAAGGGAGTGTTATGTGGTGTGGGAGGGAGTGTTATGTGGTGTGGAAGAGAGTGTTATGTGGTGTGGGAGGGAGTGAAGATGGGCGAATAACGCATAAGCATCGAAAACTTTTTTTTTAGAAGAAGTGAGATGTGGTGTTGTGGGTTATGTGTTGTAAGTGTGGTAATATGGAATGTTTTGGTGAGTATGGGAGAATAAAACATAGGCACCAAATACTTGAAATACCGGATACTCACTCAGCCTCAAGAGACGCATCGAGGCAGACATCGAAGAAGGAAGGTCGTTTGTAACTTTTCAGTCCGTTAAAGAGGACATTACTACACTCAAGCGTCAAGTCTATGCACCACACCCTATCCAGCCACCCCTTCCACCCCTCCAGACCATCAAACACCTTCTTCAACTCCTCCTTCAACTCTCGCAACGCCCCCAACAGTTTGTGATCCTTAATGCTCCTTGAGTAGGTCGACTTCTTCATTGAGAATTCCTTCAAGAGAGGCGAGTTCTTGTCGAGGATTGCGAGTATTTCTGAGGGGAGAGGAACTGCCCTGACCCGCAGGAACCAGCCCTCGCCGGTCAGCATCTCGACCGAGGATTCCTTTGGTGAGTGGACGATGAGTCGGTGTTGTGGAGCGGAATATGAGTTGGGCGGGGTTCGAAAGCAGATGTGAAGATAATTTAATAATGCCTCTTCATACAGCAACCCTCAACCATGAATCATGACAACACCACCCACAAAACAACATCAAAGACACAAAACACAACAACACCACCAACACAAAACACCACACTCTCACCAACTCCACTCCACTCTCACCCACTCCACCCACTATCACCCACTCCATCCACTCTCACCCACTCCACCACCACCAACCTTTCTCCTCTCCGGCACCACCAGTTCATTCACCCTGTCGACCAGCGGCGGCTGCACAATGGTCTCTCTGAAGGGCACAGCTGGCGACGACACACACACCTCGATCTTTGCAAAACTGAAATTTTTTTGTTGTTGCGACGCTTGTTTAGATGTTGTAGTGGCTGATACTGTTAGCGTTAAGTTTGTTGTTGTTGTTGGTAGTGTTGAGTTTTTTGTTTTTGTTTTTTTTTTCGGTGGCGTTAAGTTAGTTGTGTTGTTGCTACTTAATACCATTTTTTCCCACTACTACCAAGCCATCTAACACCACCTGCGACCAACACTACCTACACCACCACCACGCAAATCACCGCCACAACCCCCAAGCCACGACCCACAAATCACCACCAAAACAACAACCTACCAACCACCCACCCACCACCACAAACAACCACCTACCGCTCCTTGAGGTCATCTAGACACTTGTTGAGGTGGACTTCACCTGAGGCGACCAACACATGCTCCCCACTCTCGCCCACCTCGACCTCCAGACAGGGGTCTGACTGCTTCAGTAGACGTAAGCCTTCAACGAAGACGCCCATGTCGCCTATGTGGTTTGTGTGGTTGTTGTGTTTGTGATGTGGTTGCTGTGTTTGTGGTGTGGTTGCTGTGTTTGTGGTGTGGTTGTTTTGTTTGGGGTGTGATTTTTGTGGTGTTAGTATGGTTGTTGTAGTGTTGTGGTTAACCCAAAAAATGAACAACCCAAACACCACAACTCCTTCACCACTACATAACTCCCCCTTTCCCATCACCAAACAAGCACAAAAACTATCCCTCCCAACCACCCTAGCACCACGACTCCTCCTTTCCACCCCCCTCCCCCAACATCCAAAACCTACCTTGATCCTCCCCCCCCCCCCAACCACCCTAGCACCCCCCTCCCCCAACAGCCAAAACCTACCTTAATCCTCCCCCCCCCCAACCACCCCTACCTGGCCTCAACGGCTCGACAGCGACCCTCACAATCGAGCAAGTCTCACCGCTCAGGTCAGAGTAGGAGGGTGCGAAGAGGGTGTCCGACAGACTGGCCGTCCTCAACACCACCCTCTCCAGCCCTCCTATGCCTGAGGTGGAGTTGAGAAGGAGGGTGGAGTTGAGATGGAGGGTGGAGTTGAGATGGAGTGAGTTGGAGGAGATGGAGGCGATGAAGAATAACAATAATAATTATGATAAAAATAATAACAATAAATATTAATAATAATATTAAAAGAAAATAAGACACAAAATATAATAATAATAAAATAAAATAAGACACAAAATATAATAATAGCAAGAACATTTAAATCACACAAAAGTATCTAAACACAACAGACCCAGGATGTTGCCAGCAGGCACGCACGCCACCGCCTCCAACTCCCTGCCCATCAGCAGATACACGTCCTGTACGGTGATCCTCTCGATGTGGTGCTCCCTCAGCAATGCAGCCCTGTCCATCACTCCTTCTTCCTCCTCTAACTGGTGTGTGTGTGTGTGTGTGTGTGTGTGTGGGATGGGGAGATCAAGGTATGTGTGTGTGTGTGTGTGGGGGGGGGGTCAAGGATTGTGTGTGTGTGTGTGGGGGGGGGGGGTAGAGGTTTGTGTGTGTATGGGGAGAGGTGGGGTAGAGGTTTGTGTGTGTGTGGGAGGGAAGGGTGGTTGTGTGGAAGATGGGTTGTGTGTGTGTGTGAAGGGGTTTGTGTGTTTGTTTTTGAGTGTGGGTATGTGTTTGTCAGTGTTATTAACTATTTCATTTGATTTTGGAAACTTTTAAAGATGTAGTGATTTAAAAAAAACCGCATTATCACACAACCGCCACAACCATATTACCACAACTACCCCACAACTACCTCCACAACAACCACACCAACAAACCCAACCACACACCACACCTGACTGAGCAGTGACGGGGCATGGCAGGGCTGGTGCTTGGGACTGAGAACGTATAGCTCCGCCCCCTTCCTCACCACCCCACTGAAGACCCGCCCAAAAGCTATGAAAGCGTACTCGTTGTCATTGTTGTTGTTGTTGTTATTATCGTTACTGTTTTTGTTGTTATTTTCGCTTATATAATTTTTCTCATTATTATTATCTTTATTATTAGTAGTAGTTGTAATACTATTCTCATCTGTATTGTTATCACCATTATCACTCTTAATTTGACCATCTTTAGT
>OX030955.1:4038834-4116334 GCA_943735955.1 Piscicola geometra
TTACAAGTACTTAGTATTACAGTAATCCATTTTCTACTTTGAAAAAACAATTCAAAACTACAAACATGGCTAAATAACTATTGATTTATATATATATTATTAAATTATTTTTGATGATATATTGACTATAATAAGTTAAATATATTATTAAAATGTATTTTTTATTGACATACCATGGTCCACATGGGCCAGAATGCAAATATTTCTTATGTTTTCTGGCTTTTTCTGAAGCTCACAAATCTTATCAGCAGTAACTTTCATTTTTATTAAAAAAAATTGTGGAAAACCCTTTTTAAACTATAAGTAATACATTAAAGTTTAATGATTTCACAAGATGTGTTGCAATATCAATTTAAAAGTAAGCAGGAGTAGTAGTAATTTCAATGGATGATGTTTTTTAATTGTATAAAAATATTATAATAACCAACGTAAGAATGTTTTAAAAATTTGTAACAGAACATTAAACATTTTAAACATGAATTTATTAATCTAAAATGAGAAAAATTTATTATGTGTCCATATAGTATTTTCAATTTTCCATTTCGGAAACCGGTTCTTATTCTATTATGTGCTCGGCGATGAAGTCCTTGAAGTAGGAGATTCTAGCGTACACTGAAGGATGTCTGGTACTGCAAAAGCCCCTAATATTTATGTTCCAAGAAGTCACTCCAGCCAAGATCCTGTTGCCCTTGTACATGCAAGTCATTGGACCACCATTGTCTCCCTGTAAGAAATTGTTTGATTGAATACGTTTTCTAAGAAAAGAAAGCACATGCTCAGTTTACAATTATAATGTTAAAGTTGTTTCTATTATATTACTTGAAAATAGACAAATGATAATTATAATAATAATCAAAATCTATTCAATTGAAAAGAAATTCTTGACTAACAGTGCAAGCTCCGTAGATGGGCTCAAAGGCGCAAATGTGGCCTGGGTAAATGACGGTAGTTGGAATCGTCTTTTGAGCGCACTCTTTGAAATAATTTTCATATAAACTTTCTGTAGCACGGTTGATTGCGGAGAAGAATGGGCTGTAGAAAATGAAAAGTTGTACAACGTTTTAAAAAGCTTATAAAATTGAACTTAATCCGTTGAATATATTACAAATTTAAAATAGTATTGAAATAATTTACTTCTTCCCCATCCACTGAGGTGGCAACGTTCTTCAGCGAAGGTAAGGTTTTGGTCGTCGTTCCAGTAGATTGGCTGAATGGTGGGAGAGAACTTGACAGGCTTCTCGAAGGTCAGAATAGCGAAATCATTAGCGAAACTTGCTTGGCCATCGCTGTATTTGGGGTGCTGTAAAAAAAATAATAAATCATATTTTTAAAAGATTTCTTTCCCTTAAACTTGTAAAAACATTTCATAATAATTTCAGACATTTTTCGACAACAATGCATATAAAATAGATGAATATTATGACTACCATGACAAATTTGCTGATGTTGACTATTTGAGTACCCTCCTGAACCAGAGTGCTGAATTGACCAGCAATTACTCTGAAAGCACTGGCAGGACTGTTGTAGTTAAATAAAATCATTCTTTGAAATAAAAAACAAATTACTTATCAAATGTATTTTATTATAAAATAGTTTTACCATAAAGGAAACTAAAATTTCACATTTTGTATAAATAATTAGAAATTCTGAAAATTAATTGTATAACAGTTTTTATTAATCTCTTAAAATCTTAATTCATTCATTCTTCGAAGCTCCTAATACGTGCTAGTTCATTCACACTCAAAGATCGCCATTTATTTTCAGATGCGAATTAATGCTTTGAAGTTCAAGCACTAACAATCTTTGTACACAGTGTGCAGCCGTGAAGGCTTGGTGCTTGCTGATGAGAACAGCACCACAAACGAATCTGTAAGAGCTTCCACTTTCTCTCTGCAGCATCAGCTGGTGAGGAAACTCGCCGACCTGAAGTCAAGGATTGTTGGGTCTGAGCTGGCCGTTTTACAAGATTGATTGTGTTTAAACGCTAAATGAATAATAAATAAATAGGGAGGTAGCCGAGAGAAACAGTTACCTGGGCAAGAATTCCATTCATGATAAATGGGTCTGTAATGAGGGAAGCCTCCTCCAGAGGGATGGCTGTGGGGATTGTGAACGTTCTAGAATATTCTAAAGTCGCTATTCAGTTATGAAAATTTATATCTCGGTTGAAAATTGACAGATTTAAGAATGATTTTATCTATAAAGAGTATGAATGTTAAGGCACCATTGCTGAGCTGGAGGAGGACAGCAAGGAAGACGATGCAAAAGGACTTCATCTTGAGAGTTCTGAGCTTACTGCTCGACGTTTCAACCTTCTTTTATACACCTTATTAAAGCTCTTCAATTCAAAATTGATAAACTTTTAATTGTTCTCTGATATCATTATCTGATTAGCTTTTCGTTTATAAATTGTATATTTAATATAAATAATAGAACTTTTCTACGTTTAAAAATTTTGATCTAAAGAAAATCATTTTTTAACGCAATGTGGTATCAGCTAATTTGATATTAGTATAATATTCATTCTGCGAGCACGGGCTCAATTTGAATGGGTTCAGCATAGTCGACGAAGAAGAAGTTAGGGCTATTCACGGGCTTCCAAATAAGAAGAGCTCGACTGACCCGGTTTCTACATTGAAGGAGATATTTGAATAATTGCTCCTCTTTAGTGAGCTTATTCAACAGGTCTTTTTCGGCAGGCACGGTTCCGAAGTCGGCTTACATCACGCAACTGCTTAAGAAGCCGAGTCTTTAACTCACTGGAATTTCGTCCTACAGGCCTATTTCAAACTTGAGGGTGTTGTCCAAACTCATGGAAAGATTATTCTTCACAGAGTGGTCAACTACCTCGCAAAATTTCATATTTTTCCTTTCTTGCAGTCAACTTACCGTCGTCATCATTCGACAGAAACTGCTGTAACCAATGTCAATCAATCAATCAATCAAATCAATTTCTATAGCGCTCTTTCCTCAAATTCAAGAGCGCTGGTAAATGAATTTGTTAAACAGATATGTCTTCAGATCCGTACGAAAAGTAAATAATGATATAGAAGTAGTTAAATAAGGAGGTGATGAGTTTTAAATATATGGACATCGTTAAAGAAGGGTCATCTAAGTAAGGTAATAATTGTCTAATACGTCAGTTTTCAATAGATAATAGACATAAACAGTCATGTGTAGAAGATTCGTTCTGACAGTCTGTCCTTCATCTGCAGAGCTCATTTGCCTTGTGAAGTAAGTAGCCAGTGGGTGCTTGCAAGCTGTGCACTGGTGTTCAAATTGAGGCCCTGGCACTTCTTCATAAACACAGTCATGTATTGAAGATTCGTTCTAACAGTCTGTCCTTCATCTGCAGAGCTCATCTGCCTTGTGAAGTAAGTAGCCAGTGGATTCTTGCAAACTGTGCATTAGTGCTCAATTTGAGGCCTTGGCACTTCTTCCTTTTAAAATAAGTTTTTATTGTAGTCCGTTAGACAGTTATTGGATGAAGATTTTAATTCCGAGAGCAAGATAAATTTAAAACCAGAAAACAAAAAAAGATATAAATTATGATTACTATAATTATTTGAAATTAAAAAAACTAAATTATTAGATAAGAAGACAAACTATTTAACAAAATCATTACGGTTAAAGAGGCTGCCAAGATGGCAGCTGCTAACCAAAGATCAATGTCTTTTCAGACATCCATAGAGCAGCAGATGACGATAAGCTTACATTGTTAGTTTTGCTTGATTTATCGGCAGCTTTTGATCTGGTAGATCATGCAACACTGCTCCGAAGACTGCACATCTCCTATGGGTTCTCTGACTCTGCGTTAGAATGGTTTAAGGACTACTTAAGTGACAGATGTTTCGATATCCGCTGTAGTGGGAAAGAATCGACTACGTCGGTTTTTGCCTTAGGAGTCCACAAGGTTCAGTCCTTGGTCCTTAACTGTACTTTTTGTAAATTTGAGATTTGAAAAGAATAGCAACAAGACATCAGTGTTATTTTCGTTTCATAAAATTATTAAAGTTTTTATTTCAGTTTCGTTTTGGAATTAATTATAGTTTTTATTTTCGTTTTCGTTTTGATAATATTTAAAGTTTCAATTTTCGTTTTGAAAATAATTAAAGTTTTTATTTCGTTTTAGTTTTGAAAATATTTTTTTATATATTTTCATTTTAGTATTGAAAATATATTAATTTACAACTTTAAAAACTATTTTTTTATATCTAGAAAAATTAATTGATCTTAAAATGAAACAGTATTAGAGAATAGTATATTAATAACAAACAGTTAAAAAAATTAACAGTCAATTGAAATATAATAGGAATTGATTACGTAAATTATTGAGTAATAACAAATTTTTAATATAATACAAAAATTTAAGATTAAAATAAGTGATAATTTAATTGACAAGGCAAAGCGGCAATTAAATAATGTTTTATAAATGGCGCTACTTTCATAAAGCCCAAAGAAAATGTTTATAACATAGACATATATTTTTTTTTAAATTTTTCTTTGGCATATTATGGCATACTATAAAAATTTCTTTAATTTTCGTTTTGAAAATAATTATAGTTTTTATTTTAGTTTTCGTTTTGAAAATAAATTTAGTTTTTATTTCCGTTTTCGTGAAACGATTATTCAGAATTGTCGTTTTCGTTTTCGTTACGAAAATAACACTGCAAGACATGAGCTTGCTTTCCATCAGTATGCTGATGACACCCAGATTTACGGTCATTGCATTAAATGTCATCAAGCTGACCTGCAAGAAAGGGTTCATCACGCAGTAGGGCAGGTAAACTGTGATGGAACAACACCTATTTGACTGGTGGCTGTCCAGCGTGAGGCGGGCTGTAGTTGTGAATAAGACATGGCGATCTTTCCCACTGTCGGAAGCAACCCCTGGTGCCATATGAAACATATGACTTATAACCGGTAAACTGCCACTACCCTTGTTTTTTTTCAACGTTTTCAGCAAAGCTGGAATGATTTGGGCCAAATACTATGGAAGGTAAATTGTAGCCCATGCAGCAGACCCCCCTCTCCACGCTTGATGGTGAGTCCAAGGTAAGGCAAAGCCGATACATCTTGAAAGCATCAGCGTCGCAAGAGTTGCCGTAATGGCTTTGTGAGCAAAGTTAAACCGTCTTAGGGACTCTGACTCCAGATTTGAAATAAGGGTTGCCCCCTTAGCATTTGATTAGCCAAAACCTAACCTGCAAGGCAGCAGGGCCGTAACCCTGGCTGGGAGACCGAAGGGGTAATAGAACTTGTCTAAGGTGCTTCCCTGGACTAGTGGTAGAGCGGGGATGTCTTACTTTCCTGTACAGGTAAGACACCTGTCCACTGCTACATATACGTACAGCTTTGTATATCTATATTGTATTTTTTAACTTCATTTGTAAAAATATTTTTTTTAAATTTGCTTTACTTATACCTTTCATTCATTTATTTACTCATTTATCATTATTAATATTATTATTAACTTTTCCATAACTAAGTGGTCTTGAAGCCCATCCGGGTTTACGCCACGTTATTAATACTCGTCGTTGTATTGTATTGTAAGTAGTATTGGTTTTAGTTTGTTTGTCACAAATTGAATAAAACTATTAAAGTTTAATCAGAATTTATTCATAAAAGTAATCAACAATGTAAATGTCACACATATAATTCGAGCCCTTTACCCAAGCAAACAAGCATGTCTAAATCAGTTGGATCTAAATAGGTTTTTGCTTGCTTATTATGTGTCTTGACAAATTGAATAGACATTCCAATAAAGTCAAAAATTTGTTTTATTTTATGAATTATAGGATTAATTATGTGTCCATTTCGGAAACCGGTTCTTATTCAATGATGTGTTTGGCGATGAAGTCCTTGAAGTAGGAGATTCTGGCGTACACTGAAGGACGGTTGGTATTGCAGGTGTCAACCACCTTTGAGCCCCAAGAAGCCAATCCAGCCAAAATCCTGTTGCCCTTGTACATGCAAGTCATTGGACCGCCATCGTCTCCCTGAAAGATTTTGTTTGATTAAATACATTTTCTAAGATAAAATATATGATTATTTTTAAAATATTAATTCCTGTTCAACGGGGTTTCTATTAAATTGAACAACATTTTTTGACTAACATTGCAAGCTCCGTAGAAGGGCTCAAAGGCGCAAATGTGGCCTGGGTAAATCGTGGTACCTAAACTCGTTTGATCCTTGCAATATTGGTTTGTAATAATGTCTATTTCAACCTTTTGTAGGACGGTTGCTTGATAACCAGATTGGGCTGTGGGAGATCACAAGTTTAAGAAGTAAAAAAATGTAAGCTTTGAAAGAAACTCGTTAAAATATTCAAATATTAATATAATATTAAAATAATTTACTTCTTCCCCATCCACTGAGGATGCAACGTTCTCCAGAGAAGGTAAGGTTTTGTTCGTCGTTCCAGTAGATTGGCTGAATGGTGGGAGTGAACTTGACAGGCTTCTCGAAGGTCAGAATAGCGAAATCATTAGAGAAAGTTGGTGGATCAATGTCGTATCTGGGGTGCTGTGAAATAGAAAATAAAATATATTCATACAAAATTACTTTTCCTTAAACAAATAAATAATTCAAAATACCGAGAAGACAGTTTTCGACTATAAGCCATATAAAACTTGGTGAATAGAATGCCTACCATGACAAATTTGCTGATGTTGACTCTTTGAGTACCCTCCTGAACCTGAGTGTTGTGTTGACCCGCAATTATTCTGAAATCTCTGGCTTGACTGTTGTAGTTGAATAAAAGAATTCTTAAAATTTATAATTAATTATTAAATTTCTCGTTGTTATAAAATAGTTTTATTTAGAATTATGTAAAAATTCATATTTTGTATAAAAGTTAGAAATTATGATCAATAAAGTTTATATCGAAATCTTAAAAACTTAATTAATCGAAACATGAAGTTTCAAAAAATTTAGAGACCTGTACGGAAATCGGAACGGTGGATTCACCACGGTAATGGATTTAAAATCTACGATAATAGCGTGGTAATAAAATTTTTTGTAAAAAAATTATAAAACTTAATTTATTGACTGTTTCATATCTATCTATAGACATCGACGAATCTATCTTTGTTGTATGAACAAGCATACTAAATTTGAAGCGGGTTTGAAATGAGACGAGCTCTAGATAAACCGGACGAAAATGAGATGGAAATGATTCAGTGAGAAGGGAACGAGAACGGTTGAAAATTATGTCCCGTGTAGGCCTCTAATTCGAGCAGATGAAGTCACTAACTATCTTTCTACGCAGTGTGCAGCTGTGAAGGCTTGGTGCTTGTTGATGAGAACAGCACCGCAAACGAATCTTGCAGAGCTTCCTCTCTGCAGCATCAGCTGGTAAGGAAACTCACCGATCTGAATTCAAGGATTGTTGGGTCTAAGCTCGCCGTTTTAAAACATTGATTGTGTTTAGAGTTGAATGATAATAAATATAAAGGGGGGTCACCTGGGCATTCTCTCCATTAAGGATATATGGGTCTGTATTGAATGATGGCTTCTCCAGAGGGATGGCTGTGGGGATTGTGAACGTTCTAGAATATTCTTAAAGTCGCTATTCACTTATGAAAATTCATATATGGTTTGAAAATTAACAGATTTCGTAATGATTTTATCTTTAGAGAGTATGAATGTTAAGGCACCATTGCTGAGCTGGAGGAGGACAGCGAGGAAGACGATGCAAAAGGACTTCATCTTGAGAGTTCTGAGCTTACTGCTCGACGTTGCAACCTTCTTTTATACACCTTATCAAACCTCTTCAAGTTAAAATAAAACTTCGATTTTTTCTCTGATATCATTATCTGATTAGCCTCGTTTTCTAAGTATTTTATTTTTAACATTTAGTTTGTTATTTTTTATAACTTATAAGTATCTCAATCACTAATTCACTCAGGTGCACAGCATTATAAGAGATACAACAGCTATGGCTTGTCTGGTGAAGCGAACACTATTTTCGCACTGCACTTCCATCTCTCCTCTGCCCGTGCCCAACAAATCTTTTTTTCTGAATTCCTAACCTTGTCTCTTTCCCTAGCCCTGCCCTCTCTAGTAGGGTTAGGTTAGGTAATTCACTTTATAAATAACTTTAAAGTAAATTGCGAGACAAATAACTGATTTTAAGTTAGTGAATATTCTTATAATCTACATCAATTTAATGAATACATTGAAAAAATTAAAGTTTAAGGATTCTTGTCTTTCTAAATTTTTGAATTTGAGTCATGTGTAGAAGATTCGTTCTGAAAACAGTCTGTCCTTCCTCTGCAGAGCTCATTTGTCTAGTGAAGTAGGTAGCCAGTGGGAGCTTGCAAGCTTTGCACTAGTGCTCAATCTGATGCACTTTTTTCTCCAGGTTATTCATGTCTTCTATTTGTCAAAGAATGGCCGCAGCAAACCAAGATGGCCGCAGGGAACCAGGTGAGCTGCGACAAAAAAGAGGAAACCTTCAACAACAACAACAACAACAGTTCCAGTGCTGGCAAAGACTTTTTCTTCACCTCCTGTCGCAGCTTCAACACCAGTGGCAAGATTAAGAAAATAATTATTATGTTTGGTGGTTATGAAGATGATGTGGTGATGCTGTAGTAGGAATGTTGGTACTGTGGTGAGGATAGCATTTTTTATTGCTAAAGACAATGTTTCTTTCCATGGAATTTCTTCTTGAAGACTTTTTATCCAATTCTATCTTTTAAAAAAAGGTTTTTCACGTATTGCGAATATATTAAATTATTTTAGTCCGTTAGACAGTTATTTTGAAAAAATAATTTAAGTTTTTTTATTAATTTTTAACACTTAAACATTTTAAACACTAGTTTAGAATTTTTATATATTTTTATTTATAGGATTTTTTTATATTAGTCCATTTTTATGTAAAAGGGCCTTAAGGATTGAGTTAACTTTAGTCCATATATTTTATTATTATTTATGAATATTTTATTTGTCGTCAAAGCTACATTTTTTATGCTTTTGTGGATGTTTATGTTTTCGAGTCTTATTTAAATGTATCCCCCCAGCGCCTGCTATGCCTCACACTCATTCTCTTCGCACTGGATGAAAATCTTTTCAAAATGTTTTCACTTTTTCCATTTTTTTATTTTACACCCCATATTTTTTCAAATACGTCATAAATCCACTATATGAGAAAACGTTATCGCTCAGCATAGAACATATTTATATTCGTTTCATTCTAAGCATAAAATCTACTACAAAGAAATGCCACATAAAGTGCTTTGTACAATTTTATTAAAATCAGCCTACTTCACTTTTAACAGCGAACTTCCAGGGCTTAGGTGCCAAAGTCATCAGAGCTGGGTTTGTTAGCAATTAAATACGTGGTGCGCCTTATACATGGGGTTTTACTGTAGTTTAATATTCTAGTTTAAAACATTATTCATCCATAAATATCTAAACTATTGGTTTGTTTATTCATAAATAATTAAAACTTGTTTTATTTGAAGAACTATAATTTATAGGATTTATTATGTGTCTATTTCGGAAACCGGTTCTTATTCAATGATGTGTTTGGCGATGAAGTCCTTGAAGTAGGAGATTCTGGCGTACACTGAAGGGCGGTTGGTATTGCAGGTGCCTCCTGAAATTGTGCCCCAAGAAGTCACTCCCACCAAGATCCTGTTTTCCTTGTACATGCAAGTCATTGGACCGCCACTGTCTCCCTATATGTTTATTTTAAAAATATTAATTCCTGTTCAACGGTTTTCCTATTAAATTGTATGAAGAAAAAAGACAATCTAATATACAAAATCTATTAAATTGAACAGAAATTCTTGACTAACGCTGCAAGCTCCGTAGGTGGGCTCATAGGCGCAAATGTGGCCTGGGTAAATTCTAGCAGTAGAACTCGCTTTTTCAGCACATTGTTGGTTCGAAACAATGTCCATAAAAACTTTCTGTAACACGGTCGCTTGCCAAGCAGAATGGGCTGTGGGAGATCGCAAATTAAAGAAGTAAAAAAAAAGCTTTTGAAATTAACTCGTTAAAATATTCAAATGTTAAAAAATTATTAAAATAATTTACTTCTTCCCCATCCACTGAGGTGACAACGTTCTCCAGCGAAGGTAAGGTTTTGGTCATCGTTCCAGTAGATTGGCTGAATGGTGGGAGTGAACTTGACAGGCTTCTCGAAGGTCAGAATAGCGAAATCATCAGAGAAAGTTGCTGGGCCAGTGTTGTATTTGGGATGCTGTGAAATAGAAATTAATAAAAAATTTAAAAGATTACTTTTCCTTAAACTCTAATTTTTTTAATTTAATTAAATTATTTCAAAATATCGAAAAAAACATCTCTCGACGATAAGCCATATAAAACTTGGTGAATAGAAGGCCTACCATGACATATTTGCTGATGTTGACAATTTGAGTATCTTTCTGAACCAGAGTGCTGTGTTGACCAACAATTACTCTGAAAGCACTGGCAGGACTGTTGGAGATATAAAAAGAGTCTTTAAAGCAAGAAATAATTAATTTTCAAAAATCTCGTTATTATGAATTATTTTAAAATTAATATAACTAAAAATTTCACATTGGGTATAAATAGATTGAAATTTTGAGCGATCATCTTTAGGAAAGTTAATATCGAACTCTTATAATCTTAGTTTTGAGAAGATTAATTTACTAACAATCTTTCAACACAGTGTGCCGCCGTGAAGGCTTGGCGCTTGCTGATGAGAACAGCACCGCAGGCGAATCTGTAAGAGCTTCCATCTAATCTCTGCAGCATCAGCTGGTGAGGAAACTCACCGATCTGAAGTCAAGGATTGTTTGTTCTGAATGCGTTCAAACGTTAAATGAGTAGTTAATAAATGAAGAGGTAGCCGATTAAAATCTTCACCTTAGCATCCACTCCATTTATGATAAATGGGTCTGTATTGAGCGATGGCTCCTCCAGAGGGATGGCTGTGGGGATTATGAACGTTCTATAATATTCTTAAAGTCGCTATTCAGTTATGAAAATTCATATTTGATTTGAAAATTAACAAATTTCGTAATGATTTTATCTTTAGAGAGTGTGAATGTTAAGGCACCATTGCTGAGCTGGAGGAGGACAGCGAGGAAGACGATGCAAAAGGACTTCATCTTGAGAGTTCTGAGCTTACTGCTCGACGTTTCAACCTTCTTTTATACACCTTATCATACCTCTTCACTCCAATACAGATAAAACTTCGAATTGTTCTCTGAGATATTATCTGATTAGCTTCGCTTTATCTGAATTTTCAGCTGAATACTTTTTCATATGTAACAATATCAAACCTTGTCAAACTTATTCAGGAACGCTTTTAAATAAGAATAAAAAACGATACTTGAATATTATATATTGATTGAATAATGGGTGCAGTTCATTTATAAATTTTTATACTTTTTTTAAATCAGATCCTCGACCTTTGAATTGCAATGTTCTTTAGAAAAATACAATATAAAATTATCGTGGCGACTTCGTGGCGTATACCAGGACGAGTTTCAATCGTTGTTAAGCAGCTGCCATCTTGACAGCCGCTTAAACCATTTAATTTGAAGAATAAACGGTTTTGGGTATACTATTTTTAAAATGTTGAAATCTTAAATAAATAAAAAAATCAAGTTTGTCAAGGGATGGCCACAGTGAACTAGGTGAGCTGCAGCAGATAAAAATAAAATTTGCTACAACATGGAGTGGGGATGGCTTAGATGGTAGACGTCGGACTTGCAACTCAAAGGTTGTCTGTTCGAATCCTTGACAAGCAACCGTGAACTATCATATACCTAGTGTATATGATGCGGTGTTGCGACGTAAGCATTGAAAGATGTGTGCGTCGTGTGGAGTGGCGCCTCTGGCTCATAAGAACCATGGTTCTCAGAACCATTGTAACATGGCCTGCGTCTGTCACAGCCTAAATACCAGTGGCAAGAAGAATTTAAAAAATGATTATGATGTTTTGTGGTTATGAAGATAATGTGGTGATGATAATGCTGTAGTAAGAATGATGGTACTTTGGTGATGATTAAGATGCTTTGAATTGTTCTCTGATATCATTATCTGATTAACCTCGTTTTTTAAGTATTTAATTAATTTTTTTGTTTTTATAAAAACTTATTAATATCTCATGTAATTTTTTTATTAATTTATAGCTGAATACTTATTCATAGGTAGCTGTAACTTGGTTTCAACCATGGACTTCTTAATATAGACCTGGACGGACAACTAATTTAGCGTCCCACATTGAGAGGCGATGCATTCTAAACAAATATTAGCTTTTTTAACTCTTTTCTTGTTGTTTTTTTTTTTATTAAAAACAGACACATTTTAACTTTTCAGTTTTTTTATTTTAGAACCTTTACGTTTAAAATTTTAAATTTCGAAATGATTTTTAATCAAATTCTTACTAAAACAGTTGAATAAAGATTTAGAAATAAAATATTTTAAGTCATGTCCGTTGTCACAAAAATTAGATAATGAAATAACAGAATCAAAATCATAAATAAAAGTTCTTTCAACAATCATAAGGAAAAGGGATAATTGATAGTTACATGAAATAAATTTCTTAAATATGTCTTGGGACTCTTTAATTTGTTTGAAAATTATATACGCATTCACACATGCCCTCCAAGCAAAATCGGTTGGAACGACTAAACCCCCTCTATTAATCTGGTCCAAGTATACTTTAGAAAAATTATTTTTTTCCGAATGCTCTGAGTCTTTATCGATTAAATAATTTTTACATGAAGAGCATTTTGTTGTATTGCAAACAGACTTTGCCACTGCCCCGCAAACATAAGAAAGTGTTGAAGTCTCATCATCGTTTAAAACTAAATTGTGAATCTCTTCAGCAATATCCTCTGCAAGAATATTTAAACTATCATTAACTTTTTGAGAGTTGAGAGGGAGGGTAGCGACAAAACCTCTTCTTCTTATAAAAATTTGTAGCCTGCAGGACTGATGGAATAGAGCAAATAGCTCATTACCATCAATTCTGGTGAGTAGTGTTGACCATGTTTTTTGGATTTTATTAATTATCAATTTATCATCAATAATATTTTTTTAAAAACCAGAGGGAGAAGGTTCCTTTGTCATTTTATCCATAATCTGATGAACATCAGCTTCTTCAATATTTTCTTCTTTTTCAATGTTTTCGATCATTGATAATAATTTACAGTTTTCAGATTGACGTCGATTCTCACTTGAAGTTAAAGTTGTTGATCGAGGAGTTTTTGGTGTTAACAAAGTATTTTGTTGCATTGAGAAATATTGATGGAATTGCTTCAGGTTTAAGGTGTTTAACATTAACTTCAATGTTGTGAGATTTTCTGTGTTTCACCCTGTGCACATTCGAGTCTATGAAATTATAAACAAAATCAGTATCCAAAAAATGGAGAGAACAAACTCTGGAATATTTTGTTGGAACAAAATTTTCACGAGGATTAGCTCGAATCCATTTATTACATAAATCTTTCTCTAAAAGTGGAAATTTATGTAAGCTAATGTTTTTCGAATTTTCAGTTTTATAATATCCAGTTTTACAACCGTAAATTGAACATTTGTAAACCATTTTTAAACGAGTCGAGAAACGAAGTTAGCGCGATGGCATTTAAATTCGGAAGAATTTTGCCTCAAAACAAAGAAAGTTTACACTATTTTATTGTTTCTTAATTATTTATATAATTATATATTTGTTTTTATTAAAAAAATATGTTCAAATAATATCAAATATTTATTCCAAAATTTAGCTTAGCCAATTCAATTTTAACATAAAGTTGGGTTTTAAGTTTTAAATTCTCAAAAATAAAATATTTTAAATTTTAAAATAAAATAGTTTTTTTTTAATAATATCTCTAATTAATTTTTCATCTTTATTGCTATACTTTCTGTAGTTTTATACAATAGCCTCCCGATGTAGATTGTTTACGAAAGCACTGTTGAGTTGTCTGTCCAGGTCTATATTAAGAAGTCCATGGTTTCAACCGATGAGGAGTTATGAAAAAAAGTTGTCTATCGTTCCCGACTACTTGAAAATATTAATTCAGTTCTTCATTGCGTGTCAAACTAGAGTGAAAATCTTGAATCAACGCACCCCTACGTTCAGCCAAGTTATTGACTTTTAATTTCTTAATTAAAAAAATATAGCTTAATTCTCTGCTATAACTGATAGCCTATAAGTAGCAACCGCCACGAACGATATGCAAATGAGCTAAAAGTGGCGAATTTCGTTAATACGTGCAATCATCACAATAAATTGCTTTTATTTAAGGTTCTAGCTTTCAAATAAAATTCAAATTGTAATTAAATGAAAGTTTAACAATTTTTTCATTAAAAAAATTTAATAAAAAGTAAAATTTAATTAACTAAGCTTAAAAAACCAATATTTAAAACTGAATATCATATCAAGTCAACTTTACGCTGAGGCATCTGGACTTTTTGAATCGACACCTACTTGTTCATTTTTCAAATTCAGAAACCAAAATATAATGTATATAAATGAATTATATATCATTAAAATCGTATTTGAATTTCCTACTTCAAACCGAATGCTAGAAAATTATTTCTCAAATAATTAAACGAGAAAATAAACTTTAAATTTTTCACTTTGAATTTTAAACTATTTTAAATAATATAATTAAAATCTAGCAAATACATTCTGAAAGTACATTTCCTAATCTTTTAAATGATATCAACTTCATTGAAAAAAAGTGCTCCTCCGTTTGTGGCTTTTAAAATACAAATCATACGTATAGCATTTTATTAAATGTAAAGCGCATCACAATTAAGTTTTTGCTTTTATATCATCTGTTGAATAGTTCTCGCCGTTTAAATGCTAAATTTCTATATTATTTAAAAATTCATAGTTATTCTTGGTTGGTTTATTTTTTTAAGTTTGATTTATTTACATTCATTTTATTGGTTCTTATGATATTCATAGCTTAGAGTCCAAAATAATAAATTAAGCCATTTGAGCGCTCTTGAATTTGAATAAAGAGCGCTATAGAAATCTATTTGATTGATTGATTGAGCGTAACAACTTTACAAATGATAATTTTTTAAACTTTAAAATACAGTTGTATTCAAATGGAATTTTCTGGCCCAATCTGTCAGAAGCTTGGTCTCACATGTATTGATATAAAAAATAAAAGTTTGAAAAAAGTTGTTTTTATAAGCAATGGCCTAGTTATAGAGTTAAAAAACTTTTTTTTAAAGGAAAATATATATTGTCTTAGTTTAGCAGCTAGGCTACCTAAACTTTAGCTGAAGTTTTGGGATGCCTTAATGACAACTTCATTTATACAAACCCACTGGTTTTATACTCAAAGGTGTGAATTGTTGCTAAAAAGAGAATAAATCTTTAAAAAAAGAGAAAACTAGGATCATTCATGAATTTAGAATTTCTTCCTCCATCTTCAAAAATAAATGTGCCAAAAGTGTCTTTGAACACATTTTTATTTGGAAATTGTTCAAAAACAATACCATTAACTGTTCAACCCAAAAAGGAAGTATTATTCACTCTCGCTTTTTATTGTTAATACAATTTAGTTTTATTTAAATATTTATCATTCATTAAATATTGTTCATTCTCACTTTTTATTGTTTATACAAATTTCGTTGTTTTATTGAAATAATTATCATTCTTTTAATATTATTCATTTTCGCTTTTTATTGTTAATACCATTTTGTTTATATATTTAAAAAAGTAGAATTTTGTTTTCTATTCCAACATAAAGTTTATGTGCTTTTAAAGATTTATTCATTTTGGTGGAAAATAAACGGTTTAAAATCTTTTATTTTATTATGAATTAATTTTGTTAAAATACTACTTCCTTTTTTTTAAATACATGATCTTGTCAAGTTTCAACATTAAATGACACTCATCAAAAAAGTTATAATGAAATAACGTCCCGACGTCGTCCCGTCAAACTCTTATGTCTTTTTTTGGCTTAAGCGTTGAAAATAATTCGCCAAAACGCTCACTTTTCGGGAGTTTAAAAGTTGAATAACTTTTGAACCATTTGAGATATTTGGAAAATGAAAACTGATTTGAAATCTGCATTTCAAAATCTATCATAGGAATATTTTATTTTTTAAATTAATAAATTTTGAAAATTTCGTGGTGGTTGCTACCTATAAGTCGCCATTTCATGCTATGTGTCCCATTTAAGAGTGCTTATCGGGCTGTTAAAACTATGAATTCGATAACATATCTTTTATTCCTCCTTCAGGGAAATGTCTAAAGTGCCACATTGTTTTTATCGATTGAGAGTTCTTTCTCTCATCTTTTATTTAACTATTTTTTTATAATTTTTCGAAAATCAGTTATTCAATCAGATAAATTTATGAATTCAAAAGAACTTTTTAATAAATATTTCGTCAAACTCATACAAAATTAAGTTTTTCATTCTTTTACTCAAGTTAGTTCGGTCAATATTTGTTATAAAATAACAAGAAACAATATTTTGAAAGTATATTTCTTAATGATATTTATAGTTTAAACAAATATAAAAATAAAATTCTATACTTTTCTCGAATATATGTCATAATTAATTTTACAATTCCAGACTTGTGCCGCAAAAACCACAACCGTTTTCGTATTTATTAAAAGATGGTTATTGAAAAAAGCTGATATAAACTCTGAATATGATATTTAAAGTCCAGGATTATGTTAGGTGAAATCTTATAACTAGATTATTGATTACATTTGAATAAATTTTTGAATATTTTTTCTATAAACTAGGTCTGGCAACGGGTGAAAAACAGGACCCGGGAAATAAGTGGGTACCCGAAAAAATCAATAAATGCGAATTTTCGGTTAAGTGCTTTTTTAAACAAGATATACTGTGAACTTTTACTTATATAATTGGCTCAGTACACGAAATATGTTATTTGTATACTCGAGTTTAAAAAGCAGTATTTTTTCTATCAAAACCTTATATTTTAATTCTTTTAATTTTCAAAGTTTGGTACACGGGCCAATAAAATTTCCCGGTTTCCCGTTGACATTCCTATTACAAACGCTTTGAAATTATATTTAATTTGACTAAACACACGCGATAAACCGTACATATAAATTATAAAAATATTGTCTGTTGTAGAAGGATCGCTAAAAAGTGCGAAAAAATACTTACAAGCGGATGCTCCAACAATGAAGGGGCAAGGTGGTCAATATGGACTACTGAAGATAAGAAGATAGGGTTAAATTAAAATTGCGAGAATCATATCAAAATATATTTCATTGAATAACTAATACAGTTATTTTTTTTTAATTTAAGGGTATAGTTATTGCGGTTGATAAGATGATTAGGATAGTTAGCTATTGTTAATTGAGGAATGAAGCAAAGAGCATGGCCTATTTAATGGTTATTATTATGCATATTGCATTCGGAACTGAAGTATAAAAAAATTTAATAATTGAATTATCTCTCATTGAAAAAAAAGTTAAAGATCGAAATATAATTAAATATTAGTATATTGTGGAGCATCCTCATGTGTTAATTGACTCGGTATGTACAATGAGAGGCTTAAATATATTGATTCTGTGAACATAATGTGCCTCGGCGCATAAGAACCATGGTTCTCAGCACCATTGAGACATGGCCTGCGTCTGTCAGGCTGTTAATAATACATTAAATAAAAAAAACAATAAAATACATCTAGCATTACATTTAAAGTTCTAATTCGTTTCAACAGAATGCTTTTCTGCAAATGAATGAAGAATCAATCGAAAGGTAAGTTCCGCCTCAAATAGTGAATAAATACATTGTTAACATATATCATGTACAAACGCCCATCGATTCAGAATAATCGAGAGAAATGAATGCTTTCCTAGCAGTTTGAATGAACGAAATCAAGAATTGTCTAGCAAGGCAGGCTGTCCTGAGGAGATACAATTCAGTATCTTCCTTCTGTGTTCTGGCTGCAGGATGGGTGAGATGACGGAGCTGAGGCTGATGATACGTTTCTGGAACCTGGAGCAGTCTCTAGCCAACTGCTCCCAAGGTCCCTTGCGCTCGAGGCCGCCATCATCGTACACGTGCACGCACTTGAGGGCACCCTCCTTGAAGCGCACCTGCAGTGGGTGTGTGTGCCGTGTGTGGAGGTGGTCTGTGCGTTTGGTAGATTGTATGCTCTGGAGAGAAGGTGCCTTGGTAGGAGGAGCCTCAACTGCTGCATCAATCACTGATTCACTCAGGTGCACAGCATTAGAAGAGATACAACAGCTATGGCTTGTCTGGTGAAGCGAACACTATTTTCGCACTGCACTTCCATCTCTCCTCTGACCATGCTCAACAAATCTTTTTTTCTGAATTCCTAACCTTGTTTCTTTCCCTAGCCCTGCCCCCTCTAGTAGGGTTAGGTTAGGTAATTCACTTTATAAATAACTATAATTATATTCTCATAACTTGATCAATCTCCTCTGCATGCCTTCCATCAGCACACAGAAACTACCATTTTGCAATGGCGAGTAGGTTGGATCAGATGGTCGGACCTGCAACTCAAAGGTTGCCAGTTCGAATTCCTGTTGAGCCAACTGTGAGCTATCATATACTTAGTGATGTTTAATCACGTATGCATTGAAAGATGTGTCCGTCGTGTGAGTGGCGCCCTGACGCATTATGAATAGGGATCATCATCATCAGCAATGAATGCATCAACAAACCCGTTTGACATATTCTCCTGTCAGCAGGCCTTGCAGTTCATTGCCGGCCCTCGAATCAGTCGGCCTCTGACGAATCACAATGCAAGAGCAAGTATGATTGAAGCGTCAGCAAGCAGGATAGACATCCTTCAAGCGGGTACCTTCTTAGCTCTCTCGACTAAGGTATCTCAACGACGAACCACTCTATTCCTAAACCTCATTGCCCACTCCTGACGAGGAATTCTACCTATATTTCATTGATTTCATGAATAATTTATAAACTCAAAAAGTAACTAAAAAATTGCATCAAACCTTTGTTGCTTTAGGCTGGTCAGTGAGGGGAGAAGAGTAATGCTGGGTCCAGTGTGAGTTTGCCTGAGTGACCCTCGCATCCACCTCCTCCTCCTCCTCTTCTTCCTCGTGCATAATGATGAGGATATCATCTGTGTGGAAGGAGGGAGACTCATAATGGAACTTCTTGATTTCCTCCTCAATGCCCGAGTCCCATTCGCTAAGGCCACAGAAGCTATGAGGTAATGGGGACTGTGTAGAGGAGTTTAGGTGCAAGTTCAGAGCAAGTGAATTTGAAAAGAAACATTTCTGGTTGAATTCGTCTGTAAAAGTTTCTATTAATGATGGTTGTTGGTTTTGATGTATCCCTGAGGTGTTGCCTATGTCTAAAATACCTATGTACCTGTCATCATCATCATCATCCCACTCATCCCAAATCCCATCATCATCCTCCTCCTCATCATCAATACTGACTTCTTCTGTATCAGTGATATCACATAAATCATCTGCTTCTTTTTCTTCTTCCTTTGGGAGACAACTTATGAACTGAACCACTTTCTCATCATTATTGCATGCTGCCTTCTTGAACTTTTCATCATTACAATTTTTAGAAGCAGACTCATTACCATTTGTTACTTCATTGAAAAAAAATTGAGAATTCAATAAATCCTTTTTGTCTAGACAGAGTTTATTTTCTGCATTAAACAAACAGTTTCTAAAGACTTCATTCCAGGATGCTGAACGAAGGTTGGTCATGTCAGGCATTTGATCCCGCCATTCTGTTAAACTGTTATCAATATTTGTTTGCAACAAATTATTTTCACTCAAGTGTTTGATCACTTTGTTGTTTGCTGTGGAATAATGCCCATTCTTGTGAAGGTTTTCAAAAAAACTTTCATACTTTTTTTGGAATAAACATTTTGTGTTGAGTGCATCTTGAGTGCTTCTTAAAATTGTTTTCAAACCCTCGAATAATTTTCCATATTGCTGTTGGCCGTTAATTAAATTCTGTGCTTCTTTGTAATTCGTTGTTTTATATATTCCAAACTTATCATTGTTCCCCAAATCAGTTTCCTTATTCAATCCACCTAATCCGTTTATATTGATTTTAGTTTGGGAAGTTGAGACGAGACCTCTACTCGAAAATTCAAAATGTAAAAAGGGTTTTGATATCGTTTCCATTATTTTATTATGTTTATTTTTATCAAAACACTTTGTAAATTTGAAGATTAAGCAGCTGTTTTGAACAGCTTTGAGGATCTACGTAACTCGGAAATGTTTTTACACTTCCATATTGTAGTTATCTAAATAATTATTTTTAAAGTCTAAGTAAATATGTAAAATGTCTAATTAATTTTTTTTAAATTTTAGAACATTTGGATCATTTTTTATATATAAATAAATAGAAATAAGTTGATGCAACTTCTAGCTAATGGGCGGACAAAAAACTTAATAGACTTAGAAACCCTAATTAGTTAACAACAAATATTACCTAAATAAATCAAGAAATATGATTTTTTAAAGAATATTTACTAAAATTTCATACACAATTTTTATTAATAAATTATAAACGGCAGTTTCAGTTTTAAAGCTGAAGTGTTAGTAGTACCTTAATTTAAGCATTACCCATGGGTCAACGTTTGTAAAATAAATTCGTTGTGGATATTCATGTTCTAATTAACAGTTTTAACTTGTTCACTTTTTCCTTATTTTAAAAGAAGTAGCACAAAGCTGTCAAAATGCCAAGAATAATGATTAAAGGTGGAGTGTGGCGTAACACAGAGGTAATAAAATTTTTTATCAATTAGTATTTTATTTTTCTGTGTTAATTATCGTTTTTTTAAATCTGTGAACCACATAATTCAAGAAAAATTACTTTCTGTACCTTTATGACCTATTTGTCAAAACCCCAAGGATGAGGTCCTGAAGGCAGCAGTGATGAAGTATGGACCCAATCAATGGGCGCGAATAGCTTCATTACTTCACAGAAAATCAGCAAAGCAATGCAAGGCACGCTGGTTTGAGTGGTTGGATCCTAGCATCAAGAAGACTGAGTGGAGCAGGGAAGAGGAGGAGAAGTTGCTACAACTGGCAAAGACATTTCCAACCCAATGGAGAACTATTGCTACTTACGTTGGTCGCACTTCGGCCCAATGTCTGGAGCATTATGAGTATCTGATCGACAAGGTGTCGGAGAGAGACCAAGAGCTGGGCGATGAGGACCCCCGCAAGTTGAAGCCTGGAGAGATCGATCCAAACCCCGAAACCAAACCAGCAAGACCCGATCCGATCGACATGGATGAAGATGAACTGCAGATGCTCGCACAGGCAAGGGCTCGATTAGCAAACACACAAGGCAAGAAGGCGAAGAGGAAGGCTCGGGAGAAGCAAATGGAGGAGGCGAGGAGACTTGCTTCCTTGCAAAGAAAACGAGAACTACGAGGGGCGGGAATCGCATTGAGAGAGAGGAGGATGAAGAAGAGGGGCATTGACTACAAGAACGAGATACCCTTCGAGAAGAAGCCTCAGCCAGGTTTTTACGACACTGCCAATGAGGAGTTTGATCCGAAGAAGATGGACTTTGGAAAGTTGCGGCAACAGGATTTGGATGGAGAGTTGCGGATGGAGAAGGAGGCGGCTGCACGGAAGAGGGATGCAGAGAAGTTGAAGAAACGCAAGGAAAGTGACCTTCCTTCGGCCTTCCTGAACCAGAATGGCATGGGAGCGCCTGTGAGGAAGATGAGCAAGTTGGTGCTGCCTGCGCCCAAGGTGTCTGATGTGGAGTGGGAGCAGATCAAGAAGATGCAGAAGGGGGCTGAGGACTCTTCAGAAGGCATTGAAGCCACACAGTACCTCCAGAACGACTACTCCTTGAACGCTGCCCAGAGACTCGCTACCCTGCGCACTCCGAGGACGCCTGCCTCGCAAGACAAGATCCTCATCGAGGCGCAGAACCTCATGGCGATGAACAACATGGACACGCCTTTGAAGGGCGGTCTCAACACGCCCCTCATTGACACCACGCAACATGCGCCCGTCCAGACACCCAGTGCCTTTGCGACTCCCTTCAAGACACCAGGAGGCAGTACAGAGACGGGCAGCAAGACTCCCATGCAGACAGCAAGCACTCGCAAGGGCCAGTTGGTCCTGAAGACACCCCTCCGAGACGAGTTCAACCTCAACGTCGAGGAAGACTCACAGGTTAATGAGGTGGCATTGGTTGGCATCTTTTTAGTGTTGTAAGCTGAAACATCATTGTAAACTATAGTTTTTTTTTCTTCATGATCATCACCATCACTGTCTTGTTGTGTTGAGATCCATCATTTAAATTAAACAACCCTCCATCCAAATTAATCCCACACTTGAACCTCTTCAATCCCCCTCTCCACCACCACCAACAGCAACAGCAGGAGCACAAGACTTCATTAAAGGTGGGTTTGAGCAGTCTGCCGCAGCCGAAAGGAGAGTACGAGATGGTGCTGGAGGATGAGGGGGAGGGAGATGCGGAGGAGAAGAGAGGGGAGGCGCATGTGCCCGACCAATCAGATCTCGACAAAAGGAAGGAGGAGATTGCCGAGGAAGAGAGTTAGTGGTGGTGATGATGATGAGGGTGGCGTGGTGATATTGATGATGAGGATGGCATGGTGATATTGATGATGAGGATGGAATGGTGGTGATAATGATGATGATTTTGATGATGGCATGATAATGATGATGCGGGTAGCATTATAGTGATGATAATGACAAGGGTGACATGATGATAATCATCTTCACTATTCAAAACTAGATTTGACCCCAAAATATAAAAGCAGGTTACTCTTCAACTTTAGGCAAGTTCACTTTTCAATTTTCTACCACCTCGCACAGAACGTAGGGAGTTTGCGACCAGGTCTCAGGTGATCCAGCGCGGTCTGCCTCGACCCGCCATCATCAACAACAACATCCTGAGGCGGGTGCGTCCAGGCGACCCTCCTCTCACCGACATGCAACAGGTGGTGTCTGGGTTGTTTGTGTGTGTCTGGGTTGTTTGTGTGTGTCTGGGTTTTTGTGTGTGTCTGGTTGTTTGTGTGTGTCTGGTTGTTTATGTGTGTCTGTTTGTCTGGTTGGCTGGATGTCTTGGGTGCTGGTATGTATATAAATTACTTCAAGGCGGGTTTATGCCATTCTAAGGAGTTAACTACTATAGGAAATGTACATAGATATGTGATTCAGGAGTGATAAAGTGGCACATACGCATTTTCTCTAGACGCATTTTTAATTCAACGACATCCCACCCTGGCACATGCACCAAGGCGGAAGAGTTGATAAAGATGGAGATGCTGACGGTGATGCACTACGACAACCTCCTCATCCCGCTCACTGCCAGCGACTCCAAGGTGCCTCCGTTCTCTGCCGTCATCAGTGCAACTTATACAATATAATGTATGCCTAACCCGCTCCGTTTAGGAAGCATCACACTTTAGGAGATTTTAAATAACTGTAACTAAGCATTCTTACCTTCCTTGCGTATTTATTCGGCTTGTGTTAGGCCAAAATATCTTTTAGACAATTTCAACTATCCTACAAGCCACCATCTCCGCCACTACAAGCTACCACAACCACCACTGCATCTCCGCCACTACAAACCACCACAACCACCACTGCATCTCCCACAAACCACCACCACCACTGCTTCATCGACCACAGCTGAGCAAGCAGCAGCGGCAGGAGGCGGAGAGAGAGAGGCAGAGGAGTGTCGACTTCCTGAGGAACCACCCCTACGAACACTTCTCCAAGGAACAACTAGAAGAGGTGCTGTGGTGCTGCTGTTGCTGTGGTGCTCTCATTTGCATCAGAGGCGTTCATCATTTTTGTTTGTTATATTATTTCGATAATAATATTTTATATATTTCATATTGCATATTATTGTGATTATTATTCTTATATTATTATGTTGATAGTTTATTCTTATTACTATAATCAACACACACACACGTGACGTCAGAGTGCGAGACTGCTGAAGGAGGAGATGGAGGATGTGAAGAAGGAGATGGGCTATGAAGACATGTCCATCGAGGAGTACAACCAGGTGGCCGCTTGTGCTGTTGCTGTTGTTGCTGCTGTTGTTGTTGCTGTTTTTGTTGCTGTTGTTGCTGCTGCTGTTGCTGTTGTTGTTGCTGCGTGCAATCCTTGCATGTCTTTTAAGTGGTTTATACTAGAGGTCGGACATGGACGATTTTTCATTCCCGGTCCCGTCCCGTTCCCGATATTTGTTTTCCCGTCCCGTCCCGTTCCCGATGGGACATCAGAATTTTGATTCCCGTCCCGTCCCGTTCCCGAAATTTTTTTTCCCGTCCCGTCCCGTTCCCGATGGGACATCAGAATTTTGATTCCCGTCCCGTCCCGTTCCCGAAATTTTTTTTCCTGTCCCTACCCGTTCCCGAAAGCTTTTTGTTTTTTATTCATTTTCGCTGCCGTTTTCACTTGTCCCAAACTTGCTAGTTCTAACATTTCTTAAAATTTATTATTTGAAAGTCAGAGAATATTTCTTTTAATAAAATAAAAAAACACGATTTAAATTTCAAATATTAATTGAAATGAAAGTATTGAAGTTAGTCATTGTTTTTGAGTAATTCAATCAAGTCTTTATTGCTTTTCACATGGGTTAAACCGTTAAGAGTTTCAGCTTTCAAATAAGATGACTTTGGTTCTGAAGTTAAACGACCACATCTTGAAAAATTCCGTTTACAGCGAATATAACTTGCAGAGATACAAACAAAATTTTGGCTACTTCTTGTAGTATTTTAAAATTGCTCATTTTATTCCAATAAAATAAAACATCTTTATAATTTTCAGTTTTTTTGGGACGTAATTGTGAATATTTGTACAATTCATCCTCTTCTGAATTTTTTCTTCGTTCATTATTATTAATTCTTCAATAATGTTAGAAATATGTTTTTTGACAACATTCTTATTCTCCACAACTGCAAATATTAAATCATTCGTATAATTTGATAGTATAATAATTTTATTATAATTTTTACGTTATAAAAACAAACATAATAGGTCTAACTAACCATCATTTGTTTTTTTTCTCAACGGCACTGCAGCTTGGTCTGGCTGTACAAAATAGAATTAAATTTTCTCTAATGAAAGTCTTGGTATTTATTTCTTTTCTATCCCAAACTTTTTTCTTATTATTCTTCCATACTGGGGATGCAACAGACATGCTGTCATATGAATAAAATCAGTGGGCATCTTTTCTTTTGTCGAAATGATCAACTGAGCAATCATTGGAAATTAATAATTCAAATTCAAAGTATTAATTTATAAAATTGAAATAATATAACTGACCATTTTGATTTCATCTTAAAAGTTTTCATCATCACCCATTTGTTCTAATCTCCCTAATCTTTGGACTCATCATAACAACTTAAACTTCAAATGTAGTGTTGGAGATTTCGACATTGGCAATGGTGGCTTCGTTATACATTTCTATTGCATTTAATACTTATTTTAAGTACGGAGTATCGATGAAATAAAGATTTCCATACTTAGAAGTTTGCTGAAAAATCATTGTTAAAGAATCCAATCCCAATAACTGTTATTCCCGTTTTTCCCGTTCCCGATTTAAAAGTTGATTCCCGTTCCCGTCTTTTCCCGTTCCCGATTTGAATGTTGATTCCCGTTCCCGTCCCGAAAACCTATTCCCGGTTCCCGACTTTTCCCGTCCCGAAATTAATTTTCATTCCCGTTCCCGCGGGAGTCCCGCGGGTACCCGGTCAGATCGGGTACCCGGTCCGACCTCTAGTTTATACGCAAAAAGTGTTCACAAATGATCACTTTCTTTATATTTTCGGTATATTCATTTTCACCCCAAAAGTAGTAAAATGAGCCCTTTTTCATTTTGCTGATAAGAATTTCCAACTCACCGACACATTCCATTGATTGATTGATTGATTGATTGATTGATTGATTGATTGATTGATTGATTGCGCCAAGATCTGGGAGCAGTGCTACAACCAAGTGCTGTATCTGCCGTCTCAAAAGAGATTCACACGCGCCAATCTTGCATCGAAGACAGAGAAGATTGAGGCGATGAAGGAAAAACTCGAGGTTGGTGTGGTTGTTGTTGTTGAGGGGGTTTTTGTTGTTGTATTGTGTTAAGATGGCTGTGTTCTATTTTGTTGTTGTTGTTGAGTGCTTTCTTGTTGTGGTTGTTATTGCAGTATTTTAAATCCAAGGGGTAGATACAGTTTAACATAGTGGTTTCAGTATTCTATGGTTGCTTCTAGGTTATCAGTGTTCATTTTGATAATCTAAGGCATCTAAACCAACAGAACAACAGGAAGCTGATGTTCAAGAAGGCGAAGACCGCCTCTAAGCTGGAGAAGAAGGCGAACATCCTCTTGGCAGGCTACCAGGTCCTCCCATGTCTTTAGTCCTTCATGTCCTGCACACGTCCCTAGTGTGCCTTGTGCCTTGTGCTTTGGGTGATGAGATGAGATGCAGTAGTGGCGGCATGTACTATTTCATGTTTAATTATGGCGATATACTGAGATATTGAAATCAGGCTTTTGTTTTAGATATCATTAAGTCATTGAAAAATGGCTTTAGGCAGTTTGATCACTGCACCACTCCTTGCCAACCCCCTCTTCCACACGGTCCAGCCATAGCACCAGCACCATCAACTGCACAGGCCATCGCGAAGGAGTCGCAGAAGCAGCTGAAGGAGCTCTCAGACGCCCTGGAGTTGGCGCAGTACGAGATGGAGAGTTTGCAGCGCATCAGGAAGCAGGAGTTGCTCGGTGCCAGTCGCAGGATCGAGGTGTGTGCTTATGCTTGTGTGTGTGTGTGTGTGTGTGTGTGTGTGTGTGTGTGTGTGTGTGTGTGTGTGTGAGTGTGTGTGTGTGTGTGTGTGTGTGTGTGTGTGTGTGTGTGTGTGTGTGTGTGTGTGTGTGTGTGTGTGTATGTGTGTGCGTGTGTGTATGTGTGTGTGTGCGTGTGCGTGCGTACAAATCTGCCCTGCTGTCTGATGCTTTTGAATCGCCGCTCAACTCTAAATGAGTGGCTTAGTTTTTTCCTGGACTACTAGGGCATCGGTTGCACTCGAACCTAAGACCATCAAGCATTGGTCGAGGCGAGAGACGTTACACGCTCGACCACCCATGCACTGACAGATATCCGATGCTGAGGTGGAGCGACAACGGCAGCGGAACAAAGAGCTGCAGGAGAGGTATGCTCGCTTGCTGGAATCTAAGAGAACCCTCATGGAACAGAAGATAGAGTCTAGTGAACGATAGTGTGTTTGTATGTGTGTGTGTGTGTGTGTGTGTGTGTGTGTGTGTGTGTGTGTGTGTGTGTGTGTGTGTGTTTGTGTGTGTGTGTGTGTGTGTGTGTGTGTGTGTGTGTGTGTGTGTGTGTGTGTGTGTGTGTGTTTTTTTGTGGGTTTTTGTGTGTGTGTGTGTGTGTGGGAGTGTGTGGGTGTGGGAGGGTGAATGGGTGGGTGGGTTAGTGGGTAGGTGGGTAGGCGGGTGGGTAGGTGTTTTGGGGAGTAACAGGGCTGCGTTGACTGTATTTGGAGTTGAAAAATTGAAAGTCTGGAGTATGGATTTTAACTTCTTCATTTAACTTTAGGTTGAAAATATTCACAAGATTGAACTATGTGTTCATTAAACTATGGCTTGTTTTAAAATGAAAAAATAAAAGTTGCAAATGCATCTAAATTATAGAATAGAATAAGTAAATATGCACGTAATCGAGTGACAGTATCTTCGGATTGATAAGTTTTATCTTCGAAAGTTTTATGTTCTCATAAAAACATATATAAGAAACAGCATCGTACACATCCCAGTTCTCTGAAGCTCAATGGCAATTCTATTTCTCGATTCTTAGTTTATTGTGTCTCCCAAAGAGCACCAAGTCGTATTTTCACAGAAAATGACTGAACGAATTGCTGACTACATCTTGCATATAATTTCATACATTGCCATTATAGCATCCTCTTGTCTATGCTGATGGTGTAATTCATCGGTGCCATTTAACAAGAGCGATTAAGGTTTGCATTTGGGTTATATATACAAGTTTAGGTTGTATGCTAGCGTGTGTGCTTCAACGTATGTATGTGTGTGTTTGTGTGTATGCGGCGATTTGTTATTTTCAGTTGTGTGCTTTCGTAGCCTCTAATCGATAAAGCCCGTACAGCAGTGTGCATGGCACTACCTCACAAACATGCGGTGCATCTAATTTTAGTGAAAGAATTAAAGTAGTTAAAATAATTACATTAGTTTTTCACGAAGTTAATAATCCTTGTTTTCATAAAGAACCAGACAAGCAGTCTGACACAGAGGTATATATAGAGGTACAATTGGAAAGAAAATAAGCGAGCAACTTCCTTCCGTAACGTTGCTATTTGCTTGGCGCTGTTTTCAGGCGGTTGGCACTCGTCTGCGTGTGGCATTCTCCTCAATAGATTCAGTGCTGAACTCCCGTCTCCACATATCAACATACATACGCCCTAGGCAGTCCCTTTAAAACCATGAACACAACATCAACCAGGGACAATGGCTTACCGTGAGTGTTTGCTTTAAAAAAATAAAATAAATAAAACAAGAAAAGTTTTGTTGGCCATATTTTAATTAAATATTTTTATCACGAAATTCCCCACGATGCCAAACGATCTCTGCACAGAGGCCTGCAGCACCAGGTTTTCCTAGCAGAAGGCAATGACGAACACAAACTCATCTCAAAATACGCTCAACAGCTCAAACACTTCAACAAAGCAGTAAGACTTTTCACTGATTCAGAAACTTTAAATCAGATTACATATTTGGGACAAAATGTTTAAATATTATTTAGTTAGTAATTTATTATTAATCTCCGATGATTCCATTTTTCAACCATAATGTTTCTGAACCGTCAGTCGAACCCACTTCACGAAAAACAAAAACTTGCGACACAATTGGAAGCCAAGAACAGGTCTTGATCATTTACTTCTTCTTCCATTGAACCTACTGCAATTAATCAAAAGCATTATTTTATGATTTATTGAAAAGCTAGTGAATTCTCTTAAACTAATCTAAATTCAATAAAGTTTTCCTTAACGACCAGAGAAATGCAACGAGAAATCATGCGCCTGCAACACCAACAACAACACCAGCAACATTTACTCGACGACGTACATCAACGGAAGGAGGACGATGATGACGGGGTGGATGAAGAGCTCTTGCAGCAAATTCGAATGCTGAGACAACACCAGGGAGAGCTGGAAAGGAGGATGAAAGGTCTGCAGGGCTCAAGGAATGGTCTGATGCAGCAGCTGGAAGAGCTGATGAAGAAATTGAATGTAGGTTCGATTTTAAAGTGTTCTTTTCGTATAGTGCAAAAAGCTCAGCATTGTTATCCATAGTAACTCACCAATGGTTGAACAGCTGAATTTTTATTAGACATTTTTAATTCACTTGCAACAGACTCCAAAGGGCATGGACCCCTGCAGTCCGCATGCCTTCTCAAACGATAAGTTATCTCTCCATCCCGACTTTCCTTTTTTCGCTCAAGGCTTCATCAACGACGATCCTTCTCTGCCCATGTCTTCCGAGAAACAAGCTTTTCTAATGCAACAAATGATTAAAACGACGAATAATTCCCCCATTCCACTTCCGCCCATCGCCTTCATGCCTCCCCTCCACTCGAAACTGCCGCCTGCACACATCCTTCGGCAACTGCAGCAGCAACACCAGTACGCCACCATGCCGATCAACCTACAACTACAGAACGACAACCGCTCATCCTTCGCTCACTCACAACAGCCTCAACCGCAAACACTTCCCTCCAAGCTCATCAACCAAGGCGCCTTTTGCAACCTCAATCCGATGAACTACTCCTACGGCAGCCACTTCCACCAGGCATTCGCCCAAGACGCCTCCAAGCCCAACAGCTACAACTCAGTGCTGCACAGTGACTTGTTGACCGCCACTGACGACCTTGCGAATGTGATGACCTCCCTTGTCGACGAGATGAACATGGGTGAGTGTCTACTGCGACCAAGTATACCCAGAATATTGTTTTTTTAATTAACTATCCAAAAGTAGCATGTCTGTTAATTGAACAGCAAGTTTTCTTCTCACAGAACTGGATCGCAAGGTTGCTGAGCTGGAGAGCAAGGAAGAGCCTCTGGATGCCTATGACGTGCACAAGGAGACGCATCTCTTCATCCCTGATCCCTCCCCTTAGTAATAATGCCATTTTAACTTGATTGAACTTGAAATGTATTGACAAATCTCTCATATGATTTAAAATCTTCTTCACGAATTGCTTTCAGTTTCGAAGCAAGCAATTACTCCTCCTCTCACGACTCTCCCGAAACCACTCAATCGTCCAAGTCGTCGCAAGTGAGTGCTGCCTGAATGCGCCATTTTGAATGCTATTTTTATTCTCGAATCTAAAAGCTTTTTATAACTGATTTATAACTTTTTATAAATCTTTTTTACACTAATGTTTTTTTGGGTGGTAAACAATTTATTGATATTTAAAATGGTTATTAATAAACGTCACAGCAGGAGCCACCACGAATGGAACGAAGTATTTACCAAAAGGAAGAAAGAAAAATGTTTGCCATCAATAGCGACGGGGGAAATAATTGTAAAAAAGAAAAAAGCAATAGCAGCGTTGCCGATGACAACAACGAATGCCATCTCAACAATTCAAATTATGATATTTTATAACGCTGTACATTAAAATGAATTGTAAAAAAACATTCGCAAGCCCTTCTTAACTCACTTAAATGATAAAATAAGATAATCGATCCATCAATCGATCATCCAGATGAATTTATTAAGAGATCAGGGCGTTGACAATCTATTTCTCTTGAGAACAGAAGGGCTTAAAACTGTTTTTGGCTTATTCATCTTTGAAATTTTTAGAATTTAATGCATGAAAGAGAAAATGATTTTGATGATATTTTTCCAAGTGTACACATCCACTTAATATCAAATGTCAGAAGTTGTACAACTCTGTATCACAGGTTATGTTTGTACGATTAGAAGTATATTTGCCTTGGATCATGAGAAGTTTGCAATTGAAATTATTTTTTATCTTCTTGACTACAAGTTCTAGATTATATATTAGATACAAGTTTAGATGCATTTAACTTATAGTGTTTTGATAAAGGGTTAAGTCTGCAGTTTAATAAAGTCATTCATCAAAAAGTTACATTCCCGTTTTAAATGTCAAAAGAATGAAAACCATTGTTTCTTGGCTATAAAACCGAGAATTATGTTTGTGAGATTATCTTAATGGCGCTATTAGCGGCTGTTGTGCACTACATTCCTATAAATTGGCTCGTAAATATAAAAAATAAAATATTTATTAGACAAACCTTTGGAATAAAAGTTTGTATGAAAAAAAGTTTATTGAGCAGTTAAATGTGCTTAAGCCACTGAACTCAAGGTTTATAACATTGAAGCTGGAATATAATATGTTCATTTTGGTTTTTTATTTTATGCCACTGACATTTATCTTTCACTTTTAACAGCAACTAAAAAAATTAATTTATTGCAAAATAATTTTTCTCACCTGAATCATTTGGTCACCATAGCAACTGCAAAAACATTCACTAATTTTTCCGTGAAAACCTTTTTGAATCTTTTAAAAGAAAATGGAAAACTTGAAAAGTGCAAACGTTATGAGTTCTGAGCACCTGCAGTTTGTCTACTCAGAACACAAGAGGCAACGAGTCTTAAATTGTGAGTAATGGTTAAACTCTGTGAAAATAAAACTTTATCAAATCTTGTTTTCATTGCAATGTAATGGTGACATCAACAGCTGAAATCAACCCAAGAATCGACAGCATCCCTTCCCACTCCAACAAAGCAGCCTTGCTCAGAGCTAACTTTACAAAGTTTTCATCTCACAAATTCTTATTTTCTCTTCACTTTTACTACTTTTTTTTCCCATGACAGCAATTTTGGATCATTAAGTTAATTAAAATTTCGAAATTATTACAAACGCTGAATTACGCAGAAAAAGAGACGAGCAGAAGAAGGCATGCATGAAGGATGACTCCTTCAAGAAAGTGATGAAGAAGCTGCGAGAGAAGGAAATCAAGCTCCAAATCAGAGAAAGGTCTGTCGTCAATGACGTCAACGTCTTGAGGAAGACTCTGGACGAGAAAGTTCAATCTCATAGGTGGGCAGTAGTATTTGAAGTCTTTATAGCAATCTTACATTTATTAACAGGCGTTATATATGTATATATATCTTTGGTTGATTGAATTTAATAATTTATTTTTTTTGAATCATTCAAAATTATGATTTCAAGCTTTTTTTAAACGAATTAATATTCAAATGTATAATGGAAAGTTTGTGCACAAAAGGTTGAGTGATGCGGAAAGAGAAAACCAGTACAAGGAAGAGATCAAGCAGCTCGAACGTAGACTCAGCAGACGACCATTGCTATTCGAACAACTTATCGTGGTATATTCCATTTTTAATCTAACAAAACTTTATATTATTGAATATTTTCACATTTTAGCACTAAATTATAGCAGGTAGTTGATGTCAAATGTAAAATTAACATTTATATTTATTTTCATGAACAAATTAAACTCCTTTCAGAACAAAGCCAAAAAAAAAGCTGAACAAATCCACCAAGATATTCTAGAAGAAAACAAGTTGGAGTTGAATGAAGAGTGTAACCATAAAAATGGCTTGAGGTACGATTCTATGGACGAATCATTTAAGGTGAATTCGACCTGTGGAACTTTAATGGAGGAAAACGAGAATTTCGCTGCAATTGATGACAACTATTTTGATCAAAATTACAGAATTGTTGCATAAATATATCTTTTCGATTTTGTTTCAATTATAAATAATTTGAAGCCTTTTGAAGTCCGAGAATATAAGATTTGTGACTTTAAAAATATACTCTCAGGGGCGGCGATCTGTATGTATATATATAAACATTCTGTTTAATGCCATGGTTGACGATTATGCTCGTATCAAAACAAGAGTTTAAAAATTTTGTGTGTGAAAAAATTGGAAAGGTCCGGACCCCAGGACCACTCCAGGATCGCCGCCCATGATAACTACTTACAATGTATTAATATATGAACACTCTGTTCTACGCCATGCTTGACGATTATGCTCGTATCAAAATACAAGTTTTAAAATGTTTTTATTGGAAAAAGTGTGGGGTCCAGATTAAGAATAAGAAGTGGGAGACTCTTGACCGCACATGCTTCTATGACTTTTAAGGGAATTAAACCGCTAACTTCCTGAATTCCTAAAAGGAAAGCTGAGTGCTGGCTAGTATATCAAAAAACTAGGTTTTGTATATAAAAATAGATTTTAGATAATAAAATTAAAAAATGTTTTATTGCAAAATAATTTACTCAAATTAGAAAAATATATTTACTAGCATATTTTTTAACTTCAAAATAATTTGTGTGGCAATTATCAAAAAATTGTTATAGACTATTTATAACATTAAATAAATTTAAATTAATATATTTAAATACTATAAATAGTCTAGATGCACTTTTGGTAAATGTTGATTAAGATGGTTTTGAATTTAAACGCTAATATTATTAGCAAATTTTGGTAATAATTTTTATTTTATTTCATTACTCATAGATTTTCATAAAATTGTTCAAATATTCGTGATATTAAATTTAAATTTAATAAATGATTTCCGGTAGACTTTTATTGGTATTGGAAAAACCATCATAATATTATACTATAATTATAATATAATATAATAATAATTATAGATTCACAAATCCAAGTTAGCTTAAAGATCCAGTCGATTAATCTCAATAAAAACGACTCTTCGATCCCAGCAATAAAAAACATAAAGCAGGGAATATAATATTTGAATTTGAATGTGAAGAAAGAGCGCTATAGAAATCTATTTGATTGATTGATTGAATATTTTTATTTTTCAGAAAATGTCTTTGTGAAACATAAACTTTATGTCATAAAGCATGTCATCTAGCACAAGCCTCAGCACTGCACTTCAGAGCAGTAGTGGTAAGGACCTTCCCAAACAAAGGAAGCTCAGCAACAATGAGAACAATAGCATCAGCACGAGCACCCTTAACGCCAAAAGTTCATCTCCCAGCTTTTCCAGTAATTGGAACAGGTCTTTAATTCAGTTCAACATTTACAACCAACTGCAACAACACTTACAACAACAAAACCAGCAACAACAGACCATTAGCACTCCATCTTCTCCCCTCAACACTGCCTTTTCACAGCACCATCTCTCAACTAGTTTGTTTCATTGAAAATGCATATTGAGGCTTATTTTGCCAATCAAATGTAGAATGAAACTATGGGATCCAGTATCTTACTTATTTTTTATTCATTAATTCATTTAACCACAAAAGGTATTTTCTTCCAAAATAATCGATTGATTGAATGTGACAATAATAAGTTTTTGTGTTCTAGGATAATACCTCATGTTCTGCAGATTCTGAAGATGACACTTGCTTGCAAGCAAATACAATGGAGAGCAGAAATGGCAAGGTTTGAGTATTCATTATACAATACAAGATATATACAAATATATTATGCAAGATAACATACAAACATACATTACAAGATATATACAAATATATTATGCAAGATAACATACAAACATACAATACAAGATGTTATACAAATATGCAATACAATTGTATATAATATACTATGATAAAGTGCAATACAATACATTAGAATATATTAAATTGCTTCAATCGACCAATGAATGTACACTACCATTATAATCTATAATGGCACAAGTTAAACTAAAATTGAAATATATCACTCACTAAGCGATAAGCCATCAGACGTTTAAGTGCTTCAACAAATAGGATGTGTTTAATTACTTGGAAAGCATCAAGTTTGTGCTTGCATCTATAAGCCGTTTAAACTCAACTTACAATTCAACAGCATCATTTTACTATAAAGCAAAAATTTTGTTTGATATTCGCTGTGCATTCTATCGCATTCACTCCAACCACATTGAGCCACACTCAACCACACTAAGCCACTCCACCACACCACACCAAGCCACTCCACCACACCACACTAAGCCACTCCACCACACCACACTAAGCCACTCCACTCCAACCACAATGAGCCACACTCAACGACACTAAGCCACTCCACCACACCACACTGAGCCACTCCAAGCACACCACACTAAGCCACTCCACCACACCACACTGAGCCACTCCACCACACCACACTAAGCCACTCCAAGCACAATGACCACAACAGCCTCCAGTTGAACTGCTGCGCGTCTCCTCCATGGGCAACAAGGACCACACCCGCTCCGTAAAGAAGGAGTCGCTCAAGGTTTGAGACTACCATCATCGTTTTTATGTATTGTCATCATCATCATCATCATCATCATCGTCGTCGTTATTATCATCTTGGTTATCGTCATTATTATCATCATCATTGTTACCATCGTCATCATTTATAAGATTCAACTTTATCACCATTACTCCAAGTCTTCGAACACACACACACACACACACACACACACACACACACACACACACACACACACACACACACACACACACACACACACACACACACACACACACACACACACACACACACCAACACAAAGAAAACCCCACACACACACACACACAAACATACGCGCACAGGAGCAGAAGAAGAATTACAAGTGCGAGAAGAAGAGGGCGACGAATGAACTTCTGAGCACGCTACAAGACCCATCGGTCGTCATGCTGTCCGACTGGCTGAAGGTGAGGGGCTCGCTCAAGAGTTGGACCCGTCTCTGGTGCGTCCTCAAGCCCGGAATGCTCGTCCTATACAAGAGTTCCAAAGTCAAGGTCGGTGTGTTTGGGTGGGTTTCTGTGTGTTTGGGTTTGTGTGTGTGTGCATGTGTGTGTTTTTTTTTTGTGAGTGTGCGTTTTTTTATGAGTGTGTGTGTGTACGCGCTAGTCCATACACAGTGTGAACTGTTATCATACTCATCATCACCACCATCATCACCACCATCGACAACAGTCGAGTCACTGGGTGGCGACAGTGCTGTTGAGTTCGTGTGAGGTGATCGAGAGACCCTCCAAGAAGGACGGTTTCTGCTTCAAACTCTTTCACCCCCTCGATCAGTCCATCTGGGCCACTAAGGTGGCTTCTCATTTTAGACCATTTAATTACGATACTATTCTTCATTAATTAGTATTTATTAATTTGGTTGGATCATTCAAATAACTGAAAAGAGAGTGGAATGAATATATATTGATTGAAATGTTCCATAGAAATTGTATAGACCTTTCAATACAATACAATGCCAACGAATATTTTCAACGTGACGTGTACCCCCACGAACATCACCTACCACACCTCCCAGGGTCCAAAGGGGGAGAGCATAGGGGCACTGACACTGCCCCTGCCCACCTCCTACCTCATCTTCAGGGCCTTGTCAGAGGCAGCAGGTGCTGTCAACTATTGGGCGTGTTATGGTGTTATTCAATGTTCTGAACAAAGTTTTTAGTGTTTTCTTTTTATTTTTATATTAATAAATCGTATAAATTATGTTATAATTCAAATTATTAAAATGTCATAGCAACAAACTCATAACGATGAATTCTCCCTCAACCAAACGATCCACCCAAAATCCCTTCCACTCAGGCAGGTGCTGGATCGACGCGTTAGAACTGGCACTGCACTGCAGTGGCCTCCTAATCCGCTCGATGACGAAGGACTGCAAGGAAGGCGCCACCAATGAAGCAACCGCTCCTGGTTCTGTCGCCACCGCTGCTTCTGGTGCGTCCAACGAGAGTCAAGCGGGTGAGAGGCGGGATGCTGTGTCCATCTTTGAAGCGTGTGAAAGTGACGTCGAGAAACACTTCAATATTTGCGGTTGGTGTTGGTGTAGGTGGATGGCTTTGAGGAGGGTGTCAGCTGTGGTTGGTCGCTTTGAAACGTGGTGGTGATTGGTGTTGGTGGCTGGTGGTTTGGAGACGTTTTGGGTGGCGGTTGGTAGTGAGTTGTGATTAAAATGTCTGATGGTTCACTCAGTGTTTTTTTCTATAACTTGAAATTAAATGGTAATGGTGATAACGATTTAGACGATGATGGCAATCATTATCATCATCACCACATCATCATCACCACATCACATCACCATAGAAACTGACGACAAAGACGACGAAGTGAAGTTCGAGTCGGAGGATGACGACGACGAGGAGGAGGATGAGTATGAAGGCAGGAAGGCAGGAAGGAATGTGTCTTCAGGGGATGACAAGAGGGTCCTCCATATGCCACAGGTGTCTTTCGAGGCTGGCTTTGATGATGATGATGATGATTATAATAATATTATTATTATTAATACAGTGAGATAAAAATGTATTCTCACACTTTTAAATATACAAAATTATTTAAAAAGATTTATATATTTTTCAACTAATTAAATAAATTATAAATCGATAGATATTCATGTCGTTCATCTCACACAGGGGAACGTGCCACCGGTGGAGTCGCCGTATGTGCAGAATGTGGAAGAGGAGCTGGGTCAGGTGGGTGAGCCCTTGATGGCAACTATTTGATATTTTATTATATATAGTCTATATATCATACTATACATAAAAATATATATGACACTATACATAAAACTATATATGACACTATACATAAAACTATATATGACACTATACATAAAACTATATATGACACTATACATAAAACTATATATGACACTATACATAAAACTATATATGACACTATATATAACACTATATAAGATACTATATGTCCGGGTTTACGCCATCTTCATAATATTCGTCGTTTTATAGTATTATATTGTATTAAGTCTCATGCAGTTGAACAAAATTCGAGCAACTTTTAGAACTTAATGGAAGTGGTTGGTTGGTTGGTTGGTTGGCATGGAATGAGGATGAAGCTTCAAATGCTCTCCAGTCGGGCGCCGCTTGTCAGACGGAGGAGGTGGCCGACGAGAACCGGAGCATCATCTGGACCCTCGTCAAGCAGGTGCTCTTGAGATAGTGTCACATGAGAACTAAATAATAATAATATTTTTTATTTCTTTGTTATTATTTAGCAAAAGGTTCACTTTTCACTATGGTTTTACACTTTATACCTAAATTTATCTTGCGCACACAACTAAAGCCGCTCAACCAACACACAACCCAACACATGACAAGACTCAACAACAGACACAAAACACATGACAACACAACAACAAAAAACACATGACAACACACAACCCAACACATGACAACACACAACGCAACACATGACAAAAAAACAACACAAAAAACTGCATTCCACGCAGGTGCGACCAGGCATGGACCTGTCGAAGGTCGCCCTTCCCACCTTCATCCTCGAACCCCGGTCCTTCCTCGACAAGCTCTCAGACTACTACTATCATGCTGACCTCCTGTCCGAGTGGGTTCTTCGCATTTTTGGTTTATCTTGTGAATGGGTTCTTGGGTGTTTGTGGGGGTCATGGTGATTTTGGTGGTGGTGATGATGGTGGTGGTGATGATAATGATGATGATGATGATGGTGGTGATAGTGCTGATGATGATGGTGGTGATAGTGCTGATGATGATGATGACAAAGATGAGGATTCGTGTACTGATTGTTGTAGTGTGCAGGTCTTAATAACTTGTGTACCGTCATTGCGTGCAGGGCGGTGTGCCTGGAAGACCCGTACAGCAGGATGAAGATGGTCGTAAAGTGGTACCTGTCTGGATTCTACAAGAAGCCTAAGGTGTGCTCGAGTAGCTTGTGGCCTTGAGGGTTTTCAGAAATACGCCACTTGAATAAAACAAGTTGATTTGACTAGGTTATCATCTTGGTCTAATAAAAAAAGTATTTAAAATAGTTTAAAATAGAAAATACTAATACTTCTAAATAATTCGACAGGGGTTGAAAAAGCCGTACAACCCAGTGCTGGGTGAGACGTTCAGGTGTTTTTGGAAGCACCCGAAGACTGGCAGCAGGACCTTCTACATAGCAGAGCAGGTTTGCATGTTTTAGGTGATTCGCTAGGGGGCCTGAACTCATTGTTTCACCCTCTCAAACCCATTAGAATTGCTCTGATGGTTGTTTTTCAATCTAAATTACAGATTTCACACCACCCGCCCGTTTCAGCTTTCTACGTCACGAACAGGTTAGACAGTCACACAAACAAATACACAAACGCAAACACATACCCACACACACACACACACATACACTCACACACACAAACGCACGCAAACACATACACAGACACACAAACGCACGCAAACACACACACAGACACACAAACGCACGCAAACACACACACAGACAAGACGGCTTCTCGATCACAGGCAGCATTCTGGCCAAATCAAAGTTCTACGGCAACTCTTTATCAGCCCTCCTTGACGGAGTTTGTCGTCTGGTGATGCTGAACAGGGGCGAGGAGTACACACTCACCATGCCCTATGCCCACTGTAAAGGTGGGGTTTTAGCATGCATGGAAAGTTGAACGTGTAACGACTCTTGTCTTGCCTTGGTGCATGTCTTATATGGGCATCAATCGTTGCAGGCATTCTGATAGGCACTCTCTCGATGGAGTTCGGTGGAGAAGTGAAGATCCACTGCGAGAAGACCGGCTACAGGACCGATCTAGAGTTCAAACTGAAGGTCTAATTTATTTTATATATTTCTCTTTTATATTGCTATACCATTGTTGTTTTATTTTATGTAAACATAAAAAATATAGTTTATTTCTATTGAATTGTAGATATAGAAGAATTTTTTTAGTTTAATTAAATACCACTTATACGGGTGATAATGTCATAAATGCCTCAAAGCCCTTCCTGGGCTCTGAGGAGGCGAGCAACAGAGTGACTGGCAGGATCAAGCTGGGCGATCAAACGCTTGCCTCAATCGATGGAAACTGGGACCAGGAGATTTTCATCAGAGACAAGAAGACTTTGGTCGGTGAAGGAATGAGAATGTTGTGGCTGTGATGTTGGGGTAGGGTTAGTTTCGTGATTTTGGATGCTTAGACTCAGGAAAATAAAGAAAATAGAATTTTGTTTTTTTATCATTTTTTTATTTTGTAATCACATCAGTTCACAAAACATATGCAAAATATCCAACATTCCCCAAAGAACTCTCACACCTTTTGGAATCCGACTCCAGAAGTGAAGAACCAGCGCCTGAAACGATCCACCATCCTTGTCGAGGCGCAGTCAGAGTTCGAGTCGGAGAAGTGTGTACTTGTCGCTCATGATGAGACCACCAGCAAACCATCTTTTGACGTACCTTAGATACGAAAATGTTCCCCGCTCAGGCTGTGGAGTCATGTTAGCGATGCGATCATGCGCGGAGATCAGCGGGCGGCGACCGATGAGAAATGTTTGCTGGAGGAGGAGCAGCGCAAGAGCGCCAGGGAACGTAAGGCGAGGATGTTTGAGTGGACGCCCAACCTCTTCGAACGCAACCTCCTGACCGGCGATTGGGTCTACAAGTTTGCTGAGTGCGTTCTTGTGTTGGTGCAGGCAAATGACGGGTGCTTAGTTTTAAACCTTTCAACTGGGATAAGGAATATAATTTATTTCAAATGTACAAAGGAGTACAAATCTCAATTTTTGACTCATACACCACACTGCATCTTCTTGCCCAGTTGGAGGCCGTGGGACCCTCTGAACGACGTGCTGCAGTTCGAGAGGGACTTTGTCATCAGCACCAAGACGCACCACCAGACGCCCATCGTGCACACCACCTCGATCACCAGCATGGAAGAAAACCCCCTGAAGCCCAAGCTGAGCGCCTCTCACTCCAGGCAAGCTTTTCGTAACTCGCCATCACTTTCCATAAGTTTCCATAAAACCCTTTTTACATTTTTCATACTATATGGTTGTTCCCATGCTAAGGAACCCTTCGTTGGACTGTGCGGCACGTCTGCAGCGCATAAAAATGCGGTCCCTGCACACGACAGCCTCAATGCAGACGAACACCTCAGCCTGTGAGAGCCACATGCAGAACGGCGACGATGACGTCGAAGAGGGCGACAGTGAATCCTCCTTGTCGCCTGGTTAGTTCCGCTCCCCTGTGTGTCTTCATTTTAATTTTTGTGTTTCTTGAAGGTCCTAGAACTGTGTTCTGCTTTGACCTTGTTTTATTTATAGATTATATCATACTTGACGTCATAGACTGCACGACTGAACTGCACCACAACAGCCGAAGCGGGAGAAGCTCTGGGCGAGACGAACAAGCAGAAGTCCAAGTGGGGCAAGACGGGCTCCAAACAGGCTGGTGCTGGCGGCATGCGTTGTTTGATCGGACTTCAGCAGGAGAGCAACGAGAAGATCAGCAACATGCAACAGCAACTCGTCTGTCTGCAGTCGCAACTCACCGACGCCTTCTCGCGTCGTCTGCAGCAGCAACCGCCAGTCAACCCCCTAGAATCAAAAGCCGTTCTCTTCCTCCTCGTCGCCATCCTCTTCCACTCCATCCTGCAGTCGTGGTTCAAATGAAGATTGTCCCTTCCAGAGATGCTTCTTACTGTTGTCTTCTTGCAGTCAGAAGTATTCTCTAATTCTCAGCTCCCAGATTCTATAGTAGCTTGATTTAAATTCTACTATAGTACCTTGATTCAAATTCCACTATAGTAGCTTGCTTTAAATTCTACTACAGTAGTTTATTTTGAATTTGACTTTAGAAGCTTGTTTCAAGTCTACTTACTTCGTTTTTTTCTTTTGTAGATTCCACCGTACACACTTCTCACACGATCTAAAGCATCAAAATTATTTTTATGTTCATATATTTTATACAAACTTGTACGTTCATGCCTAAGTTTATCTCTACATTTTCACACATTTCGACACAGCATCACTACTTGTACACAGTCGGGTGCTCTGCCTAGTTTCACACTGGAACCGCAACCTCCAAAAGTATTGGCGGAATCAAACGCATGCGAAATCAAGTTTGAGTTCTTTAACTCGAGAAAGTTAATCTATTTTGGCATAACAGCATGATCTAGTAGAACGCATCTTTATATTTTTAGCCAGTATATAAGTGTATTTTCAATAATAGTTAAGAGAAAGCATTATTCAAGTTGGAATTCTCGAACGTGTCGAATCTCTCTGTTACTGACACCAATTGAGGTCGCACCGCTGCAAACCTCTCAAAGCCGGCCTTACAGCCACGATTTGTGGCACCTTCAGATGTGCTAGACGTGCGTTCCAGTTACAACTTCTACTATAGAGACAGGCCGGCACCAGCTCGCTTGGCCTGCTTATTCCCTTCTAGAATTTCTATTTCGCTTTTTTCTAACCAGTCTGCAACTTGATCTAGTTTTGTTAAGCATTTCCTTCTTGAGCCCGCCCGTTTGCCGATCGTTGATTCTGTCTTCCACACTTTCTCAATTGCTGGCAAACACACGCACACACACACACACACACACACACACACACACACACACACACACACACACATTCACAAACTGTCAAAGGGCTCACGATTGTTAAGCATAATTTATACAACGATGTTCTTTAGGCTGCAATACTATTTTACTTGCGCGTTCGTTGATGGAGAGATTTAAACTGGTCATTGGCGGTGGCGGTGGTGGTCTAGTGTCGGAATCTCAGTCTTCCATGCATGCAGCCAATGGCAATACCGACCGTATGAGGAATTCTCGATGTTTAAACCCCCGTTTCATCGCTGATTGACTTGTCTTTAATTGAAGGCTTTTAATCGGTAATCTAGAAGCATCATTGTGTATATGAGTATTACTTAGTATTGTCGGTGTATTTATTAACACTGCGTTGATTTTATATCAATTGAATCCAGAAATCGGAAATTTGGAAATTTATAGTCAATAAAATTGATGATTGATTTTATTCTAACGTTTCTTAATAAATATTTAAAATTTCCAAAATAGACATTTTTATAAAGAGAAAGTAGATCAAAGAAATGTTTAAATAAATATTTTTTTCAAACATTACAAATTGAAATTAACTACAATTCTTGCGATAAGTTACTTTCGAATAGAAGTACTACACGTTCAACTCTGGTGACCTGGTGATGGAGGCATTCAAAGCAGAGGCGCCTTGGTTGAATATAGTGAAGTGGTTTCGCTCCTTCGAAAAGTGGGGCGGTGTTGGCGTGGCTTGAACCGAGAGAAAAGTGTACGGGATCGAATCGTAAAGGGTGTGCATGGAGGTTTGAAGGTAGGAAGGACTGGAAGCAAACGAGTGGCGTGTGTCTGGCAGATTTAGTGAGGAGATGTCGTCAGGTTGGTGGAGGAATGGTGCAGTGTTGTCGCTTATAGTGGCTTGCAGATAGTCTGGTGGCTCCTGGTTAACGGTTTTTTTATGTTAAGCTCTACTATTATATCTAGAGCCTTTGATTCATGGCTGAATTTTAACTAAAATTATAAAATTCATGAGTTTAATCTGATTTTATTTTCGTCAATCTCAACTATTAAAAGTCAGTAAAAAGGCTTACTTTCAAAGTAAGTCCGTGGGTATTTTTGTTTTTGAGATTCAGTATTGTATTTGCGGTGTTGCATGTGTTTTCTATCGTAGCTTGTTGTCCAGTCAGTAAAGAAGTATTAATTGAAACATCACCATCAATAGCGTCATCATCTTCGATCCCATTTCCATTTAAATCTTCATGTTTTGTATCTTTCTTAGGATTTATTTCTTTTTTAAATGTTTGCCTATTTTTCATCTTCAACTCGAAACTAGATTTTTTCGCGAGTTTCCCAAAAGATCTGGGTTTGAGAAAAAACGCTTAAACAGCCTATGAGAAAACAGTCGATAGATAGATCTCAAGTGGTGAATAAAACCTTTTCAAAAACGCCAATGCTGCTACGATGGTGGCAAGACAGGAGAAGAAGCACACGCCAAAAAAATAGCTATTCGTTATTCCTAGATTTGATGTGTTAATTGTAACAAAAGTTTCAAAAGAATTGATTATATATTGTGGTTTATTTAATATTTTGATGAATAATTCAAGTGCATTAAAAATAATCTTAAATTATAAAAGTATAACAACCTTCTTTTTCTGTTGTCATATTTTTTAAGGAACGATGCTTCAGCTCGGCGGCTTCAACTGATTCGTATAAAGTTTTCAGAGCATTTAATACATTTAAAAAACTTTTAATTGAAAAATTTATAATTTAAAAACAATAAAACTAAGCTTAAATCATCAAGCACTCTTTATTTTCTGAAAAGCGTATAAAAACTTAAAAAATTGATTGATTGGAGATCAAAGACGTCTCACGCTGGCTGCAGTCGCCTAGCACTCCAGTCCACAGGTGATCCACACAGCGCAGGTACCACATATGGCCCCTCGAAGGACACCTGACCACCGCTTCTGTGTGGTTCCTCACCACTTCCACCGATGTGGGCAGGTGCATGTCTGGACAGCCTATGTCTTGGAGAGGCATTAGTGGTTAACAACTTAACAAGGAAAAATGTTTTGGTGGTGTGGTGAAATAGATGTGAGATAAAACTGTTAATACATGAAACGTTTGAAAATAAGAATTAGAATAAATAAACACCAATGAATCTCCTTAGTGATTGAAACAACGCTTATTCGATTGTGCAATTACGTATGCAAATTAGAAGATTCCAATCAGAGATTAAAGGCTTCCAATCTGTTTGTCACTAGCGCCAACATGGTGAAGACATCAATTGCGGATTTGCATTATGTTTATAAATCTTATTAATATTTATTTTTGATTATTCTAAATTATAGAAATGGGTTTCTACCAAATATACTCAAATATCAGTTTCTTTTTTATATTACAATGTTTATTTTGATATTTTATTTTATTAATTTTGCTTAAGTTACAGTTTTTAAAATATTTATTTGTTTAAATTATACTACGAAAGCTTTGAATTTAATAAATTAAGCCCCTTTTCTGAGAAAAGATTTCGCCTTTTTCCAGTAATATCCAGGCTATGGGTTGTGTCTACCGATGAAGGAATTCAAAGTGTCATAAAGCTGCTTTCAAGTATTGATGGCATTGAAATAAATAATTTGAAAGAAATAAATTAAATGAAGGCTCACTAACCGGAAAAATCGTGGTACTTTTTTCCTTCAAAGGCATTCACTGGACTGCCGAGGGAACAAACTGAAGTCTTCAGAGTGAAGAAGGCGAGCAGCATGGTGGTGAAGCGAAGAGGTGTTTTATACATTTCTATAAAACAATTAGTTTATTTAATGATTACAAAAAATAATAGTATTAAAATCAATTGGAAACAATTAGTGTGTATGGAGATTTCCCATACATTTCTTTCAGGTAATCTCTCTATATACTACCTCTGTTCCTTTGCCAGTGTTTCTTTTTCGAACTCATTTAGAAGATTTGATCAAACATGTTGAATCTCGAATACGCATGCATATAATCGATTCATTTAAAATTTTAACTTTTATATTTTGAATATTTGAATACTTTTAATTTTATTGTTTGATTTATTATTATTAAATAGAAGATGGGGTTTTTAGTCACACCACAGGTGAATATTAATTAAAGCTATGAAAGTCTAATTTGATGCCTCTTTACTTCCTCATATTTAGTTTATTTTATATTTAAGAATTGAGTATTCATGAAATTTAAACTCTATTTCAGTCTATAATTTTCATATTCTAAAAATAGTTATCTTGTTTTAGGTGTGTTCAAAATAATATTTTTAAAAAGTTTTTTTTAGCGTTTAGATTATTATTTCTGAAATTTACAATTATACAAGATTATATTGTTTAACTTATCTATGAAAAAAAAAGAAGTTTATTTTCAAATTTTCAGCTATTAGAAAATGGCATACACAAACACACTGCTGAGGAAGCTGCGGAAGGAAAGGACTGAGGTGAACAACGTCATCAAGTACATCCTCTTCGCCTTCAACAGCCTTATCTGGGTACGTGCCTTAATGTTAAGTTACTTAATAAAGATGAATTTAAGTTTTTTTATTATTTAATAAGAATAACTGCAAATATATTCGTCGAATATCATTCTATTTATTTTAACTTTGATAAAAAAAATTAACTCGAAAAAACGCACTTAAAGTCTACGAACTCCTCCACACCGGCAGATAGTGGGCATAGTGCTGCTGGGCATCGGGATATGGGCGATGGTGCAGAAGAACAGCCTCAGCAACATCAGCATGCTGACGAACAAACTCTTTGACCCTGTCCTACTGCTCATTGTCGCAGGAGTCATCATCTTCGTCATCGGCTTCCTGGGCTGTATTGGCGCTCTCAGGGAGAACATAATTTTGCTCACCATTGTAAGGATTTTTTGCACCCATTTTACTGTTTTGATGATTGTTTATAGAGTTATCTATTTTATAGGAAGTAAAAAAGCTATTTTTGTTGTGATATCATGTAATGTTTTTTTCATTTAGATCTATTTTTCGAATTTAATTCCAATTTTTTTATTTAAAAAAAAGAGATCTAAATGACTATATATTACAATAATCTATACTAGCATCATAATCATCTTCAATCACTCATCGATGCAAACACCAACCCGCCAGTACGCGGTCCTGCTGCTAATCATCCTCCTGTTGGTCATCATCGGAGCCATCATCGTCTTCACCCTCAAGGACTGGGTGAGCTCCCATCTGACCTCAAAATGACCTTCAAACCAAATTCATCTCCACATTTTTTAGTTTTTATTTTGATTTTTATCTAGTCGTCATTTTATTTTTTTAAAGTTTTATTTAGTTGTAATCATTTAATTTTATTTTTTATATAGTTTTCATGCTTCAAATTCCTATCTCTATTCTCACCAGTTGGAATCGAGGATTCTCGACTCCGGCGTGAAGGATATTCTCAAGAACTACCGAGACGACCTTGACCTCAAGAACCTCGTCGACTGGATCCAGGCTGACTGGGTCTGTTGTAAAAGATTATTGTATATTATAATTATTAAAAGATGTTCATGATACCCTAAGCTTTCATCCATTTATGTGATAGGTGAGAAAACTAGATTGAAAAATTTAAAGAAAAATGACGAAATAAAATACAAATTAATATAAATCTTTATTATTTCCCCATTTGTGAGACCAAAATTAATGTTATATAACAAAAACGGACCAATTGCATCATCAATCAACTCTGATCGACAGCTGCAGTGCTGTGGCCTGGTGGGTATGAATGACTGGCAGGTGAACGTCTACTTCAATTGTTCCTCGCCTGGCATCGATGCTTGTGGCGTACCCTACTCCTGCTGTGTGCCCGATGCTACTGTAAGAGCCTTCTTGTGTGTCTTGGGAAGGTTATGGAGGGAAGGGAAGGGCTGTGTGATGCTTCTGTGAAGCTGAATCACATTGATTAGACCCGTGACTTTTGGGAGAAGATAAGAAAAGCGTATAACTAACTGATGAACTATGAAGTTGTAGCATTGAGAACAGGCATTTTGCAAGGCATTTGGTGAGTGGACATGTAGGACTTGATTTTCAAACGAACTAAATTTATTGTTTAAAGTCGGTGATCCAGAATACTCAGTGTGGAAACGGAATGCTCAAGAATCCTGTCACCACCAGTGTCTACACAAGCGGTTCGACGAAATTCTTTCAATTTCATAATTTTCCCTCAACTATTAACTATTAAATTGATGAAAATATTTTGTAGCAAATAAGTAGCAGACATGATAATAATAATAACAATAGTAATAATAATTATTATTATAAATATATAACTCTAAGGCTGTATGGAAGCTGGCAAGAGATGGTTCAGTGACAAGACGGTAGCTATAGCGGGAACTATAGTCGCTGTGTGCTTTGTTCTGGTGAGAAGATGAATCTTTATGCTTTACATTAATTTATTTTGTAGGAAAGGAAAAATGCTTCTCGAAAGAAATTAAAAATAAGCTGATATTCAGATTGAGATATTTTATTAATTTAATATTCTCTCTCCAGTTGCTGGCCATGTGTTTTTCGTGGAACCTACGTTCTGACGTGAAGGCACAGAGAGCCAAGTGGTTGAGAGTCTGAACAGAGGAGTCTCAAAAGGGACACACATATGACAACCTCAAACATGTCAATCCATTCACACTCATCATCATCATCATCGTCCTCATCATCTTCTTCATCATCATCATCATCATCATCATCACCACCACCACCACCACCACCATCATCTTAATTCAATCGGCGTCGGTTCATAATCATGTATAGTTTCTAAACATATTTTGTATGTGTCCGAACTTTAGAGTAGGAACACTTTCAATGTTTTGCATTGCATCGTGTTGAAATGTTCTACAAGGTTTTTTTATTTTATGAATGAAGCTTTAATGGATCTGAAAAAAATTATTTTGGATTTCCCCAAACGTATTCATCAAGTTCTCAACTTTTTTTTGCATAAACTAGATTCAGAAATTTAATTTTAATAAAACACGGTTGGCTAAATGTATTACATAAAAGGCTATTTCAATAAAATAACAAATAATTTATATTAAGAAGTCCATGCTCTTCACCCATGCTTTATGCATTGATGATTTCAAAACTTAGCATACACAGAATTTTTTTTTGAAGAAATGGAATAAATTATATATATATTTTATTTTATATATTGCTTATGTAAGAACGTTTATTCAAATCAATGATAGGATAGAATTTTTTAGAGTATAAAAAATTATATATAATTTCAATTAGATTAATGTTTAATCTTTCAATGGAAAAAATTTCTCCATTCAAATAGACAATTCTTCCCTTGCCAATGTTCTTATCCGCAAAAGAGCGGGCACTTTCTGCAAGTTTAAATGTTAGTTAATTATCGTACCATCAATTGTGAATTCATAAGGATGCTATGGCAAAATTACTTAAACTATGTACTTTTATTTAATGAAAGATGGGCCGATCCCGGAGGTAGTGCGATACCGGGCCAACCCGTGGAGAAGGTCTAGCAAGCCCGAGACTTTCTCCGCGCACCAAAGATTGGTTTAATATCGATGCCTCCGTATAGGAGGCGTATCAGATATTAAGCTGATAAGAACAGATACTACACTTTTGATCTTAGCCATTAGGCCGAGAAGCGATAACTTTCAGTATTTTCATGATCATAATATACAAACTGGTGAATTCTATTTGTGGGGTCTATTGAAAACTAAAAAATATAGCTTTATTTTTTTCACTCTCCAAATAATTTGTAAAAATTTAAAATTTTGTCAGTTTCGTATTGTCAAAAAAAAAATACATATATAAAACATTTTTTGTAAAAATTTAAATTTTTGTTAGTTTCGTATTGTCAAAAAAAAATACATATATAAAACATTTTTTGTAAAAATTTTAAATTTTGTCAGTTTCGTATTGTCAAAAAAAAATACATATATAAAACATTTTTTGTAAAAATTTTAAATTTTGTCAGTTTCGTATTGTCAAAAAAAAAATACATATATAAGACATTTTTGTATTCTGAAAACTCACACTATGGTCGTGTAGTGGGAACAGACCACCAAATGCATGTTCACTCCCACGGGCTCGTCTTGGCCTTCCCTCTTGGCGACGGGACAAAAGTGCGAAGCACAGCCAATGCTACTCAGCAGTTTGGACATCATCTTGAATGCATAATTTGGTGGATATTGTTATATTTTTTATACATATTAATATTTTTTGTACATATTATTATTTTTTATACATATTATTATTTTTTATACATATTATTATCTTTTATGCATATTAATATCTTTTATACATATTTTTTTTTCGAAAAATTAATTACAACGAGAATAAATGGCAAACAGTTCTTTAAAGTTTAAACAGACTACGAATTTGGTGGATATTGTAATATTTTTTATACATATTAATATTTTTTATACATATTAATTTTTTTATACATATTATTATATTTTATGCATATTAATATCTTTTATGCATATTAATATCTTTTATACATATTTTTTTCATTCGAAAAATTAATTACTCTACGAGAATAAATGGCAAACAGTTCTTTAAAGTTTAAACAGACTACGAATTTATGCTTCAACTTTCCGTCACGATATCTGACGACGTGTCAATAGCCTAGCAATACTTTTATAAATGAAGACTAAACAAGATTAGGCAAAACATACGGTTTTGTATCCAGAGCATCCGTCTGCCTGGAAAAGACTGCATGAAGATTTCTGCACAATGAAATCACTGATCCAGCTGTTTGCCAGACTGGCAGCGTCAGTCTCAGTGGTGAAAGTGAACACTTCTCCTTTGTCGTACTTGCCTAACTTCTTCGCTGTGCATGTTTTAGCTTTTGTTTCAGAGTTCTCCACCACTTGGTGTGCCCAAGCCTGCATTTTGAGAGAGGGTTAGACTTGGAAAAGAATAGAAAGTAAAAAAGTTAATTAACAATACAAATGAAGCAGTCACAATATTGCTGTAGCCTAGTTTCATTCTGTTCTTGTTGAGGGCATGAATGAAATTATTCCTTGCGGCATCGCTTCCAAAAAGGTTGGTGTTTTCGGCTGCCAACACACCCTGAAGCATCACCAACACAAACAGCAGCTTGATTGACATCTTGATTAAAGATGAAGTTAGTTTTAATCTTTCGCTTTTATATAAGAATATATACTTATGTGTGTGAAATTCTCACCATTCATGATTGAAAGAACGTATGTATTATTTTTTAACAAGGTCTTCATTGTTCTTTTAAAAAAAATGCCAGAAGATTTATTTGATTATTCTATCAATATTTACTTAATGATTTATCTATGAATCTCGAAAAGCATCACAGTTATACTTGTCAATTTTCTACCATTTTGCTTCAAGTGTGTTATGTAATCCAGCTGCACAAGAATTTTATGAAATTTCATTGAGAATTGACTGGTCTTTCTCCAAAGAGCAGTCATGAATTTGAATTTCACCTCAAACTCATTATAGAATTTTTTTGTTAAATTTTCAATTGCAGCTTTACTTAATTTAATCTCTTTGAAAAATTATATATTTAAAAAAAGTTTATATGTAGTAAATTCTTTTTTTACATATTTCTTGTAATTAAAAAACATCAGTAGGTAGCGGTGTCGTTAACTCGAGGGAGAACTCTTTAAAATAATTTAAATTTTTGCGCTTTTAAAAACATCAAATTTATTGATAAAATTAAAGTCTAGGCATCTGTGTTTACTTGACTATTCTTGAATTTAGCTCCTCATTTCATGAATGGTAGTTTAAGTTTTATAGTTTTTTCATTTGTACTTATCTAGCGTGATTTAATGCTGGTGTGCCTTCTTATTTAGAACCTAAATTTTAGATCCAATCTTTGCTAGAAATAAAAGTAAAAGCATCATATCAAACTTTTAAATTATTTTATTTATTAAATTTTAATCAGGTTTATTATTACTGTAAAAATAAATTATTAAAGCACTCAAATGTCTTATAAGACTTATAATATAAGTGGAACAGGACAACATGTTCAGAATTTCGCTATTATAAATTTAGCAAATATTAGTTTTGAAAGGTTTCTTAAATCCATTTATCATACATAAAAAACCTAGATTTTAAAATGATTTCATGAATGTAATTCACTGATCTTCACATTTGAAATTAATAAAAAAATCATGATTACAAGGTAAAATGACGGCAATGCTGACAAATGATCCTCTGACGAAGGCTTCTTCCTTTCTGACGCAGGCATGCAACCTCGACAACAACTTTCCAGACCTATCGCAACTCATGGGATGTGATTCATTCAGTAAGTTTGATTTCAAGCACTGTCATGCAAAACTAATAAATAAAATTGTGACATTCAAAAGCGTAATCTACATTTCTACTGCCACAAGGCTTTTGCTTCAAAATAAGACTACCCAAATCATTGTAATTGCATTCACTACCTCAACCACCTATCCCATCCACCATCCCATTTCCAGATGATCTCACGGTCAGTGACTCGGAGTCGTTGAACTACCCAGGCCTCGAGTTCAAGACGCCTGAGTTGACCTCTCTCAAGGTCAAACTCATTCCTGCCGAGCTGCAAGAGAGAATGAAAGGTGTGGCATGTGTGTGTGACAATGAGACAATATAAAACTATACAATAATGCCTATTATTAACGTGAAGTAAATTCCACGAGCTTGATGACCGGTTATGAATAATGATAGCATTTAAACTGCTCTAAGTTACAATAATCATAGGCAAAGAAATATAGATATAATTGAGATTCCTCTACCATCTGCCATAATCGTTGGCACTCCATTTTACACCTCTCACTCCCTCCAGAGCTACAGTGCTCGTGCCAGATGGGCTTGTTTGCAGAGATCGACCGAGCCTGGCTCAGCATCGACAATGAAATATACCTGTGGACCTATGATAATAAGTGTGTGTGTGTTTGTGTGTGTGTGTGTATGTGTGTATGTGTATGTGTGTGTGTGGGTGTGTGTGTGTGTGTATGTGTGCGTGGGTGTGTGTGTGTGTGGGTGTGTTAACCTTTACCCTACCCACGACGACAGCAACGACATCGCCTATTACGACGGACTGAACGAGGTGATCTTGACAGCTGCCCTCGCCAAGCCCAAGCCAAGTGAACCTCATATTAAGCTTTCAATTAAATCAATTAACTGCAATATAAATTCAATACCTAATGGTATCACCAATAAAAACATCAATAATTAATCTATTCACAACAAAATATCACAACTTTTTACATCTTATCTTTTCACCACCTCCACTACCACCACTGCAACCACAACTTCATCCCCACTACTGCAACCACAACTTCATCCCCACTACTGCAACCACAACTTCATCCCCACCACTGCAACCACAACTTCATCACCACTACTGCAACCACAACTTCATCCCCACCACTGCAACCACAACTTCATCCCCACCACTGCAACCACAACTTCATCACCACCACTGCAACCACAACTTCATCCCCACCACTGCAACCACAACTTCATCACCTCCACTGCAACCACAACTTCATCACCACCACTGCAACCACAACTTCATCCCCACCACTGCAACCACAACTTCATCCCCACTACTGCAACCACAACTTCATCACCACCACTGCAACCACAACTTCATCCCCACCACTGCAACCACAACTTCATCACCTCCACTGCAACCACAACTTCATCCCCACCACTGCAACCACAACTTCATCTCCACCACTGCAACCACAACTTCATCCCCACCACTGCAACCACAACTTCATCCCCACCACTGCAACCACAACTTCATCCCCACCACTGCAACCACAACTTCATCCCACCACTGCAACCACAACTTCATCACCACTACTGCAACCACAACTTCATCCCCACCATTGCAACCACAACTTCATCCCCACCATTGCAACCACAACTTCATCCCCACCATTGCAACCACAACTTCATCCCCACCATTGCAACCACAACTTCATCCCCACCACTGCAACCACAACTTCATCCCCACCACTGCAACCACAACTTCATCCCCACCACTGCAACCACAACTTCATCCCCACCACTGCAACCACAATTTCATCCCCACCACTGCAACCACAACTTCATCTCCACCACTGCAACCACAACTTCATCCCCACCACTGCAACCACAACTTCATCTCCACCACTGCAACCACAACTTCATCCCCACCACTGCAACCACAACTTCATCCCACCACTGCAACCACAACTTCATCACCACTACTGCAACCACAACTTCATCCCCACCATTGCAACCACAACTTCATCCCCACCACTGCAACCACAACTTCATCCCCACCACTGCAACCACAACTTCATCCCACCACTGCAACCACAACTTCATCACCACCACTGCAACCACAACTTCATCCCCACCACTGCAACCACAACTTCATCACCTCCACTGCAACCACAACTTCATCCCCACCACTGCAACCACAACTTCATCTCCACCACTGCAACCACAACTTCATCCCCACCACTGCAACCACAACTTCATCCCCACCACTGCAACCACAACTTCATCTTCACCACTGCAACCACAACTTCATCCCACCACTGCAACCACAACTTCATCACCACTACTGCAACCACAACTTCATCCCCACCATTGCAACCACAACTTCATCCCCACCACTGCAACCACAACTTCATCCCCACCACTGCAACCACAACTTCATCCCCACCACTGCAACCACAACTTCATCTTCACCACTGCAACCACAACTTCATCTTCACCACTGCAACCACAACTTCATCCCACCACTGCAACCACAACTTCATCCCTACCACTGCAACCACAACTTCATCCCCACCACTGCAACCACAACTTCATCCCCACCATTGCAACCACAACTTCATCCCCACCATTGCAACCACAACTTCATCCCCACCATTGCAACCACAACTTCATCCCCACCATTGCAACCACAACTTCATCCCCACCACTGCAACCACAACTTCATCCCCACCACTGCAACCACAACTTCATCCCCACCACTGCAACCACAACTTCATCCCCACCACTGCAACCACAATTTCATCCCCACCACTGCAACCACAACTTCATCCCCACCACTGCAACCACAACTTCATCCCCACCACTGCAACCACAACTTCATCCCACCACTGCAACCACAACTTCATCACCACCACTGCAACCACAACTTCATCCCCACCACTGCAACCACAACTTCATCACCTCCACTGCAACCACAACTTCATCCCCACCACTGCAACCACAACTTCATCTCCACCACTGCAACCACAACTTCATCCCCACCACTGCAACCACAACTTCATCCCCACCACTGCAACCACAACTTCATCCCCACCACTGCAACCACAACTTCATCCCACCACTGCAACCACAACTTCATCACCACTACTGCAACCACAACTTCATCCCCACCATTGCAACCACAGCTTCATCCCCATCACTGCAACCACAACTTCATCCCCACCACTGCAACCACAACTTCATCCCCACCACTGCAACCACAACTTCATCTTCACCACTGCAACCACAACTTCATCTTCACCACTGCAACCACAACTTTATCCCACCACTGCAACCACAACTTCATCCCTACCACTGCAACCACAACTTCATCCCCACCACTGCAACCACAACTTCATCCCCACCACTGCAACCACAACTTCATCCCACCACTGCAACCACAACTTCATCCCCACCACTGCAACCACAACTTCATCCCCACCACTGCAACCACAACTTCATCCCCACCACTGCAACCACAACTTCATCCCCACCACTGCAACCACAACTTCATCCCACCACTGCAACCACAACTTCATCCCCACCACTGCAACCACAACTTCATCCCCACCACTGCAACCACAACTTCATCCCACCATTGCAACCACAACTTCATCCCCACCACTGCAACCACAACTTCATCACCACCACTGCAACCACAACTTCATCCCCACCATTGCAACCACAACTTCATCCCCACCATTGCAACCACAACTTCATCCCCACCATTGCAACCACAACTTCATCCCCACCATTGCAACCACAACTTCATCCCCACCACTGCAACCACAACTTCATCCCACCACTGCAACCACAACTTCATCACCACCACTGCAACCACAACTTCATCCCCACCACTGCAACCACAACATCATCCCCACCACTGCAACCACAACTTCATCCCCACCACTGCAACCACAACTTCATCCCCACCACTGCAACCACAACTTCATCCCCACCACTGCAACCACAACTTCATCCCCACCACTGCAACCACAACTTCATCCCCACCATTGCAACCACAACTTCATCACCACCACTGCAACCACAACTTCATCCCCACCACTGCAACCACAACTTCATCCCCACCACTGCAACCACAACTTCATCCCCACCACTGCAACCACAACTTCATCACCACCACTGCAACCACAACTTCATCACCACCACTGCAACCACAACTTCATCCCCACCACTGCAACCACAACTTCATCCCCACCACTGCAACCACAACTTCATCCCCACCACTGCAACCACAACTTCATCCCCACCACTGCAACCACAACTTCATCCCCACCACTGCAACCACAACTTCATCCCACCACTGCAACCACCACCACCTCTTTGACCACAAACTCCTGCAGACATCTTCCAATCGCACATCACCCATCTTCTCTGCATCGCCACTCCCGTCGAAGTAGTCCTACTAGGCATGACCATGTCTCGAAGTAAGCGCCACTTCCACTACTACTACTACTACTACTACTACTACTACTACTACTAACTACTACTACTACTACTACTACTACTACTACTACTACTACTACTACTTCTACTACTACTACTACTACTACTACTACTACTACTACTACTACTACTACTACTACTACTACTACTACTACTACTACTACTACTACTACTACTACTACTACTACTACTACTACTACTACTACTACTACTACTACTATCATTACCACCACCCCCACTACTACTACCACCACTGCTACATCTACAACAATCACCACAGCTTCAAACAAGATACCAGGTGGCGAGGCAGCCAGCACCGGCAGCTACACAGACGTGCACATTCTACCAGAGCCTCTCTTCAGCGTCTCGGTCGACAACGTGGTAGTGACCACACTGCAGTGCACGCGCAGTGGTCGCATCTTCTATGGCGGGAAAGATGGAAGACTGTATGAAGTTGATTATCAGGTGCTTGTTGTTGTTGTTGTTGTTGTTCTGTTTGTCGATTGGGTTGCACACTAATTGGGTCAACACACACACACACACACACACACACACACACACACACACACACACACACACACACACACACACACACACACACACACACACACACACACACACACACACACACACACAAACACACACAAACACAAACACACACACGCACACAAACACACACAAACACACACACACGCACGCACGAACACATAGGGTGACTATGGCTGGTTCGGGAAGAGGTCCATCTGGAAGACAAATCACTCCAGCAACCTCACCTCCTACCTCATCCCCAAGTTCGTCTCCTCCTACATCTCCTCGGAAGGTATTTGTGAGTGTTTGTTAGTAATTGTGAGTATTTTCAAGTATTTTGAGTATTTTATAGATACCACCACACACACACACACACACACACACACACACACACACACACACACACACACACACACACACACACACACACACACACACAAACACACACTCACACAGACCCCATAGTGCAGATCTGCATTGATGAGAGCAGACACTGCCTCTACACCAGGTCCCTGCACAACAGCATCGAGGTGCCTCTCTCAAATCAACATCGCACCGTCATCATCATCATCATCATCATTTCTATAATCATTATCAATATCATCATCAAGAATGGTATATATTTAGATTTAAACTTATTTTGAATTTTTGAAAAATATAATTTTGAACATTATACTATATGGGCAAATTGAATCAATGACGCCTTAACCATCCCAACCTCTTTCTTTTTCTTCTTTCTTCTCTTGCTCTTTCTCATCCTCTTTCTCATCATCACCCTCCTCTTCCTCCTCCTTCTCACCCTCCTCCTCCTATTCATCCACCTCCTTTTCTTCCTCCTCCTCCTCTTCCTCCTCGTCCTCTTCCTCCTCCTCCTCTTCCTCCTCCTCACCCTCCTCCTCCTCCACAGCTCTTCTACCTGGGCAAGGATGGCAGGGGCATGAGCAGGGTGGCGTGTTCTTGGCACGACTCGAACCTCAAGCGCATCTTCAACCTCCTCAAGTTGGTTGTTGTTGAGTTTTGTTGTTGTTGAGTTTTGTTGTTGTTGAGTTTTGTTGTTGTTGTTGGTTGTTGTTTTAGTTGTAGTAACTTGTTGAGTGTTGTAGTAGTTGCAGTAACCTATTGTAGTAGTTTTTTTTTTTGCCAGCTGATGGGATATTTTGGCAATTTATATTCATTATAATTATTTTTATTATAATTAATTATCACCCTTATCTCCATCACATCATCACCACCACCTTTATCATCATCACCACCATCACTATCATCATCACACCCACGCAGGAGTTACGACACTTCCAGGTTCGGCTCCATCAAACACATGTGTTGCATCCCCGCATGCGACTCTGAGAAGGTGCATCTAATGGCGACCACTCAGTCAGGTGTGTCCTTGATCTCTCACTCGCTGTTGCTGTTGTTGCTATTGTTGTTGTTGTTGTTGTTGTACTTTGACGTTTTTGTGCCTCTGTGCTGTTGCTGTTTGTCTTATGTCATATGGAAGTAATTGTCTTATGTCATATGGAAGTAGTTGTCTTATGTCATATGGAAGTAGTTGTCTTGTGGCATATGGAAGTAGTTGTCTTATGTCATATGGAAGTAGTTGTCTTATGTCATATGGAAGTAGTTGTCATGTCATATGGAAGTAGTTGTCTTATGTCATATGGAAGTAGTTGTCTTATGTCATATGGAAGTAGTTGTCTTATGTCATATGGAAGTAGTTGTCTTATGTCATATGGAAGTAATTGTCTTATGTTATATGGAAGTAGTTGTCTTATGTCATATGGAAGTAGTTGTCTTATGCCATATGGAAGTAGTTGTCCTATGTCATATGGAAGTAGTTGTCTTATGTCATATGGAAGTAGTTGTCTTATGTCATATGGAAGTAGTTGTCTTATGTCATATGGAAGTAGTTGTCTTATGTCATATGGAAGTAATTGTCTTATGTTATATGGAAGTAGTTGTCTTATGTCATATGGAAGTAGTTGTCTTATGACATATGGAAGTAGTTGTCCTATGTCATATGGAAGTAGTTGTCTTATGTCATATGGAAGTAGTTGTCTTATGTCATATGGAAGTAGTTGTCTTATGTCATATGGAAGTAGTTGTCTTATGTCATATGGAAGTAGTTGTCTTATGTCATATGGAAGTAGTTGTTTTATGTCATATGGAAGTAGTTGTCATGTCATATGGAAGTAGTTGTCATGTCATATGGAAGTAGTTGTCTTATGTCATATGGAAGTAGTTGTCATGTCATATGGAAGTAGTTGTCATGTCATATGGAAGTAGTTGTCTTATGTCATATGGAAGTAGTTGTCTTATGTCATATGGAAGTAGTTGTCTTATGTCATATGGAAGTAGTTGTTTTATGTCATATGGAAGTAGTTGTCTTATGTCATATGGAAGTAGTTGTCTTATGGCATATGGAAGTAGTTGTCTTATGGCATATGGAAGTAGTTGTCTTATCGCATATGGAAGTAGTAGTTTCATGTATGAATCAAATGCCGTGGGGGTGCTTAGTGTTGTAAGGTACTGCAGTTTAATGTTATGTAGAGTAGTCACTACTAGTGTTCCATTGTGTTTAGGATTTTGAACATAGCGATTTGATCATTTTTTTTTACTAATCTTACCCCCACATAATAATAATAATAATAACAACAACAATCTTATTATTATTAATATTATAAGTAATAATATTATCACCATTACTATTACTATTCCCCCCCCCCCCCCCCATCAATCCACTGCACGCGCCATCACATGCACAAACAACCACCTCACATGCACAAACATCCACCTCACAGGGGTGCGTCTCTACTACAGCACGAGGAGTCTCACCGAGACCACCAACCACCCCACCTCGCCCCCCAACACCCTCACTCTCGTGCACGTCCGAATGCCTCCAGGTAAGTCCGGAGTTGATGAGGAACCCATAAGTGGTTGCAGTATGAAGGTGAATTCTTTTTTTTAACCCTCTGTCCAGTCGCTTTGACAATTTCGTTTCATTGAATTGTTCAGCTCATAAAGAATGGCAACGTCGTAATGATCGAACCATCACTGTAAACCCTCCCGAACAGCTCTCCTCAACTACCCCTCCTCCACCTTCTCCTCCACCTTCTCCTCCACCTTCTCCTCCCCCTCTTGCTCCTTCGAGCACATGAGTCACATTCACTACACGCAAGGTGTGTCCTTGCGACTTAGATTGAGCATCTTTTCACCATTCAATACAAATGCATTCACAATAACAAATGCAACTAGCAACAACAGTAGCCATTTAGAGCTATCGACACTAAAATCACTAATAGAACCACTGCAGCCACATCACTAGCAACCACATAACCACCACACCACGGCAGGCACGTCTCTGATGGTGAGTTCAGTGCAGGGTCATGAGAGGGGCGATGTGTTGTGGCTGCTGTCGAGCGACCTCTTCGCCTTCTCCAACCACATCAGCGAGTCATACGTACGACCCTCCACTCAACCTCCACTCAACCTCCACTCAACCTCCACTCAACCTCCACTCAACCTCCACTCAACCTCCACTCAACCTCCACTCAACCTCCACTCAACCTTCACTCAACCTCCACTCAACCTCCACTCAACCTCCACTCAACCTCCACTCAACCTCCACTCAACCTCCACTCAACCTCCACTCAACTTCCACTCAACCTCCACTCAACCTCCACTCAATTTTAACTCAACCTCCACTCAACCTCCACTCAACCTCCACTCAACCTCCACTCAACCTTCACTCAACCTCCACTCAACCTCCACTCAACCTCCACTCAACCTCCACTCAACCTCCACTCAACCTCCACTCAACCTCCACTCAACCTCCACTCAACCTCCACTCAACCTACACTCAACCTCCACTCAACCTCCACTCAACCTCCACTCAACCTCCACTCAACCTCCACTCAACCTCCACTCAACCTCCACTCAACCTCCACTCAACCTCCACTCAACCTCCACTCAACCTCCACTCAACTTCCACTCAACCTCCACTCAACCTCCACTCAATTTTAACTCAATCTTCGCCAACATTCACTTCATATTGACCCCATTCACATTATGTCATCAGTCAACTTCAATGCAAATATACTTAAACCTTTTTCGAGGTTTCCTTTTAACCGCGACTCATTAACCATTTTTATCTTCTCCTCTTCCTCCTCCTCCTCTTCTTCCTCCTCCTCTTCCATCTCCTTCTTCTCTTCCTCCTCCTTCTTCTCTTCCTCTTCCTCCTCTTCCATCTCTTCCTCCTCCTCCTCTCCCTCCTCCTCTTCTTCCTCCTCCTCTTCCTCCTCCTCCTCTTTCTCCTCCTCCTCCTCCTCCTCCTCCTCCTCCTCTTCCTCCTCTTCCAGGATGCCACTCAGTTGGCAGGGCAGGTGTGGGCGTTTGAGGAGGTTGCCATGGCAGCAGCAGACGACAACCCACTGGAGACAGACGAGACAGACAACCAATCTTGTACAGGTGCGCAGTGTTTTGTGAGAATTGGAATGAAAATTAATTTTTAATTATTAGTTTCAACCACTTTTAGGCGCTATTTATTACTTAATCTGATAATCATATGATGAATTGTTCAGGAGTTGAAAATGATTTTAATGGGTTTAATTTCATTTTGTTTGTTTTTCACATTAAATAAGTATAAGATCTTGAAAGGATCAATACAAAATCTACAACATTGAAGTCAAAATAAATGTTATCTGAACCTTCGCAACGACACACAGACTCCTTACTGGCAGACCTCCCTCTGCCAGTGACACAACTCTACTCCGCCAACAAGAACTTTGCCATCGTCACCTCCCTTGTTGGTGTTGTTGCTGTTGACGTTGTTGGGGTTGTAAGTGTTGTTGTTTGTTAGTGTTCTAAGTGTTGTTGTTGTTAGTGCTGTTGTTGTTAGTGTTGTTTTGTTGCTGCTTTTGGTGCTTTTTTAGTTCGATGCTTTAAACACATCTTGAAAGCTCCACTCTTCTCCCATACATTCCATCTCATGCCCCTCTAACACCCCATCTCATCCACCCCTTCCAACATCTCATCTACACCCCATCCATCCCACCCTTTCAACATCTCATCTACCCACCAACACTCCATCCACCCCACCCTTCCAACATCTCATCTACACCCCATCCACCCCACCCTTCCTAAACCCCTCAACCCTCTCTCCACCACCTCCGAGGGAGTCTGTGTCGCTAGCAAGGGCAGCATGCTGGACCGTCTGCAATTCCTCCTCAACACCTACAACACAGAGTCGCAACAACTGCACGCCTACTTCCGGACGCTACAGGTGCTGTCGTCGTCAGCGTCGTCATCCTCCTCATTGCATTATCTCATTGCTGTACATTTTGCCTATTCGTTTTCTTTGGTGCTAATTATTTACAGAACCATCATCATTATCGTCATCATCAACATCATCGCCATCATCACCATCATCATCATCACCACCGTCATCATCACCATCATCATCATCACCATCATCATCATCACCATCATCATCATCACCATCATCATCATCACCATCATCATCATCATCATCACCATCATCATCATCATCACCTCAGGATCAAGCGATGGTGAATTGTTTGAGCTTGATGATTTCAAGCAACCTAGGCCACCAGCAGGTTTAGAGAGAGTTTATGGCGCATGCATGCATGCATTCATGATGAATTCATGATGAATTCCTCAAGGGATGAATGCTTTGAATTGATGAATGAATGAATGAAATAATTACCGAATAAACGAGCTTACTATATTTATTTATTCTAATACTATTAACTTCATAACTCAGCACTCTTGACACGCCTTTCAAACTCAAAATCAATTCTACGTTTCTCGCATTTACGAAAACGTCTCACCGCCACTCATCCCTTGTTCACCACCTACTCCATGATCCTCCTTCACTCCCGCACTCACCTCCACTCCATGCCACCTCACTCACTCACCACAACCACAGGTGAGTGTGCAGGCTCTGAAGGCATACCACCTCTACAAGTGGAGTCACCCAGGCCAGCCTGCCCGCATAGGTGCTGCTGTTGTTGCAGTGCCAATATTTTTTCGACTGTTTTTTGCCGTTGTGAGAGTAGGAATACGTTGATTTCGATTGTTTTCTGAACCGTTGTGAGAGTAGCTTTGATGGTCTTGAAATGACTAACTATTTAGGGTTCTTACTGCATGTTGAGTAGCTGCAGTAGTGATGTCTTTCAGCCATTGAATCGCTACAACACCTCCCTCAACCTCAAACACATTTTTTTCAATCACCACCACACCTCTTCTTTTTACCACCACCACTTCCTCCTTTCTAAACCATCACCTCCTCCTTCCTCCGCAGAGCATACGACTTCCACTCCACTGCACCACCACCAACACCACCAATCCTCATCTGCCAACCAACCTTACGCCTACAACAAACTCCCCTCTTCCCCTCCTTCCTTCCCTTCTCCTGCTGCCTCTGACGTGCCATGGAACCTCCTCGACCTCTCAACCACCTCCTCCAACCATCGGGCTCTCTACATCTTCACTGCACGTCTATTGAGGTTTTTGTTGGTGTTATGCCTCGTTTTGTTAGGGTGATGGCTTCTAATTCAAACATTTCGTAAGTATTCTCTGTGAGTGGCGTTGATCATCATCATCATCATCATCATCATCATCATCGTCGTCATCATCATCACCATCATCATCGTCATAACCACCATCATCATCATCATCACCATCATCATCGTCGTCATCATCATCTTTGAACGTCCTCAGGCCAGTGTGGTTCAAGGCGATAGTGACGCCAGTGCTGCACAAGAACTCCAAGACGACCTTCGTTAGCTGCTTCCACCCCATCGTTCATTCATTACGAGGATGATGATGATGATTTCTTATTAGTCTTATATGTCTTATAAGTTACACATTACAAACGTAAATTAGACGTTTCACACAGAAACATTTATAAATTCAACTAAAAGCCAAAGGTTTTTTAATGATTTAATCAAGACCTTTAATTCATGCTTGTAGTTCTTCCATTCCGCATCAAGCACAAAGCCAACGAGCCAACATCCTCTTACCAACATCAACCGAGCAGTTGGCATCCAGACTGCGACCAGAGCAGATATCGTGTGTGCTTCAGAAGGTTGTCTCGTTGAAGACCCTCCTGCAGAGCAACCCCTCCCTCCTCGCCTCCCCCTCACAAGCCCACCCTCCCCTCCGTGCCCCCATCGCCAGCCCCATCCCCTCCTCCACCAACCATGCGTTAGTGTTTGCTGGTTTGTTTCGCTTTTGAGTTTACCCCACGCGTGTTATGAATATTCGTTGTTGTATTGATGATGATGATGATGATGATGGTACTAACGATGATGATGACGATGGTACTAATGAGGATGATGATGATGGTACTAATGATGATGATGATGATGGTACTAATGATGATGATGATGATGGTACTAATGATGATGATGATGATGGTACTAATGATGATGATGATGATGGTACTAATGATGATGATGACGATGGTACTAATGATGATGATGATGATGGTACTAATGATGATGATGATGATGGTACTAATGATGATGATGACGATGGTACTAATGAGGATGATGATGATGGTACTAATGATGATGATGATGATGGTACTTATGATGATGATGATGATGGTACTAATGATGATGATTGTTATTTTTATTATCTTTCTTTTCATGCAGCTACATGAACAAGAGAAATGTTTCCTTCAAAGGTTGCGTCAAGATTTCTCTAAAAATAATTCAGTACTATTGTCTTTCAATAATATTCAACAACAAAAATAAATTACTAATAACCACCACTATCACCAACACCTCCACTACTACCACAGCCACAGAGGCTAGTGAGGTGGATGAGTCGGCCAGCCTTCGTTGCCTTGAGCTTCTAGTGGACGCCAGTTGCCAACTGTTGAGTCTGTGGAGGCTGCTCTCCGACCACCAATTCCATGTGGTCGCCTCCAAGCTTCCTGCCGTGCGTGGTGGTTGTGATAGTTGGGGTGGATTGTTGTGGTGGTTGTGGGAGTTGGGGTGGATTGTCGTGGTGGTTGTGATAGTTGGGGTGGATTGTTGTGGTGGTTGTGGGAGGGGGTGGATTGTTGTGGTGGTTGTGATAGTTGGGGTGGATTGTTGTGGTGGTTGTGATAGTTGTAGTGGTTGTGATAGTTGGGGTGGATAGTTGTGGTGGTTGTGATAGTTGGGGTGGATAGTTGTGGTGGTTGTGATAGTTGGGGTGGATTGTCGTGGTGGTTGTGATAGTTGGGGGGGATTGTTGTGGTGGTTGTGGGAGTTGGGGTGGATTGTTGTGGTGGTTGTGGGAGTTGGGGTGGATTGTTGTGGTGGTTGTGATAGTTGGGGTGACTTGTTGTAGTGGTTGTGATAGTTGGGGTGGATTGTTGTGGTGGTTGTGATAGTTGGGGTGAATTGTTGTGGTGGTTGTGGGAGGGGGTGAATTGTTGTGGTGGTTGTGGGAGGGGGTGAATTGTTGTGGATTGTTGTGGTGGTTGCTGTGGTGCACGAGGGAGTTCATTGCTGATTCAACTGCTCATTCGACTAACTGTCCCTTGCATGCAGCACTAGAAACCAGTTTCCATCTTCATCACAAAATCATCACATACTCACTCACTCACTCACTCACTCACTCACTCACTCACTCACTCACATACTCACTCACTCACTCACTCACTCACTCACTCACTCACTCACTCGCTCACTCACTCACTCACTCACTCACTCACTCACTCACTCACTCACTCACTCACTCACTCATTTGCTCACAGGAGAGACAACAGTGTTTGGTGGGATGCACGTTCAGTCAACTGCTGCTCGAAAGCCAAGACGTCTGCAAGGGCCTGGTGACCGCCCTACTCGAGCTCTACATCGAAGACCATGCCTTCATCGACGTGATCAGCTCGCGACTGCATGAACACTGTCCCATCTTCTACTCCTCCGTCGATCAGGCCTTCAATAAGGTGGGTGGTGATGGTGGTGGTGGTGGTGGTGATTGGCTGTTGTGGTGGAATTGTTGGTTGGTTGTTCGTGCTGCGTGGCTGTGTGCTGGGCTGGGTGCTGGTCTGTAGTCAGTTAATTGGCTGCTTCTGCTGGGTGAGTGGCATGTTTGGGGTGGGCGTTATGACGGGTAGGCTTGAAGAAAATAACATCACTAATGCATTCAAGGCCGTTTTGTCCAAGTCGTATTCGCTCCACAGGGCAATGAGTGCATCAGCGCAGCGAAGACGACGAGCAACCCTGCCGAGAAGGAGAAGCTGATCGACCTCGCCATCAAGGTGGCTGAATGCCAATAAACTCATTCCATTGTAATCTTCTATTGCGCTTTAATTATTCATGATAATATAATATAATAATTATGTATATCAGCATTTCCATTAATCGTATGTAATCTAATGATCACTGGTTCAAGGAGAATCATTCCACCACTCAATCCACCACGACAGCACTACAAGAGCATCTGTTCTTCGCCAACACCGATGCAACAGCAACACCAGCTCGGAGACCACCATCACATGTTGTCCCCATCCTCCTACCCCTGCTCCTACTCCTCCGTCGACCTGTCGAACGTCTGCTCCAAACTCGCCTCGGTCTCCGCATACAGCGGCATCGTCGACTTGGTGCTCGCTGCAGCCGGCAGCAGAGACCCGACGAACTTGGCGCTGCACTGCTACTACCGCAGGCACAAGGAGAGTGGCGACGACGTGGTGGGTGAGAAGCACTACCGCGCCAGACTCGACTGCTACAAGTGCATCCTAGAGTGCCTCAACCACCTCGCCTCCATCAGCCAATCAGCTGGTGTTCCGCAGCAGACGTCTGACTTGACGCGCTTTGGCGACAAGATCAGCAGAATGTTGCCGTCTGTCTTTTCGTCGTCGTTGTCGTCGTCAGGTGGTGGTGGTGGTCAGAAGGCTGAGTCGCTGAGTAATGAAGGTGCTTATAAAGAAGAGGCGGAAGTGCAGGTGTGTGTGTGTGTGTGTGTGTGTGTGTGTGTGTGTGTGTGTGTGTGTGTGTGTGTTTGTGTGTGTGTGTGTGTGTGTGTGTGTATGTATGTATGTGTGTGTGTGTATGCATGTGTGTCTGTGTGTGTGTGTTTTGACTCCTGGCACATTGAACACAGATGAAGCAGGTGATCTCCTCGGTGGTCAGGTGCGATGACCGCTTGTGTCAGTTCGTTCTCTTCAGGTGGATGGTCGACAACAACCTGCTGGACAAGCTGCTCGAGGTTGCCTCACCTCATCCACATTCATATCCTTCATGCAGTCAATGTCCCTCTTATAAATTATAAAATAAAATATTATAAAATAAAATAAGTAAATGACCATCTGAAACAAACATTGCGATGCATGTCACCACCCCTCACTCCAGTTGCAATCGGTGCATTTAGAGGAGTTTCTGGAGCTGGAGTCGATGCCTAACGGTGAGGTGGAGGAGGCGAACGGCGCGGCACAGTACCCCGTCCACCAGAAGGAACTGTCCTACCAGAAGCTCATGATGGACATCCTCGCTCGCTTCTACATGAAGCAGGGCAAGTTCATCGAGGCCGCCAAGGTGCTCGACTGTCTCGCCCTGAAGGAGGGGTGAGTGCCTTAGGGGGTTGTTTGCCGGTCTGTTGTGTCCCTTGGTCCGTTATGTCCTAAGTTTCCGTTGTTTCCTAAGGTCCGTTGTGTCGAGTAGAGTCGAATTGCTTCATCAACTTGATTATAAAGAGTTGATCTCGTCCAAGCTTTGATAACTACAAACTCTAGAATGGAACAATACCATCGAATCATTTTTTATGTTTTTATTAAATTGACGTGTATATTATGACCTTCATACTCCCATGACCCGTCTATGACCTTCAAAAAAATCCACATCTACATCCCCCCCACGCCCCAGAAGTCACATCGACCTGCTGGAGAGACTGAACTTCATGACGAGGGCCTCCTTGTGTCTGCAGTCGTCTGCTTCGATCTCTTCCATGCCAGGGGGAGGTCATCTGCTGCATGAGGTGCAAGACAAGATTGAGGTTGGTAGGTTGCTTGTGGTGTACGTTTGTTGGTTGGTTGTTGTGATTGTTTGTTTGTGGCTGTGGTGGCATTGGTTGCGGTTGTTTCTTTGTGTGTGTTTTTTCCCAATATTTTTTAGTGTTTCAGCTACTTTTCTTGCTGATTTCGTGTACCCTTACTAACTTTAAATCCGTTAAACTTTTTCCAAATTAAAAACCAAAACTACGATAACGATACATCCTATCCAAGCAGCCAAACATGCATCAGCACCACCTTTGCCATCCCGTCAGGTGATGATGCTGCAGCTGGAGGTGATGAGGGAGCTGGAGAGGTTGCTGTCGAACGGAGTCGACTGCAGCAGAGGCATCAGCCTCCTCAACTCGAAGCTCTTCGACGTCTCAGAGGTTGTCCTCGCGTTTCTCTTGGTGATGGTCATTGCCACACTATGAAATATTCATATATCCTCTTCCATCACCTCATCTTCCCTATATCTTCCTTATCCTCTATTCTCATTTTCCCCACCATTCTTTGACCTTTTTTCATTTTTTTTTTCATTTCACATCCATTCTTCTGCACTTCCCTCCATCATCCTTCTTCCACCATTCAATCTTTCCTCCATACCTCCTCCTCAATTCTCCACCACCTCCCGGCCTCCTGCCACCACCACAGTTATACACGCTCTTCGCCACTCCATACGACCTCTGCAAGTGCAAGTTGTCGATCATCCGCTGTTCAGGCCACCTCGACGCTGCTCTGGTGCAGGCGCTGTGGGCAGAAGTCCTCAACAAGGGTGTGTTCGACGGCGTGTTGGTGTCTTCCACTTGAAGACCGACCAAAATTTTGTCTCTACATTAACTTTCTTCATCATGCTTTGGTGTTCCTAGTCATTTGGCGCAATTTTCAGTCTTTGCATTGACGCAAGCACCCCACCATTACAGAGTTGTCAGAGACAGTTGGACAGGAGGTGGGAGGCAGGATGGAGAGGTTTGTCTCCTTCGTCGTTGGCCTCGGCAAGGACCATCGAGACTCGGAGAACTACTTCCCCCTGCGTGAGTTCGCCTCTCTCAATCTCCAATATACCGTCTGGTTGAATCTATTGGAAAGAGTGTGACTAGCATAGAGTAAGGCTCTGTACCGAATCGTACGCCCTTCCATCATTATTCTTATTCATTATTATTATCATCATCATCATCATCATCATCATCATCATCATCATTATCATCATCGTGACACCACTGCACCACTCGAGCAGCCTTCCTGGTGAGACGTCTGGAGGAGGCGTGTTTGGCCGAGGACTTCTGCAGCGTGGACGTCACGTGCATGAGTGGCGCCCTGTTGAGTGTGGGAGTCGACGTCGTCGCCCTGCATGAAGCCTACTATGCCCTCTACAAGCAGAAGGTGGTTTTCTTTGGTTTGCTACCCTGCTTTGGGGTTGTTTGTATGGTGGTGTGCGTGCTTTGCCATCTTGAAGATTTAGTCACTTAGAATGTAATTTTATTTAATTTAAGTTAAATGAAACTTTTAGTTTTAATCCAGAATTATATCAAATAGTATACATTCGGTGGGACTGTACAGAATATTCGCTATGCTACCGACTAGTGGACTGCTAAACTATTAGTATTCGAGTTCACATTGCTTAATGTTCACTTTCTTGCGGCACCACAGGACAGCTTCTGGAAGAGCCACGGCAGGCAGTTCCACTTGGTGGAGGTGGACTCCAGACTGATGGCTTCGTTCGTTCAACAGCACTCCAGCAACTTCGTCTCCTCCGAGAGGTCTGTGCACCTTGCAACCTTTTGATTACTTGCGTTCAACCAATCAAATCAAGCTAACTTATGTTTATATAGCGCTGTTCTCTATTCAAAACGACACTCAAAACGATCATCTCAAATCGATTTTAACTACCAAATGCGTGATTCTCAAGTTATAGCACGGCTAATAAGTGAGCGAACACCCGACAGGAGAGGGGCGTCTGGCAGGCTCTTGAGCAGCATCAGCACCTACCTGGTCGACTTGCACTCTGAGGTGCAGCAACAGGTGCCTTTGGTCTCGAGCCTCAAGCAGACACAGGCCTCGTTGGAGAGGCTGCAAGCGTCGAGAGTGGCTTTTTGACGCTCGTGATTTGGCACACGTTTTAGCGTTTGTCTTAAGTATATGTCTTCATAAGTTTTATGTTAGGGTTTTACAGTTTTATTTGAATAGGGTTTAATTTTTAAAATAATAAATTGGAAGATCGACTATAAACAATTTTTACCCAGTCTTTGTATTGATGCCATCTTTTAGTTCAGTTAGATGCTAAGGTGTTATTTTTTTGAAAAATAAAATCTCATCTCTTGTCTACGCTGCTTGTAATTCACCAAAGCTCATCATCATTTCGATCTTCATTTTAAAATGATTCTGACCTAAGTCTTTCATTTCAATAAATTTACTCTTTTTACGTTCTGCTGAATTCTGAGTTTTTGTTAATTTCAGTTCAAACAATCAATCAATCACTAATTGTTTGTATAGCGGTTCAAACACACTTCTCTAACCGGGTTCAACGATATGAGTTGTTTGTTGGCATAGTACACACCTTTGATGCTGACTACTTCAACTGGATCACACTCGAGAATGCATCCCGTACACCCTCTCGGCAAAACTCCCAGAAATCTTTCTCCTTATCTTACGACTGGAACTCCTTCAGCAATGCATTTTTTTGGAAGTCTATGTGTCCATTTTAAAATGTTAAAGTTAACACCCAGAAACAAGAGTTTCTTCGAAGTTTCGTATGTTTCTGTTAGCACGCGACGTCGCGCCAGCAATTGGCTTTAGGTTGGCAAATCATCGTTGAGGCTTTCAGATGCTCGCCTGAATCTGTGAGTTCTGTTATTAAAAACATTTAAATCCACTTTCACGGTTTGCTTCAAACAAAGGAGCTATTATGTGTAAACTTTAAAACAATTGCAATGCATTTTTGTTAGGAGTCTGACAAGTTGGATGCATACGAGCTTTTCGATTAGTGAATAAATCTTTTTCAAAATTGATTTTCACTTTAAGAACAAAAGTTTTCCATTATTCAAAATATGAAAAAGGAATAAAATAATGGATTTAATTCAAGTGGCGTCAACAAATTATGTTTAAATGCCTCAGCCTTTTAAATATATTTTTATTTAAATTTGTTATTTCAATTTAATCTATGGATTTATTTTTTATTCATTATATTTCCACTAAAGTTTAGTGACTAAACGATGTTCAAAGCTCTCCATCGTCACCAGGAAACCACAGTAAACACACACAATGCAACGAAGCAACCATCAGCGTCATCAACTACTTTAGGGACATAAAATCGTCTATTTACTTTATTTCTACAATTTCCATAGTTTCCATTTTATTTGGACACTTACAGCAATCCATTATAATTTTCTAAAATGGGTCATTTATACACATTTCTGCTTTATATATACCTAGAAATTTAGAAGAAAAAATCTTTAATTGAATTTTATTATAGATAATCGAGGTTTCAAACAGCTAAATTACAAGATTTTTTAAAGTATTGTTATTTTAAAAAGTTGAATATATAAAAGTTTAGCAAAATATTTTTTTTAACATCTCAGCTCAAATTCGAATGTAAACTTTAAAAAATGAAAAATAAAATTTTTCTAGTTTTCATTGCTCTTTTTTCACTATACGCGGGAAGTGAGTAGATTTTTATTTAGAGAATTATAAATCCAATTAAACTAAAAATTCTGAAAATTTAAAAACTGTAAAATTTATTGTTATTATTATTGGATAAATTGTATCTTTAAAATAAGAAAAATATATTTATTTTCATAAGAATAGAGCTTTATATCTCAATTTAATACAAATACCAAATTTTTTCAAAAAATGTTTAATTAAAAATGAATAATTAATTTTTTATACTATTTCACTGAATTATTCAAAAATAGTAATTTATGTACAGGTTCAAATTGAAAAGATCCTTACGTATCCATACGTTTTAAAATCTTCATAGAACTGATAATTAGCACGCTTGTTTGGAGAGGGCTGAAAACGAACCTTTTATAAAAATTATGGATGAAAATGGATCCAAAACTTGAGATTCTTTTTGCTAAAAATATCAAAAACTGCGGTAAAAATATTCTTATTATTTTAAATCATCAACGATGACATGGGAAAGCGATTTATCTCAACGGTAGAGCTTTTGCTTGTGATTCGGCCACTTCAGTGCATAGAAGTGACCTTATGACAGCAGCAACAAGTTCTTTACAGGTCCAAGGAAGCCAAAGAATTTCTAAACAGCCACTACACCATAGAGTTATTGACCAAGCCCATGAGACATGAATAGTATGCACGCTTTTCTAAGTTATTGATAAGGTCTAGATGCTTTCCACAAAACTTCTTTTATACCTCATGTGACTATTAAACTATTTTCAAGACCATTCTCTGTTGGTTTTGACTAGAGACCGACCGAAATTCGGTTCGGTTTCGGTTTCGGCGCCGAAATTGTCAATTTTCTTAGTTTCGGCAATTTTTCGGTTTCGACCGAATCTAATTTTACAATTTCGGCAATTTTTCGGTTTCGGCCGAAAATAATTTTTTCATTTCGGCTCAATTTCGGTTTCGGCCGAAATGGATCTCATATTTACCGAAAAACCGAAATTTTTATTTATTTATGTAGTTTATCTGATATATCTTTTTCCTCAATCGAACTATTAAGTTCGGATTCGATTCTCTATTAGATATCTATTAGTTATCGTGGTTGATTGATTTATGGGTGTCATCAGACTAATTATTCGAATAACATATACAAGCATCTGTAACAACAATCATGTATTTGAAATTTAAGTTATTCAATGATGATATTTAACAAAACTTTTTTTAAGCAAATTCTATTTCTTAAAACATTTGTTTAAAAATTTTTTATTGTCAAAAGTAAGTATTTGTATACCCTCAATCGAACTCGAATTATTAAGTTTGGGTTCGATTCTCATCTCTATTAGATATCTATTAGATATCGTGGTTAATTGATTTATTGGTGACATAAGACTAATTGTTCGAATAACATATACAAGCATGTAGAATTCTAGATATCCATTCTTTGAAAAACACTATATATTGGTCGAAAGAACGAGAAGATTTGGCTTCGATTAATTAATTCAAAAATAAATTGTGAGAATGTCGTTGAATCCTATTTGGAAGTTTTTTACAAATTGTCAGTCTGACCAAAGCAAAGCCTGTCAAAAAAAAAATTTCGGCCGAAAATTGATATTCGATTTCGGCTTAATTTCGGTTTCGGTCGAAAATGGGATTTTAATTTCGGCCTAATTTCGGTTTCGGCCGAAATAAAAATATCTGTTTCGGTCGGTCTCAAGTTTTGACTTCAGCCAGAAACATATTGTAATTATAATTGTAAAAAAGTTGTTTTGAATGATTTTAAGATGCTTATTTGACCTTCAAATGTATCTTCAAATAAATACTTATATCCAATTTTTGCTGTTCACTAAAACAAAAAACTTTTCCACATTACTCATATTCGACATAATCCGATCTTAATCAGGCAACAGAAAATGTATTTTTATTAAGAAATGCTGTGCGTCAAAGCAATCATTGTTACGTTAATCGGAAATGTTCTAAATAAGTTTTTTAAAAATGCAATTATTCATTAATCTTATGGCTGAGCGCTCATTTGAGCTTGGCCAAATGTTATTACTTTTATTTTGACCGCTTATCGTTTTTTTACCTTTTGCATTTAAAAACCTTTACTATTCATAAAATTGAATCTGAAATATTAATATAAAAGAACACTAATGGTTTTGGAGAAATGATCCATTTGTTTTAAATAATTTAATAAATGTGCTTATCGGTGAAATAATCTCAAAATTAATAATAAAACTATAATATAATAAACTGTTAAAATAATTTATTGACGAAATGCTCATTTTTATTCGCTAGTTGAAGCAAGTCCAAGAGTGCGAAGACAGACGATTGAAAGTTGTGTGAGCAGCAACAACCCTCCTCTCCAGTGCACCGCCTGCTCTCCTTTGCAAATCCTCTCTTCTGACAAACAAGCATGCATTGGTAAGCCATAGTTTTCAGATGATCTTCTTAACTATTGATTTCGACGTTTATGGGAACTTTTTTGTATATTCTTCAGACCATTTGATCCATGTTTCGTGAATGGAAAGTTTTTATTTAGAGAAACAACTATAATAAGGCACGATTCAACCCCTTGCAGATTGCCCGACCAACTGCTTATCCTGCTCTGAGAACACTGATAAAACTTCCTTCTGCACCGCATGTGCCACAGGATTTTTTTTGTCTGTGAACAAAAAGACATGCGCAGGTAGACTACAGAGTCTTTCTTTGCAAAAACATAACCATGATACTTAAAGATGTAACTTTGTATATCCTTTAACATTTTTCAAACATTTTAAATTATAATAATTTTTTCTCCGTTTTAATCTTCAGCTTGTGCCTCTAACTGCTTGAGTTGCTCAACCAATGGACCAAACTACTGCGACCCTGCAATGTGCGCTAGTGGTTTCACCTACAGGAACAGCACCAAGACCTGCGTCGGTCTGTCGCTTACTTTTTTTTAGTGAATTATTCTTTTTTAAACTTTGGTGCTTTTAGATAGACTTATAAAAAAAATTATTCTTAAATTATAAAATCCAATTACAATAGAAAAAATGTAATTTGGCTTTTTATATTAGCTTGCGGGAATGGTTGCTTGAAGTGCGACGTGAACGGGCAGAACCAATGCGACACCAACAGCTGTGCATCCGCACACGCTTTCAGTCCTTCAACCAAAACCTGCCTAGGTAGAAAAACTAAAATTATAGTTGTTTTTATTCGAAAATTAAATTAATTATTTAAGTTTACTGTCGAGAAAACCATTTAGACGATGTATTATTATTATAAGTAAGTATACCTCGACTTCAATTTTTTTTTAAATGGCATAAGATTTACTTTTGTGACGATTGAATGCAGCTTGTTCGTCCAACTGCAACTACTGCACCGTGGCGGGCTCATGCGATCCTAACCAATGCAAGCCTGGATTTGCTCTGTCGACCTCGAATATCTGTCTAGGTGGGATTGATAACTATAATTTATAATATAACTTAACTTTCTTTTTTGAGAGCTCTATATTTGAAGAAAATCGCAATCTTTTGAACATTTAATCGTAAAAAAAATCAATAATCTCAAAATCGTGAAAAATCTCGTGTTTAAGATCAACTAATTTAATTTTTTAATATCAACATTTTTATTTCCTGTGAACTAGCGTGTGATGTGAATTGTATCTCGTGTGTGACGAACGGACCTGGAAAGTGTGATGGACAATCTTCATGCAAGGGAGCTACATACTTCGATCCTTTGACTTTCACTTGCAGAGGTTTTTATATGGACATTTTCCATTTTTAATTTAAAAAAACTTAACTTTAAATCAATTCTATGAAACTTTTAACGAAATTTTTAAATCAGAAGCTCTATTCAAATACTCCCCCAAAACATCCAGCTTGCGATCCAAACTGCAACCAGTGCTCTGCAGCGGGCTCAGACAAGTGTGACGTGAACATGTGCAAACCTGGATACGGCCCCAGTCCATCCTCCTCTTCCAACTGCGCTCGTATGTTCAAGTTTTTTGCTTCATTTATTTGATGTTTTCAGCTTACGGTCAGCTCAACACTGCAAATAGATATCCGGGTTGAATCTTTAACTTAATTTTTTTCAAATTAAATTAGCTTGTGAGAAGCAGTGTCAAGTATGCAGTCTGAGCAACTTTAACGCATTAACGTGCAGCCAGTGCTTCTCCAACTACGTCCTAACGTCTGGAGGAACGTGTGACAGTGAGTTTGAATGATTTAATTGTATTTGAAGTCGATATAACCTCTAAGTCTTTTGAGATATGTGCTTGTAATAGCTTATACGCTGGTCATTTCAATATTAAAAATGTCATATAAAATAAGATCAAATAAAATGAAACGTAACGGACTTAGAAACACGCAAGTATAAATTATTTCATAAAAAATTTCTATTCTGTTAATATAAGTAGTTTTTAAAAATTAAAAGAAATGAACCAGTAAACGAAGTTAAGTAGCAACATGATAATTTTTTTTAATGTTTATAAAAAAGCTAGATCAACTCTGAATAAGCTGATTTGATGACCACACGGCAGCTTGTCCACCAAACTGCAACGCATGCAGCCTCGTGAACGGAGCTTCGGCTTGCAACGTCAACTCCTGCGTGCCTGGATACGCTCTCTACAACGGACAATGCTACAGTCAGTGCATGCTTCACAACTTTAAACTAAAAACCCATTCAAAATTGAGTGGTTTAAAAACAAAACATTTAACAAGCAGTTATTAACACTTGTTATTCAACTACTCTATTCTATCAGGGAAACATCATTGGCATTTGGATTTTAAAAAGATTCATTAATTAATTTTCAAAACAAAAAAACATTTATAAAGTAAAGTTACATTTTTTGGGGATTCTAGAATGCCCAATGAACTGCGCCCAGTGCACATACGACGGCACCAAGGCTATGTGTAGTGTTTGCAACGCAGGATTCGCCCAGAGGTCTTCCGATGGACAGTGCTATGGTCTGTTCGGTTTTTTTTGAAAGAGTATATCAGGAAGAATTGAAATTTTTTATTTAAGTTTATTAATGAATATTTTATTGATATACTTTGATAATTAATAATCGAATTGATTATTCAGTAATAAGTTGAATTAACTAATTCAATATAAAATATTTATCTATAAAAAATTTTAAACAAATAATACTATTAACCTTTTACTCAAATTCCAAGCTTGCCCTTCCAACTGCAACTCGTGCACGGACACTGGCACCACGACGATGTGCAGCCTGAACAACTGCCAGAGTGGCTTCATCTTCAAGCCCGTCGATGGAACTTGCAACCGTTAGTTCTTTGTAATAAAAAAAAAGTTTTAATAATTCTTTCTTAAACTGTGTTTACTGAAACAATAAAATTCTATAAGGTTGTTTCAAAAGTTGTGTCGACCAATCCATAAAATAAATTTGTTTATTTTATTCTATGGCTTACTCATGGCATTAATCTAAACTAGTTTTCAATTATTGCAGTTTGCCTCAGCAACTGCCTCAGCTGTTACTACAGCCCTGGTAATAACCCTGTTCTGCTGTGCACTCAATGTGCCCCCGCTTCTTCTCTCAGTTCTGATAAGACCACTTGCACGGGTGAACTGTTAAATTTTCCGTTAAATCTTTCAGTATTTTATTTTATTTGTATTGATTGATTATTGATATTTGAATACATTATAAAACTACTTATTTGCAATTGTTTGCAGTTTGTCCTGCGCACTGTCTCACATGTGCTTTTTTCAACGGGATCTTGCAGTGCTTGCCTGATGGGTGCTCAGCTGGCTTCGTCTTGAGATCTGGCTCTTGCGTCTGTGAGTACATTTTTCAACCTAAAAGCACGATTTTAGAATTTTAAGCGAGATATTGGATAAATGAATTTGACAGCATGCGGCGAGAACTGCAAGAGTTGCTACTTGAACACCAATTCTGTGCCAACATGCTCATCTTGTGCATCCAACTATTACCTGCACGGCGGAGTTTGCTTGGGTGAGTGGATTATTTTGAAATATTTACATAATCATTATGTCATAATGTATTTATAAACCTTTATATATAGTTATTTCATTATACTTTTGTATTTTTTCAAAGTTTGCTAAGCCAGAAAAGTAATTTTAATTTTACAATATTTTAAAACGTTATATTTTTTTTAACCTTTTCCCTTCTATCAAGCTTGCCACAAGAGCTGCACAGGCATCTGCAAGGACAATGGAGTGTGTACCCAGTGTGGTCCTCCTTCGAATTGGGTTGTCGACTCAAGTGGAAATTGCCAAGGTTTGTCTTTTTGCCAAGGTTTTTCTAACCCAAAACTTTATGAAATCTGTAAAAAAATAAATTATTTAAATTGGAAAAAAAAAGAAAAAAAAAGAG